>OW679194.1:11905674-12053034 GCA_940337035.1 Agriotes lineatus | reverse complement strand
TAGACATTCCATATATTTACATAAACGATACCAATATCAATTTCACCGAACAAGCAGTGGAACATGCAATCAAAAGAGCCAGAAACAGAAAATCACCAGGTCAGGACGGAATTTATGAGCTGTTAAAATTTGAAAGAACTGCAATCACGAAACAATTAACGCAACTGTTTAATAAAATAGTGAAATATGGCAAGATACCAGCCGACGGGAAGGCTAGCACATTTACTTAACGCTGTGCTGAAAGTCCTAACCAAAACCATTACCGAAAAGCTCAGTGATCACATAAATGTAGTCGAAGAACAACAAGGTATTCGAATTGCAGATCATGTGTAGTAGATATTTATCCATTAAGGGAGATATGAATATGTTTTTCCCTGAGGTTGACATAGTTACTGACCAACGGCCTCTGGTTCGAGGTCTGTATGTCAACCGGAGGTAAAGAACATGAATATCTCCAGTGGTGCATACACTATTTTATTTACTAGCACATTAGTAAAATTAGTATAAAATTTCAAAATGTCATATGTCATATTTAAAATAAGAATATCTACGTAACATCAAGAATTATCTGAATGTATGGTTGCTAAGACGTTGTATGTAGTTGCATGGTTACCATGAGATTGATGGAGAAATAATTCGAAAAATTCTTTTCATATTTTGTATCTATGATCAAAATGAACAATATCATGTTGCTAGTAAATAAATGCCATTTTCATCCTAAAACAAATAGAAAAATAATTTGAATTAAAAAAAAGTAGCTTTTCTCGACCTCCAGAAGTAGAGGCTATGTTAGGTAAAATAAGTATTGTAAATCGACTAATGTTCATTTGTTTCTCTTCAATTTTGTTAACGATTTTTTCATGGTCTACTATGCGAAACTAGTTCTCATCTATATCTCTCACCTATACCTATGTTCCTTATAAAAGTAAGTTCATCAAACCTTACATTAAGGAAAATGGAGAAACGAGAATTGCAAATTATGGCACTTGGTGTACTGTCTATCTCCAGCAATTTACAAAATCCGCCTACTTGTACAGTTGTACGTGCCTAACACGTTCAACGGTCTCAACATCGACAGAAATGGCCAACCCTTGTAACTGTGATTTAATTAAAAACAGAAAAGTGCAGCTCTCAAGGGGAGCAAAGCTTTCGCCATCACGAGAACCACAAAATAAATTCATAGGCAAGAAGGAAAACGGTTGAATAGGCGCCCGTGTTCCTCCATTGTGCGGCTATACGCCGGCGAGCGCTGGAAAAACCGATTCGAAGAAGCAAAGAAAAAGCCGCGACTCCTTAATTGTATAGAACACGATACTAATTGCCTTACTGTTGTTTTGTGCGCCGCTGTCCAAGTGGAAGAGACTGCATTGCTTCTTTCATGCTTTTTATCCCGGTAGGCACGCCGTGTATTTATGTCCGTCCGTCGCCGGAAAGAATAAGAACACACGGGATTAGTTGGCTGCAACGTTCGAAAGCTCCTGTCGTTGTAAATGAGGCAACTTCTGCTTTCCGCGTGACCTCTTACAAATGAACTTTTTTCGCCCGCTCTGGCAGCCTAAGGCGCACCTATAAATCACAATTAATCACCTTGTCGCGGAAATAATTATTTAGAATTAGCCCAACTATTCACCTACTTAAATTAGGAGGTTTGTCAGATTAATGGACGGCGGCGATTAAAAATCAGTTGTTGCGTCTGCGATTGCCATTCATCAGCTTTGGAACATCGTTTTGTTGATTTGTCCGATTTGAAAACAAACAATTTCTGGTTCGTCGCATGCACAACTTGACTAAAGTACGAGGTGGAATCCAAAAGTCAGAAATGATTCCAATTTAATTTCTTTCGTTTAAGTTCTTCCGTTGGTATCGGCAACAAAAGTGGTGTGTATGAATCTATTAATATGGCTTAAAAAAGAGCAGCAGTGATCCTAATGGAAAAGTCTTAAGCTGTTCAGCTAAACAAAACGCACGATAAACGAGGAACAACGTGAAGACAGCCGGAAGCAGCCAGAAAAGTAATGGACGAGCAACTGCGTGCTATACTATGCATTATCGTAGCCGTAGTAACAAAACTGAACAAAACCGTTTCCCTAAAAAAGTATATCTGTCTTTCTCAGATCCAGGCCGTTTCTGCATTTAATAATCCAGCTGAACCTCCTAACGCAGATATCTTATCAGATCAGAAGAGGAGAGAAACCTATCACCTAACTGCAATACTGAGGGTAAGGTGCTTTGCAGAAGTCTAAAAACAGACAAGCAAGTAGACCAGACACATACCAATAGAAATTCTAAAAATCCTCTCTAAAGTGGTGTCAAAGAACTGACACAATTCATGGAGAAGTTCCGTAACAGTAGGGGAAAGACACCTATCATAGATGGCTCTTCACTGCAATACCGGAGGTGGGATGCTTTACAGAGATTGTAAAAACGGATAAACAAGTGGACCAGACGACATACCAACGGAAATTCTAAAAATTTTCTCTGAAGTAAGTGTTAAAGAACTGACACAATACATGGAGGAAATATTCAGTGATATTAGGGGATAGAAAAACCTATCATAAATGGCACTTTACACTGGGGATGGGTTGCTTTGCAGAAGTCTAACAACAGAAATGCAAGTGGGTTAGACAACATACCAACGGAAATTTAAAAATTCTCTCTAAAGCGGGTGTAGGAAAACAGACACAATACATTGAGAAGAGCTTCAGTGACAGTAAGGGAGATAAACCTGTTATAGAGGGCACTTCACCGCGATACTGGAGAGTGAGGTGCTTTGGAGAGATCTAACAATGAAAACGGAAGTGGGCTAGATGACATACCAATAGAAAATCTATAAACCCTCACTTAAACGAGTGTAAAAACACTGACACAATACATGGAGAAGAGGTTCGTTGATAGTACGGAAGAAAAACCTATCATAGGTGGCACCTTACTACAATACTGGCGGTGGGGTGCTTTGAAGATGTCTAAAAACGGCAAAGCGAGAGGGCGAGATGACATAACAATGGAAATTATAAAAAATCTCTCTGTGGTGTGTATCAAAGAACTGACACAATATATGGAAGATATCTTCAGTGACAGTAAGGATAGAAACCAATCATAGATCGGATTTCACTACAACGTGAAGTGCTTTGTGGAGGTCTGACAACGGAAAAAGAAGTGGGCCAGACAACATATAAATGAAAATGATAAAAAATCTCTCTGAAGTGAGTGCCAAAGAACTGATACCATACATGGAGGAGATGATCAGTAACAGTAGATGATAGAAACTTTAACCAACATTTGTAGGTTATGTTAACGTCTGTTGACGTTTACCTATCGCCCCTCCGTCTACAAAAAGTCGTAAAACAATGAATTACTTTACTGCCGATTTCTCCTATTTTAATGACGATTTCGAGGTACTTTAATGCCGATTTAAAAAAAATGTAATGACTTTGAATCATCTAAAGCAGGGGTCGACAAACTTTTTTTGGAAAGGGCCAGAACGTAAAACTTGTAGGCTCGGCGGGCCAGGTAGCAAACTCGAAAACATTTACATGGGAAATTCTACTCATAAAGCAACAAAAGAAACACCGGGTAATTTTTCTTATTAAGAAGTGATATTTTTACATAATAGTTACCTACTAGCAACCCAGTGAGACAAATGTCTCATTTAAAAAGACCGTTTTTCAAATAGAACGCGTATTAAATAAAAACTGTACCCAGACCTGGAAGGTGTCAAAGTGGTACGCCGCATCGGAACATTCTGGAAGCTGTCAAAGTGGTTGCCTAACCGATCGAGGTTTTAAGACGCAGAGGGTCGCAGCTCCGTTTGGCTGCTGAAACAGCCTCCCGGACAGACAAGTCTATTAGATAAAGGATACTATACATGCTAACACAAAAGAAACTAATAAAATATTTCCATCAATTAATAAACGTATTATAGAACTAGTTACATTTTGTACTAATGCGATGAATGTAATTCTTTTTCCTGAGATAATATTTCATCATACTGTAGTTCGAAATTACTAAATCCTATCATTAAAGTTGTTTGCAAATGGTCATCTGTTAATAATGATCTGTATTGCGATTTTACATACTTCATTTTTGAAAATGTCCTTTCACATTGGTAAGTACTCCCAAATACAGATATAAATCCCCGAGCATATGATTTTAATTGACCGTATTTATCTTCCGAAACATATATCATTTTGCAGTTCAATCACTTCCAGTTGAAGGTCTGACGGAAGCTCCTCAATTGTACAGCCAAATGGATTTTGAAATATGGAAATGTTTTTTGCAGTTGCATCAAGATCGGAAAAACGCTGTTGTAACTAGTGAAGTAAAAATTACCGTAATTTATTTTTTGTCGGTAATATTCGTTAAATTACGAGAACTTACCGTAATTTATGAGAATTTTAGGAAATTTAATGTTTTTTTTAGCAGTAGATTACACTTTGTCGGTAATTTATTATCCTTGTTCGAAAATATACTATTAAACAAAATTTCAATATTTTATCTTTAAAACTGAGCCCAGAATGAATTATTTTGTATTAATTTATTGTATAATATGTACAATGTAAAAACAATTTTAACCTAAATAACATAATGTATTTTCTTAAGTACCTACAAATAAAACCTAAACAGATAAAAATAAAAAAATAAAAATATTTTAAAAATCAAGTCTATTTAGAAGGAATACTGATGAATGACAACTAATTATAAAACATAAAATAACTTAAATATTTTTAAAATCGAAAAAATCTTCTCCAATACTGTACAGGTCACAGAAAGTAGATTGGGTGTCAAGGTAGGTCATGAAAGGCGCTGTGATCATATTTGATGAATTGGCAATATGTGGAAAGTTGTCAAAAAACATACAAAGTTAAGTTATATTTTAAATGATAAGTAAACAGTAACGGTGGGTAGAGGGATTTCGTTTGCGCAGTGACTAACGTCATATGACAGATTCTTTGTGTTTTAAAGTGTGGAAATTGCTGTTGCTGTGATAGAAGGTTTAGCAGAGCCTGGTTGTTCAACGTACATCATTATTTCCGCAATCCTATTAACATTCAAGAACTGCTAATATACCATACCGCATTGTGCGTACGCCTCTGATTTATTGTGTCATTTAGCTTAAATAAGGTTAAAAATTTAATGTCAATATGATAGATGTAAAAATGTTACCAATACAAAACTTGAAAATTACTAGATTCTAACATTAGTTCCGATTTTCATCGCGCCCCAACCTACTTTCTGTAACCTGTAATCCGCCATTTTGTGGTGGAGGCCATCTTTGATTTACAATGATACTGAACATACATAATTGTATTGTCATCAGAACTAAAGGCGGGTGCCAAATTTCAGATCAATCGGTCAACAGGAAGGGGGTAAAATTTTAATTACTAAATTTGAGCCAACAACACACAGGGCAAGCTAAATAAAACCGCTCAATAAGATCTTTTTTAAATATACTGAGAAAATGTTTTAAAAAGCATCTTACCTGCGTTATATTTAAAAAAAATTGTTTTACATTTTTTGGACATTAGTTAGTCAAATGCTCCTGTATCATATTTTTGACCACAAAAAATACAGTCATAATAATCTTTCCCATTTAATGACCTTTCCTTAAAGTAATGCCATATGGGTCCTTTATATTTAGGCATATCTTATATTTTTATAAGTAACACTTAGCACTTTGGTTTACTACAACCGCCTAAAGAATCAGAAACAAACAGCAGCAAATGCGTTGGTTTCTTACGACAGACTACTGGCCGACAACACGCAACGATACAGCACGAGTGTGCTTCTGTAATTTTCAGCGACGAAAGCCGGGGAAGTACACAGAAGCTAACGCGAATGTATTCAGGTAATATTACCGCGAATGTGCTCGGTAATATAACCGTAATATTTCCGTAATATATTACCAAAAAGCGAATATTCCTTTGAGGGTGAGCGAATATTACCGTAAGTTACGGAATTTATAGGAATATTCGGTTGGTAATATTCGCTCGTCACATCACTAGTTGTAACTGCAGTTTAAGTTCAGAAAATATATCCGCCGCATTTTTTTGTTTTTTTTTTGGGGGGAATGAGGATTTCGCTAATATTTGAAAATTTTTACAGCATGGAAAATATTACATGATGTCTCCAGCAAATGCATTGTCAGATAATAGTGGTTGTAAGCAGTTTTTCTCATTTACAAAAAATTCTATTACTAAAATCAATCCATTTATATATGTCAGTAGCTACAGCGCCTAATTTGATTTATTTTAAATTTTTTCACGTAGAAACAGTATTTTCCCGCTGCTGATCATGTAAGTCAGTGATACAGCTTTAGTAACAAAACGTGTAAGTCGGTGATTATATTTGTTTACTGCTTTTTCTTGACAACGGAACTTAATACTATTATTAAGTTCATAGGATAATAAAATTAGCAAAACAAGATGCAGATTTAAACGTTTTGTTTATAAATTGCAAGTGTTTATGTGACATGTGACACTCACAGGTTCACCGTTCAGGTAGTTTTTGGGACGTATGTAAATTGCAGCGGGGTCATAAAATTAACATTAACATTAATCGACAACTAATCACATCATTTCCCATCACACTTTATTCAGGCTTGAGACTGGCGAAATATACATATTAAATATATATTCGGCGTGTTTAAAAATGATGGAAATCTTATTTCCACTTTTTTTAGACAAATAACATGCAAGTATTTTTGTGTTTTCGATATTTGTTTTTTTATTTTTTTTAAATCGCCAAATAAAATTACTTCTTGTGCATCACTGTATCGCCAAAGTGACGGCATACGTGCTGCAAGAAATACATCCGTTTTTGTACGCAGACAAACGGACTTCTAAATCTGATACTTCAAGAGAGTTTGAACAAAGATGTTCAGATTTCGATGGAAAGTGCCGAAGTTTTTATTGAAATGAGAGTGGAACGACTCGTATGCATTAGTCGTTCGACACATCTCTGCTGAGGATGATGTCCAGATTGTCCAGATAGATGAGGGAAAGAGAGCCTCTTCGGAAACATAGGTGTCAACTAGGTAATCCAAGTACCTTGAGACGATTTGATCTTTGGGTTGTACGGCTCCAAGGTCAAACCCGAAGACTTCAAAGTTTCTTTTTTATAAAACTTGCAGCCGTCTGCTAAGAGCAGTTTTCTGCCGCGTTCGCTCTTAATAACCATTACTTTATTCATTTTAGCGTAGGAACGTTCGGTTTCGTTGCTGAATGAATAGTGAGAATTTCTTGCAACAGTTCCTCTATTTGTTAACACATCTTCAAAATGGAATACCATAAATTTTGCAGTATGGAATTCCATCATTAGGCGCTCATTAGATCATGGTAATTACACGGCGCCCGTCATTAACATGAACCCGCTGCAATTTACATACTTTTTGGAGACACTACCTGGCTATTACATGCTAATGAGGATTAAGCCGCTGCAGTTTACATATGTCAGTAGAATAGAGACACCTTGATTGTGATAGCTGTCAATCAAATTTTGATTCGCGGTGTAATTCGCGGTTTTATTCGCGGTTTTCGCGGTTTTATTCGCGGATTTCGCGGTTTTAATTTTAATTCGCGGATTGACCCAATTAATTTCGCGGTTTGATCTAATTAATTTCGCGGTTTGATCTAATTAATCACATATGAAGTTTGATATGTAATTTACATATGTGCTACTGATTAAATTACGCGAGGCCATTTTTAATTTGCTTCCGGAATTACGCGTCGGACTTCGGCGGCCATCTTGGATTTCTGGCGGGAATATTTGAAATTTGAATTTTTTCCGATTTTTTTTCTAAGTTCAATTTTTTGAATTTAAATCTCCCGGGGTGTCAGCCATCTTGGATTTCTGGCGGGAATATTTGAAATTTGAATTTTTTCCGATTTTTTTTCTTAAGTTCAATTTTTTGAATTTAAATCTCCCGGGGTGTCGGCCATCTTGGTGCGCGCTCACTTCTCACGGCGGTTGTTTTTAATTTTGAATTTTCGCGGAAATATTTGAAATTCAAACTGGTGGATCTATCTCGCTCTTCGAAGCTGCTGTCTCTCTCTTGCATTCACTCGCGGAAATATTTAAATTTAAAAAAAGCTATTTGCGTCGGACCCGAGTGGGAATCGAACCCTACTTTTCTTGGCAGCAGCCTTAGCACCTTACCGCTGCGCTATCGAGGTCTGTTGAACATATAGGAATTGAACAAGACGTCATTTCGCAGCTGTACCGTCACACCGTTCGAGTTGAAACAAACTATTTTTTCAGAAATTCAAAATATAAGAACGGAATTGTGTCGTCTAGGGCCTTAGAAACTTGTTAATAATTTTTAAAAAATGACTTTGTAACTAGTTTTGCTGTAATTAATTTGTTTAATTTTATAATATGAGTGACGCTATCTCACTCAGTCCCATTGATTTTCTACAGTGTTCTCTTTTCCATCCCGTTTGCTACCTATGCGTAATTACAAAAGACGTTATCGCCTCAGGCAGACTTTCTATTTAACCGGCGATTGTGTCATTCTCTGAAATCTGTACTCACGTTTCAGTTTTTGCTGGCTCGACTTTAAAATTTGGTTCTTAACAATTAACTACGTACATAGAAAACAGGCTGGTTACTTTATTTTATATAGCGAAGTCATTTTTTGTACAATTTACACGCAGAACACAACTCGTTCTTTATGTTTACTTTAGAAACCCTTAACCCTTTTCATTTTAAATCGCGAAATCCGCATAAATATATTACTTTAAAAAATCGCGAAAAGTGTTGAGTAAATAAATGCAACGCATTGTAAAGCCGTAAAACTTTTAGTTATTGTACGTTTACAAGATGGGTCTTTTGACAAAGTGGAAGAACCAAACTATGCTATTGTAAATGTACAGATTTTTCACTGTCAATTTGTATATAACAACTTAATGTAAATTGGTATTTGGAACATTTTAACGAAAACAGCGACTTCTTTCGGCATAAACTGTTTCTTCACACCACGGGGCTCTTCTCAGTGCATCGTTTAGAAAACGCCTGCCAGAACCTGTATGTTTACACGGATTGCTTTGGACCTCGGTGCATTTTCAAACAAAGAACCAGATTCTAGAAATTCATCGAGTTACAAATTTGAGTTTAATATATTCCTGACATACTTCTGTTGTGCCCTCGCCCATATAAAATAAGACATACGTATTAAATAAATGTTTTTATTCTATAAGAATGGTTGTCCCCCATAAATTTGAATAAAAACAGACAATTTCGTTGAAAAAAATAGCTTTTCAATATCGTTTGCAAATAAGACAAGGGATACTTGTAAAAATATAAGTCAAACCATTTTTTCTTGTAAAAAATTTACGAAAAGACGTAAGTGATGGCGACAAATGAAAATAAATTTGAATAAAAACACGCAAAAATTACGAAAAGACGTATGTGTTGGCGACAAATTAAAATAAATTTGAATAAAAACGCACAATTTCGTTGAAAATCTTTACAAAGCGACTTTATAGTACCGAAAAAATGATGTAAAAAAGTTTTAAGAGTTATTTCTAAGCATAATTTTGCAAACGTTTAACAAATAAACCGTAATTTTTTAAAGTACATCACACAATTATGAAATCGTAGTTCAATTTATATAAATTTTCGATACTTTGTATGTGAAAAATAGCTTCAATTACTAATATATGAATAAAATCATGCAATTTCCAAAGCATTTCGTTTAAAATTTTAGAAAATCGACAGCATCTCCCATGAAAATTTATAAAAATCGGCATCTTGTCACATTAAATTCTGCAAAAACGACAAAAAACAATATTTTTATACAACTTTCACTGAAAAATAGTAAAATTTTACGAAAATACGTCTGTGTTGACGACAAATGAAAATAAATTTGAATAGAAACACGCAAAAATTACGAAAAGACGTATGTGTTGACCCCCAAAGTAAATAATTTTGCAAATGTTTTACACTTTTTATAAAATGCACCGCTCAAAATTAAAAGAAATAGCAATTTCATTGAAAAAATCTACTACCACAATCATTTCGATAAACAAAATTCAAAAAATCTTATACTTTTGACGGAAATATATGTATGTTGACCACAAATTAACATAATTTTTAAATAAAAACGCGCAATTCGTTGAAAAAAATATTCTGACACCACCAAAACACGCAATTTCATTGAAAAATATATATATGTTGTCCACAAATTAACATAAATTTGAATAAAAACACGTAATTTTGTTGAAAAAATGTTCTGGCCCCGTCATTTCACTTAAAATTTTACAAAACTGCCTTCATAACACTTGAAATTATACAAAATATATGTATGTTTATCACAAATTAACATAAACCTGAATAAAACACACAATTTCGTTGAAAAATTTGCAAATGTTTTACACTTTTTATAAAATGTGTCGCTCAAAATTAAAAGAAATCACAATTTTTAAATTATATCACGCCATTATGAAATCGTAGATTGATTTTTTTTTGAAATTTTACACTTTGTAACTGTAAAATAACTTCAAATACTAATATTTTAGCTTTAGATTTTGTAATTATTGCAGATTCGTGAAAAACAAAAGCAGAGTAGAAATAAAAAACACAAACACTTTGTAATAAACAAATATATTGTTCTTATTTCGTATAATACTTAATAATATAAATATAAATGTACAGCAGAATGTCTTATTTCTAAAAATTCGCTAGCAATTTACAAAACTGTAGTTTGAGGTGCACGACATTTCAAATTAAAAAGACTGCAAGTAATAAAATCAGAATTTCATTGTGTAATTTTAAAGTTTAAGATGCACCCAATCTAGAATTCCCTTCGTTTTTGGTGTTGATGACATCTGCCTTAGAGGCGTTTTTCTAACGGCCCTTTTTTGGAGGCGTTTCCTTATCGATGTTCTTCTGACTGAACCTTTTTGATGTGGACTTGGATGAGTAGCTGGTGTTTTTAATTTATATTCTAAATCAGACTCGCAGTTATCAGTTTCCATTCCGGTTTTTCCTATAGTACCAGTCGGGGTTGGCTTCTTTTGCTGTTTAGGTTTAGATAGCAGCACATTAGGAACGTTAAGGTCTTTGATGTAATCAGCAAACTGTAGGCGTCCGGGTGGATTAATAGTTTTTCGAGGCCGCAGGATGTCGTGAATTAAATCGAGTATGTTAGACGCCGGTAAAATTTCACCCTTTATAGTAACGGTGCCCTTGTGATCCCAGCTCACATCGCTTGAGGTACTCAAAATGCGTAGGAAAACTTCAGCTTTTTTCTTAAAAGTTTTGGGAAGTGTAGATAAAATAACGGCATTTGATAGGCTGTCACTGGTTGTTTCAATAGGTATTTTGATTGGCTGCCGCGCCTGGTTTGTGAAATGAAGGAATCGTTGTAAAACCTGATTGTACTGGATCCATTTATCGTAATCAGTTAATTTGGACTTTAAAACTTTTTGCATTTCGTCATCAAGCTGTGATAATATATTTTTCTCCGCATCATCGCCAGACTTAAGACGCTGGACAAATTCCGGCGATACAATCAACATCTTCCGCTCTTTGTCCATTTTAGTCGAAAAGGAGCTCAGTCGTTTGTTCTGGTAGAGCCGTCGTGAATAAACTAGCTTAAAATCAAGACTTTCATAATGAATATATAAAACAAATATGACAGGTACGGGAATCGAACCCGTATTCTCTCTCGAGATCAGAGCTTGAATCTGACGCCTTAACCATTCGGCCAACCTGCCCCCCTATATAAACGACCACTCTCTGCATAATTAAGAAAACATATAGTTTAAAAGTCTTCTATTTGCAATTTCATACAATATTTCATATAAATTAAGCCATGTACACATTTCTAAATCGGTTTTGATATATATTTTCTCGAAAGACATGACCCTCAGCTGCCGTTTTATTATTTGTCGAGATGCGGCATCGCTGAATTTTACAAGAGCCATCCTATCTGCTGTGTGACGCACGCAGTGTTTTCATACCTTTTTATTTTAAAATTCTATAAAACCAGAGGCCCGACTGCTGCCGCACTAACACGTTTTAAACCATTGTACTCTGTTACCTGATGCGGCAGTAGTTTGGGCCTCTAATTTTATAGAATTTTAAAATAAAAAGGTATGAAAACACTGCGTGCGTCACATCGCAGACAGGATGGCACTTGTAAATTCAGCGATGACGCATCACGACAAATAATAAAACGGCAGCTGAGGGTCAAGTCTTTCGAGAAAATATATATCAAAACCGATTTAGAAATGTGTACATGGCTTAATTTATACGAAATATTGTATGAAATTGCAAATAGAAGACTTTTAAACTATATGTTTTCTTAATTATGCAGAGAGTGGTCGTTTATATAGGGAGGCAGGTTGGCCGAATGGTTAAGGCGTCAGATTCAAGCTCTGATCTCGAGAGAGAATACGGGTTCGATTCCCGTACCTGTCATATTTTTTTTATATATTTATTATGAAAGTCTTGATTTTAAGCTAGTTTATTCACGACGGCTCTACCAGAACAAACGACTGAGCTCCTTTTCGACTAAAATGGACAAAGAGCGGAAGATGTTGATTGTATCGCCGGAATTTGTCCAGCGTCTTAAGTCTGGCGATGATGCGGAGAAAAATATATTATCACAGCTTGATGACGAAATGCAAAAAGTTTTCAAGTCCAAATTAACTGATTACGATAAATGGATCCAGTACAATCAGGTTTTACAACGATTCCTTCATTTCACAAACCAGGCGCGGCAGCCAATCAAAATACCTATTGAAACAACCAGTGACAGCCTATCAAATGCCGTTATTTTATCTACACTTCCCAAAACTTTTAAGAAAAAAGCTGAAGTTTTCCTACGCATTTTGAGTACCTCAAGCGATGTGAGCTGGGATCACAAGGGCACCGTTACTATAAAGGGTGAAATTTTACCGGCGTCTAACATAGTCGATTTAATTCACGACATTCTGCGGCCTCGAAAAACTTTTAATCCACCCGGACGCCTACAGTTTGCTGATTACATCAAAGACCTTAACGTTCCTAATGTGCTGCTATCTAAACCTAAACAGCAAAAGAAGCCAACCCCGACTGGTACTATAGGAAAAACCGGAATGGAAACTGATAACTGCGAGTCTGATTTAGAATATAAATTAAAAACACCAGCTACTCATCCAAGTCCACATCAAAAAGGTTCAGTCAGAAGAACATCGATAAGGAAACGCCTCCAAAAAAGGGCCGTTAGAAAAACGCCTCTAAGGCAGATGTCATCAACACCAAAAACGAAGGGAATTCTAGATTGGGTGCATCTTAAACTTTAAAATTACACAATGAAATTCTGATTTTATTACTTGCAGTCTTTTTAATTTGAAATGTCGTGCACCTCAAACTACAGTTTTGTAAATTGCTAGCGAATTTTTAGAAATAAGACATTCTGCTGTACATTTATATTTATATTATTAAGTATTATACGAAATAAGAACAATATATTTGTTTATTACAAAGTGTTTGTGTTTTTTATTTCTACTCTGCTTTTGTTTTTCACGAATCTGCAATAATTACAAAATCTAAAGCTAAAATATTAGTATTTGAAGTTATTTTACAGTTACAAAGTGTAAAATTTCAAAAAAAAATCAATCTACGATTTCATAATGGCGTGATATAATTTAAAAATTGTGATTTCTTTTAATTTTGAGCGACACATTTTATAAAAAGTGTAAAACATTTGCAAATTTTTCAACGAAATTGTGTGTTTTATTCAGGTTTATGTTAATTTGTGATAAACATACATATATTTTGTATAATTTCAAGTGTTATGAAGGCAGTTTTGTAAAATTTTAAGTGAAATGACGGGGCCAGAACATTTTTTCAACAAAATTACGTGTTTTTATTCAAATTTATGTTAATTTGTGGACAACATATATATATTTTTCAATGAAATTGCGTGTTTTGGTGGTGTCAGAATATTTTTTTCAACGAATTGCGCGTTTTTATTTAAAAATTATGTTAATTTGTGGTCAACATACATATATTTCCGTCAAAAGTATAAGATTTTTTGAATTTTGTTTATCGAAATGATTGTGGTAGTAGATTTTTTCAATGAAATTGCTATTTCTTTTAATTTTGAGCGGTGCATTTTATAAAAAGTGTAAAACATTTGCAAAATTATTTACTTTGGGGGTCAACACATACGTCTTTTCGTAATTTTTGCGTGTTTCTATTCAAATTTATTTTCATTTGTCGTCAACACAGACGTATTTTCGTAAAATTTTACTATTTTTCAGTGAAAGTTGTATAAAAATATTGTTTTTTGTCGTTTTTGCAGAATTTAATGTGACAAGATGCCGATTTTTATAAATTTTCATGGGAGATGCTGTCGATTTTCTAAAATTTTAAACGAAATGCTTTGGAAATTGCATGATTTTATTCATATATTAGTAATTGAAGCTATTTTTCACATACAAAGTATCGAAAATTTATATAAATTGAACTACGATTTCATAATTGTGTGATGTACTTTAAAAAATTACGGTTTATTTGTTAAACGTTTGCAAAATTATGCTTAGAAATAACTCTTAAAACTTTTTTACATCATTTTTTCGGTACTATAAAGTCGCTTTGTAAAGATTTTCAACGAAATTGTGCGTTTTTATTCAAATTTATTTTAATTTGTCGCCAACACATACGTCTTTTCGTAATTTTTGCGTGTTTTTATTCAAATTTATTTTCATTTGTCGCCATCACTTACGTCTTTTCGTAAATTTTTTACAAGAAAAAATGGTTTGACTTATATTTTTACAAGTATCCCTTGTCTTATTTGCAAACGATATTGAAAAGCTATTTTTTTTCAACGAAATTGTCTGTTTTTATTCAAATTTATGGGGGACAACCATTCTTATACAATAAAAACATTTATTTAATACGTATGTCTTATTTTATATGAGCGAGGGCACAACAGAAGTATGTCAGGAATATATTAAACTCAAATTTGTAACTCGATGAATTTCTAGAATCTGGTTCTTTGTTTGAAAATGCACCGAGGTCCAAAGCAATCCGTGTAAACATACAGGTTCTGGCAGGCGTTTTCTAAACGATGCACTGAGAAGAGCCCCGTGGTGTGAAGAAACAGTTTATGCCGAAAGAAGTCGCTGTTTTCGTTAAAATGTTCCAAATACCAATTTACATTAAGTTGTTATATACAAATTGACAGTGAAAAATCTGTACATTTACAATAGCATAGTTTGGTTCTTCCACTTTGTCAAAAGACCCATCTTGTAAACGTACAATAACTAAAAGTTTTACGGCTTTACAATGCGTTGCATTTATTTACTCAACACTTTTCGCGATTTTTTATAGTAATATATTTATGCGGATTTCGCGATTTAAAATGAAAAGGGTTAAGGGTTTCTAAAGTAAACATAAAGAACGAGTTGTGTTCTGCGTGTAAATTGTACAAAAAATGACTTCGCTATATAAAATAAAGTAACCAGCCTGTTTTCTATGTACGTAGTTAATTGTTAAGAACCAAATTTTAAAGTCGAGCCAGCAAAAACTGAAACGTGAGTACAGATTTCAGAGAATGACACACAATCGCCGGTTAAATAGAAAGTCTGCCTGAGGCGATAACGTCTTTTGTAATTACGCATAGGTAGCAAACGGGATGGAAAAGAGAACACTGTAGAAAATCAATGGGACTGAGTGAGATAGCGTCACTCATATTATAAAATTAAACAAATTAATTACAGCAAAACTAGTTACAAAGTCATTTTTTAAAAATTATTAACAAGTTTCTAAGGCCCTAGACGACACAATTCCGTTCTTATATTTTGAATTTCTGAAAAAATAGTTTGTTTCAACTCGAACGGTGTGACGGTACAGCTGCGAAATGACGTCTTGTTCAATTCCTATATGTTCAACAGACCTCGATAGCGCAGCGGTAAGGTGCTAAGGCTGCTGCCAAGAAAAGTAGGGTTCGATTCCCACTCGGGTCCGACGCAAATAGCTTTTTTTAAATTTAAATATTTCCGCGAGTGAATGCAAGAGAGAGACAGCAGCTTCGAAGAGCGAGATAGATCCACCAGTTTGAATTTCAAATATTTCCGCGAAAATTCAAAATTAAAAACAACCGCCGTGAGAAGTGAGCGCGCACCAAGATGGCCGACACCCCGGGAGATTTAAATTCAAAAAATTGAACTTAAGAAAAAAAATCGGAAAAAATTCAAATTTCAAATATTCCCGCCAGAAATCCAAGATGGCCGCCGAAGTCCGACGCGTAATTCCGGAAGCAAATTAAAAATGGCCTCGCGTAATTTAATCAGTAGCACATATGTAAATTACATATCAAACTTCATATGTGATTAATTAGATCAAACCGCGAAATTAATTAGATCAAACCGCGAAATTAATTGGGTCAATCCGCGAATTAAAATTAAAACCGCGAAATCCGCGAATAAAACCGCGAAAACCGCGAATAAAACCGCGAATTACACCGCGAATCAAAATTTGATTGACAGCTATCACAATCAAGGTGTCTCTATTCTACTTATGTCCAACACGACTCACGAAAACTAATCCTGGTGACAGGTGACAAACTAAACTATTTTTTCAAAAATCTAGGAAAACTTCGATAAGCAGCGGGAAAAATATAATAAGATAACTCGGAATGTATCGCCTATTAACATTTTCGGCAGGCAACAAGCCGCGACTTCGTCTTGGCTTGTACTTGCCTACCTCAAATGTTAATAGGGCCTTAGATTCCTTGTTACTTAAATAGCTATAACCCGCGGGCCGGATTAAAAGCTGACGGCGCCGGCGGGCCGGATATGGCCCGCGGGCCGTAGTTTGCCGACCCCTGATATAAAATAGTATGTATATCTCGGTGGAAGCTTTCATTACAGCCTCGCGCTATAGATGAACTCGGCGCTCTGCGCCTCGGTAATCTACCCTCAGCTATAATGAAAGATTTTCCACCTAGGTACGTAATGTACTCTTACGTGATCATTTAGGTGACAAATGCTCAAAAGCAGCAACATATCGAGTGGTGCAAAGAAACACTGAAAATATATCACCGCGGAACGTCAAATTCTGTATGGAATAATGTAACAGGAGATGAATAATTGATTTATAGTTATGACCCTGAAAGAAAGTCAATCGGCCCTGTGGGTCTTCCCAACAGAACGTAGGCCCATGAAGGTGAGACGAATTCGAAGTGTTGGAAAGAAAGTGCTTACAACTTTCTCTTCTAAAACCGGACGTGTGGCTACAGCTGTGTTGGAAGATAGACGCACTGTCAATGCAGAATGGTATACGTCAATTTGCTTACCGACAGTGCGTTTCAAAAGGTTCAATAAAAACTACCGAAAGGAAAAACAGTGCTTGCTACATCACGATAATGCCTCGTCCCACACAGCCTGATATTGTTGAGTTTATGGAGGCTTTGAAAGTTACAACTATGAATCATCCTCTATAAATTCACAGTAAAAACTCAAGGAGATAACTAAACTATTTTAAATTATACCTGATTTAATATTCATGGGTAATTTTGAAACATTCGAAGTTTGCTTATTTTTAATATACATTAATTAGACATGTGCGGGATCATCAATCTAAATTCAATATTAGGAAAGCCTATTCAGATCCACATTTAACGTCATTTTAAAAACCTTCAGACCATGGAAATATGTAAGACTCACTTCATTTTTGCTATATTGTAATTAGCATTTCCCAATTAAATTGTCAAAACCCTACAGCAAATTGGATTATTAAGCGATTCACCAGTTAGATTTAATCGTCTGAAAGTTTTGATTGCCATACGAAAACTACAATAGTAATTAAAAATAAACATAAGAAGGTCTTGTAAAATCACTACCTCAAGGAAATTATGAAGAAATGGTAATAGCCAACCCGATAATGGCAACGCAATGCTCTACGTCGACGTAGAGGAAATCTGTGTGGCACTGAATTTCCACTTTGATTGCCAACGGGCAGGCAGTTGCAATAGTATTGATATGGCGTATGTGAGGCGACGTACAGGCACTGAACTAAACAAACAACGACCGTTCTAAGTTGTCCCAAAGGAGATTTAACCGCAATACAAACAGCGAATGAAACGCTGAAAACACTTGGTTAACCTTATATGAACCTGAAGAGATTCTAATATTGAGAATTACGAAACGAGCCGTTTACTTTTATTTTTCTGTTCGATGAGGTTAAAACATATTTAGCTCTTTTACGTAATAAATTTGATATTCTTAAGTGCTGCTTTGCAAAAATTGAACTTGAAGAACAAACTTACCGTAGCCGCGCGATCAGTTCTGAAGACAATTACGAGACCAGCCAAGCTCACCTGCAACAAAGGATAAAATTAAACTTCGCAAACACGCCGTTATCTATTTTTATATTCGCAAATTTCAAAATATCCGGCTCCAATAAAAACAAGATAAATAAGTCATACTTGTAGACAATCTGTTATGCCACTTAGTAAGCGCCTTGGTGTAATATTTTTTGATCTGCGATTCTGAAATGTACAATTAATATTTTTGAAGGTTTGCTTGTTCCTGTCCCATTCGAATTAATCAAAGGCGCGTGAGTTATTTTTGTCATTAGAACGCAAAATTACTGTAGGTAACATCTTCGCGAAGGTATGTGAAACACATTAATTTCATTATTTCTTTCGCAAGACTACTTAAAAAATTACCGTTACTTAAAATACGCAATGACTTTTAAGTGGACTTTTGTAACTCAATAAGTAATCTGTAGCAAATACAGAAAAGATTTGATTGTATCTGATTAATTGCATTTTTTACGAGAATTTGATCTCGACTGTCACTGATGGAATTACGAGTCCGCAGGATGAGTCGTTCTGACAGTTTCTCGAGTCAATTTGCCAATTGGAAACCAAATTTTAGTTTAAAAATGGAGTATGTTTTAATACTAGAATTTAACGATTATGTAATTGCAATGTTGTTGTTATGGCGGCAAAATGTAAACAACATTTTATTCGATTAAAAAGTTAAAGCAAACTTTATCCGCTGTCAAAGTGACAAAAATATCGTCGCGTTTATGAAGCAAAAATGAAAAAGTTTTAAAGAATGATTTACATAATTATTTCATTCTCATTTCAACTTGAGACGCATTAGTTGCACTTCATTTCATCAACGTTCCACATTTGCTTTCTTAGTAATTTCAAGCTTGCATTTCAAGGTGCAACTGCGTCGCTATTAGTGTTCTGTATTTTTAGCAATTTCCAATGGATTATGTTAAAGGCGCGTTGAAAACGAAAATGAGATTTAAGGACAGTTGAATATTAGATCCATTTTATCCCGCTTGTAGTTTTTGGGAGCACGCCGCTGATTTTAGACCGGCGGCGAAGAGGCGAACGCGTTGAATTACTTAAACCTAAAATAGAGACCAACGAACAAGCGAACAGTGAGCTTATAAGTACCATGACAACAAGCGATGTCAAATTGCCATTTTTTGCTGGATCATACACTTCCTCGGCAGTAAGTTATTTCAAGTTCGAATTACGTGCCGTTTAAAGTAAAAACAATTTCATTGTTAAATTGCCCCGGATCCAGCCTGGTCAACCCATTTTTCTCGCACCAGCGTGACGTTCCTGCTTGCCCACTTGGCCAACGGCCACCGTGGGTCTACCATTCTGAGCCCGACGATTGAGGCCAATCTCCGAGCGATCTTGGTTTGCTGACCGCTGAACCCATTCCTTCGCCTGGAGCACCGTTTCGAGCTGAAACCCAGACTCTGATTTCAATGATCGTCACTTCCTACATTAGGTGAAATCACCCATTCCTTGTGTAATTAATGCATGTGTATCATTATCCATCTGATATAAACTAATACGACGCTTATGTTTGTAAATATGTATGGGTAAGGCTTTGAGCTCATCTCCGTTTAGGAGAACTAAACGCTATTTGACACCTTGGCTGATTTGCGGCCAGTGCATCAAATTTATTCCTATTAGAGGAATGCAATAAATTACAGATCTGTTCGATATATTTTTAACAGCCTTTGATATCTGCGAAGAACCTTGCAACAGAAGTACGTCTTCGGACTGATGATATGGATCTCATTGTAATGTCAATTTTTTTTAATTATGAAGAATGGGGGAGACAGGGTGGTGCAAATATACCAGGTGCCCCAAAAAGAAGTGGTAACTTTTCCGAATTGTCTCAAAAGATGTCGCTTTATCTAAAGTACAGCGACCAAATACTTATAATTTTTAAATTGAGTTGGTATCACTTAATTTAAAAATTATAAGTATTTGGTCGCTGTACTTTAGATAAAGCGACATCTGTTGAGACAATTCCGAAGAGTTACCACTCCTTTTTGGGGCACCTTGTACATTATGGATATGGTATAAGCGCAGATGAGTTTCTACTAAAGTAGAATCGCCCAGTAGATAAAGTTGATGGAAATAGAAGCACTTGATCATTAGCAAGTACAGGATCAGAAACGTGCTACATCTTCTTGATGAATCAACTTCAGTTTTCTTTTAGCAAATGCTGTGGTAGATAAAAATGTCATGATATGTACCATATTGAACATAGAGACCACGGGCTCTACCATTTAAAATAAAAATGATGCACCATTGGTGCCAAGCATTCCAAATCAAAGAATAGCAATCAACTGAATGCCACGATGTTTCAGTCAGGGTGAAGGAAATAATTATAAACCTTAAAATATTCTTCATTGCATTGGCTTGATCTATGTAACATGCTATATTGCAAAGTTTTTGGTTGATGGCAGCTTCGTCATTTGATTGATATGGTAGAAACGAGTGGTACCACACTATAGTTAACTTGTCATTTTCCACCAGATTGCACACAATTACTGCATTTAAGAAGAGCAATTGCTTAGTTGATACTACCATGTGAGAAAACATGTCAATAACTCTGAATGCCATCGAAATGTTGAAGAAAATGTAGGAAATCAGATAAATAGAAATGAATCTATCGTAGCATCGACTACAGTAAATGAAAATACGAATAAAAGGACTGATATAAAGTTCGATGTTAATTACATGACGGTACAATATATTCTCAAGAAACATACATATCGTTCATACTATTACCAATGTCTTCAAAAGCCATGTTCTAATAAATTGTTTTTGGTTGCTTATGGATGGAAACACCTATGCAGCTGGTTACACACCGCCGAATTCAAGTGCACTGACAATTAGCGTTACCTAATTCTGCACTGCGTCAGAGCAATTTTTACTCAGATGATGCAAACTGCAACGTATGTGGTCATGTACAGCAAAAAGACCAAACTTACCCTTACGTATCCCTGCTTGCAAGATACTCTAACAACACGAACCAGATCATGGGTCACCGTGTGGATTTGCGAGCCATTATTGAACATAATTATTACAAAAGATTTTCTTTGAGTTCAAAAGCTGTAAGACACACAAAGTTAGAAATTGCTACGTGTTACAAAGACGATGCGGTCTAAGTCAAAATTTTATTTTAATGTAGACAAAATTAATCTATTGCCATCTATACCACTTGATTTAGCTGGGAATTTTTATGGAATTAATTATTTTTGTGTTCTCAACATAGTTTAATAGCGAGCAGTAAAAACCAAGACGTTAGTGCTAGAACTGATTTTTGTCAATTTTAATTCCTGGCTTTGGAAGACACTTTAGCAGACGCCAAGAAAGTTGATGAATCAAAAGAAGTTAAATTAAAGTGACCCTCAATTCAGAACAATGTGACACAAATTGTAAGTTAAATTTAAATTTAGTTCTTTAAAGAATCATTTACTTTTTTTACCTCTCCTAAAATAATATGATTATAAATATAGAATCCCAAATTATATAAGCAACGGAAAGTTTTAAGAAAAGCCTTTATTAATTTAACATTGATTCAACTCAGAACGGTGCTAGTCAAAAATTAGGCGACAATCAAGAAGGCTGTGAAGGTACATAAAAAGTGCAGGGAGCGGAGCAGCCCTCTCGATAAGTAAATGCATTTTATTCAACGCGATATTAAATGGGAATAAATAACAGCGAGCTAAACTGTTTACAGTGATTTATAACAATGGAGGTCGCTTAAATAACGTGGTGTATAAATCAGCGGAGAGTGTAATGTGATTATTTGTGTTTAATGTGATTTGTTGATCTGACGGCCGTGCACCTCGGCGCTGACAGCGGCGTGCGTCCGGAGAGAGCGTCGCGGCGACCTGTCAAATCAAGCGGAACTGCCGAATGACAAATGCACTCGACTCTGCCGACGCTCATTCGAGTGCAGATTGTATAAAATGTAATTGAATCATGTATTGTGATCATATTCAGCCTGAATGTGATGCATTAGTTTCATGCTCCGTCTATTTATTTAATATTCGGCGGGGGCACTCGCAGGACAAGGTTGACTAATCGCGCAATTTCTTTAATGGCTTTTGTTGCGTTCGCTTTTCGCTCTGTACGTACGTATACCTAGGGTTGGATACTTTGACAAGATTGTTAGTTACATCATTATACCCAGATGTGAACATAAAGATACACTTTTCCTACTGGACTTTGCAAGCTCAAAATAAAAATAGTATGAGCAAGAACATTTACTATCGTTCAAGTTTTACTACAATAACTTAGATTTAGCTCTAAAAAATTGCATTGAATGTTTAAACGTAGATTTATAAAGTAATCGTGGCTCTAAGGAACGTTTACTGGTTTATTTAATGTTATTTAACTTCTTATGTCTTAATCGGCATCGAGGTCCAGCTTTAGCTGCCTTGCTGGATTACTTACTCTTAATTTGTCTTTATTGTATGCTTAGCTTGTTGCTGCATTCACAAGTACGAAGATAAAATAACTGAGTAAATTAACTTGAACAACCACGGTCATATCCACTGCCTTTATTTTCTTAGAATTTGGTAGGTTCTTGCTACCTGCTTGCTTTTAGTGAAGCAACCGCAATACCGAAATTGTTCGAAGGTTTACTACGTCGTTGAGCTATTACACGGGTCGTTGCTACATATTTTCCTTCAATGTCAACTACTTTTTTAAAGACAATAAAAAAACTCTTGCTAAGTATTCTTCTACGTATTGTTAGAGTGTTTTATCTTGCATGTCTTTCCAACAATTGCGAGACTTGACTTCTTTTTCCTTAGTAGTCCCTAACATTTGGCAAGCCTGTTGTGACTCATTCTTATTACACTGTGGTCACATTTTTGCTTTCTTCTTGTAGTCCACTTTTTAATATATTATTCTATTTAACACTGTTTCCTTATGTCATCACTTCCCAAGTCTTCTTTCCTTGTTTTCGAAAAAAATTTACTGGGGGTTACTACTTTTCTAGCTTCCACCTTTTGTCATATTGTGATACTTTGACATTTAGGTATTACAAGATTAAACAATATGGGACTTACTGAGTCACCCTGTCTTGCTTGCTAAAATTTTAAGTAGCAGCCGTTACGGTCCGAAAATTTTACCTCAAATTTCCGTCCGCTGTTGCTGTAGACCCGATAACTTCGTACACCGTGAATTTTAGGTTGCCTAAATAGTTGCTAGTGAATACATAGTCGGTACTATTTTCTTTCGAAAACTTCCCCTACGCAGTTCTACAATGACGAAATTTTGCCGACTTTCATTTCCATTTAGAAAACTTGAGAATTCCTACTTTTACTTTCGAAGCTATATCGTGTTTGTTGAGGATTTTCAATTGTTCTAATTTAACGAGCACCTAGCATCGCATCTCACGCTTCCCAGTACGAGTGAAATACGTATGGCTGATTGAATAGCGCCCATCTCCATGATCAACCATCTTAGATTTTACATTGATTGAAACTTTTGTAAGCAGGTAACCAACGATAAATTGTTTAGCAATTTAACTTAATTGTAACTTTATTGCTGGTGAACAAATGCCATTTACCTTGTGTGCTTTCTGATTTTGTTTTTATTTCCATTTGCTAGGAATGGTAAACGGGTAATTTAACTGATATACATGCGTCATCCGGCGATTATGCGAAGAACTCATTTTTCTTGATACGATCATTTATACCTTATCTATCTCTATTCTTGGTCGTTCGGAGAGGCCTCGTCGTGCGACACGACACGTAGATTGTGACCAGAAAAATAAATGCCCGTTTATTATTCCATTTACTCTTCGCCACTCTCTATAATGTAGGCCAGTTAATTCTATCTCATCACATATCTGTAAATTATTATGATAACTGTTATATTCAGTAGAAACACTTTCATTACTGGGCACGAAAATCGAAGTCGACTAATAGAATGAAATATAGTTAAGTGTCCAACACTGTTGAACACGTTTGCGATTTCATTCCGCCCACAATTCTAATTGATTCTCAATTTCAATCGCGTCGCGGTTCGAATGGATTCATAACTTCATTCGATTTATTGAGATAAGACGAGGATCAATTGGAATAATTTGCTCTCAAATAGTGCGAATTATTTTACATCCGTATAGTCAGCAGCGACTACTGTGAATCTCGTAGACTGAACACGTACTATACATACATAATAAAACAAACGAAAAGATAAAGTTATAAAATGCCTATTCGTCATACATTAGGATGTTATTGCTTTGAGTAGTAACTTTGTCCGTATACCCTATATATTGTAAACAATATATAAATTATTTTAGACGGATGTTTACCACTAACGTCCTTTCTTCGTCCCCAGTTTCCATAAATTTCTATTTTGGTATTCTACTTCGTCTAAATATCGTGTTTTCATGGTCTCCTTAATATAATCCTTCAATTACGTCGCAGTCGTCCTTGTTCATTGGCCATCTCTCTTCTCTCCTGCGATTAACCCGTCTAACTATACTAGCTGCCATTTACATATGTCGTCAATGACATTCTCCTCCATTTCCAGCATCTATATAATCGGTAGTAGTTCTCGTTTCTCTATAGTATCAATTACATCACCCTCTATTTCCACCACTTCTCTAATCTGCACTAGCTCTTGTTTCTATATGCCATCAACCAAATATTCTTTCATTTCCACCATCTCTCTAGTGCATACTAGCTCTTGGCTCTATGGCATCAATCGCATATCTTTCCATTTCTACCTGTCTCTAATCTGAACTAGCTCTCGTGTCTGTATGACATTATGATATGTATAACACCCCCCCTTTATGTCCACAATATCTCTAATCTGTACTAGCTCCCTTTTCTATATGGCCTCAATCACATCCTCTCCATTTCCTCCACCTCTCTAAGCTGTAGTAGCTCCCGTTTCTGTATGGATCAATCACATCTTCCTTCACTTCCACCACATCTCTACTCAGTACTATAGTTTCTGTATGGCATCAATTACATCTCGTTCTATTTTCACCATCTCTGTAATCTGTACTAGCTCCCATTTCTGTATGACATTAAAGACATCTCCCCCAATTTCACCATATTTCTAATCTGTACTAGCTTCCGCGTCTGTATAACATTAATCAAATCTCCACTTCTCCCTTCATTTACACAATCTCTCTAATCTGTGCTAGCTCTTGTCTATGACATCAATCATATCTCCCACTCCCACCAGTTGTACTAACTCTTGCCTCTATGGATACACTCATTTTCGAGAGGTAGGCCTTCTATTCTTTTTTATCACCGATGACTAGATATTCCAACCAGTTTTCTGGCCAAATAGCTCAAACCATGTATTATTCGCCAATTTTTCTTGATCGCCCGCGAAGTACCGAGTGCATAGACAGTCTTCTCCAACTTTGATTCCCATATTTCTAAACGTACCGCCTCTACTCTTCCACTCATCGACGCGACGGTTGTATGTAAATATATTTTAAACAATGTGGGGATAGTCTGCAGCCTTACCTAAGTCATTTCATATTTGCAATTCTGTAAAGTTTAGTTCCATGTTATCTTATTCTTTCGTGCGCTTTCTTCAAATCTACCATCGCCAGATGCGTCCCTCCATCTCTCTTGTCTCTTGTTGCCAGTATTTGAGTGTCAACGTGTTATCCACAAAAAACTTGTAAGCTTTAAATCCAGCATGTTTCTTTCGTCTCCTTCTGTTTGATTTCTTTTACTATTAAGCTTTCTAATATTTTTTAGTAAATCCTGTCAATAATTGTACGTAGTGCTACTACACCTCTATAGTTTTTTGAGTCACAGTTATGGTCTTTCTTGTGGATAGAAGTGATACGACGTTATCCATTTCTTAAAGGTCCTTTCACTGTTACAGCATTGTTCGTACAATTTCTTCAACATTTCTGTTGCCCTTATCCCACCAATATGTTATATATGTTTACTGGTATGTACCTAAAGGTTCTTCTGCGGCACTTAAACATTCTCTTAATTCAATAAACCACTCCAATTTTGTCAAGTAACTTTTAATGCTCGCGTTATCTGTATAAAAAGTAAATGTCTTCGTGTTATTAGATACCGGTAATTTGTATCAGCAAAGCATATCTCCACATGAGTGCGAAATGATTTTAGGTAATTGAGCGCAACTCGCGGAATTGAATTCGGGAAATAACATCAGTCAACAGATCGGACAGTGCGTATTTAAATAAAGTCCCAATAAAATTAACATAAAAGCAAATGTTTGCCGTCCGTCGACACATGCTAAACACGCAATAGCCTCCCGCCAGCTGATTACGCTCTCCTATATTAATTCATTTCGTGTTTCGTTCATTTAATTTATAATTAGCAATCAGCAGAGCACACAAACGCAGAGCCGTGCGTGCATAAGCGCGAAAAAATGAAAACAAAAGTCCGGAAAATACCCTCGTTGGAAGCTACTTAAAGGTATCAAACGCTGTATTTTTACCGCGCAAGCAATTATGCCGGGGAAAAGGTGGCGCTGGAAACGGGTTTTCAATCAAGGGGTCTTTAGTGTCTTTGCGTGACAATGAGGAAGGCTTCTTCGGGCGCCTGAAATCCTCCAATGCCGGAAATGGGATGCTTTCATTACCAATACGTGCTCTAGTTAAATGGAGTTTTCTTGTAAAAAAAGCCTAGGTAAGCACCTTTTATCGACCAATTTCGTTAACATTAGGCGCTATAATTCTCCGTCAGGCCACTTCGCAATCGAGCCATTAATTTTATTATTCCTGCCGAGGCTCCCCGGAAATCTGTTCAACTTCGATTATCAAATATTTTCGCTACGAATAAAAATAAGGAAACAATAAGGCACTCCGCCAGGAACAATCAGGGATGGGACAAGGAGTGATATGCGTACATTTACATTTCATTTCACTGGAATTTAAATAGCTGAAGGAACGAACGCAAACTTTCGATGTGAGGTTATTAAATAGGACAGAAGGTAATGTATCAACTTAAGTTTTGTTGCACATAAGACTGAATAGTCTTTTTGCGTTGTTTAGGTATTACTAAAACGCTCTTTTTACTATAATTTTCATATTCTGTTAAAAACAGAACAGTATCGTGAACAATATGTTAACATAATTAAGTAAATGGGAACTGGCCTAGAAACTACTCTGTCAAATTTAACCAACAATTAAATGTAAGTAATTATCGTTTTGACAAAGAAGATTTTTTATTTGTTATACAGCGCTTACATTTTGTTTTTTTTTTAATTTTGACACTTCTTGACGATTATCATTTTATTTTTCGTTGATAGTTATTCAAGATATGTCATCAATATGGCAACAGAATGGCAGAGAATTGAATTTTAAACGTAGCCAATTTTCTATTCTTCTATATAAATTAATTTTAGTATTTAAATTACCTATTTGTTTCTAAATCCAAACTTAGGTAAAAAATATTATTATGAGTAAAACTATTTTTGTCAATATGTATAAATTATGGGTTCATCCGATAACAAAAAATTATGTAAATGAAAAATTGTTTTTTCACAAAAATATCAACAACTGTCTTGAAACGCAGACCGTTTTATACAGCGCTGCCCATTGTTCGTTCCATTCCAAAATTTAGTAAGCTTCTGACTGCTTCGATTCCCCGAATTGTCAGAAAATGAGCACTCACGGATTTCGACATTTTTCTAACCATTACGGATTCAGTGAGGTGTTTGTAAAGCCTGCTACAACTCGTTCCACGTTGAGGAAGTATCTTTGACAGTTGTCCATGAAAATGTGGCAATAAAAGACTTCCACAGTGTATATAATAAACCAGATAATTTACTTCCTTAATTTTATAGTACACATAGTTGATTCAAAGTCAGTTATTAATCAACAATATTTTATTAATATAGGTGTCTCTTGACAAGATCTCTTGCTTTGCCCCGATTTTCAGGACGAAAAATACAAAAAGTTTCGGCAATTTATTTTTTGGTAGTTTTCTTGTCTACTACAAAATTATGGACGATTTATAAAGCAAAAGGTATTCCCCGAACGAAGTTATTAATTTTGACTGTGTAGGCATGATGCCTTTAAATGTATTGTAATTAAATTTTTAGCGTTTTTGGCGTAAACATGTTTGATAGATTTTATATAAAGACCGTTGAACTACGGTGTTAATTTTAGAGTGACTAAAACGCAGCAAGAAATGTCCAAAACCATAATCACACCAAATTCGGTTGGTTATTAAGCAGAAATAGATTCAAGGAATTAGTAATGGTCCTTCCTTTGATTTTTCTTCCGCTAGCAATCAACTAAACGAAACCTAAACTATTTAAAACTATTCCAGGTTACACCATCTTTCTCAGTCGCCAATAATCTAGAAATATCACTATTTTCCTTCTAACAACAAAATGCGTCACTAACAACTTGCCATAACATAAAAATGTAGTGTTAACATCGAATTTACGCAAATACTTAACAAAAAAAGCTACGGGAAAATCACTTTCTATTTATTAAATCTAATATTTATATTAACTACGATATTAATGAAAAGAAAAATAGCTAAAGAATTAATTGTGATTGATTATAGTACAATGATAAAGGGATATTAGCTACTCCTAGGCAGATTGGCTGATACTCCCACCAAAAATAGATTTGCCGTGTATTCTAAAAATTAACGGGAGGAATAAAAACATCAGACCAATCTAAAAGCTGAAAGCATCATTAGATGCGTGCATAGAAGAAAATACGAGTGGACAATGATCATTTGAGTGGATTTAGAGTGGATGCTGATAGAATAGTTGAAATTGTAATAGAGGAATATCCGGAGTAACAAACTAAAAAAGGAAGAGACGGCGGGAAAACACTGTTACATAGATTGGGAGAATAAAAACTTCAGATAAATCTGCACAGTTGAAAACTTCAATATAAGGGTCTATAACAGAAAACGCTAGGGCAATGATCCGTTATAGGACAAAAAACCCCTGGATAAAAACCCGGGACATAAAACCCCCGGACAAAAAACCCCCGGAATAAAAACTCCCCGGATAAAAAACCCCCGGACTAAAAACCCAACTATAAAGAAAACACTCGCACATTATGTGGGGTCTGTGGGCGATTATTATTATTATTATTATTGAAAATAAGTTATTAATTATAATTATCATTCATTACTGATACAAGAATGCATAAAAAATGAGACATGTAAAGTGGGGCATTTATTTAATATAATACACATACAGAAAATTCACAACCTAATGTTATTATTTACGGCAATTAAAAATCACGTTCGCCTTGTGAATGCATAATCCGTTGCTGTCGAAATGCACAACCTTGCCTAATTTAACTTTTAAACGCTAATATTTCAAAAACTGTTCGTCCAAGACCAAATGATAATTATAATTTTTGCATCATTTTTTGACATTCAATTGCGTGCTGCAAATATTCATTATCTTGGCTCTTGGAATACTTATTTCAGGCGGGTTTGCAAAATTTGATATGTCGGTCTTTTATTCTTCAGAGAAAACCAATTTAGTTTAGTCTGTCGCCAATTTCCAATTATTAATTATCATTCCGTACTCATGTAAGAATCCATTTGCAATTTTTAGAAAATAGTAATCACTGGCCTTCTTATTGGACAACTATGATTACCACTGATAACAAAAGCTATAGCACAAAGATATACCTGCTAATGTATTTTGTATTAAATAAATGCCCTACTTTTTACATGTGTCATTTTGATCTGCATTCTTGCATCAGTGGTAATTATAATTATAATTAATAACTCATTATTATTAATAAAAATAATAATCTCCCACAGACCCCACATGTCTTGAGAGTGTTTTCTTTATGATGGGGTTTTTTATCCGGGGGGTTTTAGTCCGGGGGTTTTTTGTCCGGGGTTTTTTGTCCAGGAGATTTTTGTCTTAGATTCCAATGATCATGTCAGCAGAGTGGACGATAATATAACAGTTGACATTACAAGAAAGTGACAGAGTAAAGAACGAGAAGAATCTTTAAAGTCTAGGATAGAAGAAGAGCAAAGAACAAGAAGAAGAAATAATATCCAGACTTCAGACTGTTGATAGCCAGTAAGAGCTTTCAAAATAGCTTTTGGGGTTTAACATCTTAGTATACTCTGCTGGTTAAATAAACATATGGTTGTAACGGCAAGCAAGACAAATAAATCTAATATTAAAATCTAACAACCTAAAAATAATTTAACCGCAATATAAAAAAAAATTAAAACTTATTCAACACTTTTCTATTTCTGTAAATGTCTGTAGTTTGACTTTTTCCATGGAGTTGATTCATGGTTGCAACTGACTACATCAAAATTATACTTCAAAATTCTGGTCCTCTATAAGTTGACAACTGAGTGTGCACTCTTCGTTTGTGAGGCCATTAGCTTTGTGCATCATTTCCTGCTGCAGTTTGATTTGGAAATAAATATCATTATGTGCACCACAATATATCAGCTGTTGAAAGGATTGAAGAGAAGGGGAACCACCTTTTGACTTTATAGCAACATTAATAATTTTAATTTTAAAAAGGCCAGTACAGCAAATACTTTTGGTAAAGAAATTGATGGTGGCGTTCCGAGACACTGATTGGTTAACATCTTAATTTTGCTGAACGCGTTTAAAAGGTGTTTTAGTTGTCCAATCATTGCGCCCTAGGACACAGCTTCCACTGGAACCAACTAAAAACAAAGTCTAGCAGAGCCCGAATCGTGTGGTTAGCCGAAGGAATAATCTCCAGATTTAACGGGTGTTTGAGAGAGGTTCCTTCCAGAGCGCCGCGCCTTCCTGTCGGAGCCTTTGATTTTTGCTAATCCCGTCCGAATCGCGACGGAACGAATTCAGATCGGAAATCCTCCCAGGAGCACCTACCGTGGATGCTCCACGTCTCCACATTTCTATTGCCGCAACAAAGCCAATTCAGATTCCCTGCTAATGGCATATTACATTGTTACCTTCCTCGCATCATCCTGGCTCCATTCTTCGGAGACGCACTCAAGTGGCACGGTGCTCGCGCTTTGTCTAACTCGCGTCGCGCAAGTCACCGTTTCAGTCGCCGGAGCCGCCTGTCATTGCAAGCAATAATAGCTTCATCTCTCGTTATGATGGATAACGGTGGGGCATCAATTAAGATTAGGCCCGAACAATACCTATCTGAGTGAAAGGCTCACAGTCGGACTTGCGACGGTATTTTAGATGCGCCCGTGCCATGTATACACGGCACCGAGCACCGAGCCACTTTACTGTATTGAATTTAGACGTCGCTGCGGGGCTTTTTGCCCAAGATATCGCCCCGAAACGACGCAGCAAAAACGCACTCTAATGGCGATCGTGAAGGTGTATAATCTGATAACTGGCAATTAGTTAAATGCACTCATTTATCAAACGCAGGAAGCTTGCGCTCGTTATTAAAGTATAATTAAATTTCTACATAATTTCGAAAGGGTCAGCCGGCCGCCCTTCGCCGAATCACTTTATATCGGCCTCATTGAGGACGAATACAATGGGCCGACAGAAATATGACGCGAACACAGGCGTAGTCAGAGGGGCCCCAGGGCGCCAAGTTTCATAAGTTACACATTTACACAGAATCGCAAACCAACAAACTTGTACTAGAGGTCACCCAACGGAAAAAAGTTGACCCTCAAACCTTGCATTACTGTTTAATCTTGTTAGACATTAATATGGTTTTAAAAATTGTAAAATAATTCATTTGGTTTAATTATCTCAAGAATGTGCAAGAATAGATAGTCAAAATTCTTGGCCAAGATCAGCACTGAGTTTCCTGTAGTATTACACAACATTATTCACCACAATCCACCTACAACATGTAAATAAATCGCGTTTAGAAAAATGTTCCGCAAAAGACGACAACTGTTTGAAATAATTTTTATTTTGGATTTCATCATCCTTTAAAAATCAGTTTTTCCTTGCAGCTTCCCACCATTCAGTAGGAGACATGCAACGGAATTCAAAAAGAAGGTTTTGGAAATTATTCCTACTTTCCCTCAAATTTGTTTATATTAGTTCTTCCAGCTTCTTTCTCAGATGCTTTCAATTTCATACCCATATATTTGGGATACACCATTAATTAGTGTTACGCAATCCTTGTACCTTTTTTATACTAAATCTTTGTACCGTTCAAGGTCGTCACTTTGGAAGAGGATTAAAAAATCGTGTGTTACATCTGCAATTGTCGCGTGTTCACTTTGGAGTACGTTCAGTTCTGCTTCAAGGTATAGTCCTATATTTATGGCAATATTTGCAATTCTTCTTTCTGTATCGGTAGGATATTCCATCACACATTTGTTGTAAAACTCGCTGTTTCTCAGAAATACATATAGACAAGTTAGCTGACTATACCATCGTTTTTCATTAGGTTCTCTGGGGCTCTGCAGCACCTTAATAAGACAATCATCAAATGTCCCTTCGAAACATTGTGATTTCTCATATACATACTTGAAAAGTTCAACAAACTTGTGCCAGAATAGCTGTAACATTATTTTTTCGAAATATCTACTCCAAGTAAATTAAAAAATTATTACACATCCGTTGTTACTCTCAGCATTCTCATTCTCACTAGTCTGTAGGTCGACCTTACTATCAATTTTTGGTTGGCTTAACGAACGAGAGCGTACTATTATTGTCATCATAAACAGTAACAGGTGCACTTGGTGTTGAACGTTTTGATATTGGGACTTCGACAACACTCGTCCTCGTTCTCGTCTCTAGCAAAATGATTGTGAATTTCGCTTTATTGCTATACATTTGCTATTACAGTATAGTCTACTTATAATGGACTTGCTTGTAATAAACTCTCATTTTGTAATGGACCGATTACTAAAGTCCCCCAAAGAGTCATTTAAAGCTATATGTAAATAGAATCGGATATTATGGGCTCGTTTATAATGGATATTTGCTTGTAATAGACTAGAAATTCACTAAATGTCCATTGTAACTGAACCGAATTTCGTTGGAGGAGCAATTGAAGCCATTCAAACCTCACAATACATTAAGCAAGGCGATGATGCAAGTGAAATTATTCAACAATTAAACAAAATACAAATTGTTGTAAATTGCATGTTTTTAAGGAAAAACGTTATTCAAAGAAAAAATGCGGATTTTTGTAAAGTAATTTTATATTGTTTTGTGCCGTTCGAACTTTTAATTAATGTATTATTTTGTAATTTACCATTTAACTTTTTCTACAACTTAAAAAAAATCAAATTCAGATAAGATGGACACTCGGTTATAACCGGCTAATATGGACTGTCCCCTCAAGTGCATTATAAACGAGGTCTGCTGTATTTGTATCAACTTACGCTGATCTCATCACCAAAAGTGTCAGAATCGGGGTGTGCATTTGAATTTCAGCCCCAGAGCCACTTTTTCCGGTGCATTTGTTTCATCTGTAGTGGTTTCGCACTAACTGGTGTCTTGCAGGTTCGACATACATCTTTTTATTTTTTTCAGTGCATCCAATAAAAAACATTAACTCGAATCCTTGTGTCATCCCCCAGATTTTTGTTCTTCTGAGGTCGGACAAGAGTGTTCAAAATTATGTACAGAATACATAAAAATATCTTAATCTTTCTGATAATAATGAAATCGCAATCGGTGGGATTGTAATCTGTGCTCCCCTCAGAGTCTTTAACCGCTCGCTTACGGACGCGCACCTATCGTGGTTGCTTATCGCTGCGTTATAAAGAACAATCTTTGCCGATGGCGCAGGCTCAACACACGTTTGTATGTTAATTTTGTAAAATTATAATAGGCAGCCATACAGACTATTTGCATAGATAGATACATACATAATGACAAAAAGAAATTAGGAAATTGGTATCATTCAGTGGTTTCTTCCGTTTTAGACAAATCATTCAGGTTTCGTTCACTGTCCCGTCAAAATGAAAAAAAATGCTTTTGTCAACCCTGCCACAAAGAGATCGCTTTCCAAGTCATAATTACAAGGTTGTTGAAGCTGGAAACCGGAGATCTCCTACATCTACTACAAATAAAGGCACTGACTGATACTTGGAGTTCCGTTCAGTACAGACGGCATAAGTATAAATAAAATTTCGGCATTGCCTATAAGGCTTTCTAGATGAATAATTCTAATCTAGTCGAGGCAGAATTAACGCCACTCTTACGATCAAAACGTACAATAACAAGATCACTCATAAACTTATATGCACAAGTTACACATTATATTGGAGGGTGAAGAATTCAAAATAATCGTGTTCATTTCCACCATCTTAAACAATATCCTCCAACAAAATATACTTCAAAACACAAAACAGATTTCTACCAAATGTTCTTTTATTATTTATACTAGTATATACCGATAGTACAAGATTATTGGCTACAGACTTACAATTCGATGCTTTTTTATAATCAACGAATTTGATTAATGATGATACTGTAGGTGACTGTATACCTTAACTTGATTTCCACTTTCAATCCAACATCTGTACTACTTCTTAAAAGCAAAGTATCAAGAGAGGACCCGAGTCCCCTAAGTTTAGAAGTTTAGCTACGCCAATGAACGTGAAATGACTCATTGGATATATTGCAAGCTCCATAGCATCCGAAAGAAGTTTTCGAGCTCATTTATCCGGAGATAGGTGAGTTATAACGGTCGACGTACAAAGGCAATATCACCGATGCAGCGATTCGGGCCGAGTGCAGGCAATTACTTAGTTCGATGATGATTGATCAGGAATATACGACTGCAGCGGGTTTATGAGTGCAGGGTGCAGGCCCTCACGGAGCAACAATATCCGGCGCCATCTGCGATGTGATGTGCGGTCACAGGGCTAAGGTGCCCGGATATTGGCTAGTTTTATTACCCGGAGTGGCCAGCGGACGTGCGACGCTCTCTGCATGTTTTTCTTCATATCATCTCATATCTGAGGTAAACCAGCGACATAAACCGAGCGGAAACCTGGCTCCGATGAAGAAATAACATTTTATGTTGTTTTTACAGGCGACCCGATGAAATTGCGTGGCGCTAGCGCTCTATAAAACTGAGGAATTCTCCTCGAATTAATATCCGAACATTAAATTAATATTGTATCTTGTAAACACAGCCATCCGATGTCTTAATAAATTATCTTAGTAAACGTTTTATGGAGGAGCTCTTCCTTTCTAATAGATTTTAATAAAGCGGATTCCGATCGCCAGGCGGGCGCACCTTGGACGCGGCCCCCTCGCAAATGGCCTCCTTTACAAACGTAAAACCTATGTCCATCCGCATATTGGTATTTTTATTAGCCGGAGTGGGCTTATTGGCCGAAGGCGATTGAGGTCGAGCTGATGTATGCACGACTAAGGTCTGTTATTGCATAGGGCCCGCGGCGGTCCTACCGGTCAGAGATATCCAATAAAGGACACCGATCATCTTACATCGCTCCTGGAGTGGAAAAACAACCGTATTTATCCCACGCTTATGAAGCTACTGAAAGCTCAATTCCAAGGTATTGATTTAATAATGGCATTATCCCGTTTCCGGGCATGTAGTAGTAATGACAGTTTGACAGCTGCAGTGGAAGGTATCACAATAAGTCCAAAAATATTATAGGGCCATGTACTACAATAAATGTGCGTTTCAGATGCCCCCTTTATTCGTCTTGATCGCTACGCTCGCTGTGCCATAAAATAGACTCGTTCAATAAAGTCTGATTATGTACGAGTTGCATACAAAGCTTTACGTTCGAGTGCATTGCATACGATTTTCTTTTGCCTACAATAACATTTGGCGGAATGCGTATTAAAAAAATAAAATTTCTAGTTAACATATCAGAAAATGCATGTTGTCATTGAAAAATGTGATTTGGAATGTATGGATATTATCCAGTATAGGATAATCCCACAAGGGATTACAACATCAAGACCTTCTGTGTTTACTTTAGTAATTAAGTTGTTATAACTTTAAATCTGTAACCTAAGTAGGTGTAAGCGCTTACTATCAGCATAAAACATTATATAACAATTATAATAATGCAGTGAATTCAAGTGACATAAATAATTGCGCCATTTAAAAATCCGAAGAATATTCTAATATTTATAGAAATCTAAGAATCACTTTAAATAATTTTCTGATAACTAAATTCCCGAATTACTTCGACGAACAAGTGATATGTCTACAGGATTCAAGCTGTACCACTAGGGTTACACTCCAAAATGGTAGGAACAAAATATGCGAATTCTGGATATCCTACTTAATCTAACTAATGCTACTTAAGTAAAATGGTTTATAATTTTAATACGAAATCACAAGTAAAGATATTTAGACAAAATGATCTAAAAGCTCTAATATGATAAGGTGATACGTAGGTGTTGATAGCATCATAATGGTGCAATTCGACGGGTAGGTGACATTTGAAAAGAAGGAGCGATTTAACATGGTACCTGCAGGAGTGTTGAATCGCGGTGCGACGATGAGTATAATTAGTTTTATTAGTAATCTTATACGTGACATCTTCTTCATCTAGAAGTGCGCAATATTGATAGTGTATACTCGTTGTTAATCCATTCCATGTTGAAAGTTACCTTGAAGACGTATAGAATTAACTGCTAGCATGGCTACATTATTCAAGGGACGAAACTAGATACAATGAGCTTGCATTATTCGCGGTTGTGAGCCATTTTAACCAAATGCCGTCAGATCTTTGATGTACCAAAGATGCCAATTTGATCCGAACGGTGAATGGACGAACGTTTTCCCTTTTGCCGTACTAATTAAGGTACGTCTTCATTATGTGGGCGAACGGGAAAACAAACAATCGTTCTATACTGTTTGAGGCTTTCGCAGTTACTCGAATTATTGTGTGGAGCTCCACACCTACCTTCAGTTCTTAGTGCGACTTTCACTCTGATGATGCAAGCTGCAAGGTCTTGCCAAACGTTAGTGAATACGGATGCACAAACAGCAACAAATCCAATTCTGCTTCAGTATCCTCGTTCTCTAGGTACTCAAACAAAACGAGTCACCAAAGAGCATGGCCATCGCGCGGTTTCTATGTTAAGAAAAATAAACTAAACAGTAGTTCGTTACTTCAGAAGTATATGTGTACCCGAATGCTGTACCCAACGAGCGAGACCGTAACCATTCGTTTTTTGATTCGCCGTCCTTCCATGCATTGCTATTTATAATGTCGTTCGGAATAATTATCTCAGATATACAATACGTTGTCATGAGTTTAGCATTTAAAAATATAATAAATAAAAAGATTGGAACCGCGCATTATTTCCCAGCAAAACGAAGTATGATGGAACGGATGTCTAAAGGACATTCGCCTAGAACCCTATACAATATTGGAAAAGTGTATTATTTCGTAGTCGGATAAGATTTCCATAGAGTTGGCATGGATTAAAGCTCTATGGAGACAACATAAATTTGCAAGTAGCAGAAATAATTTGAACTTCAGAAAACAATATGACTTTTGTTATCTCCGCTAATACTAGTCAATTGCTTTCAATAGTACTTTGATTTATAGCAACACTGTCATATCCCATTATAATACCATAGGCATATGAAGGTTATCTGAACGACTTCCTCTAGAAGATAAACGCTTTCTGTTGGCCCATTCTATGTTCAAAGCTACATATCTTGAAGATTGCTACATTGGTACGAAACTCGATACAATGTGCTTACATCATTTGCGACAGTGAGCTTCGGCCCCTAATGTATTCTCTCTGACCCATATATTGCGTCGATTTATTTCGAATACAGGAATCTGCCGCCTGTTAGACCGCAACCGACGTTGCACCGTAGATGGGGAGAGGAGCGTTCTTGGGCGAGAAGTTATATGTAAAAGTCTTGAATTTTTGTGGAGATGTATGGGGCTCTAAATGGCTTATGTCGCTGGATTATGTGCTGACGGTACTAGAATATGTGGATAGTTGTAGTGGTCGAGAGAATTTCGGATGGCACTTTAACCTAAAAAGCCACGTACAGCGTAGCGTGCAGACTACACATTTCAATTTTTAAGCTTAGGATGCAGATTTCTGGCAACTATTCTTGTTCTTTTGCGGAGTACCTAACTCCCCAATTCGTATTTTTCGTTAGCTTGTTTTTCGAGCGGAAGCTTGCGTAGCAACATTTTTCATGGTCAACAACGAGGCGTCTTTGAAGGTTATGGTGGGGGTCCTGTTAGGCTGTGCCCCGCGTCCGGGGACGTTGTTGTATTAGAGGTATTTTAGCTCCGCAAGTTTCCATGCAAGGCATAAAGCGAGCTTTGGGCAGCTCTCCAGGTGCACCTGTCGGCGTGGCTTGTATAGCTAAGTGAAATTGCAAACTTTATTCTCGTGCCAACTGGAACCGAGGCTTTATCTCGAATTTTGTCAAATTGTGTGCATTTATTGAGGCTTCCCATCTACACGATGTTAAAATTAGTGAGAAAAAGCGGAGCTGAGACAGATTTGAGTATTAAATTTAAACAACCAAAAATGTTAGCGCGTTTGCTGATTAATTAACCATGTAACGTTACACACGTTCCGAAGCATAGAAAGCTTCGAACGTCTCAGTAGAATTGCTAGCCCAGCAAAATTAATTTAATACAGTTTTAAGGGAAACATGCAGGTACCTGAATAATAACTCTCGGTTACAGTAGATGGATTGCATTTTGGGAATGTGTAAGCAGTTTTTTTTCAGGTAGTTGCAATTACTATTCCATATTAATCGAAATTAATTACTTCTATTGAGCTATTGCTTCACTTAACCATTTATCGGGCCTTTACTCAGCAGCGATAATTAAATTGCCCCCTTCATTTGTGAATAGATTGCGTAGTGCAAGCTAAGCTCTCCCTCCCCTCGTTTATAAGTTGTTGATAATACATTTGTGTGCACTATCTGTGATATTTACATTACCCGTGATATTGGTGAGTTATGTAAGTATTTTCGAGAAGTTGTTAATACCAGAAATAACAAGTTGTTATTTATATTTTATTATTTATTTTTATACGAACTTTTTCAAATTTGGGTTCACTTGTGTTGTTATTTATATTCTCTACGCTTGAGTCACTTAGTGGTTCGTTATCCCTACGAATCATCAGAGGACGGGCCAGTTGAAACCACTTGGCGCCCTTTAATTTAAATATCGCCTTTTCGAAAACAAGTGAACTGCGATCTTTCTCTCTAGCTAGTCGGTGTTATGTTTCCGTTCATTATCGGCGTAAATAATGTAACGGTTAGTGCAGTTATCTTTGTTATAGTTTCTGTACGTCTCCATGGCTATTTGTAGGTGACCTAGCATTCAGTACCATAGACAAGAGTTGGATAGGGGCGTCAAATTTTGTTTTAAGGTTCGAGTCGTAATTGAACAAATCAGTTTCGCTTTTGGGTTTTGCAGACAAGGTTTGTTTTTTCGCTCTACACGCTTCCCAAATCTCGAGTTTTTTTCACGTCCGCTATGATCACATTATCATATGGAGAAGATGACACGATTACACTGTCGTATGGATGCTGGATATTAATTACTACGTTGACGGATTTTTAAGTTGCGTTTGGACGTTTCAGGTTGAGCAAGAATGCTCAAAGTCATCATGAAAATGTTAATAGGTATTGGGGTTAGTACATATCCTGCCCCACTTCGTAAACGCATCGTTAAGGTTTTCATGTCGTTATAGTGAGGACTTCACCACATTATAACGAATTCAACGTAATCAACGTAAAACTTATCCGCATATTGGTATTTTTATTAGCTGAAGTGGCTTACTGGCCGCGGGAGATTGGGGGACGAGCTGATGTATGCACGACTAAGGTCTGTTATTGCATCGGTCAGAGATATCCAATAAAGGACACCGATCATCTTCATCGCTCCTGGAGTGGAAAAACAACCGTATTTATCCCACGCTTATGAAGCTACTGAAAGCTCAATTCTAAAGTATATTACTCCAGACTGCGATTGAGTCGGGCCGCTCCTTTGAAGACGCGCATTTTAAATTAATCGCAAATGAAATTCTTCGGCCGGTTCGATTAGCTCGTATATTGTTGCGATATAAATATAATCGAGGGCCGGCCAGGAGGGTCGCAGGAGCGGCACGCGAATCTTTGTCTTCGGAAACTAATTTTCCCCTCGCTGTGTCACATATATCACGTATTGCTCGCAGCGTCAACGGATCGCCGATTGTTATTGGCGGAGGCGCGACACAAAGAAGACTTTACAGTGACACATTTAGAGGCAGATTACTTTTATTTTCAGGTCCCGAATTCATTGCGTCGCGCGGATAGGTTAGTACCTAGCGAAGGCGGCGGAATTGGAGCTCGGTGCGAATTCCTGCAGGAGGAGGAACGAATGGCGATCAGAATTTAATCAAACGGTCGAGATATTGAGGAAAACAGCGGCACTGAATACATTTCGGAGCGTGTATGTTCAATCGTACTCGTTAGGAAATCGGGCCAATATCCAGATGCTCTTCTGCAGCGCTTCCCCAAGCCGATGCATGACAGATGCGAGAGCGTTTACTTTCGACGCGATAGAAGTCGCGATTATTCTTGTAAAAACGTTGACGATTTTTAGACACAATTACTTTTCATGGATGAGAGTGCAACAGGATGAATCTCGTAAGACGCATTTTTAACACTGAAGTGTAGTCCTACAACCAACATGTGGAAATTAACGCCTACTGCAGTATGCACTAAAAATGGATCGCCATGTTTGATACTACCTCAATCAATTTAAAGCAATCGTCAAAAGGTTATATCCTACAGCATCAGTTTCTAGAATAACAATATAAAACGGCTATTAAATAGTACTCTTTCTACATATAGATTTTTGTAGCACCCAAATTACACATAAGAACATGTAATAAACAAATCTATTCAAAACCTGTCAATTACGTCTCCTTATTGCTGTGACAATGGGTGTTGCTGAATTCACGTAACAACGATATCAAATTTTGATAAAATATACACAAATAAATACGTCTTAAAAATGTCACGAACAAATATTATACAGAGTTTGTGCAAGCATAAATGCATTTCATTAGATAAGGATGCTTGGAATCAATTCAGCGAAGTATAGAACAACTTAATTGAAAAAAGCATCAACTAACATTCTAAAAAACTACATACTAAGATACTTCGCGAGCGCAGTCGTCGACGAGCCGTCAACAAAACATAACTCACTTATAAATGTAACAAGTTCTTCGCACAATCGCCGGGTGGCGCGCTTATATCAGTAAAATTACAGTCGCTTTATATACACTAACGTTAACAGTCTGGCCATATATGGTCACGATTCTCATTGGTGCCGCCATTTTATGTCTTGCGTCATTTTGACAATAAGATTTAAATTTCAAAAATGTCAAAGTCACATTTATTCAAATAGAATAAGTTGACATTCAATCAACAAAAATCGTTCAAAATGCGAGTACATAGTTAAAAACTGATCATAATTTTTAGAAATAACTAGAACTATAACTTATTAACGGTAAGCTGACAAGGTTTAAAGAAATTTATCAATTTCAAAAATTTTCTTTAGATATGAGGTATTGCTGTGCAGTCGGATGCAAAAGCAAATGTGAAAAATGTGTGCTAACGGAAACTTTCCTCAGGAATAGGGACAAGCGAAACTTATGGTCAAAAAAATTAATACAGAAAATTGGTACCCAAATGGAAATTGAAGAATTTATGAAAAGCATTTTGCAGATTGTATGTGTGAAAAAGCACGAGTTGGTGGCAAAAAAGACTTAAGGATAATGCTGTTCTAACATTATTTACTTTCTCATCGTCTGCTTCGGAGCCTACAGCCATTGAAAATACTAATAACATTAGCCGTCCAAAAACTGATTTTATCGACGTTTAAATTTTAGGTATGGAGTCTTGTGCATCTGAATGCAAGAATAGGTCTGAACATGGTATTAAGATGAAAAGCTTCCCTATAAATAAAAAAGCGAGGCTTGTGGTTAAACAGGTTAATGGAGCATATTAGAATAACATAAAAGGTCGGAATAGAATCTAAATGTAAAAGCATTTTATATAAATAAAATGCATATTGTTGATGTAAGACATATTGCAACTTTTAATCAATTAGAAAAGTTTATTCTATTCAAAGTTATCGGTGTTCGTTTAAGAATAGCTGAAACGCAAACGAAAAAGCTAAATACACAACAAAGCAAATACAGTTGTACTTCCGTGGCAATGCACAATGTAGCCTATATAAATTAAGTGGGAAGTTATGAAAAGTAATTTTAAGCGTATTAGACTGTATACTCACTGTTTTATTAGTTTTGGGATCACTTTAAGCTCTGTAGATTTATTATTATTTATGTGAGCACTAACTGTAAATAAAATTTATAATATCTCATTGATACGACATTGTTTGTTTTACTATTTAGTCATATATTTACTTATACTAAGCATTTATTTAATTAAACTATTTTCCAACACTAACCCCGTCACTGCTTTTGACCCGCCACTGGAGGCGGCCATATTCTGTCTTATGTCATAAGTGACATTTCATATGGCCAGACTGTTGTATATAAAGGGACTGTAAGTAAAATTACCTATTTACTATTCTTAGTACAGGGTTTTTTATTCCGCCTTTTGAGTACACAAAGGCAGCAGTTACTACCCTTTTGTTCTTTGCCAATTTCACTTGACTAGTAATTTACCTCAAACATGTCGTGGAGTACAAACTTCTTACTTACGATTGCACATTTACGGTTTCTTAAAATCGTCTTTAAATGCGTTTACAAGATATTCAAAATAAGAAGTGTTCTAAGGATGAGTGCCATACCTTTCGTATTTATGTATTATTTCTGGAATGGTCAGATAGAAGTCGGGAAGAATGGACATCTATAAAATCTTTACATGTTAGATGGTAAATATTTCAAGGCGTAAAAAGTAGAAGGTGACTTTGTCGAAGCCACTTGTCATCTTCACTTATCCCAGTAGAAGAAAATAAAGGAACTGACTCGCTATATAACTTCGTGCGACACATACCGAGATTTCACCTTGAACGAGACTCAAGGTTTAGGAAAAGGTTTACTACTGAAAATGAGGATTTATAATCATTTCCGTCAACCAGCAAACAGAATGATGCAGCCAACAGTCTAAGGAACTTTGGCAATGTCTGCTCTGAGTACCAGATGTCTAAGTTTCTTACTGTCTTTTCAGGATATGAGTCTCAAGGCTCCGACAAGGAGATCATTATGAAAAGAATAACTGAAACTCAAGAGAAATATGTGTGAATTAAGAGATAAAATAAAAAGAAATGGTAATTTTTGTACCACAGCTGACAATCATATGGCCTAACAAAAAGCATAGCTTTCTTGATCTTGCGATGTACTGGATTGAAAATAACTTCGTGAAAGGCTCTCCTTTAATTACCTGTAAAATATTTTAGTGCACACACTCGTACATTGTGTATTTTTATGTTTTCAAAATAAGCATGGAGTGAATTACCACCGCTACGAATCACCACTACATATATTTATTACCCACTAAAACCATTTTATAGTATTTTCACTTTCACAAAAGCTGCAGTTGGAGCTCCGCAAATTGGCAAACGACACCCGTACAATATCCAGCAAGGTAACGAGTACACAAGATCGAGCAAAATGTATGGTATTAGTAACATCAATTGTATAAAGACACTGTAGCTGCTTCCAAATTATTAATATCGGAAGCAATGAAACTTAGTGGTTATTCACGTAAAATCATGTGGTCGGAGGTTTTTCCGGTTTGTAGTAAACCCAAGCGGCGGCAAGTCCACTCGGATGTAAAGCCACATCGGTGGTAATCCAAGTCAGTAGTAATCCACATCGATGATATAGTCCATGTAGGTAATAGTTCAATCGAATCTAAATCCACATCGGTTGATTATTATTGGCTTTGTTTTTGTCTTTTAACTTCGTTTATACAGACTGTCGACTCCAACACTACAGTAAAATTGAATTTATTATGTATCTTAATTTAATTAATTAATAATTACATAATTAAGCATTAATTTAATCGCCGTAATAATAAAATAAAATTCTGAAAATAACATTAGGATTCTAATCCATGATTCGAATCCTGTGATGGAATATTTTTTAATACAGAGGAGATAATTGAATGGATTCCACGTAAACTATTAAAAGCTTGAGAATAATGATCAACTAATTCGTCTTGCTAATCGCACATGCGAGAAGATTTTCTTTGTACATATTTTATTTATTCTGGTTTGGTGTATAGCAGTTTTATTGCTGTTACTAAAATAAATAAATTTACAAAATGTAACGTACTGCCAAACTGTTTTATTTATACTTCGCCATACCAAAAATAATAATATATGAATAACTTTGTACTGTGTTTTCACACACTTAAAACTACACTAAAAATGGTAATTTGGAGAACAGTCCTTGACCACTAGATGCTAATGGCATTAGACACATTTTAATCGTGCACGACATAGCAAAACACAGTAAAAGGGCGGATGGGAAAGATCTCAAATAATAGTTTCTGAAGGGTAGTTGGAGCCTCTATCTCGAAGATGAAATTGTCGCAAATTTTATGCATTGTTAGCGGAGTCACAACTGATTTTATTTGAGCGAATGCCGTAGATCAAAGACCTCGTCACGTCCCTGTGTTCTACCCGAGTTCCGTTCGGGACCTTGTCTCTTCTTTCACAAGCCTTATCAGCATCTCTGCGGCAGAAATCAGCCTCGTTAACGAGGCCGATAGTTTATCTACCAATATAATGGTCTTGATCTCCAGCGCGGAGGCGAATGTAAAATGCAAAATTAACCAGCAAGTGTTCTAAAGGTCCCCGGGGCCCCCACCTCGCCGTCGGCATCCATCACGGGAAATTAGTTTTTTCGCCAATGATCCGTGGCCAATCGCGGGCCTAACAACACAACAAGGTGGCAATAAACATGTCGACCACCGCCCTGTCGGAATGATTAAATTAACAGCTCTTTGGCTTGCCTGAAATACGAGCCTAGACTCGAGCCCTAAAGACGAGACATGCTTGAGTTCTTCCAGTGAAATTTTGAAACCTTTTACCAATTGTAGGAGGTAATCAGGTAGTTAGTTGTAATATCCTTCAAAAAAGATTTTCGGGGATGTAGGATGTAACACCACGCCGAAGCAACTCTATTATTAATATAGAACATTTTTTCACATAAAATCCTAATGCAAAGAAAAATAAAAAATAGAAGCATAACATCTATTCAACACGTTTGCTGCTTTTGAATATCTTTTAATTAGGTTCACATTATGATTGAAAATGATTGGAAGAATGTTGTATGTGCTAAAATTTTAATTTTTTAATTGAAAAACCATAATCGTCCAGCACATATCCAAACAACAAAAGATAATAAATGGAGTAATAATATACAGGCCAGGGATATAGTCTTTGGTTTCAACAACATGGGATTCCAGCACACTTCAGAGTAAAAATTAGACAATTTCCAAATATGAAAAAATAGGGGTGGAAAAACGGTAATACTACAGCAGTAAATAAAGTAGATGCAGATGTGATGAATTATTGCTCACATATATAACGGGATGTTGAACATTCACAACAAAGAATAATACAATTCTGAAAGTGGAACATTAAAAATCTGATGGGAAAGCAAGACTAAAAGTGAGTTATATAGGAATAGCTGAAACAAAGAGGGAAAATAAAGGCCTGTAGGCGTCAGCGAAAATAAAATTTCTAAAAGAGGAACCCATACTACATGAAAAATTATTGTCGATAAATATAAGCGCAAAGAAGAAGAAAATGGGGAATCTACAATATTTGGGGGTTATGGTCCCCAAGTTCTTCAAAGGTTGAAGAAGAAGTAGATAAATACGAAAACAAAATACAAATGGGAAACCTAAATGAAAAAGTCGGTAAGGAAAATTAAGGAATCGAATAGTGCCCGAATAGGTAAGAATGAACAGACTACTTTTTGATAAGTAAAGTATCATGGCAAAAGGCAAAGGCATAAAGGTAACAAGAGGACATAAGATCATAAACGATGACTTTTTCCATAGTATGAACGAAAATAACAAGAAAAGAAAATTCAAAAAAAAATAGAGAATATAAACTCATTGCAGAAATAAGTTTTGATGGACGCAAAATACACTTACAAATAAGAGAGAAATAGAGAATATAAGAGACAAACAGTTCAAGTTAAAATATTAGTCGAGGTGGAGAAAGGACAATCTCGATAAGGAGTATGAAAGGGGGCAAAAATACAAAAAACAGAAACGATTCCATGGTCCAATAAGAAATATGAAACGATAAAAGATGGAAAAGTCACTGTGGAGGAGGAAGAGAAAGATGGTGGAAATGTTTTTAAAAATTACTTGAGGGAAAAAATAATCAACGAAAAAAGACAAATGACAAGTGTGGGAAAAGCAAGAGAATGAACTAACACAAGAAGAAGAAGTATGGAGGAATTGTAGTCAGAACAATCAAGCTGGGAAGGAGATCGGAACATGATACGATAACAACAGACATGTTGAAAGCATTGTCAGAGCACGCACTACAAGAACTACCTTAAATACAAGCTTAAGGATACAGCTGGAATAAAAGCCAGAGGAAAGCTAGTTCAAATTCAGAACTAACCACGGAGCACTGATACAACCTTTATCATCAGACAAATTGTGGAAAAAACAATTAAAAAATTAAATATACATGTATGCTTCATAGACCTAGAGAAGGTTTTTGATAGAATTGATATAGAAGACACATGAACAGTGCTACAGACAAACCTAATAATAAAAATAAAATGCTTATACGAGAAGATCATCAGTTACATAAGAACAAGACATGCGAACTATGAAGTGTTTCAAACGTTAAGAGAAGTAAGACAGGGATACATCTGGAAAGTTAAACCCTACGAAGTGGATATTGGAAAATGGAAAAGATAATGGCGACAGAAATATATTACGCTGATGACATGGTTATTATAATGGCGGGAGATTAGAAGACCTTAAATAAAAACGTGAACATTTTGAGAAAAGCATAACAAAGAAAGAACATAACGATCAAGCTGAAGAAGAAGCACATGGTTTTAAGAAAAATGTACAGTAGTATACGGTACAACTTGAAAAGGGAAGATTACTACAAGTGCAAAAATGTCAGTAAGTATTTACGGATAATATTTAGTAGCACAAGATGGAAAAACGGATGAAAAAGTAAGAGAATACGGAAATATCTAAAGTACCAGCATAAGTATTTAATGAAATGGTAAAGCCCATACTAACATATACAGTAGACACTTGGATCTCATGGGACTAGACAACTAGAATGGATAAAATAAGAAATATACCACAGTCACAAGTTAAATGTGAAAGCAATATACATCAGAATAGAAGAAAACCAGTGAAGATGGTACGGTCATGTAAAAAGGATATTATGACACAAGGCTAAACACGAAAGTGTATGAAGGAAAAAGTAGTAAGAAAAGAATAAGAGGACGATCAACAAAATGTGGTTCAAAAAGTTAAGAAGAGCAACAGAGAGGATAGCATTGACGTGAGAAGAAATAGGAAAAGCTGTGCAAGGAAAGCAGGAGTAGAAAGACTGATCAAGCACAGCCCAATTCCTCATGATGGTATATAGTGTAATAGCCTTCGCCGTTTAAAATATAATAGTAGTGTTTTAAATAAATAATTATGGCAAGGGATACTACACTTAATAAAATGTATTAGTTTCAATTAAGCACTTTGCCTGTCAAACTCAGGGCAAATTAAAAGAATGTAATATTTATTACCACAAATAAATGGTTTATTGCTCTTTCCTTATTTTATCTATTTGCAATAAATTAGGGCTTAGCTCCGGTGAACATGAAATAACTTAGGGTGTGGGTTCCTAAAATTAAGAAAAACTGTTTATGACAAATAATTCCTTGTATGACAGTTTAACTCGGGTATTAGGGCAAATGCACAATTTCCATCTAATAATTATAACCTCTAAATTTGACTGCCACAACAAAATAATCTGTGGTCGCAAGAAACAGCGTAAAATTGAATTTTAAACACCAAAATGGCAAGGAAGCATCAGGTATATACGATTAATTCTGTGACGTAGCAACTGCTAACCTCGCTTTGTTTCTAGTGTGACTTCAAAACCCACGCGCGACCGCTTTTTGTTCTGCATCCGGCAAAACTGAAAATTCCGAGTCAACTCGCACTTTTTAGAGACGCTATCTAAATTACTCGAAGCTGGACGGACCTGCATAACTGGAACCTGATGCTACACTTCGTAGACAGTTTAAACTTGAAGAACCCCGCGAATTATGGGGCTGCTGCAAGGGCTTCCTGTGAAATCCTACCTTAATCGGAGACTTTCGGACGCTGGACACACTTTCCAAAGACGCCACGGGAATTACGCACTTAGGAAAGGCTTTTTGGTTGAAATTTCTACACCCACGGGCTTCTGAAGGTCCTCTCTACACATAGCAGATACATTTTTTGCAGAGCGATGCTACTTACTTATGGAAATGGGCCCCCGATGTTACTCGCACTTGGACTAATCTTGCTGCTGGCTAAACTGCTACACTTGGACCTCTTAACACATGGCAAACTATATCCAAAGATGTCCTGCACACTGGTGAATAACTTTACACACAACTGGTATTACAAAAGACTTTTTATTTATAATTTTATGCGATAAAAGGTGGAGCTCAATCTGCCCCCAACATGTCAAATTTTAGCTTGTTTAGTAATTTTCAACAAAAAACTGTCTCGTCAGTTAGCAACTAGATTTTCTATTTTTATAAAGAAATAAGGATTGATAACATGTCTGACCTTATGGACTACAGTTTTGATGTCATGTCTTTGCCTAACTACTAAAATTGTCTTTTTCTTGGAATAAATGTCACTACAGTTTGCTCTGCTTTTAAATCACTTTGGTTTATAATGCACTGATATCCTTGAGTTCCTTTAGCGTCTCACTAATTGTTTTTCGATCGGTTGCCTTCCATTTTTCATTGCTCTATTGCAATTATTATTTTGCTCGCACTGTTTCATTTACCTTTCAGCTAATTTGCCGTTTGCTGGCTTGTACATTTTTAATACATAACGCTCGTATACTTTCTGTACTTAACAAAGCATTCTGTATCATTTTATTCACATTATTATGTTTAACGTTACTAAGCTCAAATCCGTCAGTTATAAATTAAATTGCATTGGCCGTTCCAAACATGTATCATATCTAAAACTCTAAACGTAACCCTTCTGAAACCTGCCTTATTACATGCTAACTTTTATCCCTGAAATTATTAGTTACTGCTGTTCACGTCAAGTGCATGTATCAATGTAAAGTACTGATTATCTTGCAATAAATAAAATATTTAATTTTGTGCTCATGTTGACCTTATTCATTTAGTTAATTAGGTAATCAGAATTGCTGGGGACATTAAACCATTACAATAGGTGTAAGGATTACGTATGTCAAGAAATATTTATACTTGATTTAAGTTTCGGGCAGGTGGATAGGTAGAAGAATTTTCAATCATTATAAAGATAAATACCTTTTGAACCCAACAGGCTTTAATGAAAGGAGTGTTATTTTAAAAAAAAATTGATGGCATACCAACAAGACGTGAAGAGCAGAAAAATGTCAATTTAATACAAATTTACGTTATGCTTTAATAAACAACTTATATTAAGACCATTTGTCGATAACATAAACATATAAAAAAGTTATAATTATTAATCCAGCTTTTATCACCACCTTGATTATCACTAATAACTCATAAGACTATAAAATCAAATGAACTTGGATACTTAATGAACATTAAAAAACATTAAATATTGTGCTCTAACTAAACATACAGCCAAATATAGACAAGTCGAGAAAAAAATCGATTAAAGCCTATAGCAATTCTCAAATAATATTATTTGTAAGCCTTTAAGACTGTCAAAGAACGGATATCAGTCTGTCTTTAAAGAATTAATAAGAATACTTCAGCACATCTGCAAATGTTGGAACAAACGATGGTTTAGTATTGTGCAAACTCAACGAAATCTCGCAACAACAGAGAAGATCAATATTGAATGCATATCTCAATAAAGTGTAAAAAAATCTACGTCGGGGCAGATAAAAAAAATGAATGAGAAATGACTCGCTTGGAAGAGAACTAAGCAGTAAATGAGATGTGAGAAATACTAAAAAGAAATCTTTTGATGACGGCTGCGGAAGCACTAGGGAAGCTAGCGACAGTCATGATCAAAAGACTAAACGTCCTTGGTGTAATGAACATCATTACTAAAGTGTAGTCTACGTAGATCAAGTATCCGGAATATTCGGAATAGGATAAATCGATATAAGGCACCCAGAAGAATACGGATGATGGTTCAAAAGCATAGAAGAGAAATCAGCGAATATGTAATGGGTCAATAATATTGACAAACAGCAGTGGATGAATTATTTTAAGAAATTATATGCAGAAATGAACGATATGGTCCAATAAAAATAATGAAAAAACAGTAGAAGATGGTAAGAAAACAGTCATAAGATATTAAAAACCCAAACAGATTATGAATAGACTGAAAAACCGTAGAACACGTGGACCACAGAGAACACCCAATGGGTTAATAGAATACCGCGAAGAAGACCTACATTTATAGTTACGTGTGCAGTAAGATATTGAAAGAAAAGAAGACACCAGTGCCTACAGTAGAATAAGATACAAATATTCAAAAAGGGAGAGAAGACGGATTCCAGTAACGACCGCACAATATTTAATTATGCTTAATAGTACAAAAAGATTCAAGATTTACGGTCCGTCAAATATGTATAACAGAAATGGGATTGATAGAATCCATTCCAATAAGGGCGGAATACGACAGGTGACTCGTTCAGCCTATTATTTAACCTTATAATGAATAAAATAACGGAAGTGAGAAAGGAGCTGTCATGCTGACGACGCAATTAAGACAATCCGCAAAGCTAGTTATATCAGTTTAATCAAGCGGCAAAGTAATTCAACAAGGACATCTCCGCCACTAAGACTACATCGATTGTTTCAGCTAAGAAGCAATTTGACGTAAATGAGAACTTGATGGCACAATGATTGAACAGGTCACGCGATTCAATTAGCGGAAGAAATCCCCAGCTCTAGCGATTTAAATACGGTGATCAAAGCACCGCAAATGCCCAATTCCCTGATACATACGATCTGAAGCAACAAGTATACGGTACAAGAAAACGAAGTGGGTATATATGTATGAAACAACAGTAAGAGCAGTCTTAGCAATGCAGGCGAAACTAAGGCCGATACATAGAAAATCAAACAAGAAATAAAAGTTGCTAAGATGAGAGTAATGTGCCTGACATTGTGAGCTCGCCAAACTAACCACATCATCAAAGGATAAGAGTACATGATGTTGCGAAATGCATGAAAAGCTACGGAAATAGTACAATAATCATGTGAACCGTATGGGCAAGAAATGACCAGCAAGAATCTGTAAGAATAAACGACGAACAGGTAGAAAGTCGCCGGAACGGCCATCCAAAATGAAGGTAAAAGTATTTCAATTACACCAACCAGGGGAGAGGGGCTACTATAGGGACCTTGCATCCACCTTCACTTAAGTGAAGAACGGGAATTATAGGTTGGGTTACGGAAATGTAGGGAATAGAAGAAAAGGCCAGGAAATGTGGAGAAGTACCTGTATTAGATCAAACGGCCATGAGAAAGACTACCCAAGAAATGGGCTCGAAGCTGAGAGTCATTATTAGTAGAAGTGAACAAGGAGAAGCTAACAGGAAAAACTTCCTAGCTCCAAGAAGAATAATAAATATAAAAGAAAGACACACAACAAAGGGTTATGGAGAGGGTTGTGCAGTTGAAATTGCAAATGGAAGGACGTGTCGCAAGGTAGGATACAGATAGATGGGCGTCTCGAGTTGTTAGATTAAGACGTAGACCAACGAAGAGAATTAAAATACTTAATTATCATGTGATAAAAAGTTAAAGATTTGGAATAGTTTGTTTACAAATCTCAGTTATTTAAGACAATTTACCAAATTTGTAGAAGCGTCCAGCTATAACACAGTCATGAATTTTAAACATAATGCTATTTTTCTCATAGCTTCAAGTTGAAACTGTATTTACACTGACGTTTTGTAAAATAATTCTTTCAATATTTATTATCTTTGAACCGCAAGCGTTCAAGGAGATAGACTAAAAAATTTGGATTTTTTTATACCACACTAACATACACATACATGTCTGTAACTCCATAAATAAGGCAGTAATCTTAGACTAGATTTGGAGACCTATCAGAAGGTTGGACAAGCCTTAAGCAATAACAGTTTTACAGCGAGTCGGGGCTCGTAATATTAGGGCTCCCCGTAGTCCTATTAAAAATTAACCCTTTTCCAAAGTACGGCCGTAAATTCTGATCAGAAACCAAGTGAAATGAATATGAAATACCTAAGAAACAGGTTAATCTCGCCCCCGAGAGCTGCACTCTGTAATCAAGTTATACTGCTTAATAAAATTTCCACATAATCTGCGGACACTTTGAAATTTGATGAAAACTCCGGCAGCTGTGCGGGGCCGTTGCAACTTTAATTTCGCTTTTCCTGTATTAATTTTTTGCGACGCGCTCGCCCGTTTCGATAAGTTTTATTGGTCCGGGGGAATTAACAATGTTTACTGCCTTCAATTAAGCCAATTGGCTGGTGCACATCTCGGCCTCGTCTTGTTTACGTTTTGGACGTTTCCACCTGGAACTCGCCCCCACGAAAAGACTCCTGATTAATCAATTGCGGCGACAATATTTCATACTGGCCGAGACGGCTCCTTGTTAGCGTCCCGACAGCAGGAATAATTTCCGTTAATTTAGCGCCGTAAAAATACCATAAGGTGAGCAGGGTGGAGGAAAGACGCCAGAAATAGTTAACGGCCTTTGTTTACTGCGTGTTTAATACAATTAAGGAGTCATTGATGATGTACTTGGGGGGTCTTGAAGGTTGCAAACGTCGGTTCATTGCCTCAATATGCGGAGCAGGTGTGGTCCATTACCTCCACTTAGGTCTAATTAAAGCCGGGCTTTATTATTGCGAAGAAAATATCTGCCGCTTACGAATGGCACTACCTACAGCTACTGCTGCAGTAATTGGCCCGTTGAAAATAGTGACGTCACAGCGTCTTATTATTTCTAATTTTGCCCTCCAATCTCGAAGAAATTAAAATCAAGCCTATTTCATGAAAAACTTCCACCTACACTGTAAAACATACAAAAAAAAATGCCTACCACCCCTTGAACGCATATCTCAGCTGTTCTTTGATGCTGCATTTTCGAAAAATACAGCAAATTGATCGTCATCTGTTCGTACTTCGCAGCCATCTAATCTATTCACCAATTATATAAGAATGAAGAAGTGATTCATACAAAAATAAATTTTCTGCTATCTCAGATTTTGCGAGTTAACATAATCAGATAGGTGTAATTATAAATATATGACTACTCCTGGGAAATATAAAATTTTGAATGTTTAATGCGAGTCATTTTGATACACGTAAAGCATGTGTACAGTGTACTACATAGAAACTTAGCAAATGTCCACGTAATATGCTTTGCAAAGTATGGTATACTGCTATCTATCTACAATTTTCTAATAAGTAAGAGTTAGAAGGGGACTACTGCACAGAGATATTTTTCTTATTCTAGGCTTGTTTAAATGGAGCTATCGCCCTTGCTTATTTAATACTATTACACCTCCTACACGCATTTATCTAGTTAAACAGTTATTGGCTTACATTTATACCTACACAAGTACCGGTCACGCCTACACACAACATACACCTTAATATATCGTCCTCGGCATTACAAATGTTTTTAGTAAAAATTAATGGGTGTTTTGACTAGCACAATTATAACCATACCTTGATTCCGATTGCGCATTTAGCTTCATTAAAATCATTAGCTTGCTACTGCATTCGCGCGTGAATACATAAAAGAACTGAGTAAATTAACATAACTAATTTATATATCAAACGTGTACAGATACAGAATTGTAGAAACAAAACATAGTTTTAATGCATACGCATGGGCTCTCAACTTCCCAGAGCCTTTTTATATAGTGCTGCCCAGCGGCGTAACTAAGATTTTGCTCTGGGGGGGGGGTGTTCTGGGAGAGTGATCAACCTTTTTACAATAAGAATTTAAAAAAAAATTGAGCGTACCATAAAGTATAATTGATTTTATTTTTATAGGACTTGCGGTATGCCTTGATTTAACTTCTTGGCAGTGTAGACCACCTAGTTACATTTCAGAATTTACTAAGTGATATTACAAACGTCTATTTAAATAGGTAAATAATTTAGCTAGTGTGACATTTTATTTGCTTATGAACCAAAAGAAGTCGGAAATAATTATTTGCTAAATAAATAATAACTTAGATTGCTTGTAAAACAAAATTGCAAGATATGCCTGTTCTTGCAATAACTCTAACTTATGAAAATATTAAATGTCATTTTGACTGTAAAAAATTAGTTAAATTGACACCAATATAATAAGAAATGAAATAATACATGTATGTATGTATTATGGATAACCTCATTTACTTTGCGGTGTAGAGGCTGGTGCTTTATGCGCTTGCATATGGCAGTACAATTCTCAACTTGCCCCGCATTCGGGATACAGAGTTGGAGCGCGCCTTTTGTGCTTGCCCAGCAACCATTGTGTGAGGTGTGTATCATAGTGATGTATTTTGTTACGGTCTAAATCGACTTTAACGACACCGCGCCGTCTCATACAAAAATCACGATGACGCACCTGGGACCTCTGCCCTGCCCGTAACAAGATATGCCGGCTAAACATCAGTGGAGCGAGGGGTGGTCCTACACGAAATTACCTACGGGCAACGACCTAAGGGACGGTAAACAATGACAAAATAAATTGGGCGTTACCCGGTTTCATCAATGAGAACGAAAATGCCAAGATAGAGCCACTATGAAACCGGGAAATCAATGAGCCTACCTTCCAACTTTACACCTTGGCGAAATCCAAAGCTAAACGGGGATAGAATATTTGTGCACAGCCTCACGACTTCCGACACTGCAGCGACAAGCGCCCTAACTTACCTAAGACGCTTAAGAGCTCTCTTCCCAGGCTCCACCTTACATAAATCTGACACAGTATATAATTTAACCTGAAAATAAGCATGCACAAACACGTGCGGAAATCATAAGGCAACGTTCAGTAAACCGATCTATTGGTCTAAGCACATGGTCAAATAGTTACAACGGCGCCGACCTGGTCAGCGTACACAGTGAAAACACAACATAATAAAGGGCCAAACCTATAAGCCCAGCTGGGGACGCTTTACCTCTAATCGACTAAACTACAGGCGAGGTAATGAAAGTTAGCACACAGCCAAGTTAAGTAGTTTACAGGCGGCCTCAAAAAGAAGTGGCCGTTTAGCAAGTAGGCACATGAATTATTAGCAAACAAATAAGTTGATTAGTTTACAGGCGGCCTCAAAAAGGGGTGCCGTTCAGCAAATAAGCACATAAATTATTAGCAAACAAATGAGTTGATTAGTTATTACAAGCTACACACATCTTATTGGTTGGTTTTGCCTGGCGTGCGTCGTGATTGTCGGGGAGCCCGCCACTGCAGCGAGAGGACTTCAGCCATAAGATTGGGTGTCGTGCGGTCCGAATATTTCCTTAATTGGCAGGAACTGATGTGAAACCCTCACGGGGAAACAACGATAAACGGTCAAGACCGAAATGTTAGCCCGTTCTGCAGATTGAATCTCAACGTATTGGAAAGATGGCCCAAACGGCCCTCGAAGACTTGCAAAACGGCGGTCATTCAATAAACCGGACACGCACAACCCCAAAGAAACACCACCTAACGCCAAGACGACTCGTGACGAACTCCGCGAAGCCAAGCCAACGCGCTTCCCGCCAAACGCGCTCTGTCGCCTCACCATCTGCAGCCAATCCCGAAGCAGACAATCATAAACGGTCTCACGCAACCCAACAGGCAATCCAGCTTACGACCAAAGACTGCGATAGAATGAAATTATTTAGAAAAATCTCACACTTGCTCTTATGGACTGCGTTACAAATTTGATCAAACAAGCACGCTTCAACGTAACGAAACAATCCAGGGGCAAATAAGATGGCTTGAGACCAGAGCTGCTCATCGAACCTTCTAGCGAAAAGCTGTATGCCAAATCTTAAAAATTCCAAATAAACCAGAAAAAGTAATTATCAACGACAGAAAATTACAGCGGCCGTTATAACTGCTTGTACACAAACTGATGAACTATTGGGCTTGAAAATACGATAGGAAAATCCTATATACAAGCAGAGTCAGAATGTTTGAACCGAGAATACTCCAAAATGTCGCATATTGGTAAAATTTAAAAATGTCCTGACAACTTATTCAAAATTTTAAAAATGGTCGAGTCCGAATTCTGAATGTAATAATTGATATTCAATCATACATTACTAAAATGAAATTTTAGATTTTTTGTTTAAGATGAATTTTAGTTATTCCTAAAGCCTCTGGGGGGTGTTCCGACACCCATATCACCCCCCATAGTTACGCCACTGGTGCTATCCATTTTGGTTTTTTCGGAATTTGATAAATTTTTACCTGCTTGGTTTCCCAGACAATGAACAGTTCCGGATGTCTACATTCTTCGGGGGATTCCAAAATCCGTAAGCTGTTTGCGAAACCCTCGCTATAAATCAGTAAAGAAATACAGCAGGAGTGTGGCACGAACCCAATAATAATATAAATTCGATGCTGCCAAGAAATGCGTTATCTGTGGATTTGCACAAAAGGTACGTCTTAGGCCTACCACATTTTCACATTCCAAAGGCGATGGCTAGTATAAGAACTTTAACTTTGTTTTGGTCACACCAAGTGGAAAATATATCAAATTGTTTCTTGTAAGCCTTGTTTGATTTCGAGGGTATTAAGCTCTCAGTAGCCTTTTCCGCCATTTTGCGTAACTCGGGCGGGGTACAGCTTAAGTCATTATCACTCATATTAAATTATAGATGAGTAATGAGTAAGAAGTGCGTAATTTATGGAGTTCCACAGGAAATCATTTTAGGTTCTCTAACATTGTAACATCCGATACATATCTATCAATTCCCTGAAAGTTCGGCAGTTCACATTTCCAGAGGCCAGGCATAATATAATTTGACTACTCGGTGAATATTAAGTATAGAGAGAAACAAACATCCTCCTCAGAATTATTGCTAACACCGGTAAAAAACTAAATTCAGACCCCTCAACCAGAGTGAGAACTAAACGATATCTTAATAAAGAAGGAAAACTAGCAGAAGTGTGGCACAAACTCACACTTGTAACATTTTTATTAATGATCCGCCTACAGCATTCGATGCATTTCAATCAATTCCTTGAATGTTCGCCATTTCACATTTCCAGAAGCAGAGGATGATATACTAAGACTACTCTATAAATATGTATGTATGTATGTATAATCTGTAATGGCAGTTACCTTTCGGTCTAGAGGCTGGTGCTTTATGCGCTGGCATCTGGCGATAGAATGCTCAACTTGCCCCGGATTCGGGATACAGAGTTGGAGCGCGCCATTGGTGCTTGCGCAGCAACCATTGTGTGATGTGTGTATCTTGGTAATGTGTTGACCTTGTTACTCTATCTCTTAGGTCTGTGGTTCTGAGGAGAGCACAGTTAATTTGGTGCCCAACTGTAAATGGTCTCACCGAGCCCGATTTCAATCGCCAAGACTACGGAAAAAATCCGACCCCTGCGGGATTCGAACCGAGGACTTGCTTAATGCAAGCCTGGCTCTTACCCAACTGCGCCACGCGTCTTCCTTATAATTCTGCTTATGACGTAAAAATTCAATTAAAACGGTATACGTGTCCGGCAAGATGAATATCTCAGTCTAGTATTGATGAACCTGGCGTCTACAAACAAAAAATGAGTAATTATCATTCCAATACTGTATACTGTGAAGAGGCAGTGGACCTGAGTATCAACAACTACAAGGTATATATTGTAAAGGTATATTGTTGTTAATATAATTATTATGATTTAAATAAATAAATACCCCACACATATTTCTATTTTTATTTGAAATCAAATTTTAACTGATTAAAATCAATAATTATCCGTATCAATGGGTTCATTGAATTTGTGTTTTGTCCTTTTTTAGTAAGGCACACATATGCAAATAAAATAAATTATGGCTTGCTCAATTTCGATAGACATGGACTGAAAATCTGGTTGGGTTCCCCTATTTGTTCAAAATAAAAATTCCCGTGTTACGCCACTGGGCTATGAAATTTAGAAGTATCAATTGCGCAAACTCGGTGCGCTGTCAAAATTACCTATTACCAAATTGATCTTACGTGTTGTTCGATTCTTTGTTGATTAGTGAATTTAAAAGCAAATCCATGAACAAATAAACAGGTAAATCAAATTTCGCGCTTTATTAAGCGTCCCTAATTGTGTTTTGTTTTAGATCGACGTAGTAGCGTCCTTCGCAGGCAAATGTTTTACTGGACGCTTCCCTCCAACATAACCTCAACTTAGATTTTACAATTTCTGGAACTCCTGGACTATTTTGACGCATTGAAAAACTGGGACCGGCTTCCTCTCGACAAGTTCGTTCCTCGTGGTAAATTTCGTAGCTCTAGCACGCTTATTTGCTTGACATCACTAACCTTAACCTCACTGCGGCTGGCTTCTCGAATATCTTCTCCTGAAGCTTGTGGCTGGATGCTGAACTCCCGGGATGCTGTAACTGCTGTGATGGCCTCGTACACACCGGGCGGAACTGCTGATACCCTCACTCAGGCTCTGGACCCCCAATGAAGCCGGCAACTTGTGCTCGGAAAGCTGAACTGGTCTGCCGATCTTCTCCGAAGGTGGTCACCGGAGAAAAATAATTTTATGTGGTGCATTTTCAAACCCACATTCTCACATGAACTCGGTTAACTGCTGATCACGCCGGTATAACTCTTTTTAATTTATTTTAATGTTTATACTACATAAAAGTTAAATAATCTGGAGACACAAATTTGGCTTGTCAGGAATCAATTTATTTTCAATTGTTTCTCCTTTTGTTTGTTAACAACAATTGCCTATCTGGCTACATAAAAACGGATGTTGACTGAATACAATGCAAATTCTTATAATCTAAATTTACAAATTAATTAATAAAACTGTACATATTCTTATTTCTAAATTATTGTTTGTCCAAGTTTGCAATTTATGTAAGTTCTAGTGCCACTCACAAAGTTTTAATTTAATTGTCTGTTCACTTGTGTCATTACACTGACTTATTTTTAAACACAAATCTGGTCCATTTCCTATAGTGTGCTTTTCTTGCAGTTTTATAAAATCTGTCTTATTTTCACTATTTCTTCAGATATTATTGCTCCATTTTCTTATAGCCTTATTCGATCGAGCATTGTGCTCTTTTGCACTGTATTTGGAACATTCTGTCCTTTTCACCTTTATTTAAAAAGTTCATAGAACTGTACTCAATCAATTGTACTGACACGTGAATTTAATTAACCTGCATGTAATAAATCCCTTTGGTGATAGATTTGTTGAATTATTTGATTGGCTTTATATTGCACCAACCTCTTAATTTACGTTAATTGATAGAACTGTGAATCCAACTTATGAGTTGAGCTTTGCCTTCAAAGATCGTACATCAAAAATTTTTTTCGAGGCCGTACGCCGCAAAGTGTGTAGTGACTCTGTAATAGATCGGAGCACAGTTTCTCGTTGGTCTTAAAGATTTCGCGATAGTAGAAGCTGTTTCGAAGGCGTTAAACGTGCTGGTCTTCCAAGGACCACAACAGATGATACTTCAGCGATATTGCCCCTGGTTTGGAGGAAGACCACCGTCTGACGTTTGAAGAAATTGCTCGTGAATCAGGGATCTCCAAATCTTCTGTTCATCGATTATTAACTGAGGTATTGAAAAAAATGAAAGGTTGCTGCACATTAGGCTCCGCATCTGCTCTCGATTGAGCAAAATGTAAAGGATGTTTAGAAAAAATTGAGTGGGAAGCACTCTCCGATCCTCCCTACAGCCCTGATATGAGTCTACCTGATTTTGATTTATTTTGGAAGATTAAGGAACCGTTTTCTCCCTACAAGAGCTTAGTAAAACACTGAGCCGAAGAATTAGGGAGAGAAAGGTAAAAGGAGAGTTATTTATTTATTTATTTATCTATTTAGATAATAATTGCCCAACAGCAACAGCCAATAATAGGACAATACAAAACAAAAATACTGGAACAAACAAACAAATCTACATACAAAATAGAAACGATGTGTTGCGCATCATGTCAATGCCAAAAATAATTAACAATTCCAAATTCAAAAGTAAAGATAACACAAAGTTAATTATAATTATAATTGTTACGCTCAGACACCGATCCCAAAATACATGACAATGTGTTACAGTTCAAGTCAGTAAAGTTACATACAGTGTTATAATTGCTACACATTACATAAATGGGAGATCTTAAAGTTAAATTTGTACGCGCTGAGGGAAGATAAAACATCGAAACTTGCCTACTATGTAGTCGTGGTACATGAAAAGATAGTTTTTCATGTAAAAACGAGCAATCAATTTTGTTATGCAATAGATCGTATAAAAATTTAACACTAATATTAACCCTGCGACTCCAGCTCGACTCAAATTGAAATGTATTCAGTAAAAAGTTATGGTCAAAGCCTTGCGGCGGATAAACATGATATGTTTTGAACCACAGAAACTTTAAGAATTTTCTTTGAACATTTTCAATTGCGTTTTTGTGGCAATCATAGTACGGAAACCAAACAAGACAACAATATTCTAACTTGGATCTAACAAAAGAAAAATATAGCACCTTCAGAGCATAAATATCAGTGAAATCTTTGCAATTACGCAATATGAAACCCAAAGCCTTATAAGCAGAAGCAACTGTTTCATTAATATGAGTAACAAATGAAAAATCTGACTCAAATATTACACCTAGATCCTTCGTAGAAGTGCATCGTGATAATATTTCAGAGGAAATCAAATAATCAAACACAACTGGAGAGCTCCTGCGTGTGAAGGTCAATATTTTACATTTCTTAACATTAACGGTTAGTTTATTTAATTTGCACCATTTAATCATTCTGTCAAGATCAGCCTGCAGCTTCACACAATCCTCACTGCCAGTAACAGAAGAAAAAATTTTAACATCATCGGCAAACATCAATATCTGGCTTTGTATAATAGCACTCAGATCATTAATAAATAGTAAAAAGAACAAGGGCCCAATATTTGATCCTTGAGGAACTCCAGAGGTGGCAGTGTAATATAGTGAGTTGTAGCCATTATAAGTAACATACTGAGGTCTACTTTCTAAACGGTATACAGGATTTACCGAAACGTTGGGAAGCAGATATCAGTTGTGTAGGCGACTACATTGAAGAAGTGTAATGTAATTTTTGTTATTCTTTAAATTATCTTTGAAATAAATAAGTTTGCGCATTAGATTTGAGGCACTGTTCTCAATCCTCGCAGGAATATGCTTCTCTCTCTGATATCGTCATTAATTCCTTCTCTCCAGTTCTTGCTAGGCCATTCTGTCAGATTCACGACCGTTTTTTGACATATCCTGTAATTTCTTACTCTTTATAGCTTTGCTTTTCCATCAGCCAGTTTCCAAAGGTCCATCGCTGTGGCGTCAAGCGTTGTTACTGTTTTTAGACCATGATTATCGCATATTATATTACTTTCAATGCTCTCTATTACCACGGAGATCTTCTAAACATATCCCTCTAATCTAGTGATCAATATCTTCTCTCCCGCTCTTGCTAGGTCATCTTCTCCTTCTTCCTCTCAAGTTCACGTCCATTAGCTCCCGTATTGTATCATTTATGACCCATCCTAATTTTTATTTTCCAATACCCGGTCTCCAGAAGTCAATCTCCGTCGCCTCAAGAGTTGTTACTGTTTTTAAACCATGATTATTTCTATTACATTGGTTACACTGTTGTCTATCCTCTCAGAGATATTTTTCTAAACCTCTCTCTCTGATCTCGTCATTAATTCCTCCTCTCCAGCTCTTTCTAGGTAGAAATCTCATTCCTCTTCTCAAGTACACGTCCATTATCTCTCGTATCCTATCGTTTCTGATTCGTCCTAGTTTTCATTTCTCCAGGAGTCCATCTCTGTCGATTCAGGGGTTGTTACTGTTTTAAACCACGATTATCTACATTATGTTAGTTCCACTTTTATATATCCTCCCAGAAGTATATTTCTAAGTCCCTATCTCTGATCTCATATTAATAACTCCTCTACATCTCTTTCTAGGTCTTTTCCTCATTCTCCTTCTTAAGTTCACGTCCATTACAGCCGGTCACTAAAAGTCCATCTTTGTCGCTTCAGTGATTGTTTTAAGGCCATGATTACTACGTTATATTAGTTTCACTGTGCTCTATTCTCCCAGAGATCTTTTAAGCCTCTATTTCTAACCTATTGATTTCTTTTCTCCAGCTCTCCCTAGGCCTTCCTTTTCTTCCCGTTCTCAATGTCACGTCCATTATGTCGGTATTCTATCATTTCTGATCCTTCCTAGTTCTTATTTTCCATCTCTGTTGCCTTAATGATTGTTGTTTTAGAGCATTATTAACTAAAGTATGATAAAAAATTATTTTCATCTAGTATGGCTATGGAATAGTTACTAATTTATGACTGAAACTACGTTTTCACTTAAATGTCAACCTGACATTTGATTTTTACGTGACTTTAGTTGCATTCACAAATTAGGAACTATTCCTTAGCCATACTAGATGAAAATAATTTTTGACCATACTATATATTATATTAGTTTCACTGTTCTCAATCCTCCCAGAGATATCCTCCTGAACCCCTCTCTCTGATCTCGTGATTAATTCCTTCTCTCCAGCTCTTGCTAGGTCTTCCTCTCCTTATTCCTCTCAAATTCACGTCCATTACCTCTCTTGTCCTATCGTTTCTGACCGTTCCTAGTTTTTGTTTTCCAACAGTTCGTCTGCAGGAGTCCATCTCTGTCGCCTCAATGGTTGCTACTAGTTCTATATCGTTATTATCTATATTATATTAGTTTCACTGTGCTCAATCTACCAGGGGATATTTTTCTGAACCCTCTCCTTCTCTGCAGCTCTTATTAGGTAGTCCTCTTCTTTTTTTTTACGGTCCCGTCCATTATATCTCTTATCATTTCTGACTCTTTCTGGTTTTGATTTCCAACAGCCCCTCTTCAGTTCATATCTGTCGCTTCTACGGTTGTTACTGTTGTTCTTTCAGTGGGAATCGTCTCTGATACCTTCATTAAAAATTGAACTTGATAATAAACACTAGTGAACAACGTAAGAGGATACACAACCATTTAACCATCAGTCTATTGCGATTTGGTGGTTAGTTTTGTAATTTTCATAATTACTAAAATGCGAATCAGCAAGAAAATGAGAATATCTTGATAGTCCAGTGAAATTAGACAAAATAAAAGCAAAACTTCGGAAAAATTCCCGGAAAGCTGGATTTTGGTATGAGCCTTGGTATTGTGGTTCTAAACAAAATGTCAAAAGTCCTCGTCGATCCGAGTGCCGCTAAAAATTTTAAGGGGGGGCAAAGGTCACCAAAAACGGTATTTCGTGAATATCTTGTTAACGGTCATTTTTACAGGAAAAATATTGATTATCAAATTTGTAGCTTATAAAATTTTCAACAATAAAGGTGTGATGACTTTTATTCGTAAAAGTAACCGTTTTGGAGATAATTCGATTTACAGAGTTGAAAGGTGCACTCTTTTCCACACCACCTTCGAGGTAGAGTACAAGGTGCGTTTTTTTTTCATGTGCTGTCCCCAGTAGGCATATTCCACGTTTATTTTTGTTTGAAAAATGTTTATTTAAAAAAAATTATTATGAACTTGTTCATTAATCAATTTTGGATTCAAAACAGGAGTTATTAATATTCATCTTCAGACTCTATTTCAATCGGTATGCTTTCCTGTTCATCATCTTCTTCTTCTTCTTCTTCTTCTTCTGCTGTCTTCTCTATTTCTATAGATTCAGTCAGGAAACGTGATGGATCTACATCTTCAGTGGAGTCGCAAGTATCGACGTCATTTATATCGGGTGTTACATTTAAGCAAGACTGACGAGATAAAGTTTTTTTTTCGGATTTTGTTTACAACATTGTTTATAGTGTAGTCATAGTGACGCTCTCCAAAGCACCCTACCCAATCCTCTACCTTAAAATAATTCCAGGTTTCTTAAAATTTCTTAAATAATTTGTTATAAACGTTTGAAGAAAAAATACTATATGTTATTCGGAACAAAAGTATCTTTATGTGGCTCGGCTGTAATTATCTGCCGAGCTTGCGACAGACAAACAGTCCAGCCACGCCAAATAAAGTATAATTTTTGCTCCCAATAACATAATATACTATTATGCTCCTACACGAATGGCAAGCAGATGTCCCTTGAAGTTTTATAACAACGGAGGGGAACTTTTCGGAGCACATTCCTTCTCTATCTAGACTACAGTGTACTATATATGTGTTTCTTTCTATTTTCATGGGCTCTGAAACAAGGAAATTCTGGAATATTTCAAGTCGCAACTCCAATGAGATATACATGCCATTGAGGAGTGCAACTATTCGTTACAACTCTGTAAATCGAATATTCTCCAAAACGGTTACTTTTACGAATAAAAGTCATGATACCTTTATTGTTAGAAATATCATAAGCTACAAATTTTATAACTAATATTTTTTCTGTAAAAGTCACCGTTAACGAGATATTCACGAAATACCGTTTTTGGTGACCTTTGACCTCCCTTAAAATTTTTAGCGGCACTCGGATCGATGAGGACTTTTGACATTTTGTTTAGAACCACAATATCAAGGCTCATACCAAAATCCAGCTTTCCGGGAATTTTTCCGAAGAGCAATGTCTAATTTCTCTGGACTATGATCTGTTCACAAAAATTTAATGGTAAAAGATGTGCGTTTTAACTAATTCATGTCTTTAACCCCAAGTAAATCAATTACGCCAATTTTCCTTTAAAAATGGAAACAAGACAAGTAATCAGCAATGCGATAAAGCTCAATGGCGTTTAATGGTTATATTCAAATGCATGAAAATGACTTTAAGTGCACGCTTTCATTAATTACTAAGTTAGAAAACTTTGTTTCATCACAATTTGACAATTTCCATGTACCCACGTGAATCTATAAGAAAGTACAAACATGTATCTTCGTAGTGAGTTTAATGAGTAGGTACAAGTCCAACGCTCAAGATGAGCTTATCAGCCGGCAGTTGAAAATTAAAAAGATTCGTTCCAAATAGAGCCCTTGGCCAGCTCTAATCAACCCTTGCAAACGATGTCCCTTTGTGCACGCACAGCAGTACCCCCATATCAATTTAGTAAAGAGCTGAACAAAAACCACGCCGCGGGACATAAACTAAGTTAAATAGGTCTAAATGAAAACGTCCGGTCGTAACAGGTGAATGCCACCACCTATATTAAACAATTAGTGCGACAATAAAAAGCGCTCGAAGTGGAAAGTGATGAGTCATGTGTGGGTGGTTTGTAGTATCAGATAATAAATGATTTATGGGGAGTCCTTTGCCAGTCGTTAAAAAGGGACAAACACAACACTCGTCGCAGAGAGCTGTGGAATTTCAACGGTCGCTGGGGTCGCAAAGGCGGGAAGTCGCGACATCTTTCGGCCGGCGAGTTCCGCCCGCGGCCGCCGGGCGTCGCCTGTGTACAGGAATGCTCACCGATGGGGCGAAATTTAAAAATCCGAAGATCGCTTCTTTCGGACGCCGATGTGTGCGGGAATTACGTCTAATTATCGATTGGCACTTGTTAACTTCGGCTTCACCTCGCACTGCCGCGGGGCTTCCTTCCTCAGCTGCTTGAGCAAACAGCAGCACGAGTCGCTGATTACCTAAAACTGTGTAAACTACAATACACCCTTCGTGTAGTATTAATAAGAGCGTTTTGAGCGCCAACGGAGAAACAAAGTCAACTTGGGACACTTGGGTTATTTTGCAGTTGTTTTTCGGCGCAACCTTTCGACGATATAGACGCACACTTCGATGAAGGTAACAAAGGTATTCCTATAGTTTTAATTGTTTTTGAAATGGACAGTTTTCATGCATTTATACGACATAAAATAGATGCGATAACATGTGCACACAGAAACTAACATAACCTCAGTTTAGTTCTCCCAACAACCTTCTTGTTCGCATTTCAGACTGTACATTATTCGGTATATTTATAAGGAAACGAATTTATATTTTTAATAATTCCTTTATATAAGATTTTTATTCCCAAGTAGAAGCTCATACGTTTAAAAAAATGATATTCTTAAATTGTTTTCGCTACGTGCACATGGTTTAAGCGAAAATAGAGTACATAAAAAGAAGTTGATAATGACTAGTTCTTAATTATTGCTCGAATTATACACTTTTTCACTGGCTTTAAAAACAATATTCTTCTTTTTTTAATGAATTTAGTTAAATGTTATATGTCTTGCTAGCTTAGACAGAATGGAATATTTGAAAAAAAAAGATAATATTCACTTGTTTCCCACCATGTTCTTACGTTACACTAGATTTTATTTAATAATTTGTGTCTTTGTACTTATAACAACTATTATCTTTTGTGTTACAGACATGAAGTGTCAATTCAATACAAGTTAAAATCAAATGTGAAACAATATTTTTTCAGCATTAGTTTCACATAAATGTGGGTTAATCAATAATAGTAATTTTTGTATTAAGTGCGCGAAATGAGTGTTTTTTTTTATGGCGCGTGAGAATGTCAATTGTCGCCGAGACCGTTAGGTCGAGGCAGAAAAGTCATTCAAACGCGCCATAAAAACACGAATTTTGCCACGAAATATAAACAACGTTTTTTCTACAGCCGTCCAAAAAACGAATAAATAAATAAAATACGAACATTAATTTGCTAACATAATATGTTGTCACTTAATGTGTTGTAACTAAGGAAATGGTGTAATTAACCGTTTTTTCACTGCTAGCCGTGAAGAAATATTATTTTTTCTATAGCACATGTTAAAGTGTGCTTTTATCAACTCAAAACAAAAGGTCAAGTTTTACTTTAACAGCAAGGGTAGATAAAGTAGCACTTTAACATCAAGGATAGATAAAGTAATTTAATTTTCTAACTTTTGTTTAAATTAAATATGACAGCTTAGTATTCTCGTAGCAACCCAATCTAGCTACTGACATTTTGAAATGTCATGGACTGTCTTTATTTTCTTTTGAAATTGTTAAAGTTCTTGTTATAGAAAAAAATATTGTATTATACACGACGATAAAGTTATTTCTATCCACTCTTGAATCATTAACGTCTCGACTTCGTCTCGACGTTAAAAGATTCACTCGTGGATAAAATTTAACTTTATCGTCTTGTATAATAAATTACTATTTTTCTATAGCACATGTTAAAGTGTGCTTTTATCAACTCAAAACAAAAGGTCAAGTTTTACTTTAACAGCAAGGGTAGATAAAGTAGCACTTTAACATCAAGGATAGATAAAGTAATTTAATTTTCTAACTTTTGTTTAAATTAAATATGACAGCTTCGTATTATCGTAGCAACCCAATCTAGCTACTGACATTTTGAAATGTGATTGACTGTCATTATTTTCTTTTGAAATTGTTAAAGTTCTTGCTATAGAAAAAAATATTGTATTATACACGACGATAAAGTTATTTCTATCCACTCTTGAATCATTAACGTCTCGACTTCGTCTCGACGTTAAACGATTCACTTGTGGATAAAATTTAACTTTATCGTCTTGTATAATAAATAATAAAGTTGAACTTCGCGTATCTATAGCATGTCACGTTTTTTTGACGGCTGTAGAAAAAGATATTTATAGTTCTATTACGTTTTAATAAGACTGATAAAATTTGTTTTTTTTAAATACTGAAGCATCGCTATAATGCAATATGCAACATGTCATAACCCCCCCTTGCGAAATGTATACTATTACGTACAATACACCCTTCGGTTAATAAGAAGTGTTTAGAAAGGGGAAAAACCAAGTCAACGTGTTTAACTAAAACAAACACTTTTCCATACATTACAAACGGAGAACAAATATACCCTGATTATCGCAAATGTTACTTGAGGAGGCACAGAAGCAGATATTCTATGCCCACGTATTTAACTGTTTTCTCCTTGGAAACTTATGTGACAACAAAGTTGTTATTTTCACATCTTTTTTATGAGTCAATATTATCCTGTCAGTAATCAATATATTGGAAATACAATTTGCAGTAGAACAAAGATTACGGTGTAGCAGAACAAAAAATATTCCCATCATTATTAACTATACGTGATCGATATAGTAAAAGAAAATTTACAATATAAAAAAGCCTATGGTGAATCAAAACTGGATATATTCCAACCATTAATAACTTTGAGGTAATTTCCGATAAAACTAAAAGTGAGGTCGTCTTTATCGCCTACCAAAGCACCGAAAATGAAGAAGATTAAAAATTCGCAACATTAGGAACTCAATAATATCGAAGCAGTAATAAAATTGTAGAGGAAGCGGTATCGCAGTTGGTAAAGCGTTATTCTTGCATTAAACAATTCCTCGGTTCGAATCTCAGGGAGGGCGGAAGTTTTGCAGTCGGTATCGGATTCGGTGAGACCATTCACACTTGGACACCAAATTAACTCTGCTCTAATCAGAACCACAGATCTATGGGATAAAGTAACAAGATCAACACATCACCAATACGCACATCTAACAAATTTGGTTGCTACGCAAGAACGAAAGATGCGTTCCAACTTTGTAACCCGAAACTGGGCCAGGTTGAGCATTTCACAGATGCTAAAGCATATCAAGCACCAACCTCTACACCGCAAGGTAAAATGAGGTTACCGATTATACATATTGTTATGATATAAGCTTAATATGGTTTGAATTAAAATTTGTTAAAATAGGGATATTATAATGAGATGAAAATGGTTCGGATTTATTTGGGAATAAGGTAGATTTGTGTCTGAAATATAGCTATTTGAAAATTACAGGTGGATTGAAATTAAAATAAAATTTGCTAAAATACAGTTTGAAAATCAATGACAAATGTTAATTTTGAAATAATATAATATTTAGTAGGTTTAAATCAAAATAAATGATAAGACTAGAAGGCATAAATAATGAAGATGCAGTAGTTAGGAAAATTGTTTCCGATTATTGAAAAATAACAAACTAAAAAGTAAGTAGAAAAACGATTTTGGTCTAATTAAAATATTGAATATACCCTTTTTTATTGAGAAAATATTTGACTAATATAAAAAGAGTAAAATCTAAATTTACGTGGTGAATAAAAATGAAATATTAACAAATAATTAAGAGAAGCGAAGAATTAACTAAAGAAGATCATTGGTATGTAATAAAACCTAATGGATAGAAGAATTGTTATATACAAGTGAATAATTGAGGAGTCATATTAGGACAGTTCAATTTAGGAGAATACATTTGACATATAACATAAATCAAAATGGGATTACGTCAATTTATTTGTTGTTGAGTGGAGCTTCCAAAAGGGTGTCATCGGAGAGGAAAGGTGCTTTCCAGGAAATAGTTACTGTAGCAGGTGGATGTCCAGGTTTGCTCTGTTGGCTGGTTGCTGTCAAGAATTGGTAATTAGCTAATATTGGACGACGATTGGGACTGGTGGTCTGTCTGTGAGCAGTGCATTGCAGGAAGCTGCTTTAAAGGGTCGAGTTGCAGATCAAAAATAGGTTGCTGTTTTGAATGTTGTGCGAGGAAAATATTCAAGGTGCATGATTCCTTATCAAATTCTAACTAGAAAATAAATAAAGACATTAAAAATGTGAAATTAATTAAGAGACAAGGACTTACTGTGTTATTTAATATTATTGTGTACCGTTCAAAAGATTGGGCATTTGTCATTAGAATTTTAAAACGGTTTTGACATTTGGTTGACATACGTTGAGACGTATGAGACAAACCACATCTGAAATATTAGAAAATCAATTTTTCAGAAACAAGTAACTAGATAAAAGAACCCACCCCTGTAAAGTTTTGAGGAGCTATTTTAAAAAGTAATTATTGATATTTTATACAAAAGAGGGCAATTTATAAATTAAAATACTTAATTAAAATCAAGTATTTGATTGTTTTTCCCTAGCCAACTTATGTGGCTAGAAAGTTATTTTCACATATTTTTTATTAATCAATATTGCCTTGTAAGCAATCGTTGCATTAGAAATATAATTTACAGTAGAGAGATAATGGTGAAGCAGAATTGGAAAAATCTTTTCTTAACACCTACTTGTTATTTGTCAATAACAGAACTGTCAACCTGACTGAAAAGTTCCCACAACAGCCATGGCTGTTATACATTTAACAGCCTAGGTCGTTAAGAAATAACAGAACAATAACATTTTAATATTGGCAATACTCAAATGTATAGTTGGTGACACTGTAAGTCTATGTCAAATTCCAGGTTGGCAGGTTAGGTTTTGCGTCAGTTTGTGTCAAAACTGACGCAAAACCTAACCTACTAACATCGAATTTGACATAGACTTACAGTGTCACCAATAATACATTTCAGTATTGCCAAACGTATTATTTTCCATAGGTGACTCTGATAACACGAGTTTTTTAACACCCGTTACTAATACTATTTCACTTTTTCATTTAAATTGCTCTAAAACTTCAATTTTTGTAGGTGTTACGGCCGTTATTGCATCTAAGTAACTCGGATAAATTCATTAGCCTCGGCCTGAACGCTTCGACCACAAATTTATCCGCGTTTGTTAGATGCTTACTAACGGCCTTATGTCGTACATAACTATAACCATCAATCAGTTTGCGATTATTTCTCATTAATACTCAAGCTGAGATCATGATTATCATCAACCAAAGCACTGTAGAAGAAAAAGATGAATTCACAAAATTCTAAAGGTTTTTCCATGTTCCATGCCCCTGTATATATATGGTTGCTACCCTTTGGCAAACTTATTTCCTATAACAGTCGCTATTCAAATATTGCCCTGTAAGCAATCGATATATTGGAAACACCATTTACAGTAAAAAAAGATTCTAGTGAATCAGAGCTAGAAATACCCATTAGTCAGTTTTATATTATTTCCCAGAAAACTAAAAGTGAAGTCATGATGATCACCAACCAGTGCACCGACGACGAAGAAGATGATGAATTCACCAAATTTAGAACTGAATAATATGGAAACGATAAGAAAACTGGACGATTTTCATATTCCATGATCACGTATTTGATCGTTTTTCTCTTGGCAATCCTATGTGGCAACAATGTTATTACTTTTACATATTTCTTATGAATCAATATTATCCTGTCAGCGATCAATAGATTGAAAAGACACTTTATAGTAGAAAAAAGATTATGGTGAAGCAGAACTGGAAATATTCCTAACAGTTTGGGGTATTTTCCGATAAATCAAGAAATGAGGCTATGTTGATCATCAACCAAAGCACGGAAAGAGAAGAAGATTATGAATTCGCAACATTCGGAACTGAATAATATCGAAACAGTAAAAAAATTATGCTTTTGCATGTTGAATGTCCACGTATTCCATTGTTTCCCACCTAACCAACTTATGTGGCTATAAAGTTGTTACTTTGTCATATTTTTTTGTTAATCCATATCACCCTGAAAGCAGTCAATATATTGGAAATACAATTTACAAAAAAATGTATGTTGAAACACCACTGAAACTATTTCAACCATTATCTAGATTGAGGTTAATTCTGATAAAACTAAAAGTGACGTCATGATGATCAAAAGTGAAATCATGATGATCGCCTAAGTATTCATAACATTCACAACCGAATAATATGGAAACAGTAAGAGAAATTGACGCTTTCCTTGTTTCATATGCTTGCTACATTTTTAGAGAAACATCTCTTTGGTCTTCAGATATTGCTAAATATCCAGTTGTCATTTTGAATTGTGAACGAAGAACGGCAACGATAAGAAGGGAATATACCAATTAACGGATATATGTAAGTCCAGAATGATGATGGTAAATAATATAGTGACATGGAAGGGAAACACATACTGAAATGTTGTAATGCATGTAAATATCTATGCCAATTCGCAACTAGGAAGTCGATTGTCTATTAAGGGTCCCGGGTGGTGTAGCTTGAACAAGCGTCCACGTTCGATCAGTAGAGTTAAGCAACGCTCTTTCTGGTTAGAACTTGGATGGGAGTTCCACGGCTGCTTCTCTCGAAGCCTCGTGGTACGGCTGCCACGGAAATAGTTTGTCCCGGATGTCATAATAACATCATGACAGTCGTTAGTTGGGTTGGAAGTCCCCATAAATGTACAGCGACGCCTATAATTGGCCTAACGGCTGTTGGCTGAGTACGGAATAAATTAAAAAAAAAATTAAATAAGGGAAGATAACAAAAATTAATCTGATGACGCATAAGCAAAATGATAGTAAATATCTAGTTCTAAGAATCATGTAAACCATTGACCATTTATGAATCAAAAATCCTTTTCTTCTTCTTCCTCTTGTAGTAGATTTCTTATACAATAAAACAGTATTTGAAGTAAAAACTGATTTCACTGTTGAAACCGATATTGTAAACGAAGAATTGTTAGTACCATTTTTGTACAATTTAGACTCCTCAGCTTTTCTCATTTTTAATTTTCACCCCTTTAATATGGGGTACGATAGCGGCCTCGCCCCTTGACACAGCCCCGATCAGGACCAAGCAAGGCCAGGAAAGACCTAACTAAATCTCGGCTGGAGTTGAACAGTTCCTCAGATACGATTCTGTAATAAAACGCAGTCTTAGAATATTTATAGAGCAAGTAGAGCTCCCGGCACTAATTGGAATAATCCACTCCCAATTAATTCTGCGGGATGTTTCAGCGCCACCTAGAACATGATTAACTTCTGCACTGTGCTTTCTTGCATCCAGTCGGTACATCTTGCAAAGGTAATTCGAATTCGCGTTTTAATTAAGTAATAACATTATATTGCGCGTTCCGCCACTTGTTGTCGGCGGCTTCATTAGTTGGGCATCTTTGCTTGATACCGTATTGTTGCATATGCATAAACTGCACCGTGTCGCGTTCTATCGGAAATTACAATTTAGATTAATCTTACTTCAGACTAAGTTATGGATTCTTTAATTAAATAGTCCCGGGCTCATCTGAATGCGATTCGGAGACTTTAAGTGTGGCTGTGTTTGCGATTTGGCAATTTCAGAACTGGGGGCTCGGCATATTTTATTTAGCACGTTGAGTGGCGTGTAGGACTTCAAAGAATAGCGAAGAGGGAACGCAATGCCATAATTTCCCTAAATAATTCGAGGGTAAGTTATGTGCGTTCTTGATACCACACACCTTTCTAAGTAGGTATTTTGGACTAAGTTTTGCAAAAGTAACGTGGCTTGGTTCCAGTGCTTAAAGCAACTCCATGAATCGCCTTCTTTTCATTTTTAAAAATATTTGGAAACATAGAGTCACATTTGGGTCGTTTTTTTTTGCATAGGAGTTTTTACTCTCTGCGTCGAATTATCTCATTGTAGTGTAATAAGTGAAACTTTAAGGATATAGATTCACCAGGAGTGAACTGTAAATTACACAATGTGTAACAATCTTTTCAGATAAAATTATAAAAATCTGCTTTTGCAATACAAAGGTGATATACAATTTTAATAAATAAACACACCTACCATAGTAGAACTATGTCAAATAACATCAATGAAGGTAACCGTTGGAAATACTAATAAACGAAATAACAGCTGCCTAAAATACTGTTTCATAGTCAACCGTTATTTCTAGATTTCAGATATATATTTAGTATTTTTACCAATATCTGCAACCATATTTTACAGAATTAAACAAACATCAGTCTTTATGTGTTCTTTTATTCACACCGCCACTGGTGAAGCTTGTTTGATTACTCCATCTTTGGTCTTAGGGGGTTGCACGGATCAAAAAACACTTCTTTGTTCCAAGTTTGAACTAGGAATAAGTAGACCAAACTATGAACCGAATTTTAAATATAAATTGAAGTATTTTCAGGAAAACAAGGCTTGACAAATTATTGAAGTTGTTAATTAGCAAGTTTGTCGATCAGAATTTATGGCTGCTCTCAGTTGGAACTTTTGAATACAAAAAATTACTGCTGCTGCTAGCTAGTAACCAGTCATATTTTGAAATTTCTTACGCCATTTAAGCAGTTTCTATTGTGATGAATTTTTAAGTCCTAATGGTAATTGTATTTTGCATATAGATCTATTTCTATGTGTTCTCAACTGCATTCTAAATAGGCATTGGGTTTTATAATCACTCAAACTTTTAATCTTTAACTTCAGATTCAACCTGTGAGAAAGAAAATTTCTGAGTTTAATAACAGAAAACATAAACATAATGGGTAAAGTCTGTAGATAATATATTCTAATAAAAAAATCTATGTTGCTAATAACAAAAAAAAATAAAGCGGCGGTCGATACCTAGGATTCTCCAATAGAAAGATGTCTTGGTTTGTGATAACGTATTTTTTTAAATGGTGGAAGTCGATATGATCTCATTAACTTTTTTGCGGTTTCTACTAACATAAAACTGGAAAAATATATAAAATGATTGCAGTCAATACATAACATATGCAAATTTAAAAATCGTGACTGTCAGTAACAGAAAAATTTAAAAATGGTGGCAACGATACCTAGGTAAGATCGTTGATCAAAATAATATCTTGGTTCCTCATAACAACATTTTTCAAAAATGGTAGCAGTCAACAAGTGGCTTCCTTTTTAATTTTATTTAGGCTTCCACTACTAAAAAAGTGAATTTATAATTAGCGGAAAATAATATTTTTAATTTTTAAGCATTTGTCAAAAAATTTCAAAAATTACTAATTCTACAGAAACCGTACAAAATAGTTAGTTAAAAAGACAAATTCTCTATTAAATTTTAAGCCGAATTCAAAAATGTATAATATACCGGATGTTCTATTTAAAATAGGAGTTAATTAAAAAAGAAAAGAAAACAAAGGAAACCCATTTTAGGGGTATTCACCCATCTCACATCAATACACATTAAAAATGTAATAAAAATGTGCAGTTTGAAAAAAATTGTTAGAGCCGTTTTGATAAAATTAAAACTGAAAAATCACAAGAGTAAACACCGTACTTCGGTTATGTGATTTTCTTCAGAAACTTGTTGTCGCATCTACATAGTACACAAACCGTATAATGAAGTTTCAACGCGATACCTCTTTTCGTTTTTGAGATATTCTGTTCACAGACAGACACACACACAGACAGACAGACAGGGCAATGAACAAACACATGTTTTTCGGGTTCAGGGGACTCTAAAACGTGAAGATCTGTTGAAAACTCAATTTCGAGTTTTTGGGGTGAATCCAATACTTCCTTTATTGTAAAACGAAGAAAAAACTGAAAAAATGGTGGAATGATGGCAGTCAATATTTAATACCTTGAAATTACGACAATGGTGGCTGTCTATAACAATAAAATTTAAAAATTAGTGGCAACCGATATCGAAAATCGTCTAATCAAAGTAATCACTTGGTTTCTCATAACATACCATTTTTTTAAAACGGTGGCAGTTGATACTTGGCTTCTTATTAATTTTATTAGGTTTATATTATCAAAAAACTAACAAAAAATATGCAATGATGGCAATCGATACGTAATACCTTCAAATTAAAATAATTATGGCATTTAATAATAGTAAAATATAAAAATGGTGGCTACCGATGCGAAAATCGTCTAATCAAAATTATGTCGAAGTTTCTTATAACATAATGATTAGAAAAATGGTGGCAGTCGATATAAGTCTTCTTATTAACTTGATTTAGGTGTTCATTACCAAGAATATCAAAAAATGGTGTAATGATGGCGATAAGTAATATCTTCGAATTGAAAAAAAAACTTGGTTGCAAATAACAGAAAAAATATTCAAATAATGGCATACGATACCTAAGATCGTCTAATAAAAAAATCTCTTGGTTTTCAACATACAATTTTCTTAAATGGTTGGAGTCGATGGGTTTTTCTTATGTTTCTTATAATTTCCACTAACAGAAGACTCAAAATGGTAAAATGGTGGCAGGCTATACGTAATATGGCCTAATTATCAAAATATTGGTTGCCAATAACAGCAAAACTTAAAAATAGTGTCATTCGATATGTATCTTCTTATTATTTTTTCAGTTTTCACTAACAGAAAACTCATAATATGGTCGAATAGTTGCAGTCGATATGTAATGTGGCCTAATTAAAGAAATTTTAAGTTATCAATAACATAAAACAAATTTAAATGCTACCATATGATACCTAAGATCGTCTAATAAAAACATTTTTTCGTTTTTAACAGCATAACATTTTTGTAAAATTGTTGCAGTCGATATGTACCTTATGCTTTTTCAATTTCAACTAACAGACAACTGATAAAGTGGTACAATGGTGACAGCCAATACTTAATGTCACTTAATTTAAAAAATCTTGGTTGCCACTAAATTTTGAAAAATGGTGGCAATTGATCTACGATCATCTAATTGAAAAATATCTTTATTTTTGAACAAAATTAAATTGAAAAAAATGTTGGCAGTCGAAATGTGTCTTTTTATTAAGTTTATTTCTATAATAAACAAGCTGATGGCCTAATTAAAAAGATATTGATTGTCAATAACAAATAAAAATAATAAATGGCCTATGATAACTAAGATCGTCTAATCAAATATTTTTTTCGTTTTACGCAACATACCTATTTTTTAAATAGTTTCAGTCAATTTGTATTATCTTATTTTTTAATTTCCACTAATAGAGAAAAATTTAAATAGGGGCATACCATACCTAAAATCGTCTAATCAAAAAGTGCCTTAGTTTTTGAAAAACTTTTTTTCAGGTTCCACTAACAGAGAACTCAAAAAATGGCAAAACGGTGGCAATCGATACTTAAAATAGCATCATTAAAAAATCTTGGTTGCCAATACCAAAACATAAAAATGGTGACAAACGATACTTAAGATTGTCCAATTAAAATCAGTTTAGGTTTTTGATTATTTTTTAAATGGTTGCAGTCGATGTGTATCTTAGTTTTTCTTCATTTTCACTAACAGAAAAAACAAAAATGGTGAAATGGTGGCAGTCGATACGTAATATGGCCTAATTATCAAAATCTTGATTGCCAATGACAGTAAAAATTAAAAATAGTGACATACCATACCAAAGATCGTCTAAACAAAAAATGCCTGCGTTTTTAACATTTTTTTTAAATGGTGGCAGTCGATATGTATCTTCTTATTATTTTTTTCAGTTTTCCCTAACAGAAAACTCACAATGTCGTGGAATAATTAAGATCGTTAAGGGCGTTCAATAAAAAAATGCTTTCCTTTTTTACTATTTTTTTAAATGGTTGAAGTCGATGTGTATTATCTTAGTTTTTCTTCATTTTCACTAACAGAAAACTCAAGAAATGTACATAAAACTATCTAATAAAAAAATCTGGTTTTTGACGGTACACATGTTTTTAAAAACTGTTAAGAGTCGATATATGTTTCTTATTTTTTTTTCAATTTCCACTGACAGAAAATTCACAAAAATGGTAAAATGGTAGCAGTCGATACATAAAATGACTTAATTTAAAAAATCCTGGTTGCTAATAACAGATATTTTTAAAATGGTGGCATACGATACCAATATCTCTGTCTTCGTTTTGGACAAAATTGTTTTTTAACGGTTGCAACGATATGTATCTTATTACTACTTTTTTCAAATTACACCAACAGCAAACTCAAAATGGCGTCAGTCGAAAACTCAAAATGGCGTCAGTCGATACGTAATATGACTTAACTTAAAAAAATGTGGTTGCCAGTAACAGAAAATTTTTAAAAATTGTGGCATGGTAAGATGGTCTAAACAGAAAATGTTTTGGTTTTTGACAACATATTCTTTTACGTTCGATGTGTATCATCTTATTTCGTTTTCAATTTTTTCTAACAGAAAATTTACTAAATTGTAAAACGGTGGCAGTCGCTACGTTATATGGCTCAATTTAAAAAAATCTTGGTTGACAATAACAAAAAAATTAGGGCGGCACACCATACCTAAGATCGTCTAATAAAAAAATGTTTTGGTTTTTAAAAACGAAATTCTTCAACGGTTGGAATCGATATGTATTCCTTATTTTTTTATAATTTTTCGTTAACAGACGACTCAAAAAATGATAATGGCAGTTGATATGTAATTTGGTCGAATCAACAAAATCTGGCTAGCCAATAACAGAAAAAATTAAAAATGGTAACATATGATATACCTAAGATCGTCTAAACGAAAGAATATCTTGGTTTTTGACAAAATAAATTTTAAAAAAATTACAATCGATACGTATCTTCTTATATATATTTTTCATTTTCCACTAACAGAAAAATAAAAAAAATGGTAAAATGGTGGCAGTCGACACGTAATATGGACTAAATAGAAAAATTTTGGTTGCCAATAACAGAAAAAAAAATTAAAATTGTGGCATACGATAACTAAGATCGTCTAACAAAAGTCTTGGTTTCTGACAACATAAATTTTGAAAGAAATCTTTGCAGTTGATATGTATCGTATTATTTTTTCAGTTTCCACTAACAGAAAAATGTTTTAGTAAACTGGTGGCAGCCGATATGAGGACATAATTGGCCTAATTAAAAAAAAATTGTTCCCAAAATTGTAAAATGGTGGCATACCATACATAAGATCGTCTACTCAAAAAATTTCTGAGTTTGAATAACAAACAATTTTAAAAAATGATGGCAGTTGGTGTGTATCCTATTATTATTTTTTTCTAGGTGTCGATAAACAGCAAACTCAAAAAAAAAATGATGAAGTAGTGACAGTTGATACGTAATATCGTCTAATAAAAACAATGTTGGTTGCCAATAACAGAAAAAATGGTGGAATACGATGTCTAAGATTTTCTAATCGAAAAATATTGTTTTCTGATAAAATAAAACTTTAAAAATGGCGACAGTCGATATGTACCTACTTATTATTTTTTATATTCAAAAAAGTGAATTGGTGGTAGCCGCGACGTAAGATGTTCTATCCTCGACATAGTTTATCTTACAGATTTTTATAAAATTGCAAATCAATTTTGAATATGTCATACACATTATTAGATACGTATCGATTTTTGAAACTTCTAAGAGCGTGGATTCCTGCTCACAGCAATTGAAGAAAATGTCCGCACATAAAAGTGTCTGCAAAGTACGAGTAATAAAGCATCTGGCATATAAAAGCGTGTCTGGGGAGTGTAAGTCGAACAAGAAGACGAGTGTTTGCGTATTTCGCTGCAGCGCGACATTAGCTTGACAAGAATAATTTCAAATTACTGGCAACGTATAACTAGATATGAAAGGATGAAGGCAATTCCAGATATACATGTAAAGAGGATTAAGTAGGAACCTCAAATCTTACACGATATTGTGGATCAAGCTCGTCATTGTCATATAGGTAACAGCGTTCTTGTGGATTTGCAGAACGCGCGCAAAGTTCTCGCAGGGAACTTGACATTAAGAGGGGGATTTAATTATTATGGTTATCTTTATAAAGCAAGGTAGATGAGAATAAGTAAGAGCTTCTCGTCTGATGTATAATCTGGAGCATTATTTACGTTGTGATACCTTCTCTTAATTTAGATACCACTCGGGCTTTGTTTTCGAGATTTATACAATTGTTTACATTACGAGTTAATTTGGAATTTAAATTCCTAATTTATCAGATAGTCGACACAATTGTATACATTGAGAGAAAGTTTATTTACGATCCGGCATAGTTATTTATTTTTCCGTGTGTGTTATCGGTTATCTTTGTACCTTGCCGAGATTTATTTGTGTTCGGAGGAATAACCACGATTTTTCTGCCCTCTTTGTCTGACAGGAGTCTCGAAATACCGTGATACTATTTTGATTAATTGTTTAGCCCACCCTGCTCCATTTAAAATGGGACATATTTCAAACATAAAGCCAACATTATATTTGCTGCATTTGCGTTTACTTTTAAAAATATTTGCTCCAATAATTTAATTGATCATGCTTTCATGGAATTCCTACTGTAAATATTGTTTTTAAGTATTACCGAAAATAACGCTAAGCTGATTAATGGTTAGGATATTTCTAATTACGCTTTACCATAATTTTTTATACAGTACATTTTGAGTTCCAATATGTTTCTTTCTTACAGGGTAATATTGATTCATAAAAAAGATATTAAAATTACAATTATATTGCGAGATCAATTGGTTAGACAAAAACAACAAAATACGTAGACATGGAAACCGTCACTATTTGTTACTGTTTCAATATTATTCAGTTCTGATTTTGTGAATTTATCATCGTTTCCTTCCGCGCCTCGGTTAGTGATAATTATGACCTCACTTTTCGTTTTATACAAATTAACCTCAAATTGATTTAATGGTTGGGATATATCTAGTTGTGCTTCACTGTAACTCGTTTCTACTTTAAAATGGATTTTCTATATATTAACTGCAATTTAAAATGTCCAGCTTAATCCTAGATATCTTCGTCTCGACTATGAGGTGTTTCTTCAATGGATGAAGAAATCATTTCAGATTACTTCGACAGTAGTGTTGTGATTTGATATATATTCTTCCACTAATACAACTATGATTATATCTAAGAATTTAGAAATTCGCCATTTCTGCCTTGGAGCTAACGCTTTCTCGGGTTTATAAGTCAGGAAACTATGATTGTTCAGAATTGTCCCCAGATATTTATTTTTCTTCGTCTACAGCTTTTTGCCTCCAATTCAGCTCTGACAGTACTTTGTGTATCTTTGCTTAAAACAAGCCGAACAAACAGATACCGTATGATCGAAAACTTTTAACCTCTAGAGTGCTGTGAATTTTTTAAAAATTGAATTTATGTTGGCAGTAATGAGTACGTGTACTTAATAATACTCCCATACAATTTTGACAGATAAACTTAACTTTTACAGGATGTTTAATACTGAACACTTGGTGATGCTGTGTATCGAAAATGCAGGAAATCATTTTGAACAGCTGTAGTTGTTTTTGTTACTAACATTTTTATGTATTCAACAAGAATGTCTGTATTTGTTAAAATGACATTTCTGATATAACCTTACACTGACATATAAAATGCCAATATGACTTTTACTACCACGACTACAAACACATTTTTTTGAGAAAATAATTTCACAGCCCTCTAGAGTCTAGAGGATAAAAGTTTTCGATCATATTGTATGTCATTTGAATGAGTGCTTTGCATATAGCGCTCTTAAATTTTATTATTGCCACTGCCCCTATGCTACACTTTTTTATGGTGTGTTACAATCAGTAACCTCTTCCGTAAGTGGTGCTACTGCTGCATTCTTACAGTAATATCCACGTAAGTGTGTGCTTTATATTGCCAGTCTGCCCTTTATACGTTTTTACTGTGTACGCGATTTTTTATAAATTAACTTTTAAAATACTTTTCCCACTTATACTCCTCTCGATATACCTTAAGGGTTTAAAAACAAACCCTTACAGTTAGTTATTATTGAAAATATGTTTATGGTACGGCGAAAGATCATTGAAAAGGCCAAGCATTCATCAAAGTTGTTGTGCCTTTGAGGATAAACTACTTGTCAATAAAATTTTGTTTCCAAATTTTATTTTTAATATTTTATACTACTTGCTTATACTTCTTCTTCCTCCTCCTCTTATTACAAGGTCGTCATCCTATGATCTATCTTTGCTTGTATTTCTTACACTATCTGGTGAAAATATTCTCCTGGTCTATAAGAACTTGATAGAATTTTCCCCGCTCACATGAGTGTTGGTATTTCAAAACAGCTGAGAAGCTATTTTGTATTGAACTATAGTACTACTCCTTTATTTTTATGGTAACTATCGAAACTTATTAGCTACTTCTTTCAAATTCTTCGTTCGTAGACATTAATAGTTCAAATTGACTGACTCCCAAGAGTAAAATAAGTTTTATAATAGAAAATGGGCAAGATGTGTAATAGTACACGTCTACAATCTCTTTTCCCTTGCCACCAATTATTGTTCGAATTTTATAAAGGTAGCGTCCCCAGCAGGGTCTAAGGCAGCAATGGCAACCCATAACCAAAACGTATGAATACTCACACTAAATTGTATAAATAAGAACTACAAATACCACTACAGTTTCTTTATAGAATAATATATTGATAAATGCGATAACGGGATATTCTAGATCATAAATACTCAAAGAACAGCAGACGCACGTATTATCAGTACAAGCGCTGATACACAACTGACGCTTCACGCTTGCCACTTTGGTTGTCAGTGTTACGTCACGCCCCTACGTCACACCTTGAGTGACGTGACGAGTAGATGTGGAGTTGGGTCAGCTGTTCGCGTGCCAAACAAGCCTTGTTATGCCGAGATAACTGACGCTCCATACTCCCACGAACTCCCGAGTTTCGAATCCGGTATTGTGGACTTGTATTTTGAACCTTCTTTATTTTCTTTACAGTATTTTTCGTTTCCTTTTCTTAATTTTTAACATTTAGCATGCCTAACTTAACGCTTGTATCTTTCTGAATTATTTTTAATGCGTCCATAGTATTCCAAGTACTAATATAACCGTTTTTCTTCGACGCTATGTAATCCTGAAACTAAGCTTTAAAGTAGCTATACATTTTTATTTTATCAAGATCCATTGTTCTTGATATGTTTCCTGAACATTATCGAGTAAACTGTTTCTTTACAACTCTATTCTGCTTTTACTTTTTTTACTTGACATTAGTTATTGATATACTGAAGTTATTCTTCAATATCACTTAGTACACATCTAGTGTTATGCACTTGCGTTCGATTAACCAGTATAGTATAGAGAATGTCAATCCAATTCGGTTCCTTTCTTTTGAGACATGTAGCTTCCATGACGACGTAATTTGTAGTATTTAACTGCACTAGTTCTAGTTTATTGAGGGTAACATATGGGCATGTTCCTTTCTCAATGTGAAGGTTGCATGTTACGGTTTTGACTCATTTGCCTTAATTCTTTAAGTCTTGAACCATCCTTGGATGTTGCTAAGAGCACTTTAGAGTTTTTCAGAAGCAAACCTGTAGATCTCGTATGAAGCTAGTAGCTAGTAGCAATTACTGGGCTATTCGATGTTATGTCGAGAACTGAGAATCTTCCGTCCTAAGCCCGGAACGCCTTTCGAAGAGGCAACTTCTTACCGAACAATCAAATTACTTCCCACGTTGTCTAGGCTCTTCGAAAAATTGTTTCTCAAGAGATTAAAACCTTAGCAAGACAGTCTTGATATAATCTGAAAGCATCAATTTGGCTTCAGAGAAAGTCTGTGACATGCTGTAGTAATTCGCCGTCGATATAAGTAACCTCTCAGGTAAAACGTATATATATCTCGAGGATTTTTAGTGGAGCTCGTTTGCGAGGTTATGACGCGGTCAGTACACGTCGCTACGAGTACTGTTGTCGGGAGAGTTCGTGCGAGCTTGGAGATTCCTCGATAACAAAAGACGGAAGTAGGTGTGTTCGGCAGCCTTCTAGAATGTTCAAAAAAGAGGAAGTACCTCCATTTTAGGACGCTGGTATTTTTTTCCGTAAACAAAGCATTCAGCGTCCAGGCCTCAGTAAATACAGTTCGTGTTACCAACTGGCCCAGGCTTGAGTCTTTGTTCGTCGCTAAAGCTGCATAAAATTCCTCGTCTATGCAGAGTACCGTCTGAAAACAATATCTCGACCAATGCCGAATTTTCTACCGCTATGAAAAAAATTCAGGTGCTAGAAGCACGCGTGTGTAATGGGTAGCTCGTTGTTATGAATATATAGCGAGCAGTTCAGTAATACGTACTCCCGTGTTCTCAATAGATCAGAGATGCTTCTACAGTGTTTCATGTTTGCGCAGTTAAAAACTTGGCATGCTGGATCCAGTAGGTGACGTAGATGACTCCCCGTCCAGGGGCGTATCATTCTGTTTTTCCCCGAACTGTCTTGAAGCCGGGCCCTTAATTAGGCAAGCAATTGCGCGCTTTTGTTAACTTTAACAAGTGAAAGAGTACTCCAATAGAAAACCTAATGGTGTACTTTTAGTTTGGACTTTAGTATTTGCATAGAATTTTGATGCCTTTTGATCCTGTTGTGTCAAATGTATGTATATGAATCCTATTGTATTTTGAACAGTTTTGCCCAGTCGTACTGCCAAAGTAAGACGCAAGAGAGAACTTTGTCCTTCCAATTTGGAGGTTCTAGGGGACCCTTACTTTATCAGTATTCGAGCATTTTTTGTTGGGCCTTCGCAGCCTTTAAATGAACATGTTAAGTAAATGAATGGGACTGATTTTCTTTGAGCTCAAGCAGTGTATACGTGTGAGCCAAAGTAAAGTAAATTAGTGAAGTGTAACGAATTCCTTTTCTGGGCCGGACTAAGAGATTAATTTTGTAGCCTGAGCCTGGCTTGGAAAAGAAAGATCATTATTACAAGGGAAGAGTAAACGGCATTAACTTGAAGGAGTTTGTAGTAAGTACCTCCATATTAGAGCCTTCTATCGAGGATTGCGGACGAGGCAGAGTCCAACCTTTGGAATTGACATTTTTCCGGAGTGGCGCCCTAGTTAACAATACAAGAACGAGCTTTGACTAACATTTAGCAAAGCCGCACTGTTGAGAACGGATGAACCCCACCAACGCTGAGCTAGTTGTGTGCCGACCGGAGATTTGATGTGGCTTGCCTCTCAACGCCTTAACCATGTCTAAGTACCGTTTTAGCACGTAACAAGTAATGCAATCGTTAAATAGGTCACTACATCGAGTTGCGGAACAAATATATAACACATTCCAAAGGAAATGCATTTTCATCCGCCTTTTTTGACATAAAATAAGCTTTGACAAGGTGTCGCTTCAGAAACTTCTATGTAAATTCAAAACTAAACTACCTGCCCTCGACTTATCAAACATCAAAAGCGAGAGTGTATTAGGCCGAGTCCTTTATTTAATATACACTGTAGGTATATCTGAAATACCCAACGTTTGCATAACAATTGCAGATAATACAGATATCATCTGAATGTTGTGTTTCAATTTACGTTGAAAAACAATCGTCTTATAAATCACAAAATTTGTTGAACCTGGGCAGCCGGCAGGCAGGGGGACCAAGAGGGCTTCTTCGACGTGGTTTCGAATGTGATTAAATCCCAGCATGTGCATCAGGAACAGCAATTTGCTGTGCGAAATAAAAAATTGGCCAGGTTCTTAATAATGGATTAAAAGAAGTATTATTGAGGCGGCTGCCAAGTCGCGGGTTGGAAATAGCCCGCAATAAATCAGGCAATTTTTGGTGCGGAGGGCAAATATGTGCTCAGACGACAAAATCAACATTAACTTCTGATAAAAGCAAACAGCGAAGGTATATGCAGATAGTGGAGCGCTAAGACTTCAGCCGATTACGAAGTAACAAATACAACTTGTAAGTCAAAGCAGGAACAGCGGTGTGTGCACAGCGAGCCCGGGAAAACACGAAAATGAAAGGAATAAATTAACGGAAAGTTTCGAGCATTTCCTCTGCCTTTTCGTAGTTTATTCCAAACACACGGATACAGAGCAAACACGCCGGTACACACCTACATCATGTAAATACTGAAGCTGCTCCAATCTACATCTTAATTGGTTGTCATGTTTATTGCGAGTTTAAGTTGGGTTTACAGGGCTCCTGCGTTTTATGCCAGTTTTATTTTACGATTCTATTTCCGTACCTAAGCAGACGCGCAGGTAAAATACAAAGCAAGAGCTTAGGATATAAAACATGGCGATGCGCGAGTAAAACAAACAGCTCGCGCTGCAACTGCACAACTTTATAAGGCCAATTTGGATTTTCTTCGCCAGTGGAAAGCGCGGCCTCCCAAGTGGTGAGTCCTTGCATTTGTCACATCTTTATTAGCACGCAACACCTCAATCAACCTTATTTGAAGCATTAAACCAATTTGTAGTGGTCTAGGTGAGTAATTACTCGGGTGTGTTGCGATTCACATGAAAGTAAATTGCCGAGAGCGATCTAGCATTTGGCATACGTGCAACGCTCAACTATCATTTAATTCTTTAAAAATTATAGATGTTTACTAATTTAAATGTACAGGATGAGTTCCTTTCACTTTAGGCTTATGAAAACCAACTTACTGAATTTTTTATTTGGCTTGTCACGTTTGAATTACTACATAAAGTTTAATTTTTTGAATGGAACGAGTGGATCATAACACTATTCAATTTATTTTTTTTTCTATTTAAAGGTCTGTCGATATAATTTCTACAAATTTGGTACGACAACGAGATTTATTATAGCACTGTTACATATTGCAATGATACTAAATTATGACCTATTGGTTTTAATTAGAATTTATGATAACCAACATATTGATTGTTATTTTATGTGATTTAAATAATTAAAACATTTCAATCTTAAAAATAAAGTGAATTGTATGTATAATATTAATCAAGTATGTAAATTACAAATTAGTTAATATGATTTATCATGGTTATATAGATGAAATAATTGAGTTGGTTACCTTTGTGATAACATAAATACAAATTTTACTTCCCAGAAGGGAATCAAAACGCGTGTAATTCCCAAATTGGAAAAAAGAAATAATTAATTTTGCCAATAAGTGTTAATTTATCGTTTTACTGAGTGAATACATGCGTGGCAAAAGGGCAACAAATAAAAGTAAATAAATTCATAAAAGAGTCTGACGCACAGTGAGTGGATCTACGAGGCAACTTGAAAGGTAGGACCTTGAGGGTACCACGCACAAGAAACTGGGACCCCATTTCGACGCCTGAAACTGCGAGTTTGTCGACGTAAAGGAGGTCCATAGTTTGCAAGACTGTGTTGAGCTTGAGGAAATACAGCTTCAACATGAACAACCACCGAACCTCGTTACAGCTGTGCAGGTATCGCCACGGAACACTTGTAAATTATTCCGAGAACCCATGGGAACGAGAAGGAACCTCCGGAAAGCTGGTCAACCTCCTTGGAAAAGCAGTGCAAAATAGGGAGCTAAGCAAATCTATCAATTACTTGCGACTGCGAATTAATACTAAAATACAGTAAAGTGCTTTCGCCGAAGTGAGGTGACGAAAAAATGCGTCTAATTTTAGAATACATAAAGTGGAGATCTCTATTACCGACACGCCATTTAATTGTTACATTTAAATTTGAAAATAAGATTAAAGAATTATAATTTACGCCATATTTAATTTTTAAATTTAAATTTGAAAATAAGATTAAAGAATTATAATTTATATATGACCCTACCTGATATAAAAGGCAATTGCATATAAAATACAATAAGCTTAGCTAGTTAGAAAACGTAACATATTACAGTAAATCATTTAGTACGGGAATGAAAAACATTTGTCAATAGAAAAGAAATTAGGCAATAGTGTGAAGCTAATTACTATAAAAGCTCAAACATAAACCATTAAATAAATAAATATATTCTAAGTGGGGCTAATAATAAAAGCTAACATCATTTCACTATATTAAACATTTTGTTAGTTAACCTATAATAGATTTCGTTATGCAAAATAAAAGAATCGGAGCGATACGAATACTCTAAGTTCATAAGTCAAAAATGTTCCGGTTTGGAATATTTTTAGCTGCCTTTTCTATTTATAGATCGAACAATTACACATTTACTTGGAAAGTTTGGTCTGTTGTTACGGTTTCACCTCACTTTTATGTAATAAATGTCATATAACTTCTAATAGTCCTTGTCGTTGTAAGACCAAGCGAGCTACATCGCCAATTTTTTTTAACTGTCTCGAAGGAATGAATATTCGAAATTCCTGCAGACCAAACGGCGCAATAACCGTAAATTTTCACCTCGCACCTTTTTCATCGCAATTTTTCAACTGTTTTTGCATAATTATTGCGCGACAACAGGCGACGACAGAAGCCATTCCAGAAACTGAATTCTTTGAAGTGTTGGCACGGGAGCCAAAGCATTGTCTTGGTACAGGTAACCTCATAAGTTACTGCTGAAACCGTGCCACTGAAAAATAGCGGGTTTTTGCAGCGAAGTGCTCGCCAATTTAAAGGCCCGTTTGTTCTCACCTGCTGGGTTTCCAAACCCGAATTTATGGGGACGCCGGAATTTTCGTCTTGCTCCTGAGTTACCTAGCACAATGACGCATATGAGGCGGCCAAACAACGACAAACTAAAAAGCGTTTGAAAATAGGCCCTTATTAATGGTGCGCATACGAAAAAACAATAATTAATCATCGACGCTTTTCCTCGACGGATGCACGAGCAATTTGAGCGTTAAATAGCTGCACAACATATCATTAATATTTTTACGTCTACTAGACGCAAAGTGCAAGAAAAATAACCTAGTCGAACGAGCTCATTATCTGTAAAAGTTTAGAATTCCTGCTCTAATTCAAGTCAGAATAATTATTTTACTTTATTTTACTTTCTATGTAGTGCATGAATTAGTCGATTTTCCCATAATTTATTTGAAAAATAGTGAACTGAAAGTATTTTTGAATTTTAGTATGTAAGTGGTATGATTAGTTTGAAATTAATAAAATTAAGAGGCTTTGCTTTCAAAATTTGGAACTCAAAAAATGCAAGAAAAATAACCTACTCGAACGAGCTCATTACCTGTAAACGTTTAGAATTGCTGCTCTAATTCAAGCTGGAATATCTATTTTGCCTAGAAAATCTATATAGTGCAACAATAAGTCGATTCGCCCATAATTCATATGAAAAATAGTGAAGTAAAAGTGGCCCAACTTTAAGTTATCTAACATTTATGAATTTTAATATTTAAGTGGCATGCTTATTTTAAAAATACACTTTGGCGGTTTTGCATTTCAAGTTTGCACACTCAAACAAAAATAATATACTGTTTGCTGCAGTGGAGCGACGGAGAACTTATGTACAGTAATTAGTATTACATTATTGCTTAACGCAGGTAGTTTTCAGTTGTACATACATTTTTGAGAAAAATGTCATCTAATAAAGCCAACCAATAGTTCAGGACTCCAGGTTCAACAACTTATCGTGACTTATTTCCGATGAACTGTATGAAGTAGTCGAGATGCGACAAAATATATTACAAGGAGATAGTAGATACCAAATAAAAACAACAGCTGCTAGAATTAAACATCGTTTTTATTTCCGGCAACGACCTTAACACACCAGAAGACATATTTTTACGTAAGTATTTGGAACACAGCAATTATATAAGTAGTACACGAATAAATAGTAGACATGAATATACAGAAAAAAGGGTTTAATTAAATAAAAGCGCATGGGATCGATTAAACGATGTATAAAAACATTAGTTAAAGTGAATTCCATCGGGAGCTCAAAAAAGTCATTTGATAACATAATCCATTTTCTTGCCGCACAACGGAGCATCCCTGAACAAATAGATAAAGTATAAATAATCGGATGGCAGACGTATATCAGCAAAATTACTCGTTTACAATTTCTAACAGACCAAAAGGTAATGCAAAATTAGAAAACAAACTAGGTAAATGGCAATTGGTAAACAGCAGATGATTGTTCATCAACAAGAAAGATACTGGTGGTTGTTTACTGTTTACAAAAGTTACAATTTAAAGGGAAACTGAAACTGTCTCGCCTTAGTGTATTAGTAATAACTAGAGAGCCGATATTTAGCTTGCAAAAAACTTAAAATAGGTGCTTATCTTAGGTTAGAAAAATCCATATTTAGGTCGTAAAACTGTCAAAATAGGTGCCGATTTTAGGATAAAACATTAATATATTTTTTAAATAATTTAGAATCGAGTAGTCAGGTTCTTAAATTGATTTATGTTATAAAAATAAAAACAATGTACAACATAAACAAACACCAATGTATAATTTAAAAAAAACAAGTTATTTATTTTATAATATAGAATAAAATAAAAAATATAATAAACCTCTAACTGCATAACATTTTTATATTTCAAACAGATTGCAAAGCAAAATTCACAGAATTTTTAAAATTTAACAAATACTGAATTATGCAAATTAAATAACGTTGGCATTGTGGCTTCATGTTTTCAATGAGTTTTTTTTGTAGCAGACAAACCATAACACAAAAGGAACATTATGTGGGGGTATATATTAACTTACAGCTTTATAGCAACATTTGCAGAATATGTTATTGTTTACTCCATTAACTTCCTAAAAACAGTGGTTATGCTGACTTAAAGGAAAAAAGTTAAACGGTCAACGATGCTGTTTCTGTCAACTAACAACACCACGCTTGTGAGGGGCATGCCAGTGACCTACTCCTACCCACTACCAGTAGCACTACACAATTTTACTCACAGGTTGAAGACACAGTATAAAAATATAAACAGCAGTTTAATGTGTTGCATATTATTAAGGCAAATATTAATTTTGTTTATGCAAAAAATATAAAAAATACTACTCCATATTTAAAAACATGAAAACACTTATTTTAGGCAAGTTCAAAACAATAAATAGGTGCGAAAAGCAAAAAAATAGGCAGCAAATAGGGTGTTAGGTCTTATAATCTCTAAAATAGGTATTTTAGGTGATATCAAATAGGCGTAAAAATGCATAGTTTTTATTGAAATGAATTTATATGTATCTAAAAGTGATGTGTCTAAAAAACTCACGAAAGGCTAAAAACCTAAAATCCGCTCTCTAGTAATAACATTTTGTGTTAATTTTTGTTATTCTGTTTATAATTCAAGCTAATTAGAGCGCGAAGGCAGGATGCAGTCGCAAATTGGTGAAAAGTGTCAGTCTGTGCTAGGAGCTCAACAGGGGAAGCTCGATGGCGTTGATAGTGTGAAGTGGTTTCGTTCGCGGGACCAAGAGTGTCACCGGAGTAAACTAGTTTTTGGAAGTGCGATGCCGTGCAAAGGAAACATAAAGTTCCTGCAAATCCTGGGAATTGGTATTTATGAGTACAGGAAAGCGCAATCAAGACCAATAAAGGATGCGACAACAACAAAAAATTAATATATGGCGGTGGAGAGCTGCTAGTGCCCACAGTTCAGCGGTGTCGGCGTGTAATCGCCGCCAGGTGTTATCGGCGGTGCAAGCGTCACAGTCAAGGCTTGAGTGCTGTCAACATAAAGGTGGCGTCGGAAGCAGCTGTAAGCGAGTGATTTAATGCTGTGTTTTGGTGCAGGTTGGGTTTGAGGACCGTGCAGTAAAAACAGCTGTCGGAGATGTGCGTTAGACATGTTTAAAGTGAACGCGTAGTAGAACAGCCTTTCGCGAATAGTTTGATATTATAATGAATTCCTCGTTGAAACAGCCTTTTACGCGGAGATGAACATTAGTTATGGATATGTATCACTATAAACAGGGGGTAGAAATGGCTATTCGTCATAATAGTCTGCAACACTAGTCTGATCTTTTCAGCTTAGCACGAGTCCACCACATCAATTTCTAGTAGAATAAAGTAGGGCTAAACACGTAGCGGTAGCTGAAAGTCCTTAGATATACATTACGTTAGACATATACTTTGTTTACAAAAAATGTAAAATTTGCTGTTTGGTTTTGAAGCCGGTCACCCGGTATATATCGTTTTTTATTTTAAAATGGTTTTAAATCAAGTGCAACGTCCAAATTGTTACGACTTTATAAACAAGACATAACGTAATAATAATTGGTGATTTTCCAGTAAATGATGTATTCAGCACAGCTGATAATAAAACGTGGAGGTAATTTTTTAGAGTTTCAACACGATGGCAGAGTATATTTGTGCGTTTTTAATAGCTTTAATAGCCCTGTGTCGGTGTAGATCAAACCAAGACAATTATATCGTCTTGGTGATATATAAGCCTGGAAATTAAATTTATTTGGTCCGATAATTTAAGGTTTCGTTGGCTTCTTTAATAATCAATTCATCTTGTAGCACATTATATATGCCGACCTAAGGAGATTGCACAATGCTCTTAAAAAAATTTCCTATGTTAAATTGGTTAAAAAAATTATTTAAAAAACCAATCGTTATATCAAAAGAAATAAAACGGGAGTACATGTTTAGCTATTTTTACAGGAATTCACAAAAAAATCAGGCAATTTTTGAAATTTACAAAATTTTGATTTTAAATTGCGATCATTTACAGCTTTCGTTACCAAGACCTATCACATGGCAGTGATAAACTCAATTCTTAATAGAAAATTGAAATACTTGACGTTTTCAGATTATCAATCCAGAAGTAAACAGTTTTATATTATAAACAATGTTATTGAAATTGTTCAACCCAAAAATACGTATTTCCTCAATTTTGAATTTTTATATGATTTCCATGCCTACTTCCAATTTTGCTATATACATCCTTGTATGCAAACATATTTCTCGCCATCTAACGGCAATGGCGTAAACATTCCCATTACAGGATGCTCTACATATCTGCGGCACTTCTCAGCACCATCGAACACAAACGGTACAAACAAGTAATTATATCGTTTCGGTGACATGCAAGTCTAGAAATTAAATTTATTAGTCCTGATAATCTATGATTTCGGTTCCTTAAACATGAATTCATCTTGTAGAAAATTATAGATACCAACCTAAGATCAAACAATGCTCTTCAATAAATTGCGTACGTCTTCAGCGTTGAACAAGAGTTTTCCGCGAGTCTGCAATATTCGCCTTCAGATGTTTTTGAATTATTGGTGTCGCCGTGTCATTGTTAGAGAAAACCGAACTAAATTAAATATTGCAACAACGCGACACGAAAAAGCACTAACTACACGGCTTTCCACCTTTGCAAAGTCTGTTGAGTTCTTGGAAGCCGTTTACTTACCGCCCGTCAAAATATCGGGCGGAATTTTGGCGACCTGCGCTACAGCGAATTCGTTTTAGACCAGAATTTAAAAAATAAACAATGTCTAGACTGTCTAGAGCCAGATTAATCCTGGGGCAAGCGGCCATAAAAAATATTTCGGGCAGCGCGAGACAACAGGTAAGTCGAAAAAATCGGGCGCCGCAAATAATTCGGGCGTTTGTCCGCGTGCCAAGCCGCGTTGTTAATAGGTGAAAACCGTTTATACTACGACACAATGTTACAATTTATCATAATTTCGAAACGACGGCTTAGTGCAGGACCGTTCATTAAAATTCCCGGCCAATTAATGTCAATAAGGCAGGTCGCGCGGCCCTTACACCTGTTGGGGCCTCCCACTCGAGCATTTCTGCACTCCTTTTATCTCGGATCTTCATGATTAACGGATTCATCGTAATTGTCACCGCCGGCATATATCAGCCGTGGTGCATTAAACCCAGAGAACGTGCACTATTGTTATAACAGTTATCTTAAGAAATTATAATATAGAAAAATAAATAAAGACGACTGAAAATTGTATCAGTTTTCAGAAAAAATTGACAGTGTTATTCTCCTTAGCATAGAATTTCGGCTTAGACCGCGTAGTATTTGTAGATGAACACCCAGCATTCTCTGGCTTAATGTGCCTTGCACCTTGTGAAGTCGAGCAAAAACCAGCGCGATGGCCATGCTCTTTTGTGGCTCGTGTTGTTTGAGTATCTTGAGAACGAGGATACTTAGGCAGATTTGGCCGTTTTGCTGTTTGTGCATCCATATTCACTAACGTTTCGCAAGACAAACAGCAAAACGGCCGAATCTGCCTAAGTATCCTCGTTCTCAAGATACGTATGTATCACACACTTTTAAAAAATCGATGTTTTTCTGAAATATCTAATTTGAGTAGTTCAAAATGTCAGATACGATCAAAGAAAACATACAAAACAGTGCCTGACATTCCCTACAAGTACGCACTTCCGATGCCCACCACTAGAGGGTCACCGTTCTTAGGTGGAAGCTCGAGTTCCTATATGTACTAAGAGTTGAGCCATTGGATCCAATATATATATATATATATATATATATATATATATATATATTGCAATGACTTCACCTTTCTGTACCATAAGTATTTAATTCAATTGCCCTGCTCTGCTAGCTGTGAGTATTTATTTCTTATTTAAAAATTAATTTCAAATGATTTCTCTGTTAAAAATAATTATTGCCATGAAAACTCAATCATCAGGGTTAGGTTCTTTTATCTAGTTGTCTTATATTTGACTTGTCATATTTAGAATACATTTCAATTGTCAAATGACCTTAAATGTCACTTATCTTGAATGAATTCAAAATAATTCTTCTACTTGTAATCAGATATGACCAACGTACACTGTTTTCAATATTATTATGATGTATGACTTTCTCTATCTTTTATAGTAAGTAATAACTCTTTTAATTATTGCAAGTAATAAATATTGTTCATCTACTTCATTTTTATTCTAGACTAAACTACTAACCAACTTTATTGACTCTACTAATTGCACATCCACCACCACAGATCCCCTTTTACAACTAGTCACCACACGAACACGTCCAACTGCAATTAACTGTCAAACCAATTTACAGCCATTAAATCCTCCAGAAAATATCCAAATATTTGAAGAATCCAACCTCCTTTTACCAAGACTGCACCTATCGACTTTTATATTACTCCTTCACAACCCTCTTCTGCCAGTAAACTATCCTTGATGTACTCCAACTAATATTACTTCTTTTCAGGTTTAATTGTCACGATGATCTGTCCTCTGCATGAAAATGAAATATCCAAATACCACCAATCACTCAGAATGATTCCCAGGAAGATACATCAGTCCTTCATCACGGCTCCTACACTTGCAGTAATCCACACCAGTCAAATCCTTTTCACTCCTTTCCATAAACTGTATCAGTTACAATAAAGCAGCTCAATCCAAATCTATTCAAATACTGTAGTTTTCTGGTTATTTCTATCTAATTAACTGTATTGCACAATCTCTTCACCGATTATGTACTTGTATCACTTCAAAATTACTTTCTCATATTTTTGTACCACGTAGATTTGTTAAAAGCCCTGTTATTTGTATACCACCAAAATATTTATACAAATAAGGCATAATTTCAAATTTTTTATTATATCAAAAAGGAGTTTTCAAAATTCTGTATACATTTTATGAGTTTGTTATTCTTACTCTCAAAACAACTCTCCTAACTACCGTATTTTCATTATTGATGCTTACTATATTAAAATATACATTTGATACCTACATACTTTGTTATCTTTTAATATTTTAATTTGGTCTGTCGTATCTGATATCAGTAGTAAATAACTTCTATCTTTTAACATCTTACTTTATAAATTAAACTATATGAAATTTATTCTTTTCATTCTCATTTCTTAAAATATAATCTCTATTTAAAATTTAATTCAAATAACCTTTTATATTCTAAACTTTTACAAAGACTGACTACAATGCTTTACCAAATTCTTTTATCGTATTTATCATCAAACTATATCCACTCTTATGATATCATAACATAATATTGATATGATACGTGTGATGCTTGTATCTCTATCTGCTTAAAGCGTGTCCTTTTTATTTGCAAATACTGCTTCAGCTAACTAGACTTACTTTTTATAATCGAGAGCTCTTATTTTCAGGGTGGGTTCATCAAAATCTAGTTCTCTTCGTTGACGTAATAAAATTATATTTTCAAAATTTATTTTACTTGCAATGACATTAAACGTCAAATCCAACTTTCAACTTTACCAAACCAGATATTGACAATTGCATTTTCACAATTACACACATCTTAATCAATTCAAATCAATTTAATTATAACTTCGTATTATCTTGTTTCACTAACTGATCTTTATTTAAAATGTTTCAATATTAATTGCTAAAACAAACCTTGTCACTTATTAAGCCTATCCTGCTCCAAATCCAAACACCAGTGCCTCCTGCCTCGACTGTTTTTTTTTAAATTTATTTATTTAATTCGCACTCAGCCAACAGCCGTTAGGCCAATTATAGGCGTCGCTGTGCAGTTATGAGGACTTCCAACCCCACTAACGACTGTCATGATGTCCCAATGTCACCCTGCTTGACACCTACTGCTCAATCCTGTCAACCAATTCACGATCCTGCTGACTCCGGTTGCAATCCCTCTATCCAATGTGAACTCCAAATCCAACCACTCCTGGTAAGTTTTCAAGTTATAACAGCAACAGTTCTTATCTGATTTATTCCTTAGGTAATCTTCGGTACACTGCAGTCCTCTCTGAACTGTTCCAATTCTGGTAGTATTCTCCCAAAGCTCGTACTAGTTAAATAAGTTTACCTCGACACAACCAGCCAAAATCAACAGCTAAGATGATCTCTGTCCTCCAAAACTGGTCCCTCCTATTGACTGCTTTTATCCAAATACTGCTTCCCTGCCGTCCAGCTACCGTATCCTTCCTAAGTTCCAATACTGGTCAAACTCAAGCTCCTCAATTGTTCCAATAACCATGGCACGTTATACACCGTTGAAAAAAAACACAATCAAGATCATCTGAAAATTCATAGCCTACTATGCTTCCCACTTAAAACGCTATTTCGCTTTTATGTAATTGGTACATTTCTTCTTCTTCTCCTTTCGCTCCCTCCTATTATGGGCTAACATCCTATAACTACCATACACTGAGTGGCCCATCAGAAGCCGAGATCTGGGCAGGTGACTAGCTCAACCCCTTGAATTACGAAACAATGCCCTTTCACAGGGGTCACGACCACCATAGATATTCGTGTGATGACCGGAAAGCTTAAGGTGTAACAACTGTCGGGTGTGAGATTCGCACTTGTCAACTGCAAACGATGTACCAGCAGGCTACACGCTGTCTTTAAATTTCTTCTTTTGCTTCTTCTTCTTCTTCTATATAAGCTAATAGCTTGTTTTACTCCAGCACATCTTTCCACCTCTTTCTTGGTCTACCCGGTAATCTTCTACCCCTGGGTGATAGGTCTCGAGCTTTATTAAAAACTATTAAGCTGGAGGAACTGCTGATGAATTAAGTTTTCCCATTTTAAGCTTATTCGTATCTCTGCTAGTTTCCAAGATCGCCATGCTAAGCCTCTCCCATTATACACCCTGTATAACAATACCAGTTTAATAGGTTGTATCGACGATTCCGCAACGTGCGCGAAAGCACAGCGGCACGACTTATTAAATGGATTTTAGGTGTAGGGCAGCTCAGAAGTTTCCCCAATTTCCACGTAAGTGTGAACCTGGGAAGTGGCGGCGAATTCGGAGATTTTATTCGGGGTCAGCTTTCACTGCCTCGTAAGCCGGCGGGACACCGGGAAATCTGACAAGTTTTGCAGTATACCGCCGTAATGTACGCTTTTTTTTGCGAAGGCGCAAGCTTCCGAAAAATAAATCGAACGCTTTACCGACTGTACCTAACCATGCCATAAATTCCGGCCGAAGCAGTCTGAGGTAAAATCACCTCCAGGGAACCATTCAGGAAAAAGTCTGTTACGCTTACTGCGAGAACAGGTGGAAGATATAGACTTTTTAAAGATTCCGGTTCAGTTAAAATTCTTTATGGCCCCTGTAATTCAGTTACGTCTCCCGCGCGCATCTGCCCGCTGCGGCGTGGAGTGTACGTACGTTCCGGCCACAAAGGTGCGAGTACACTCGCGAATTATGCGCATTGATATACGAAGGTAGAACGGAAATGTGCGATTCGCTGAGTTTCAGCGAAATGAATTGAAATGGGCAGTGGACTGGTGAATCGGGGCTGCGGAATTGGATTTTATTTGGACACCTATGAGCAATCAGAACAATAAATTGGCTCACCTACACAGCCTGGATGAATCTCGCGATTTGCATGATAGTATAAAGCCAAGCACCCAAGTCGATTACATTAAGAGAACAGCATTAAGCGCGTTTAGGCTACGAGGCTAAATTACAGCTTAGGATTCAAAATAGGAACGAAATTATATGCGCAATTCCCCGTAAGCCAGATTTACACCTACCTAAAATATAAACGCGCCGAATGCTTCATAAAACTGCTTAGGTGGGGCCCTAATTGGTTAATTACCGTTAGCAGAGATTTCCACGTAGGATATGCAAAACTAGATGGATTTTGTAAAAGCTCCCTTTATCAAACCAACTTCAGTAACAAATAAAGTTTCTAAAATACGATTTTTAAAAAAGAACCCGCGATACTGCATATGCGAGAAGAACCGATCTCGTCTCGTCTAGCCGCAGTACATTTCCAGCAGCTTCTCGCGGGATTGAAACTACTTCGTCGAGATGAAATATTAAAGATGACCTCGACAAAACGAACATGTTTTGAGTTGCTTTTTCACCGCCATCTAACAGCAATGACACAAACTTTATTGCTACAGGACACTCTTCCTGCCTGCGTTACTTTTTCACGGTCATCTAACTGCACCGTGCCGGCAGGGTAACTTCTTTATCTACAATTTAATTTGGAAATGGCAAAACTATTCTAATTAAAATAAGGCCGCCTATGTTCCATGCATCTATGATTATTTAAAAACAATGAACGCACCAGGTAAAACGTTTGGTTAATGTCTATTTGCTAGAATTGTGTTTTGATATTCTAAGGTCGCTGCAGATGGTTGGTGGCCTGTCTATAGTTAAGTCGATCAACTAATTGATACACATTTTAAATTCTCCGCTCCCCGAAACAAAGACCACTCTGTCTATATGCAACGCCGACTAACGGTTTGATACAAGCCGTTAAACCGCCTGCTTCTCGAAATTTAGCATATCTGTCTACATATGTCTAACCAACGGTTAAAACAAAGGTAACACAGTAATGACCAAGTACCTAATACAGGTGGGATGGAAATTCAGATACCAGCATAAGAACGCCCTCTTGACTAACTGATTAGGTAACAGAAATTAAGCCCGACGACCTAATTAATCCAAAGATAAATCCGTGTGATTAGACTATAAACTTTTACCTGCCACGCCAATTAGGTGAGGTCTTCAGGCGAAACCATTCCTGTTCGCCTAAGAACTTTGGCTTTGGTCGAACTACCCCTGTTTGCCACCAGCTGGCAGCCGTGTCCAGGTCGAATCTCTCCCTCGCCCAGCACCAGGTATCCTCCAGGAGGCCGCGCTGTTGTTGATCCCCACTACCACCACGCCCAGGCCGATACAGTCCCTTGAGATTTTTCTTTTCTCTTTCTAGGCCCCTCATCTTGGTCGAGCGCTTCTTCGAGCCCTTGCCAACCCCGAGCCCGGAATCACCGTTTCCCAAATCACAAGAACCAAAACCGCTGCCAGCGCGTAATAACGGAGACTAGTCATTTTGTAATTATTATGCATCTATATACCTATATCAGTGTTCTAATAACCCAACAACCCAAGAAGCCGAGCTTTGAGATATATTGTGTTATCGCCAAAGACAGTGGATTACTAACAATACGACTAGACAGTGTTGTGATATTATCAATTTGATCTTTCCTGGGGTATAAGATATTAAGTTGTACTACAAAATTTAGTAGACTACAATAATTGATTTTGCAAACAATCACCTAGATTAAAACTGTAACTGTTCTTGCCAACATCAAGAGTATATAAACTGAGAAGCTGTGGAGTAGCTAACATCTACAAATCATTATGTTAAAGAGTGGTAGTATGCAGAGAACACAATATGAGTGGGCAGTTCTCAACAGTTTACCGTTTACCGATGAATGTTGACAAAGGAATAGTCAGTACATGGTACATAGTGTGGCACATACGTATAATTCTACGGAAAGAGCAAGCAGAGGTACAATTTTATCATGTTGAAGCGATAATTGACAGAATATTTGAGGCAATGATGAATAAAGAAAGAAAATTATAATTGTATTGAGTATCCAATTGTCTACAAATTTCTGTACAAAATAAGACAAATACATTAAATCATGTAACATGAACTTACAGATCGTCTGTATTACGCTCTATTAAAAGTTCATGGTTAAATTTTGAGTATTTTGACTTTAATCTACTTAGTTTGCCAAACACCATCCATGTTAGATTTTTAATACCGACACAGCTATATTTTTTGTATGTACTTCACTTTTCGTTATTTCTTCATATTCTTCGATATGGACTTTCACGCTGAATGGTAGATATAATATTCATGCCGCTCTTGTTTTGTAATTGACATTTATTCTGTTTACAAGGTGTAGTAATTGTTCGCTGAACGAACACAAGATTTGAGTTTTCCCATTCTGGGAAGACTAAACACCATTTGAACACGTCGGCGTTGGTTGAATTGGGGCTAGTCTTTCAAAATTTCTTTTCCTTAGAATGTAATACCGTGACATCACCTTTTAGATGATTCTCAATAGTACTATTTGAGTACGGGCCGATGTATGTTAAATATAGCATATCAAGTTATATCTGGATTACTTTAATTTTTCAGTGTAAATATCACAATAATTTTGTGTAATGTATTAATCTTGTCCTGTTTTGATTATTATGACGTCGTTTATGATTCATATTTAAGTAACTTTAATATTGCCAGAATTCAGAAGATTAGAACTCATGTTTCCGTCTCATATTGGGAATAAGAAAACATCAAAGAATTTCTTTTAAGCAGAAAGATTCAAACTAGCTTAATATGAAAGAAAGTTGTTTTTCATTCTGCATGTCTATTCCACAAGATCATCTTGAGTAAATCACCGATTTACAACAAAATAATGTTTAGAATCGACATGTATACGTTTAAGTATAATATTTAAAAGAAGGCTGACTCCACCTGAACATAAGTCAGAATTTTTCAAGCGAGAGTTTCCTTACAGATTATTTAATTGCTATAAATCGTTACCAAATATAGTGAAAGGCTACGTCAAAATTTAAAAAGCTATCTTCAAAATTTTGTAGAAAAACATCAATGAATTATTAGGGTCATAACAACACACTTAGATAAATTGCTTTATCACTGAACACCGCCATAGCTATTTTGTGGGTAATATTTCACTTGGAGCCAAAGTGGTATAACAGATCGTTCGAATTTTTTTCTTTTTGATTTTCACTGGGTTAAGTGGAAGAACAGCAGATAGATCTGTTTTTCTATCAAGTTGAACTTTGCCCAAGACAATATTACGTTTATTTCATATCTTTTCTGTGTAATTTTATATAATTTAATAAAGACCTTTATTGTTATTATTATTGTGAAGCAAAAATGCAGTAGTGTGTTTAGGTTCCGTAAGAGCCCCAGTATATGAAGGCAAGATAAGTTTATTCAGCCAACAGGCTGTCATATTCCCACGTGGGACAACTTCCTCTACGTTTGAGCTACTCCAAGTTCTGCAAGTTAGAGCAATCAACTCAGTAATTCATAATAACCAATAATAAACAACATATCTACCTATTTGACATTTATCAGTGAACACTTGCATTTTTAGAGTAAGACCTCCGCCCATTTCTCACTGTAACTAGTCGCGAGTACCTGTTTAGTCTGTTACATGTCGTAAAATGGTTCTCACGTGTAATAATCGTCTCGATTTGATACTGCTGTCTTATAGCTTCATTTGTAATCCCATTTTGCATTGTATTATTACTTATTTCCGCCAGGGTCGCCATTTTTATATGGGTTGGGATATCTCTCCACTCTAGCTTCTAGGCTATATATATATTATATTGTAACTAGCAGTCCAGTGAGACAAATGTCTCATTTAACGCGCCTTCAAACCTCGATCGGTTAGGCAACCACCCAGACCTGGAAGGTGTCAAAGTGGTTGCCTAACCGATCGAGGATTTAAGGCGTAGAGGGTCGCAGCTACGTTTGGCGGCCGAAACAGTTTTTATTTAATACGCGTTCTATTTGAAAAACGGTCTTTTTGTGATTTCTCGAAAACCGGAAGTGTCACGTGACTGAAATTCGGTTCCTGACCTGACATGGCCATTCCAAACATATAACTTTCATAACTTTTTTCTCTATCTCTTACGGTTTGGCTGCTGAAACAGCGTCCCGGACGGACCAGCGTCCCAGACAGACAAGTCTATTAGATAAAGGATATTTATAGTCGGTCTTTAGCTATAACATAACACGGTACTTGTACCTATGTATTGCAACTTTCTGTTGTATTATGTTGTACTCTGATATACTGTAACTATCAGCCACGCCTCGCACATAAAAGTTTCACGTCGTTTTGGATGCAGAGATAACCATTGCCATTTTACATCATTCTACTGTTGTCATTTAGAAGTTAGCCAACACATGAACAGCTGGTTTTGGAACTCCCAGCGACTTTCCTACCATAGATCATAATATCTTTTTGTTTTTTCTAAATTTGCCGATAAAAACAGTTAAACTTTATGAAAGCTCAAGCAATAAAATTTAAAGCATACTTTAACAGTGAAGCGATATGCATAAGCAACAGTAACACGATTTTTGGTGAGCAGACTTTAACCATGGATAATCGTTTATTCATGAGATGGATTCCCATTTCGATGCTTTCTGGCTACAGTCGCTGACATGGGGCTGTGTTAGAGACAATTTAGACGGCAAAAGTGTGCGATCTGTGCTCAGGCCAGCAAGTCGCCTTTCCGAACCCATTCGGACAATTACTCCGGCCTTAATGAAATGAGGGAAGCGATACGAACCCGATCGTTACGTAGTCGGACTGTACAATAGGTGTAACACCTTTTCGCAGAGCTTTGCGCCGTAGGGATTTCGGACAATAGGTCGATTGTTTTACTGGCGAGAACAAGGGTGGAAAGCTCAAAGCTAAAAGCTTCGCTAGAGGGAACAGTCGGACAATAACAGTGTCAATCAAAGCGGCGCTTATATATTAGTTCTTGCACAGAATCGCAGATTAGGAAGCCGGTTAATTGCGATAATATTCCGTCACGCGCCCGACCGAATCGAAAAGTTGTAAAAGTCGCCCGAATGACATATGCATAGTGGCTCCCGGAACCAATCACGAGTGCTTCAATACCGAGCGAATCAAACACCTGGGACGCCGTTTGTAACTTTAACGTGTAGGAAAAGATTGATGTATTGAGAATAAAGGTGTTCGGCTCGGAAAGTGCTTTGTCGCTGTTCTGTATAAATAATACATGCGCCCGCGTGTCACAAAATTGATAAATTTATTTGTCACCTTCGTGACAAATACGTGGAGTACTGTTATCGCCGCAATGACAATTCAATTTGTGTTGTCCCGAACCGTGTTTGCCCGGCTTCGTTTGCTTAAGATACGCCTTGACCTCAGCATATGCAGCTATTATTGTCAGGTGCTTCCCGAGCGTTCTTTTTAAAACTTGCTCAGTAACAAATAATTGTCTTCAAGAAGTAGACGCATCCAATTTGTCTGTTATAATCAGGGTGGCTTTGGCATACTGTTTAATTGTCTACGACTAAAAAAGATGAGAACATGTTTAACAATTAATAAGATTTCCAAATGGTGCCCTAGGACGAATAACGCAACATTATATCTTATTGATATTGTTGATAGCTAGTCATCATCATCATGATTCTACTACAAAATGCCGCCATTCCCTTTTGTTGGATGTTTTGTAAGGCCTTCAAAAGGTAATTAATGCTGTAGACTGGATAATTTTTGCACAATTGCATTTTCTCAATTACTTAATTTAGCCGTCTGGGTAGTCAAAATGCCAAGGTACGATGCATACTCAAGTATATTAGACACATTAAATATAAACAAGCAATCCAGTGAGACAAATGTCTCATTTAAAAAATCAAAAAAGACCGTTTTTCAAATAGAACGCGTATTAAATAAAAACTCTACCCAGACCTGGAAGGTGTCAAAGTGGTTGCCTAACCGATCGACGTTTTAAGGCGCAGAGGGTCGCAGCCCCGTTTGGCTGCTGAAACATTTTTATTTAATACGCGTTCTATTTCAAAAACGGTCTTTTTTGTGATTTCTCGAAAACCGGAAGTGTCACGTGACTGAAATTCGGTTCCTGAGCTGACATGACCATTCCAAACATATAACTTTCATAACTTTTTTCTCTATCTCTTACGGTTTGGCTGCTGAAACAGCGTCCCGGACGGACGGACAGACAAGTCTATTAGATAAAGGATGTCCATTGCTCTGCAAGTAACAAGTCAGGTTCTCTTAAATTAAAATTACTGATATAACCTATGCACAATATTAAACAACAAAATAAAATTCATTCGGAGGGAACGGGGCGGGCGGGGGACAGTGCCCATAATACTTGGTGTAGTCTGAACTAAATGTGACAGCGCCAAACGGTTGTTTTGTTTACATTTGGTGTCAAACTGATACTGCTAAATTTCAACAAACTACTCTGATTAAGATGCTCCTCGAAGATGAACCTAGTAGTATTGATAGTAGATGGTCTCTCAGGTAATTTTTAACTCTCCCCGGAGCACCGAAATATACTTAACATGTTCCTTGGAAAAGCCCGAGCGCCAACAAGGCAATTCGCCAATACTGCGGATTTGCAGATCGAGGCTTCGGGGTCGGAGCGGAAGCTGTGATTTCCTCTGGTGAAGTCCCAGAACTTGGCCAAGGGAGATGGAACTCTCTTTGTTCAGGTATGTCGTAGCTTTAATTAATTCGGGCAGTAAATCGACCCAGTGGGCCTTTACCATACAGAAATCTGCATGTTTGCCGCTGCCTCTCTGGGAACTATTTTCTACGGAAATTTGAGAAGAATTTCGCGAAACTCGGCCGTACGTGTGGTCACGCATCGCGGGACTCTTTGGTTTATCTTCTATCCGCGCGCATTAGAGATTCAAGTGCTGATTTGGAGTGTTAGCGACGTACAAATTTAAAAGTATTATTATGCGTAGAAATAAATTTGGGCTGCCGCTAATGTCACAGTTTGTCCCATTCATTGGTCTTGCCACTTTCTGAATATCATACTTGTGTTTGGTATTCATGGGTACCTCTTGTTGATACTGTACCTTTTCTGGTTCATTTGACGTCTTCAGTTTTCATGATATGTCCCGCTCATTTCCAGTTTTGTCTAACTATATATTCCGCAATGCCTGTCACTTTAAATGCTGCTGAATCCACTATTTAATTAGTCTTCCAGACTGATTACAGTCTTTAAATCTTTCCATTTTTTCTTATGCGACGCTTATTTTCATCAACTCTCTATGTAGTATCTATGTTTCTACGACATATGCTATAATTATGTATAGGTATTCCTAGCCAGCCTAACTGTATTCCTCTCCATATTTCGTCTGTCTGATTACCTCTTGCGAAGGATATTTTTGATTGTGGTATATATGTAAACATTTACATTTGCAAAGAACGAGTAACAGCATTTATACAACTTCATTCCTACACAACAATGTGCAAAAATAAATGTATACAACAAGAAAAATAATATTAAAGTTCAAATCAGATTTAATTAATTAAAATTTGCTGAAGATAAATTTAAATTATAGGTTTGATTTAGTTAAAATATTTATGTGATGTGGTGTAAAAATATTGATGCAATTTGGAGCAAATAGGTTTTTGCAAATAATTTCAGAGCACTCCTCAATTTCTAGATAAGCAACAATGCTTAAAACAAGAATATGCAATAGAACAATAACTGGTTTCTTTATTTAGTTGGAAAACCCATATGCGCTAGCAATTTCTTCAAATAATAGAAAATCTGCAGTTAAATCCAATTACCTGCTCAGTAAGTATATTAAAATCCCGCATGAAAAACTATTTATTGTATAAATAAAACCGGAAGTACCTATTTTCAACTTATACAATGTGAAAGCAGGGTTTTAGGTTAACAAAAATATCTATTAGAGCATTGATTTTTTACACAAGTGAACTATTTAAATAAAACAAAGTAATTATTAGTGAATTAGCAATAATGGAAGTCACATATCTAAACGAAACGTCATGAACTTAGTATGTTGATTTTCTAGGAACCTTGAGGTCAGTAAACCGCTAGTTATAATTTATGCGACAACTGTTATGCTGACAGGGGCCCTCGGTTGTGAATACTTATAACATAGCTCAGAACTATGCCACACCAACTAACCAGGAATTTGCTTTCAGTAGCTTACGGTGCCTTATTTGTCGATTCCCGTGCGAGATTAACCTATTGACTTGCAGGTACGGTTTAGATGAAAGCGGGTTACACCGGAAATTCCTGTGGTAAAACGACACAAGGTACTTCACGTCAGGTTGTGCAAAATTCCAAAAAATACTACATATTGAACTGATATTCTCGTTACAGTAACTTAACTAAGAATTCAACCTTCAAGTTTTAACATTGATCAGTTTTTTAATTACAAATTGCCCTATTTTGCATTATATCAATAATAAAATATCTCCTGAAAACTCAACAGGGGTGGATTATTTTATCTAGTTACTGGTGTCTGAAAAATGTATTTTCTAATATTTCAAATTTATGTCAACCAAATGTCAAAACAGTCAAAATACTAATGCCAAATGCCCAATCTTTTGAGTAGTACACAATAATATTAAAAAACACCGTAAGTAATTATTTCTTAATTAATTTCACCTTCTTATTGTCTTTATTTATTTTCTAGTTAGGATTTGATACGAAATCACCCACAATGTATTTTTCCTTACACAATGTTCAAGGCAGCAACCTATTTTTGATCTGGAACTTGACCCTTTTTAAGAACCTTGCTGCAATGTACTGCTCACAGACAGATCACGCCTCAATCGTCGAATATCACCAAACTCCAAATTCTTGACAGCTATTAGCAAGAGCAAAACTGGACATCCACCTGCTAGCCTGCTACAGCAAACTACCTCCTGGAATGCACCTCCACTCTGCGAAGACACTCTTTTGGAAGCTCCACTCAACAACAAATTACTTGACGTAATCCCATTTGATTTATATTACATGTCAAATGTAATCTCCAAAATAAAACCGACCCAGTGTGTTTCCTTAATAATTCACTTATATATGTATAACCATTCTTCTATCCATTAGTCTTGTCTACCATATACCAATAATCTTCATTAATTAAATTCGTCTCTTCTTGTGGTTATTTATTTTAAATTACATTTTATTTCACCTCGTAGATTTTGTCTTTTCACCCTACTTTCCTATCACAAACATTACATTAATAAAACAGGGTTATATTGCATATTTTTAGTTCGAGCAAAATTCGTTTTCTACATTTTTCGGTTTGTTATTTTCCAATAATTGAAACAAATTTCTTAACTACCTCATTTTCCCTATTTATGCCTTCTAGTCTTAATTATTTGAGTTAAACCTACCAACATTTTATATTATTTCAAAATTAGCATATGTCATTCATTTTCAAACTGTATTTTATTCATTTTATATTATTTTCAAATCCACCTGTTCTTTTCAAATGGCTATGTTACTAGAGACAAATATACAATAATTGCTCTTAGTTCATGAATGATTAGTTCTGAAGAGCAAAAACCAAACCAATTTTGTAGTCAATTGCTATGTAATGCTTTTTATAGCGTCGTTTAGACTACACTTGTCATCAGCATAACGAAGGTTATTCAAGTATTCACCATTAATGTTGATGCCAAAATCTTCCGATGCCAGTGTTTCGAAGATATTTTCCAGGACATTAGTCAATATTTTGGGGAAAATGATCAGGTCAGATCGGGTGAGCATGGTGGCCACTATATTGGTCCATGAGTTTCATGCCATCCACCAACATATTTTTGGTTTAAGCAATTGTTTACGATATTAGAGCTCTGTACATACTGGTATGGCTTTCGGTTGGTTGTAAATAAAAGTATGGACAAACGTACATTGACAAATTCAAGCTATAATTCGAGATGCCAATTCTCAATGATTTTCTCTTGTTAACAAAAAGCAACAACAAGCTAGCTAATCCACAATACGCTACGAATTCGATATTATTTCATATTGTAGGTACAATTGTACACATTACACATACAACCTGTAGACTCCTATACTTGACGCAGCGAACAAATAGAGTGACCTATGCAACCCAAATAACATTCTACAAAGCTGAGTGGATCAGTATTTTAATATTAATTATTAAAGAACAGAGATGGCGTTCTTTAAAAAAATAATTTAACTGACATTAAATAAATTTTTGCGGTTATGATGCAAATAAAAATTTCGACCAACTTAAAAACATAACATTTGTACACGTGTAATATGTAGGCATGTGGCCTGGCCTGGCGCTCATAATTGCCTACATATTGCAAGTGCATAAATGTCATCCTTATTAAGTTGGCCTAAGTTTCTATTTGTATCATAACCTCAAAAAAATATTAATGTCAGTTGACATTAGGTCTAATTACAAGGACCGCCATCTCTGATTCTTTAGTAATTATTAGGGCGCGGATTTTAGGCCATTAAAAAAGTTAAAATAGGCTCCTTATTCAGGCCACAAAAATGCCAGGTTTAGGAACTAAAAACCTAAAGTAAGCAATTTAGGCTGCATGGCCTAAATTAGGCAAAGAATACTGTTTTGATTTTTTGAACTTGAAACGATCAACATTTTCTATTTCTACTTCTTCGCCACTCAATAATTTCTTAAATTGGTGTACAGTCTCATATCCAGGATTTTTAGAAAGTACATTCTTAAGTTTATTGCAAGCTGCACTGCTAATTAAATTATTAACATCTTCATTTTGCTGGCAAACAGTTTCACAGACTAGATGAATCCCGATCGGGATTGTTGACAAATAACGGCATCGGCAGGGTGTGTTCAAAAACTTCGCTCGAGCGTTGTGGTTATGTAGAGACTCTTGTAGATTCACTCAAAACCATCCATAAACGCATTCTAACAAAAAAAATACTTAAAAGCTCACGTTCATAGACTTTGTTTAAAAAATTCTTCATGCTTAGACAGGGCTTTGAGATAAAAAGAACTCACATCGCTCAAACAAAAAGCACTTTCATGAAAGTGGATAAGGTTTCTGAACCACTAAAATTCGAAAAAACAACGAAAGCCTATTTTAGGCAGTAAAAACTATTGCTTAGGCGTTTATTTCACATTTTAGGCATTTAAGCTTTAATACATATGCATTAAAAAATTTGTTTTTGATTGAAACAAATTTCTGTCGTAGTCTCATACATGGGCCTAAAAAAATGGCAATTAGGCAATTGCCCTAGAATCCGCGCTCTAGTAATTATTACTAAAATATTGATCCAGTCAGATTTGTAATATGTCAGTTGGGTTACATAAACCAGTTTATTTGTTCGCTGTGTCAAGTAGAGTATCACACTTCACACTGACATGCTTCAATATGTATAAAAACCGAAGCCTTCACAGGAGTACAAGCGGAAAATTTGAGCAACGGGGTAACGAAGGTCCAGAAAACGAAGAATTCATTACAGGCTCTATCCCGCTGCAAGCGGAAAGAAAGAATTTCATTTAGAGGCAGTGTGAGGTGGGATAAAACCGGGAGGAATAAACAAAACCTGCTCCAGTTTAACTTCAAAGCAGAATGGCTTTGATTTACCTTTTTGATTACTCGATTTTCCAAACAGACGCTCTGCAGGGAACACTTAGAGCGAGTCAATCTTTCCCAGCCGCTTCCATAAGCTACATTTATGACGGCATAAAATTAATGCAAATCTCAAGATACACCTTGTTTGTCTGGGAAGGAATAAGTTATAAAATTGCGAGCGTCTACCTACCTCAGTTATTCCAAGTCAAACAGCGCAAAGTATGCAAAGTGCGAACCACTTAGGAGTTAATATATAACAACGCGCCACTTTTAATCGGATTTACAAGACTACTAATTAAAATACATCAACGTTAAAATACACAAAGCCGTGGAATCTTTCTAATTGCTAATTATGGCGCTGTGTATTTTATAAATTGAGATTCTAATCGCCAATCATGATAATGAATTAATCGCCGGATTCCCGGGGAGACGAACAAGTCTTAATTATGCCGTGTTTAAATTTCTTGAAGATTGCTTTTGAATAAGGTACCCGTATCTCCAAATCTTCATCCTCTAGCCAAGGATTTGAATATATTTCATAACTTATTAAATAAAATAGCCAACTTATTAAATTTGCATTTTGGATTACTGCGCCGCCTAAACACGACAGCCATTGCGGCATCCACAGAAAGTTATATCCTTTAAATCTACAGCAATAAAAATGCAAGCTGTTTATTCAATAACAACTTCAAAGCATTTATCCAAGTCAAAATTATCTAAATATTTCGATAGATTTTAAACAGGGTAGAACGCTACACGTAGCAACTATATAACTAGCAACGATGGGGCAGTTAAAGTAAACACTGCAAAATAGCAACCTTTTGTTAATCTTATTTTTGATTAATACCTACAATATATAGTTCTTCAATATCAAGGTAAACAAGACATTGTAGAACTTTAAGAAACTGAGCTGGTCAGGTATCAATAAACAACAAGCAAAGATCCTAATATGAAAAAATATCCACAAGCAAATTACTAGTACTTTAAAAAAGTCTCCTTTCTATGATAGTGGATACTTCCACTGAAATTGCATTTAGTCAGTTCTCGTACTCATGTCAGCCTCGTCCCCCAATTCGGAACAAAACACCTCTCGTCTGGATCGAGTTGTACAACAGATCTGGTCACAACTGCCAATCAGTGGAATAAAAATGAAGAAAGAGAATTGATTCTTTACATTGGGTTCTTTTAATTCAGTTTACCGTTTCAAGAATATAAAATATCCAGAAAAGTGACATTGTGACAGTTGAACTAGAGTAGACTAATGCATGATAAGAAGAATAATATGAAACCGTAAATGTTTCAATTTCAACAAGAAATTGAATTTTCATACAGTGAAGACTCGCTATAAAGAGCCAAAGAGCAATTATTGCTCTACGATAACAAACCAGCAATTCAAGCCTTGTTTTATTCTGAAAGAAACATGTTTTTGTCCTAATTTTTCATCATTCTTCTCATTATAAAGCTTAAATAATGCACAAGAAATTTTTATTGAATACAAACTGCACGCTAAGCGCTGCTTGCTTTCACGGACGCATTCGTGCCAGATCGAAACGGCCTCCAGTTTTTCAACAGTTTATAGACTGTAACAAGGGTAGAGCGGCAAGAAGTAGGTCCAAAGATAAGAACATTTTGACATTCAATGGGAGCCATCGTAGCGTAGGCACTCGAGCAGCCTGACTGCTACTGAAGACGCGCATCGGGTTACTGATATCGATGCTTACACATCTTTGACGTACCGGGCTGAAGAAGAAACGCTGCGCATATGCCTGAATATTTAATGGCCGTATGTAATTCCGACAGAAGAGACGTTGCGATTTCCGTAAAATAACTTAAATAATTTTGCTATTTATGATCTATGTTATTATACTCATAATTTAGGCGCAGCTTGAAATAACATACGTCAATCGCGCATGCATCTATGTAGCTCAACTTGTGAGGGGGTGGGAATGCATTTTACGTTCGATGGTTGACTCTATCATCAAAATTCTCTACGAGCCGCCACTGATTTCAATGCATATTGTAAATCTTCCATTCCTCTGAATCGTGGATTTTTCTTGATATTTTTTCCAAGATTAAACGCAAGGTGCCCGATCTATTTCCCAAAATGAGTAGTTTCAACGTTGGTTATTATTATTTCTTATCTTTACGTAATAAACTTAACACAATACGACACTGGCCTCACACTCGAGGGCGTGACGAAGGTTAAAAATGGCTTTTTACGACCATTTACCAAGCTAGCTCACGGTAGGGATGTCCACGAAAGACGGCTATTGGCGCTCCTGGAGAAGATCCTGATTGGTTGTTAAGTGTGCGTTTATTTACAATTACTATGTACAATGTTATATAATTACTCCCAAAAACTATATATATAAAAACAATAAAGTAAAATACGCCGTGTGTGTGCCCGGTGGAGGGCATCTCCGAGGGCGAGAAGCGGATGGTGGCGTTCGACCTGGCAGCAGGAACACTTCGGCCAGGACTTCTTAGACCTAGGGCTCGCGTCCTAGCGAGGCCCTTTGGGGGCGGGGCGGTGTCCACGTTCCGGACGACCTGGAGGCAGGATGACACACCTCGGCGGCAGGCCAAGGGGGGCGGCGGCGGAGGCTTGAGGCGTCATTGCCGTGGCAGGTGCGTCCTCGGCGGAGCTGTGCGAAGCCGGGGCGACGGTGCTTGAAAGCGCGAGCTCAGGCGAAGTCCTCTTCGTGGCGCGGAGTTTCTGGTGTTTCAAGGACGACCTGGGGATGGCGTCGAGCCGGGTGATGCGCGACGGGCCGGAGCGCTCTCTGGTTCGCAAGCAGCTAGCGTCTCTCTGAAGCTTGGGGCGCCTTGGGGCCGAGCAGAACGCGTCTGACGACAGCACACTCCAGGGGCGGGCTGCTGCAGCGAACCTTGAGCTTGCGGAGGGCGGGCGTCGAATTCGGGCGGCGGCTGTCCATCCTCCTCTTCCTCGATGATCGATGGCTAGGCCCCGCTGGAAGGCGTGGGCTCTAGGTTGGCATTGCGTAGCTTTTGGCTACAAGGGGGCGGCGGCGAGCGTCCTTCGTGGATGCTGCGGCGGCGGCGATGATTGGTTTCCTCTATGGAAGCGGTGTCGGGCGGCCTTCTGCTATGGATGCAGCTGCGGCGGCGGCGAATGGCTTCCTCCATGGAGGTGGTGTGGGGCTGCTTTCTGCTATGGGTGCAGTGGCGGCGGGACTGAACGGCGTCAGCTGGTAGCGCAAGCGAGCGGCGTCGCTTGGCGGCGATTCCCCTCTGTGGAGGTTGGGGGGTACATGTAGACGGCGGTGGCGTCTTTGGCGTGTTGCGAGCTCCCTGACATAGGAGCGGCAGCGTACGTGGAGGCGGCCTGTGTGGCGGCATCTTCCTCGCAGTGAGCTGGACGTAGGTGTAGGCGGCGACGGCGCCTGTGGAAGGGTGCGTGCTTCTGGATATGGGAGCAGCAGCGTACGTGGAGGCGGCCTGGGTGGCGTCTTCCTCCTCGCAGTGAGCTGGACGTAGGGGCAGACGGCGGCGGCGTCTGTCTTCACTCGCATGTGTTGGTTCCTGCGAACTAGATTCGAGTAGCTGTGTTTGTTTCTGAGAACTTACGTGAGCGTGTCGCGGTGCTGCGGAGCGATGCAGCGGAGACGGCGAGGTTCTCCATGGGGCCTGGGCTATGCATAGCGGGCGGCAGGACCTGGGGCATAGCGCAGCGTAGGCCTGGGCTTGAGACGGGCGGCGACGTCGGTGGCTACTAGGGCTCGATTCGACGTGGGGCTGGACGCTCCTCCAGGCGTGGACAGCGAGGATGGCAGGCGTAGATAGCGGCAACCCGGACACCCTTTAGCAATAACGAGCATAGCTCGAGTTATCCCAAGGAGTCACGGGGCTGACTTCTGTGAGCAGAGCTCGAACAGAAGGTTTTGGGCCGTTTGTGGAGTTCTCTAGTGGCCGGAGGGCCCAAGCTGAGAGAGTTTTTTGGTCTTAGAGCAGAGCTCGATAAGATGGTTTTGATCCCAGAGCAGAGCTCGATAAGATGTTTTTTCTGGCGGCTGCGGCTCTTTTTAAAGGGATTTTTACTCCCACCGCTTTCTCTCGGATGTCCGTTTGTTTGGGGTGGGATGAACTAATTTCGCTTACGGGGGTTGATTTGAAGCATTTTATCGATTTTTGCATTTAGCGTCCTTATTTTCGTACGGCGGCTTTTTTTATCTGGCCCATCGTTTTCCTTATTAAATTATGCTTCTTTACATACCACGCATGCCTATAGTCTTATTAAAATTACTTGTAATTTAATTGGTTCGCGCTATTTGCTATTTCTTTAATTGTTGCGTGGCATGTCTGCATTGACCTCCTTATGGATAATTCTTTCCGGCGCTGGCCCAGTTCTCTGAGTTGACACCTTCGTTCTTATTTACCTTACTTAACCCCGTGAAAGGGAAAGTTTTAAGCCGTCTTTGTTAGTCCGAGCGGCCGATGACATTCTAATAACTCGGATTGTTGGCCTGGGTTTTTAGGGCCGTTTGCCCTAAGAATGCTGTTTTTAAAACTTAGGCGTTCGGATTTTGTTTCGCCAAAAGAATAACATGGTTGTAATTACGTGTTTTTCTGCTCCTTGAGAAATTGCATGCGAGGTTTGAGGGCGTTAAGTCACATGTGATTTTTAATTGGGCCGCTATCTTGACGAATAGGCGACTAGCGGCAATTATGCACGTGTGAGTCATATCAAATCCACCCTCCTTCGGCGTCCTCGACCCGCATGTGATTTCTCTTCAGGTGTAGGAGCAGTTGAAGTAGCTGTGGGTGAAGCTCCTTCTTGTTTGGGGCTCGTTGATGTCGCTGGGCTGCAGCTTCTTCTGGTTTGTTGCTTTGGACGCCACTGGGTGTTGTTGAACCATTCCCAGAAATGGTGTTGATGCTGTTGATAGATTCGCACGGCGGTGTGTCATCTATCGTTGTTGATCTTCAGGAGTGCTCTTGTCCTTCGTTTTCACCAGGTGGGGTGCGTTCGTCCTTAGGTATCCACCAGAGGAAAGCCACACGTTAGATGGGCGCCAATTAACACAATACGACACTGGCCTCACACTCGAGGGCGTGACGAAGGTTAAAAATGGCTTTTTACGACCATTTACCAAGCTAGCTCACGGTAGGGATGTCCACGAAAGACGGCTATTGGCGCTCCTGGAGAAGATCCTGATTGGTTGTTAAGTGTGCGTTTATTTACAATTACTATGTACAATGTTATATAATTACTCCCAAAAACTATATATATAAAAACAATAAAGTAAAATACGCCGTGTGTGTGCCCGGTGGAGGGCATCTCCGAGGGCGAGAAGCGGATGGTGGCGTTCGACCTGGCAGCAGGAACACTTCGGCCAGGACTTCTTAGACCTAGGGCTCGCGTCCTAGCGAGGCCCTTTGGGGGCGGGGCGGTGTCCACGTTCCGGACGACCTGGAGGCAGGATGACACACCTCGGCGGCAGGCCAAGGGGGGCGGCGGCGGAGGCTTGAGGCGTCATTGCCGTGGCAGGTGCGTCCTCGGCGGAGCTGTGCGAAGCCGGGGCGACGGTGCTTGAAAGCGCGAGCTCAGGCGAAGTCCTCTTCGTGGCGCGGAGTTTCTGGTGTTTCAAGGACGACCTGGGGATGGCGTCGAGCCGGGTGATGCGCGACGGGCCGGAGCGCTCTCTGGTTCGCAAGCAGCTAGCGTCTCTCTGAAGCTTGGGGCGCCTTGGGGCCGAGCAGAACGCGTCTGACGACAGCACACTCCAGGGGCGGGCTGCTGCAGCGAACCTCGAGCTTGCGGAGGGCGGGCGTCGAATTCGGGCGGCGGCTGTCCATCCTCCTCTTCCTCGATGATCGATGGCTAGGCCCCGCTGGAAGGCGTGGGCTCTAGGTTGGCATTGCGTAGCTTTTGGCTACAAGGGGGCGGCGGCGAGCGTCCTTCGTGGATGCTGCGGCGGCGGCGATGATTGGTTTCCTCTATGGAAGCGGTGTCGGGCGGCCTTCTGCTATGGATGCAGCTGCGGCGGCGGCGAATGGCTTCCTCCATGGAGGTGGTGTGGGGCTGCTTTCTGCTATGGGTGCAGTGGCGGCGGGACTGAACGGCGTCAGCTGGTAGCGCAAGCGAGCGGCGTCGCTTGGCGGCGATTCCCCTCTGTGGAGGTTGGGGGGTACATGTAGACGGCGGTGGCGTCTTTGGCGTGTTGCGAGCTCCCTGACATAGGAGCGGCAGCGTACGTGGAGGCGGCCTGTGTGGCGGCATCTTCCTCGCAGTGAGCTGGACGTAGGTGTAGGCGGCGACGGCGCCTGTGGAAGGGTGCGTGCTTCTGGATATGGGAGCAGCAGCGTACGTGGAGGCGGCCTGGGTGGCGTCTTCCTCCTCGCAGTGAGCTGGACGTAGGGGCAGACGGCGGCGGCGTCTGTCTTCACTCGCATGTGTTGGTTCCTGCGAACTAGATTCGAGTAGCTGTGTTTGTTTCTGAGAACTTACGTGAGCGTGTCGCGGTGCTGCGGAGCGATGCAGCGGAGACGGCGAGGTTCTCCATGGGGCCTGGGCTATGCATAGCGGGCGGCAGGACCTGGGGCATAGCGCAGCGTAGGCCTGGGCTTGAGACGGGCGGCGACGTCGGTGGCTACTAGGGCTCGATTCGACGTGGGGCTGGACGCTCCTCCAGGCGTGGACAGCGAGGATGGCAGGCGTAGATAGCGGCAACCCGGACACCCTTTAGCAATAACGAGCATAGCTCGAGTTATCCCAAGGAGTCACGGGGCTGACTTCTGTGAGCAGAGCTCGAACAGAAGGTTTTGGGCCGTTTGTGGAGTTCTCTAGTGGCCGGAGGGCCCAAGCTGAGAGAGTTTTTTGGTCTTAGAGCAGAGCTCGATAAGATGGTTTTGATCCCAGAGCAGAGCTCGATAAGATGTTTTTTCTGGCGGCTGCGGCTCTTTTTAAAGGGATTTTTACTCCCACCGCTTTCTCTCGGATGTCCGTTTGTTTGGGGTGGGATGAACTAATTTCGCTTACGGGGGTTGATTTGAAGCATTTTATCGATTTTTGCATTTAGCGTCCTTATTTTCGTACGGCGGCTTTTTTTATCTGGCCCATCGTTTTCCTTATTAAATTATGCTTCTTTACATACCACGCATGCCTATAGTCTTATTAAAATTACTTGTAATTTAATTGGTTCGCGCTATTTGCTATTTCTTTAATTGTTGCGTGGCATGTCTGCATTGACCTCCTTATGGATAATTCTTTCCGGCGCTGGCCCAGTTCTCTGAGTTGACACCTTCGTTCTTATTTACCTTACTTAACCCCGTGAAAGGGAAAGTTTTAAGCCGTCTTTGTTAGTCCGAGCGGCCGATGACATTCTAATAACTCGGATTGTTGGCCTGGGTTTTTAGGGCCGTTTGCCCTAAGAATGCTGTTTTTAAAACTTAGGCGTTCGGATTTTGTTTCGCCAAAAGAATAACATGGTTGTAATTACGTGTTTTTCTGCTCCTTGAGAAATTGCATGCGAGGTTTGAGGGCGTTAACTCACATGTGATTTTTAATTGGGCCGCTATCTTGACGAATAGGCGACAAGCGGCAATTATGCACGTGTGAGTCATATCAAATCCACCCTCCTTCGGCGTCCTCGACCCGCATGTGATTTCTCTTCAGGTGTAGGAGCAGTTGAAGTAGCTGTGGGTGAAGCTCCTTCTTGTTTGGGGCTCGTTGATGTCGCTGGGCTGCAGCTTCTTCTGGTTTGTTGCTTTGGACGCCACTGGGTGTTGTTGAACCATTCCCAGAAATGGTGTTGATGCTGTTGATAGATTCGCACGGCGGTGTGTCATCTATCGTTGTTGATCTTCAGGAGTGCTCTTGTCCTTCGTTTTCACCAGGTGGGGTGCGTTCGTCCTTAGGTATCCACCAGAGGAAAGCCACACGTTAGATGGGCGCCAATTAACACAATACGACACTGGCCTCACACTCGAGGGCGTGACGAAGGTTAAAAATGGCTTTTTACGACCATTTACCAAGCTAGCTCACGGTAGGGATGTCCACGAAAGACGGCTATTGGCGCTCCTGGAGAAGATCCTGATTGGTTGTTAAGTGTGCGTTTATTTACAATTACTATGTACAATGTTATATAATTACTCCCAAAAACTATATATATAAAAACAATAAAGTAAAATACGCCGTGTGTGTGCCCGGTGGAGGGCATCTCCGAGGGCGAGAAGCGGATGGTGGCGTTCGACCTGGCAGCAGGAACACTTCGGCCAGGACTTCTTAGACCTAGGGCTCGCGTCCTAGCGAGGCCCTTTGGGGGCGGGGCGGTGTCCACGTTCCGGACGACCTGGAGGCAGGATGACACACCTCGGCGGCAGGCCAAGGGGGGCGGCGGCGGAGGCTTGAGGCGTCATTGCCGTGGCAGGTGCGTCCTCGGCGGAGCTGTGCGAAGCCGGGGCGACGGTGCTTGAAAGCGCGAGCTCAGGCGAAGTCCTCTTCGTGGCGCGGAGTTTCTGGTGTTTCAAGGGCGACCTGGGGATGGCGTCGAGCCGGGTGATGCGCGACGGGCCGGAGCGCTCTCTGGTTCGCAAGCAGCTAGCGTCTCTCTGAAGCTTGGGGCGCCTTGGGGCCGAGCAGAACGCGTCTGACGACAGCACACTCCAGGGGCGGGCTGCTGCAGCGAACCTCGAGCTTGCGGAGGGCGGGCGTCGAATTCGGGCGGCGGCTGTCCATCCTCCTCTTCCTCGATGATCGATGGCTAGGCCCCGCTGGAAGGCGTGGGCTCTAGGTTGGCATTGCGTAGCTTTTGGCTACAAGGGGGCGGCGGCGAGCGTCCTTCGTGGATGCTGCGGCGGCGGCGATGATTGGTTTCCTCTATGGAAGCGGTGTCGGGCGGCCTTCTGCTATGGATGCAGCTGCGGCGGCGGCGAATGGCTTCCTCCATGGAGGTGGTGTGGGGCTGCTTTCTGCTATGGGTGCAGTGGCGGCGGGACTGAACGGCGTCAGCTGGTAGCGCAAGCGAGCGGCGTCGCTTGGCGGCGATTCCCCTCTGTGGAGGTTGGGGGGTACATGTAGACGGCGGTGGCGTCTTTGGCGTGTTGCGAGCTCCCTGACATAGGAGCGGCAGCGTACGTGGAGGCGGCCTGTGTGGCGGCATCTTCCTCGCAGTGAGCTGGACGTAGGTGTAGGCGGCGACGGCGCCTGTGGAAGGGTGCGTGCTTCTGGATATGGGAGCAGCAGCGTACGTGGAGGCGGCCTGGGTGGCGTCTTCCTCCTCGCAGTGAGCTGGACGTAGGGGCAGACGGCGGCGGCGTCTGTCTTCACTCGCATGTGTTGGTTCCTGCGAACTAGATTCGAGTAGCTGTGTTTGTTTCTGAGAACTTACGTGAGCGTGTCGCGGTGCTGCGGAGCGATGCAGCGGAGACGGCGAGGTTCTCCATGGGGCCTGGGCTATGCATAGCGGGCGGCAGGACCTGGGGCATAGCGCAGCGTAGGCCTGGGCTTGAGACGGGCGGCGACGTCGGTGGCTACTAGGGCTCGATTCGACGTGGGGCTGGACGCTCCTCCAGGCGTGGACAGCGAGGATGGCAGGCGTAGATAGCGGCAACCCGGACACCCTTTAGCAATAACGAGCATAGCTCGAGTTATCCCAAGGAGTCACGGGGCTGACTTCTGTGAGCAGAGCTCGAACAGAAGGTTTTGGGCCGTTTGTGGAGTTCTCTAGTGGCCGGAGGGCCCAAGCTGAGAGAGTTTTTTGGTCTTAGAGCAGAGCTCGATAAGATGGTTTTGATCCCAGAGCAGAGCTCGATAAGATGTTTTTTCTGGCGGCTGCGGCTCTTTTTAAAGGGATTTTTACTCCCACCGCTTTCTCTCGGATGTCCGTTTGTTTGGGGTGGGATGAACTAATTTCGCTTACGGGGGTTGATTTGAAGCATTTTATCGATTTTTGCATTTAGCGTCCTTATTTTCGTACGGCGGCTTTTTTTATCTGGCCCATCGTTTTCCTTATTAAATTATGCTTCTTTACATACCACGCATGCCTATAGTCTTATTAAAATTACTTGTAATTTAATTGGTTCGCGCTATTTGCTATTTCTTTAATTGTTGCGTGGCATGTCTGCATTGACCTCCTTATGGATAATTCTTTCCGGCGCTGGCCCAGTTCTCTGAGTTGACACCTTCGTTCTTATTTACCTTACTTAACCCCGTGAAAGGGAAAGTTTTAAGCCGTCTTTGTTAGTCCGAGCGGCCGATGACATTCTAATAACTCGGATTGTTGGCCTGGGTTTTTAGGGCCGTTTGCCCTAAGAATGCTGTTTTTAAAACTTAGGCGTTCGGATTTTGTTTCGCCAAAAGAATAACATGGTTGTAATTACGTGTTTTTCTGCTCCTTGAGAAATTGCATGCGAGGTTTGAGGGCGTTAACTCACATGTGATTTTTAATTGGGCCGCTATCTTGACGAATAGGCGACAAGCGGCAATTATGCACGTGTGAGTCATATCAAATCCACCCTCCTTCGGCGTCCTCGACCCGCATGTGATTTCTCTTCAGGTGTAGGAGCAGTTGAAGTAGCTGTGGGTGAAGCTCCTTCTTGTTTGGGGCTCGTTGATGTCGCTGGGCTGCAGCTTCTTCTGGTTTGTTGCTTTGGACGCCACTGGGTGTTGTTGAACCATTCCCAGAAATGGTGTTGATGCTGTTGATAGATTCGCACGGCGGTGTGTCATCTATCGTTGTTGATCTTCAGGAGTGCTCTTGTCCTTCGTTTTCACCAGGTGGGGTGCGTTCGTCCTTAGGTATCCACCAGAGGAAAGCCACACGTTAGATGGGCGCCAATTAACACAATACGACACTGGCCTCACACTCGAGGGCGTGACGAAGGTTAAAAATGGCTTTTTACGACCATTTACCAAGCTAGCTCACGGTAGGGATGTCCACGAAAGACGGCTATTGGCGCTCCTGGAGAAGATCCTGATTGGTTGTTAAGTGTGCGTTTATTTACAATTACTATGTACAATGTTATATAATTACTCCCAAAAACTATATATATAAAAACAATAAAGTAAAATACGCCGTGTGTGTGCCCGGTGGAGGGCATCTCCGAGGGCGAGAAGCGGATGGTGGCGTTCGACCTGGCAGCAGGAACACTTCGGCCAGGACTTCTTAGACCTAGGGCTCGCGTCCTAGCGAGGCCCTTTGGGGGCGGGGCGGTGTCCACGTTCCGGACGACCTGGAGGCAGGATGACACACCTCGGCGGCAGGCCAAGGGGGGCGGCGGCGGAGGCTTGAGGCGTCATTGCCGTGGCAGGTGCGTCCTCGGCGGAGCTGTGCGAAGCCGGGGCGACGGTGCTTGAAAGCGCGAGCTCAGGCGAAGTCCTCTTCGTGGCGCGGAGTTTCTGGTGTTTCAAGGGCGACCTGGGGATGGCGTCGAGCCGGGTGATGCGCGACGGGCCGGAGCGCTCTCTGGTTCGCAAGCAGCTAGCGTCTCTCTGAAGCTTGGGGCGCCTTGGGGCCGAGCAGAACGCGTCTGACGACAGCACACTCCAGGGGCGGGCTGCTGCAGCGAACCTCGAGCTTGCGGAGGGCGGGCGTCGAATTCGGGCGGCGGCTGTCCATCCTCCTCTTCCTCGATGATCGATGGCTAGGCCCCGCTGGAAGGCGTGGGCTCTAGGTTGGCATTGCGTAGCTTTTGGCTACAAGGGGGCGGCGGCGAGCGTCCTTCGTGGATGCTGCGGCGGCGGCGATGATTGGTTTCCTCTATGGAAGCGGTGTCGGGCGGCCTTCTGCTATGGATGCAGCTGCGGCGGCGGCGAATGGCTTCCTCCATGGAGGTGGTGTGGGGCTGCTTTCTGCTATGGGTGCAGTGGCGGCGGGACTGAACGGCGTCAGCTGGTAGCGCAAGCGAGCGGCGTCGCTTGGCGGCGATTCCCCTCTGTGGAGGTTGGGGGGTACATGTAGACGGCGGTGGCGTCTTTGGCGTGTTGCGAGCTCCCTGACATAGGAGCGGCAGCGTACGTGGAGGCGGCCTGTGTGGCGGCATCTTCCTCGCAGTGAGCTGGACGTAGGTGTAGGCGGCGACGGCGCCTGTGGAAGGGTGCGTGCTTCTGGATATGGGAGCAGCAGCGTACGTGGAGGCGGCCTGGGTGGCGTCTTCCTCCTCGCAGTGAGCTGGACGTAGGGGCAGACGGCGGCGGCGTCTGTCTTCACTCGCATGTGTTGGTTCCTGCGAACTAGATTCGAGTAGCTGTGTTTGTTTCTGAGAACTTACGTGAGCGTGTCGCGGTGCTGCGGAGCGATGCAGCGGAGACGGCGAGGTTCTCCATGGGGCCTGGGCTATGCATAGCGGGCGGCAGGACCTGGGGCATAGCGCAGCGTAGGCCTGGGCTTGAGACGGGCGGCGACGTCGGTGGCTACTAGGGCTCGATTCGACGTGGGGCTGGACGCTCCTCCAGGCGTGGACAGCGAGGATGGCAGGCGTAGATAGCGGCAACCCGGACACCCTTTAGCAATAACGAGCATAGCTCGAGTTATCCCAAGGAGTCACGGGGCTGACTTCTGTGAGCAGAGCTCGAACAGAAGGTTTTGGGCCGTTTGTGGAGTTCTCTAGTGGCCGGAGGGCCCAAGCTGAGAGAGTTTTTTGGTCTTAGAGCAGAGCTCGATAAGATGGTTTTGATCCCAGAGCAGAGCTCGATAAGATGTTTTTTCTGGCGGCTGCGGCTCTTTTTAAAGGGATTTTTACTCCCACCGCTTTCTCTCGGATGTCCGTTTGTTTGGGGTGGGATGAACTAATTTCGCTTACGGGGGTTGATTTGAAGCATTTTATCGATTTTTGCATTTAGCGTCCTTATTTTCGTACGGCGGCTTTTTTTATCTGGCCCATCGTTTTCCTTATTAAATTATGCTTCTTTACATACCACGCATGCCTATAGTCTTATTAAAATTACTTGTAATTTAATTGGTTCGCGCTATTTGCTATTTCTTTAATTGTTGCGTGGCATGTCTGCATTGACCTCCTTATGGATAATTCTTTCCGGCGCTGGCCCAGTTCTCTGAGTTGACACCTTCGTTCTTATTTACCTTACTTAACCCCGTGAAAGGGAAAGTTTTAAGCCGTCTTTGTTAGTCCGAGCGGCCGATGACATTCTAATAACTCGGATTGTTGGCCTGGGTTTTTAGGGCCGTTTGCCCTAAGAATGCTGTTTTTAAAACTTAGGCGTTCGGATTTTGTTTCGCCAAAAGAATAACATGGTTGTAATTACGTGTTTTTCTGCTCCTTGAGAAATTGCATGCGAGGTTTGAGGGCGTTAACTCACATGTGATTTTTAATTGGGCCGCTATCTTGACGAATAGGCGACAAGCGGCAATTATGCACGTGTGAGTCATATCAAACTGCTGGTAAAAACAAGCACTCACAGTAAATAAAAATGGTTAGTTATTACCACATATTCTATTTCAAATCGCCTTTGGTTAAAAATTAAAAATCCGTTCCCGTTCAATAAACACAAAAAATTATTTGATTGTTCTTAGGAAAAGTTAATATTAACTATTGTTCAGTTCCTAATTTTATTAACGACATAGTTGACAAACAGAAATATTCGAATATAAAATTTTCCATGAATATGAAAGAAAATCGTACGACACTTATTAATGACCAATAGAAAAATTAGTTCACGAGCCGTAACCAAGATAACAATAAAATTTCTTGGAATTTTTTTGTAGGTAGACATTACTTCTTTTTAGGGTTTGTGTCGTTACGATTTTCTTACCGAATCTGCATTCGAGCATTTATTCATATCCGAAAATTAGTTTTCGCGCATTCCAACAACGTCCTAATTTGCCCTCGCGTCCCGCTCGGCAAATTAATACGACGTTGTTGGAACGCACTCAAAAAAATTTCCGGAAAGAATTAATGCTCTTATGAGATTATATGTGAAAATCGTACGACACTCAATAATGATCAATAGAAAAATTAGTTCACGAGCCGTATCGAAGACAACAAAATTTCTTGGAAATTTTTTGTAGGTAGACATTACTTCTTTTTAGGGCTTCTGTCGTTACGATTTTCTTACCGAATCTGCATTCGAGCATTAATTCATATCCAGAAATTATTTTTCGTGCATTCCAACAATGTCCTAATTTGCCCTCGCGTCCCGCTCGGGCAAATTAATACGACGTTGTTGGAATGCACTCAAAAAATTTCCGGAAAGAATTAATGCTCTTATGAGATTATATGTGAAAATATATTCCCAATGTGTTCTGTTAAATATAAACGGAATTGTCATGGTTACTCCTAAAATCCTTAACAATGAAACAAGTGAGTTAAGTTTTCTGATGGTAACTTTTTAATAATACTAAAACTGTCTTATTGCAACCTTACATATTACCTCGCGCAATAGAATTGTACGTACGTTGTGCAAATTGTTATGTCACCTATTTTCATAACTTGGCATTTACATTATTCAAACCGCAACAATCTTAAAACGTAACTTAAACAAACAAATACACTTGTTGTGTAATCAATTAATGAGTAAACAGCATGTGACATAAAAACATGGTGGTGTCCATGAATGCAGCTTCCAGGAATTGATTCAATAAATTACAAGGTTCAAGTTTACAAAACATTTCCAATAATATCAAAAAACCTTCACATATCAATTCTTAAAATTTTTATAACCGTAAAGTTGTTTTTTTAAGAGAGATTAAGCATATAGGCACTGGACTTTGATAGAAGCTTGTAGAAAACAGTCTTGTGATTAATGTATATTTTAAAAGCATTAGCATTCTACACCGGAACCGGAAAAACATTTTTAAAATTCTGTATCTTGCCAGACACATTTCCTGCTTCTTGAAGGAATTGTATTGGAAAGTTCACATTTTTCACACGAAATTGCAGATCTCCCAGCTTACTTATTTTAAAAGTATTCTCAGTATTGTGATTGCTAAGAAAGTTGTAAAATGTTAATACAAAGTCAATCATTATTTCAAAAACGCAGAAAATTGTGTCGAGCCTATAATATCGGAAACTTTTTGAAAACAATTTTGATACTATATCAAGATGAAAATAGAGACCAATTGTGGTTTTAAAAATTTAAAAATATAACAATGAAATCTCGTTCTACCTCTTCGTATTATTCGTTTATTTTGCATTAATTTTAATTTAAAATTTCATATTATCATTTGATCCTGCTTTGGCATTAAAAATGTAAAAACTTTATATTGTTATGATAGTTAGAATATTTTTTAAATATAAAAAATTGATAACAACTGGCGGAAAATTAAAAAAACATCTGCATTTACCAAGTGGATATGCTACTGAAATCCACACAAGCTAGCACGCATTTTGCTTTTGAATTTGTACTTCCCTCGATTAAAAGACAAAGGAGGTATTGTAATCATATAAAACTCACCTTCCGCGATTTCTTCAGATCAACCCGTTTCAGAGTCCCTAGATGACGAAAAACAGCTTTTCTAAATCCCGTCTGTCTGTCTCTGTTGGCGGTATGTCAAAAACAATTTGTTGGAGGAACACTATAATTTGTATGCGTAATATTATGTCTACCTGGCATGAAACCAAAAAAGTTTCGACGAAATATATACAGAGTGAGCACATTAAAAAATAACATTTGGATTACTTTTAGTTTACCTAATAATTGGCACATCGCTCAGGCTTTATCATTTGCGAAAATGGCACCTAACAGACACCGGGTAAACATCACAAATGTGACGGAATAGTATGGTGCTTTATAACGCAACACAAACTCGTTCAAATCGAACACGCCCCTGGCTCAGTTATTCTAGCGGCGGACAAAACACTGGCTCGAAGTTGATCAAATTCGCGCGAGGGAAGTTCCGTGTAAACCCCTTGACAAATTTTTCGTATACAAATTGGAACAACGTGTTTAGATAAACAATAAGCGTGTCTCGTAGTTACTTCCTGGGGAAACTTGTCCAACTATCCATTAAAATACAGGGTATGCTAGGATGAGCGAGACTGGGTTATTATGTAAGCTATGAAAAACGTTCCACGCAGAACTTAATAATAAAAAATGCTAGCTAATGTTAAAATATTAATTTAATACTACTTCCGCAAAACCGAAAATAGTCCAAACTTCCTTTAGGACTAACGGGTACATGCAAGGACAAGGACATGGGGACAGGGGTGTACCCAGGATCAAAAAATTGGGGGGGGGGGGGCAAGTCTGGTCATTCAGGTTCTGATATTTCAGCAGGGAAAAGGCGAATGAAAACAAAATTTAAAGAAATTTATATTTAATTATAGCAGTGTTTTATTAGTTGCTATAATTATTTGCTCGAAATAATAAATAGTTAATAACATCAGAGATACAAAAAAATATAAATATGAAATAACACACAAGTAGAACAAAAAACTTTTAAACTTTCCATATAAGTAACATATCCGCTGCATACCTGAGAGGGGAAAAAAGGAATAGAGAAAGAAGCCTCTAAAACATATTTTTTACCTATTGACTACAAAAGCAACACAAAATAATAAATGGTGAAATCCAATGCACCTTCCTTAAACCAACCAAAACAGATATCAATAAGTAACGCCATGCCTTTAAATAACTTGGAACTTGTAAAAACATATTAAAAAAACAAAACAAAAGATAAGAGATTTCATGTGCCTCTTAACTGTGTTTGTCCCAAATTTTAATTTGTCATAAACAAACTGTCTTTAAGTCTGAAGAAGGTATATTAAAATAGCGAAACGTTGCTTTAAAGTGATTTGTTTTATTTGAAAATTATATTTGACATGTTTTGACACAACTAATATGCTTACTTACAACTATTAGTAACGTAATTTTAAATAAAAAAAATTGCTGAAAAAAAACTATTCTACCGAAGAAATATGGCATGCAATGTAGTGTTTTTTCACACTTTAATACTAAATGGTTGTGCATCTGACAGTTATCATTGCTCAAACTCTTACATTTTTTAAAATATCTGTTTCACTATTATGAACAAAGAAAGCTTGTACATATACGATTATTTCGTTTAAAATGCCACATTGAACTGTGAAATATGTATTAATTGCTGTTTTTTATTGCTGATAAAATATTTGTACTTTTCATTTTTACAGCACAGTTTTTGTAAAAGTGATTTTAATATTCAGATCTCCCACAAATTACCAAAGACAGCATTATTAATTAATGTATATAATGTAATATTGTATTTGAAAATTATTATTTTCTAAAAAATCATTTCGATCTCTAAGCCTTTTTTTGTACCAAAAATATTAACCAGCAACAGACTAGTGTCTGTATTTACCACAAAACTCCGTAGTTTGAGCTCCAGCCTAATGTTCTCTCCAGACTTGAGCTACGAACGACAGCTATGAACTGGAAAGGTTACGAGGTGAATCTAATAAACAAAGGTAGGTGTTATTCGAGCAGGTATGACTAACCGTCGACGGTCAATGGAATCTGACCTTTCGTTCAACTTAAATGGTTTAAAATAAGTTATTGCCTTGAATTTCTCAACTTTTGGAACGTCCCACGAAGAACAATGGGACTAATCATACCAATACGTGGTTCGTTCAACTTTTATACTGGACAATTGCCTCCGTTTAGAAATTATTCCTCTACTCAATCAAATGCGATACGTTTAAAGGTCTTCAAGCAATCAACATCATCCCACGCTTAGCAATGGGACCCTTTTGTTTTTAAATTAAAATACAACATTTTTGCTGTAATTGTATGCATTTCAATAATCTCCTTCAATTGATACCACTATAATTTCTGTATCGTTTTCGTTGCATGGAAAGTGGTTTTCTATACAAATTCCATGTGTTAGGCCTTGAAGGTCCCCAAACTTTATACTTTCCTACACTAAATAACGACACAACTACTCAGATTTTAATGTCAAGCACAGAGCTCCATGAGAATTCAAGCGTCACAGGTTACATCAGTTCAATCGTACAAAAATAACTTCCCTAATCCCAAGTCTACTTCATCACTGATACCTTGAAAACTTTAATTCTGCAGCCTCCCACATGGATGAAAAGTGCATTGCAGGAAAGAAACTGTGTCAGTTTCGCAAAATTCTTGAATGAATTTATTTGGCACGGCGTGGCAAACAACTCGGTGTTTACTAGCGACCATTAGCCGCGTTCTAAAGGAAATTTTGCGTGGCTTTAAAGCCAGCTAACAAAAAACGTCATGTGGCGCGGAGTAAACTGGGCCGTGGCGTCACGCTTGTCCAATAATCAAAACAGTTGCGATGCGAGCTGCGAGCAGCAGCTACAAAGTCTATTAAGATTTCGGGAAAAGGATTAATAAGGGGAGAACTAACCTAACGGTGTCGTAAAAGCGAGATAAAGCAATCAAAAATAAACAAGAAAGCGAATAGAAAAATAAATGAACGTGCTGCTGTACAGTAAGCGTCGTGTTGTCATAAAATAAATTGAATTTCAAATCAGCTCCTTGATAAAATTCAGACCTGGTGCCTGATGCATCACCGACGCAAAAGAAGAAATATCGCGATGTTATTAAAGGGTTTAGATCTGATGGGAGAATGTCTTTGTTTTGACATTCCAAGGGGACTCGCGACTTGGTGTGGCTCCACAATTTAGTGAAAGGAATTTTAAATTCCACGTCTTTGGTGTGTGTGTTTGTCTGTGCGATAAAAAGTAGATCACGAAATATTGAATTAGATGAGAGCTACACCTACACTCAGGAGTGGCATAAGTGTCATAAATAGTTAAAGCCTTAAACATCAATTTCCTCATTTATTTTTAAATTTTGTTTTAGTTTTATACTAATTTAACATGCCCGAAAATATTAGGCAACGCTTTAGATACACTAGCTATTCTAAAGTAGAATTTTTTTTGTAAGGCCCGAGTTAATACCAGATATGGCCCATTGGGGGAGATACGAGAATATAATTCGATACGAAAATTATCATATTTGCAGTACTTACAGAAATATATACGTCAAAGGCAAGTAAAAGATTGAAAGAAGGTGCGTTCCTTAATTGTCAAACATCCAAGATTGATGGAGTGTGAAGCATCCAGTGACATGCGTTTAAAATTATGTGAAATATGAATCTGCATTCAACTCTGCTTCCGGGAAATATCTAATGGTCGTGTAGTGCACTGTTCCTGCGCGACAAGAAAGAAGACCTGATTATTTCGTTACGAGTTGAAGTATACAGGAAATAAAAACATCTTGGTAATAACACCATGGAGATTAATTGCTCAGAATTTTAATTACTGCTACTATTGTAACGACTGTATAAAAAACTGGCTCTGTTGTCTGTATATTAAGATCTGGAACGTACTATACAATATTGAATAATATTGATGTCGATGGAGTTTTACATAAATCTAAAGAAATACCAAGCTGGAAATAATCAAATTGTATTATTTACGCACCGGTTTGACGTATCCATATAAAGTGCAAGTTTGCTTTGAACTGAAACAAATTGATACGACTATCAGACAGAACAAGTAAACGAAAATGTTATTTATTAAATCCGCAATGACTGGTTTAAATATTTTAAATTTTAAGGATTCGCGGGACTTTCGCGTCAATGATCAATGCAAGGGGTAATATTTTAGTTCTGGTTGCGGTCGCAACTTGCAAATGAGCGATACCGCCCGTTCTTTCCCTTAGTTCCGCATAACATCTAGAGCGACCGGGTGCATTGTGATCAGCTACTAGGCTTGATAAAGTATAGCTTGAAGCAGTGACGTCACGTTAGGGTAATTTTCCTCAGATGGTAATAAGTGGCATAGCGAGCAGAACCAGTTGTGTCAATGTCAGTAACCCTGCATGCAGGTAATTTTATGAGCGGATTAAACGTTAACAGGTGGAAGCCTGATAAATCCGCAGCTGTACCAAAGTCAACGAAACGAAACACCCAAGCTTTCAGAATGGAACCGCGCCCACGTCTCACTGTAGCTAGCTAAATGCACTTTTGGTTAGATTATTTGTAGATTTGAATCAAGTACTATTTACTGACTGAGCGATTTTTCAGCTGCATGAAGGTGTGAATACGTATAACTGGAATATATAGTCAGTAACTGTTTGAGGGCTTACATCGTGTTTCAATATAGAACCCTACTTGTTATAAAAAAATAATGTAGCGGAGACAGGACCACTTGTAGCGCCCATAAATCTTCCCGTTTCTACAGGAAAAGTGGGGTTGCTGGCAGTCTATGTTTATATAGTCAAAGATTTTAACAGAGACTTCCCCTTTCCTCTGCTTATTTCGATACGCGCACTGCATTCCAGCTGCAGGAAGTAAAAGTATATATCTCAGTTGCACATAAAAAATTTATTAATAATTTAATGAAATAGTAAATGTTACAAAAAAATCTGAAAAAGTTCGTACATTACAAATTATTGCTAAATATAACAAAATATGCAAAAATCCAGAAAGTATGCTCAAAATCGTATAAATATGCAAAAAAAGCAAAATGAAACTTGGCTTAAACGATTTGTTTTCACATAATTAGTATACATATGCAAAAAGTTTCGCCGGCATATCAATTATACAAAATATGCATTTGCATATAATATCAGCTTTATCTATTATATTACCATAAATCCATATGTTTTCCTGCAACCTGGATGGATGACCTACCCATTTCCACTTCTGCTTCAGTACTCTTTCCACGTCTTGGTCTTTTCTCTTAGCTACGCATTGGTCCTACGATCTCTCAGGCTTACTCCCACCCACTCTCTCCATCGTTCTTTATGTTGTTAATATTTGTTTACTCTTCTTTGTTAGTGTTCATGTTTGAGCAGCGTAGGCCAGGACTGACAAAATATTCTGGTTAAACAATTCTGTTTTTAGTTTTTAACCTCAGTACATGTTGCTCAACATATTTGTGCATCATGTCATACGCAGACAATTTTCCAGTCCTGATCTTAATTCAGCTGATTATATCAATACCGTAGCTTTTACGTTATCATACAACGATTGACAACTGAAAGAATGATTTTGTCAACACGTTACAGCTATTCTAAATTATAGAGAATAGGATGTTCCTTGTTGAAGAACCCAGTGGGCGGCATGATCAACATTTACTTTTAAAACTTGTATTTTTATTTCAAAAATCCCTTTGTATGTATTCTATGCCTCTGTAACGATTTAATTAAAAAAATACCTTGTGCCACAGAAATACTCTGTTACTTAAAAGTGGAAAGAACTTAAAAGCAGTTCATTAGAGGAAGAAGAAGATCGAAACGTCTTCCATCTGCTTTAATTCTGGAAGTTTTGGAAGAGAACCGTTAATTACCCTAGACAAGTAACATTTATTGGAACGATATATTTGGAAAAGCCAGGTAACAAAAATAACAAGAGAGTCTTGACTGGGAAATGCGCCTGGAACTCGAAAAATTCCACTTTTGGCTTGTAATACCTGGGCGTTCCGTGCGAAAAGTCACACATTCGAGGCACGCAGACAGCACCTTTCTGGCGCACCTCCGAATTGAGCGACACAAAGGAACACAGAGACCTATTTTTGTACGCGTAAATATACCTTACTATTTACCTTCGAGGTTCTTTTGCTGAGTCAGATACGGATTTAGCTCCAAAAATACCGGCAGGTAATGGCGGCGGCGCCGAGGTGTGCAAGCGTTTCTGCGTAAACACGCTCGCACGCCTCCTGGGCTTGTTGCCCTTCCATGTAATAATAGATTAGCATTAGCGAACTGTAAGTAGTTTTTTACGAAACGGGGGAAAATTCCGCGCGGCTCCGCCGGAAACTTCTAAGTTCGCTCCGGCTTAATGTTACAATTACACTTCGCAGCTCGCGTGTGTATTTAACTAGTAGCGAAGTATTGTTCAAATATTGCATAATTTATATCGGGTCCCGTTTCGGCATGAGTTTCAAAATTCCGCGGTAAAATAATACCCCGGCCCCAACTTTCATCTGCTAATGGCTCGGCAAGCGCTCTAACTGCTAGATAATTTCCAGTTCAACCAAGACCCGATTAGCAAAAAGTTACTAAGAATCAACGTATTAAATGAGAATAACTACGTTCAAAGCGTTGCTTTTAAAATGCACACATTGGAAGAAGATCGCAACGTACTATAAGAAAACGGTTTAAAAATGTGGAAGACAAAATCCGAGAAGTGTTCAAGAACTTCAAGATTTTTTTAAGTTAAAAGCAAAGAATATTTATAATTTAAGTTACAAGTTCCCAACTAAAACATTCACTTAATATACGTTACCGTACAATGTATCCTTAAAATGTATTTTAATCCCTCTCTACAGGCTATCGACGAAATTCATAGTATTAAGTTGTGCAAAAACATGAGCGTAAGACAATAAGTAAGTTGGTCTGCGATCTTTAACTGTTTGATATGCTGACTTCAAAAAGCACTTATAAAGAAAGTTGCACTTGTAGCGACTCATGGACGTGATTAATAATAGTCTTCATAATTCATTGATATGATAACTTTCACTGAATGTGCTGACCGTTCTATATCTGCAGCTGTCAAAGAACCCTGAGTTACCAGACGATAGTAAAACCCTTGAAGATATAGTGGCTGTCGGCGAGGTCCAAGCGACTCTGTAATCCCCGGGCAGATAAGTGGGGGTGTCATAAGTCCATTCGCTGGCGCAAAACTCTGGGACAATGACAGTTAGCACTTTCGCTAACAAGGAGTTCCAACTCAGTCGAGCGATAAGTCATAGGGCCAATAAATCATCTACTGACGCAACCGGCCAGAACCAAATATACACGTCCAGGGGCAAGAACCAGGTCGTTCGACTTAAATCATTCATTCGGTTCGAGTCATTCGATTAATTTCATTGATTCTCCACTCAACGTTCTTGCCGTGGTCGTTCCCCGAGCTCTGTCTAAATACTAGAGATAGATTATGAACACACTAGTTGTTAATAGTGCACTATATTTATTGTTGTATGTAGCTGTGCAATTATGTGTATATATGTGTGAATAATATTGACTTTTATTAAGGAGTTGTTGTTACCCACAAAGTGTTTATTATTTCCTAATACTCTGAATGTACCCATCAACCTCACTCACTCCATCTCACTTTGACTTTGAATTTTCACAGATGTGAATACAGAATTTATATTAATTTGGTATTTATTGAGTGGTTAGATAAAATTTTGTATGGCGGGTACCGTGAATTATTTGTAATAAAAACGCAGGCGTGACAGCCTCGAGCGCTCAACTTTTCTCGCGTGACTTATTTGTAATATAACACAAATGTACCATAAATAACTACATAAACTATTGACGATTAACAAAAAAACAAGAATTAATCTGAAGGTCCGTAACTTCCCTATAAATTTTTTGGCGAAGTTTTTCTCTGGAGATATTTCAATATCAAAAGTTCTTTATACCGTCTTTTCTTTCAAAAATTCTGCAATAACGCCATTTAGTGCTAGCACTCATATATAGCTTTTTGCGGCAATTTATACAATCGTATATCCCTGCATCTTTTCTATATGAATTCGACTTAAATTATTTGCAGTCTATTTTGTAATTAGAATGAGTAAATAGAAAAGTTACCATAAGAACATTTTGGCGGTAGTTTGATTTGTAGTAGACGAGGATTGTAGAAAAAGCAATTTTTTCGGAATAATATACTTAGTAAATTGTTTGAGATGTGTGATATATTTATTTGACAATTTTAACTAGTTTAATTATTAAAAATCTGGTTTGATACACGCACACAACTTCCTTTTACAGTGATCTTATAAATTTGATTTTAAATTTTTAAGCATTTGTCAAAAATTTTCAAAAATTTAAAATTTTACAAAAACTGTACAAAATAGAGCGTTAGCTGAAGAGACAAATGTTCTCTAGAATTTTAAGCTGAATTCAAAAATGTAATAATATACCGGGTGTTCTATTTAAAATAGGAGTTAATAAAAAAATAGAAAAAAAACAAAAGAAACCCATTTTAGAAGTACTCAACTGGAAAATCACCTATCTAACATCAATACACATTACAAATGTAATAAAAATGAGAAGTTTGAAAAAATCGTTAGAGCCGTTTTTGAAAAAATCGAAAAAAATTGAAAAATCAGAAGAGTAAACACCTACTTCCGGTTATGCGATTTTCTTCAAAAGCTTGCTGTCGCATCTACATAGTACACAAAACTTATATATGAAGTTTCAACCCCATACCTCTTTTCGTTTTTGAGATATTCTGTTCACAGACACACAGACACACACACAGACATACCAATGAAAAAAAATATGTTTTTTGGGTTCAGGGGACTCTGAAACGTAAATATATGTTGAAAACTCAATTTCGAATTTTTGGGGTGAATCCAATAGTACTTCCTTTATTGCAAAAGGAAGTAAAAAAGCAACTGTACCATATTCTGTAATTTGTCAACAGAACCTAAACTTACAATGTTTATGTTATACCTTCTAAGCTTTTGGCAAAATTTTCAATACACTGTACACTTGGTACGGGCGCAGCCAATCAGAGCTACAGATTTTAAACCGGAAAACTCAAAATGTTCCTCCTAGATAAAAAGCAGATTTTTCTTACGAAAAAAGTAAGTTTGCTCTTATACCCATGTAAAAAACGATCAAATAATTTTGCCCACCCAGTAAAAAATCCTTAAAAAATTACCTGACAAGAAGCAACTTCAACACCTTAGGTATTCCACCAGGAAAAGTAGATGGAAAAAAAGGACAGAAGAAGAAACTTGTGGCCTTGTGTGAGAGCAGCGAGATAGAAATCCGTCGTTCTATATAATTGGCAACATCTGCGACAGTTCCTGTGATGTGATAATCGCATCGGCGATATAATATTATATAACATAATAAAGTGGGATTGTTGTCTAACAGTGTCTAGTCTTTACTTCCTAATCTACGACAGTTATTAATGTGGCTGATGAGCTTCGATCCCGAAATGCAAAAAAAAGAGTGACAAACATGGAATAGACCATTCCAATAAGTAAACTTTGACAAAACATAACCAATTTGGTATTAAGCTATAGCTGTGCTGAATTGATGGTAATTTCTTGATTTACTTTTAAGGTGAATCATATTCACGACAAACTTGTTTTAAGCTAGTTTCAGATCACATGTCTTACTAGAAGCAATGGTAATTCCACATGAATTAACATTCGAAAAATGCCAGAGATGACATGACGCACGTTACCATTATTGAAATTTACAGCTGGGTCCACGAGGGAAGACGAGCGGCCGGCGCCGGCGCAAGTTGAACGACAGCGGGTACAAAAAGTAGAGATAACATAAAAATCTTTACATAACTTATAAATTTGGTACTCTACTACAAAATCATGGACACGTTGTATTACGTTTTCCGCCTTATCACCCGGAATTAAATCAGATTGAATCGATTTGGGCAAAGATAGAAAGCGAAGTAGTAGAGAAAAACGTTACGTTTAAATTTAATGTGGTACAGTTGGCCGAACAGACATTTACAGGAACATCCCAAAAAGACTGGAAAACCGTTGTAAGAGAGTGATTGACATTGAAGAAGACTTTCTTCAGAATGAAACGTTTTTGGAGATACATACTGTAGAGTTAATTATACGTGTGGTGGAAGACCATGGCAGTGATTAGGTAATTTAGTGACAGTGATAATAAAATTGACACAAATACTTAGTTAATTAACATATTTATATACAGGGTGTCTCGCAAAGTTCCCCGGCACTTAAGGGGCATGTTCTTGAGATCATTTCAAGCAAAACAGTTCATATGAACATGTGTCCTATTATCAGTATTTATTGAGCTATACACATTTCAAACTAAATTAATCTTAAATAATTTGTATTTCTATGACATCAAAAATAACAAAATAAATGACTGCAGACTAATAATTTAAAAGAACGTAGTCATAGATGTTCAAAAATTCCACCTCCTACTTCAATGCATTTAGTCCCACGTCTGTGATTACCACGCGTCCCATTAATTACATTAGCATGGCTGTCTTTCAAAATTCGCTGGATTAAAGCCTCGCATGTTTCTACTTTCTCTTCGTACACCAATTCCCTCATCCAACCCCATATGTTGTAATCTAGGGGATTTAGATCAGGAGATCTGGCCGGGCATTTGTGTGGTCCATGTCGACCAATCCAATACTGAGAATAGGACACATGTTCGTATGACTTTTTTGCTTGAAATGATCTCAAGAACATGCTGCTTAAGTGCCGCGAAAACTTCGCGAGACACCCTGTATACTTATTATAAAATTATGCGTACACTAGTCAAATACTTAGTTTTATTATAAAATTATTCATACACGCTACGCCACTGGACTGTATTCAAACTGTATAAACACGTCTTCCGCGCACTGTCGTGCTCGTCTTCCCTCGTGGACCTAGCTGTATCTTCTTCTTCTTCTTCTTTTCCAACACACCAGGTGGTTTTGGTTGTTCCTTTATAGAATCTCTGCAATCCACTTCATAGGCTATTTCCCTCTTGTCTTGTCTTTCTACACTGATGGACGATTCCTATCAAGAACTCTCTTGTTCCAGTTCTTCGTTCCCATTTTTTCAGATCTATCGTTACCTCATAAATCCGTCTTGTTAGGGGTCGTGCTTTGGCTCCTTCGTCGTTTGGTTACCAATCAGTTATTGTATTCATAGCTCTTGTATTATATATTTATTTCTATTCACTTCTAACCTTACTGTTTGCAGCGTTGTCAGTTTCTCTAAAAGTTCCCTTATTGTTAAGCAGAAAATGCCAGCTATGGAAACAAGGCTAAGGTCTATTCTAAAATACATACCCTATTTGTGTCCTAAGAATTTCGTATAGACATTACTCGCCGTGACTATAATTATAGAATAGTACCTGTTAAGTATATTCAATATTTGGGCGTACAAAATTTCAATTTGCCGCTCAAACCGTTTTCCGGTAGCAGCGCCGCCAGTATTGTATTATGTAACTAGTCAGTAGGAAACAGCTCTTCAGTACTTCACTTGCTGTTTGAACGTGCCCTTGACACGACGCAGTAGTCAGTCGCGTACCTGGTTTCTGTTATGTTGTTAACTGTTCTTGTTTATTAGTGGTTAATTAAACTTATAATATTAACCAGTGATTTTTATTTCATCTGTGCGCGACGTTGCAAATAATACAACGAACTTGAATCAACGAAAAAATACTACAGTCCACTGCTAAAGTTTTCTACAGTACCTATATTACATACCGAGGTGAAAAGTGTTTCATTCCTGTCGAGAGATTAAGTAGTTAACCGAGACGTGTAGCGTCGAGGTCAACTTTATCTCGAGACAGGAATGAAACTTTTCACCGTGGTATGTATACTATTTTATTCGCAACCACTTTATTCTAAACAATAATTGGAAAAATTATTATATTTTGATACGACAGGTTGTGACGCGCATGAATGAATGAACGAGATTCCCAGTGTCCCTACCTACACAGCGGTCGGGAATAGATTCATTTCCAACCGCTGCGATGGCAATCACTTTTCCGACCGGTTGGAAAGTTACAAGTTGGGAATAGTTCAATTTCCAACTTTTTAAAAGTGGGTAATGATCTCATTACATAGTATAGGTTGTGAATAAAATAAATTTTCATTCATTTCTAAAATACTGTTAGCTATACTGAAACTATCAAGTCATTGAATAAATTTTAAATGGACTCGGCTGATGGTGAGTGAATGAATTTACGTTATGCTTAATTAAATTCCAATCACTTAACTATAGTATGAGCAAAAAGTAACTCCATCAAAGATACCTTTGGAATTTTGAAGGCATGTGTATTATAACACCAGAAATAGTATATTACATTACAAGGCATGAAAGTGATACTTTGCAGATGAGGAGGCTTGTTGAAGAATACGAGGACGCGAAGCGTCCGAGTACTTCTTCAAAGCCTCCGAGTCAAGCATAGACACTTTCATGCTGTGTAATGTATTACATTTTTTCTGAAATCCCTCTTTGTAACACCTAGCGCGCGCAAGTTTCGACAGCACGGATCTACACCGCTCCACGGTTCCAGCCGTCGCCAAGAGAGGGCGCCAAGCGCACCGCTCGCAAGTGATGTTACAACGGCGCTCGTTTAAAGCCTCGTGCGCAAACCACTGGTAACAGCGTCTTTAAAAATAAAATCCTATTGCATCAAGGTGCATGGTGAAGGTGACTGATCACCTAGGTAATGCAAAGTAAAAATGCCAATCTTGCAAAAATCTTAAAAGTGACTAGTCTTGCAAAGTGACACTTTCAAGATCAAACTGAGGCTTGAGATGGCCCTCTTTCTTGACGATTTCAGGAAAACTATATTTCATTCTTCTTGATTCTTGTCAATGACGTTATTGCCGATTAAATTAAAAAACGCAGTCTTGCAAGGAAACCTACTAAATTTAATAAAGAGAAAATTAAAATTACAACGGAGAGTATTTAGAACAAAATTAATAAAATAAAATTAGCGTTAACGTTTGTGTTAATGGAGACACCACTTAAATTGCAGGTTAGGTGAACATAGCCTCTAACCTCCCTCTTTCTTGACGATTTCAGGAAAACTATATTTCATTCTTCTTGATTCTTGTCAATGACGTTATTGACGATTAAATTAAAAAACGCAGTCTTGCAAGGAAACCTACTAAATTTAATAAAGAGAAAATTAAAATTACAACGGAGAGTATTTAGAACAAAATTAATAAAATAAAATTAGCGTTAACGTTTGTGTTAATGGAGACACCACTTAAATTGCAGGTTAGGTGAACATAGCCTCTAACCTCCCTCTTTCTTGACGATTTCAGGAAAACTATATTTCATTCTTCTTGATTCTTGTCAATGACGTTATTGACGATTAAATTAAAAAACGCAGTCTTGCAAGGAAACCTACTAAATTTAATAAAGAGAAAATTAAAATTACAACGGAGAGTATTTAGAACAAAATTAATAAAATAAAATTAGCGTTAACGTTTGTGTTAATGGAGACACCACTTAAATTGCAGGTTAGGTGAACATAGCCTCTAACCTCATTTCAGTCTGTAAACAAATTAAATTCAAAGTTGCCAAATGTTCAACACTCTACAGTTTATACACATTTACAAGAGGTGCGGAAAATGCCTTCCTTCTTCCTGCAAGCATAGCCTCACACGGCGTTTCATATATTCGAAGACACTGCAACAATTCTGGAGTTATTAAATTACATGCCTCGGTGATTCTTTTAGCTCAAAAATCGTATGTACAGGTGTTTTAAATACTGAATCTTTTAGAAGTGGAAATAAAAAGTAATCCAAAAGGGTGCGATCACAAGATCTGGGTGGTCAAAGATCTTTCGGCCATCAAAGAACTGCTGTAGATATTCCAACGTGGTTCCAGCTACATGAGGTGTTGCGTTTTCTTGTTGCAAGTATCCTTGTCGAATTTCATCCTCATGGAGCTGATTCACAAATTCTTCAAGAATGTTATTTTTATATCTTTCGGCATTTATTGTATCTTGAAAGAATATTGGTCCGATAATTCTCTGGCGAGAACACGCTACCCAAACGCCTACTTTAGGGCAATGCAAAGAAGCTTCACAAAAGAAATGTGAATTATCAGCGCTCCATAAGCGCATTATTTGTGAATTGATGTAGCCATTTAAGTAAAACCACAACTCATCAGAAAAAAGTTCAATCCAAAACATTATTACTTAAATGTTGCACAAACCAGTTACAGTATAAAATTATCTTATTGTAATTTGGAGGTAAGCGCTCTTGATACCTTTGTAGTTTGTATAAATGCATATATAAATCTTTTTTTAGTATTATACGGCAAGTACTATAAATCAAATTCACTTCTTGCGCAAGCCTTCGGATTGATGTGGAGGGTTCGTTTTGCATTCAATTTTGGACATCTGCAATTTGTTCCGCAGTTCCCGCATGTGGTCTACCACTTCTTGGTCTGTCTGCTACACTACCAATTTCACTGAAAGCAGCACAGTACGTCGTACTTGATAAAAAAAGTCCTTTGCTAATATTTCAACGTTAGGAAATCTTTCTCTAAATTCATTTAAACAATCATGTGTAGAATACTGCCAATTACCATTGTCCATTTCGAGAATATGCTTCTATTATAAATATTTTTTATTATACCTGCATCAGAATCGCCATTTAAAACACGCCTGAGCGTGCGAATACAGGCGATTAAAGCTCGCCGAGCTTTAAAGGTAGTCAAGGAAACGATAGAATGCAACAACGGACATGGACGCGACAAAAACGTAAATAATTCTCGTAACTATAGTAGCAATATTATTATGCCCTCTCGATTTATCACGACAAAAATTATTTCCAAGTTTTTAGTGCGTAATTTATTTCCAGTATTGGAGGTATAATAAAAAATCGTGTAAAGTATTCGTGGATAACTGGTCTTTAAAACACTTGCTCTATTTCGAGCACTCCGGCTACGCCGTCGTGCTCGAAAACTCGCGCGTGTTTTAAAGACCTTGTTATCCACTCATACTTTAATATACTATTATGTTCTGGTAACATTTTTAAAATAAATTATTCAGAAATTATTGACAAAAAATTATTGCATAATAACAAATGTCAAATGACTGCTTCTAATTTTCTGGTGTTATAATACACATGACTTCAACATTCCAAAGAGATCTTTGATGGAGTTACTTTTTGCTCATACTATAGTTTGATATATTTCAATGTGCCCCAGCGTAATTTAAGCAACTCTCATGCATTTCGACCTTTGAAATCTTGTAGGAATGAATATTACTTATCCCCATTTGCAAGAATTGCTCGAAATTTTAATACTTAAATGATTACGATTATCTCAAGTTATCAGTTGGAAGATTCAAAAATATTTGTAAAACAAACATTTTTGGAATATACTTGGATATTTTCTTAATACGCTTTTTGCGTATTAGTGAATAAACGATTCCGATCATTTTTATATAAGCATCAATATACACTTCTCTTTGTATCTTCTACCTTTTTCTCATTTCGAATTACCATTCCCTTTATTTTCTCCTCTCTGAATTCGATTTGTTTTAGTTCCTTCTACAGCATTGCAATATTTATATGTTTAAATTCTTCTTTTCATTTATACAAAATAAAATGTTTTATAGTAATTGGGCAGCTGCCTGTAAACTGGCTATATTTTTTTCTAAATAAATAAATATGGAGACACAACAAACTACATCAGTATGATAACGATTTCAAAATATCGATGATATTCTCGTTATGTTTGAGTCGATACAATTTGTAATACAATAAACAACGAATTTCATCTTCAGATATGTACGATAGCGCTAACACTGGTTCTTCAATTATTCAGCTGCAACTTGCAGTCAGCAAGGGTTCCTTGCATGGGAGTTTGACGTTCACATATACATGCATTTCTATTACTACGTGGCTTAATTAAATACAAAATAATTACTCAGTTGATTTTTTTAGAACAAAATGTGCTTGCATTATTTGAGGCACATCCTGATATGTCTACAAGAGGAGCTGTAAACAGGTGTGGTATTTCTGCGGAAACGGTACGATTAATTCTAGAAAGGTACAAATATAAACCATATGAAAATTTTCTGCTGCAACATCCTGGAGCCTTATAGTGAAGATTGGAGTTTTGTAACTGGCTACTGGAAAACATTACGAAAGTTAGAAATGTTCGAAATATGGTTTTATGGTCAGACTAATGCAGTGGAATGTCTAAAAGAAAAAACAACCACTACTGGTCAACCGAAAATCCTTTTCAGACGCAAAACAGAAATGATTAAAATAAATTTTCTATTAGTGTTTGTTGTAGCATTTGCAATAATACCATTATTGATCCATTTTTATGACGATATGTTCACAACAGAAAAATATTTAGATTTTCTAAGAAACCATATAGACACTGATTGGATAACGTTCCATTATACTTAAGAGCAAAATGTTATTTCGCCACAATGCTGATTTGGTGAGGCACAATATGTTTGGTAACAAGTGAATACAAACTCACGGTCCTATACAAAGACCACTTAGATCACCAGATCCCGCTCGACTTCTTTCTGAAGGGATATTTGAAAGATGTTATTTAAAAAAAAAGGTATGATGCTGCAAAACAAAGCTGAGCAGGTTTTAGACATGATATCGATAAAATAAAATTGTGTCGTCTTTCACGAAACATTCATTGTCGGACTGACAACATTTGTAATATTAATCAGTTTATTCATTGTAGTATTGTTACTATTTTTATACTTTTAGTAAATTGTGTGTTAACTCACTTAGTTTATTTGTGTTACTTACTTCGTCGTTTCAGGGCATTTGTGATTCCAATTTAAAAAAATAGGCCTACATATGTATATACCTTTTTAAAGACAAACTTATCTTCCCACAAAAACTTAAAAAATAGGATGTTTTATAAATAAAAAGTCGACACCATTTCCTGTTGTGTGCCGGAAATAACAAAATTCCATATTTGTAATACTCCTAAAAAATCCTGGTACGTCCCTTGTGCAACCTAATTTCTAACTTCAAAAATAAACAAGTTACCAATGGCGGACATGTTAAAATTGGCACCCTGTATAATATTAAAATATTCGCTGATTTTAGATTAGTTTATCTTTATAGACCGAATTAATGCACGATAAAAGCAAATATATTGCAATGTAAAACTACAACATTGTAAGGATCCGAAAGTATTTTCTTTATTTTAATAATTTATAAGATATCACACACTCAAAAACGAAATTCCGTTTGGAAGCGGTGGACTGAAAAATACACAAAATCCCTTTGTTCAAAGTTCAATAAACAATGTTACTGAAAACAATAATGATAAACCTCTTATAACATTTTTGTAATTTTCAACAACCAAATAATTTGTAACCATCGCTACTGTAACGCTCGAGTTCGGAACACTAATAAGATTACGATTAAACGTTAAAGTTAGATATACATTTGGATTTTTGTTTAAGATTTTGGTAAACCTCAGTATTTTCATATCAATATCTTAAATTGTTTGTAGTTACAAAATCTGAATCTACGATTACATTCAATTTTAGAAATTTTTCCATAATATGTAACAGTAATTCCCAATTATATTTTCAATTTCTTCCTAAAAACTTGTGAATACTCTACATTAATGTCCTTAAATTAATTGATTCTGTCACCTGTTTGCCGTCTATCGGATAGACGAGTTCAGATGAAGAGATGACTAAGTGGTGGCTTCACCGCGATTTTTCTCTTCACAGGGCAGGCGCCATGTTCCCATCCACACTGATTTACCTGCAACAAAAAGCACGCTTAAAAATAGCCCGTTGGAAGCAATTTCGTGGCGGTAACACAACTTGAGCAGACAAAAACAAATAACCCAGTTCCTTTATCTTGACACCGGAGGAGCGCGCTGCGAGAACAAATTTGACACGTGTTTTTAACAAAAATTAAAACCCTTCGCGCGAGCAAAATTAAAGGAGTCGATTTTGACATTAACTAATACCGCCCCATATGTTCCCTTCTGCTAAAATTAGAGCCATCGGGCGATGGCTAGGATTTCGTCGCGAGCTGCCGCCGGTAATTACCTGTTGTTATTGAGCTCAAGAGCGCCGGCGGCTTTTTGCGAAAGGTAAAGTCTATTTTGGCCTCCATTAGCGGTCGGGAGTGATAGTCCATTTGTACCTGTCTGAGAAGCAGGTGGGCCCTCACCTGACAGCAGCCGACGGCCAATAGACTACCACCAACATGGCCTCATGACAACGTACTCGCTCAACCTGTCCGGATCTAAATGGAGCGGATATGTGGCTTAAAACTTGTAAATTACCTGCCCCGAAAATAGAAAAATACATTTTTCAGACCGTGTCTGTCGCACCTGAAGCGAGTTTTCCGGCGGCGCGGCGTTCCGCTTCTTCAAACCTGTTTTCTCTAGATCTATGGCTTTTAATATTTTTTAAGTCACTTAAGACATATCAAAAAATTTGCCACCTGCAGTCACTGCGACTAAGAAAAATGGCGCTCTCAAAATCAGATACGTATCGCTTAATTATTTTGTTAATTGTTCGTTTACGATACTGAAAGGACGAAACGATACTCCTCAAAAATGGTTCGGAACATTAGGTGTCCCGCAAAGATCCATGTTAGGGTCGTACGTATTCATAATATATATTATACTCGTATATATTGAATATTAATAAATTCTCTATCAACTTACTTGCAAAAGATACTTCTCACATGTTTTTCATAATTAAGCATCTGAAAAAGAGTAGTCGTAGGACCGTAATTTTTTATATTATGTACTGTTGACGCTGAGTTAAATTGTAATAAACGTTCTATGAACTTATTTGTAAACCATACTTGTTAAAAATTCTTCATAAATTAAGACTTCCCCATGAGTCTATACTAGGAGAGTTATTGTTTACATCATCTATGGTTGATGTAGAGTTAAATATTAATAATAAATTGTTATCTGAATTTATTAACAACGATAGTCCTAAAAGGTTAAAAAGGATCAATATAATTTCAATTCCCCCAACTGGGAGCGGGCTGCTATAGGGACCGTGCGCCATAGATTGTTCATAATAATGTCATATACAGGGTGTCCCAAAATTAGCCTGCCAAACTTTAATAGCGAATTATAGAACCGGAAATATTAAGAAAACTTTATATAACCAAAGGCCGAAAAACCCTTGGATTTTCAGATGAAGGGTGTTGAAAGTGTAGTGCTGAGGATAGTTTTTGTTTGTTAAAGAACATTAATAGATAAAGAAATTGTAATTCTTAGCAACATGAAAAACTAAGAAAAAGGAGAACAATAATAGTACATGTATTATGTCATTATTAGCAAAAAAGGAGCTTTATGGCTGAGGCTGGTAGTCGAAGCCATTTTTGCTCCGAATAACAATAACAATTTTATTTTCAAACAAATCCCTAAATTGCAATAAACATTAAAACAATAATTTAGTAGGGATGTTAATAATCACGATTGAGGTAGAATCGTGATAATACATTGGGAATAATTTTCCAATTGATGACAATGATAAATAATAATTAAATGATTTTGTTGAAATGTTCGAGTTTGTTGTTTTTATGATTAGGCAGATAAAGCAGCAACAGTGACAACTTCATATGCCTAATCAAATAAAGTAACAATTTTACCTTGTTACTCAAGTCGCAGACGTTTTCACTTTCATAACGGTTAAAAATACAATATTTATCGGCAATTATGTAGTCCCCAAAAGAACATACTTGATTATATTTGTTGGTACAGGTTCGATAGAGACTAACGAACACTATATTCTCAAGCAGAGACCAAAAAGCATATTAATCTGACTGGCAGGCAGAGACTATACCAAGCTGAAAGTATGGGAGATGAGAGTATTTGTTTATTATTATTATTATTACAAAACTTTACATGCTTAGGATAAACCTAGAAGCACAATACAAAAATAGATGATACTACGGTTATGCATTCAAATATAAGAAAAATTAGAGAAATTAAAAAAAAATGAAAAAATCACTATGGATTCTAAAGTAACAGTATATAAACAATCACAAATACTAAAATAAAAATTTGAAACACTCTTTAAATTACCATACAATAAACCTATTACGAAATATAACAAAATTAAACAAATTTTCCTAAATTAAAACAATTTTCCAAGAGACATATGAATTTAAATGTATCTAGTGTGTACATCAATTAACAGTAAACATCAAAACCCCGAGAGGCACTTCACTCCGGATTCAAGTATGAGACGACTTTGTTTTTGAACACACTTAACAACGATGCAGTCACTATATCATCACTAAGATCGTTCCATTGTTGAAAAGTTCTGTTCGAGATGAAATGTTGGCGGTGAGATGTCCAGAAAGGTTCTTTTTTGAATTTAAAACTGTGGCCACATAAGCGGGGATCTGAAGATAGTTCTATCATGCTTTCAACAGAAGGAAACGAATTGTGGGTAAAGCTATAGTTGAATTAAGTCGCCTAGCTCTCTCCATTCATGGTTTTGCTTGAGTGTTGAATTCTGTGTTTTCTTTTTCTTTTCTCTGATACAATACACGTCGAACTGCTGTACAAATATAATGAGAAACCCTTGCGTGCCTAATGAAGGCGAGAAAGAGTGGGCAAGACTCAGTAAGCAAAGCCATTGATGAGAGCAAAAAATTACTCTCATCTTTCAATTTTCTTCTGAGTTATACACGAATCCACTTTTTATTTGATAACATTTCTATTTTTCATTATGCAAGAAATTATCAAATTCTGTTAATCTGATTTATAATTTTCGGAGCATATAGAAAGAATGTTTCATGATCAGCGAAGTTAATACAAAATAATTTAATTGGGTGCATTGCGGAAGATGTTATAGAAAACATATCAAACATTCTTTATTTAAAGAGGTCCCCTAGCCACTCCCATTTTTTAACAAGATTGTCCTACCCGACTTATGTATTATAAAAAAAATGTTAGCTTGCCCCTAACACATTTTTTTACTAACTAAATGCCCTGATTTACTACAACACGGCCTATCATCACCATTAGAACGAAATATGTAAAGCGGTTTGCACTTTAGAAACTGTTATGATTATCTTACGGTGTTTACCACTTTGGAATACAATTGGTTCAATAAGATATAACCGAATATGTAAAACAATAACATTCCTTTTTATTTACAATAAAACATACAAATTACACATACCTACAAATATGTTATTCTGTAGAAAATTCAAATGCGAATACAAATAGAAATAGAGAATTACATGTAAACGAACGACGTAATCTGATTTTGCAATTAGAGGCTAAGGAATCTGATCGTGCCCTCGTTTTGGTCAGAGTGACACAAGGCAGATGGAGATGCAATGCCTGAACCTTGTGATTTTGGTGTGAATAATCTATATATTACTTCTAATTGTGTTCTGTATAACATCTACCCTTCACCAAAATAAATACTTTATTATTATATAGGTCGCTTGTGCAAGGCGAAAGGATTTTCTATTCTTTGCATACAAAAGGATAGTCTAGCCCGGACACGAGCTATAACTTTCGACTCGCAGAGGAATTCCATTTTCTTGGAGCGAGTTTATGATCCACTGTTCGCCGGGCACGGGCTGTGTTAGAAAGTGTTTGCTCTCTTTCGCCTGGTCCATTGTTAGTCAAATCGAACGTCCGTCCATTTATTGCCCCTGTAATTGGCTCAGTCGAGTCGGGTGCTCGTCCGTTTATTACCCCTGCAATTGCCTCTGTTCCATGACGCAAATGGTAGATGGAAATCATACTGTGTAGTAGCAATTGCAGCGCGACGTTAGGAAAACTAGTTTATATTCTTTGCGTGGCGACAAATAAAATTTGAAGTTAAAACGACTTCTAAAACGCACGCCCACAATTGCTACCCCCCAAAATGTCACTTTTATAAGTGCCTTTCGTAAAGCAATACGCACAATTGACTTTGAGACTAGCTGGTTTATATGGGCTCCGCTACGTATCCATAAATATCTGCTGTTTAATATTAACAAGTGTACATTAATGTGATTCGCACATTCACATTGTGTTCAATTATACTTTCTACTGCAAACACATTGCTTTTTGTTACAGATATTAAGTTTCTCAATAAATCCAAAATTAATTACAAAAAGCAGTTTTCAATATATACTTAGCTGATCTTACGTATGACGAGGCCTCACCGGACAGACACAATTATAGGTATGGTACTAAAGTGTCCCATTCTATACTTAGCGATTTGTCTTTTGCATAAGATTATGTTGGAAATGTAGTATCTGCCAAGTATCCCTCTGCATGGTCCACTAGCTACTCTTTTGGTAACATTTGAAATTACATTTTCGCTCTATTACGGTTCAATTTCATCAATAACTTGGCGAATGTTATGCAGAGCCATCGATCGACCGCGGATTGTTCGCGTCCTTTAGAAAGCACCAAAGGAAAATTTTTAGAAGGATTAGATCGTACGATCTTGCCGGTCAATTGAGGTCACCATGTTGAAAAATGACA
>OW679194.1:11800397-11905574 GCA_940337035.1 Agriotes lineatus | reverse complement strand
GCATTATTTCATACATTTACAAATATTTGCGTACAAACATCCTGATATAAATACATTTTGCTTTCCAATATTTGACTGTTTTGCGCATAAACATCTTTGCTTCCGAACATACTTGCGTTCACTTGGCGGCTTGCAAACATCCTCATTCATATATCTCATGCTCTTCAGTACTACGTTGCCTAGAAACATCTTTATGTTCGAACATTTTTATATTTGCACATACCAATTTTTTAAACTTTCGTGTAACAAACACAAATATCTAATATCAGTAATTAGCATAATTGTCTTTCAAAATTGGACACAAAACCAATTGCAATGGTAGAGAAATAACACAGTCATACAAGAGTGACTATTTAGTACGTTATTACACCACTCTGTAATACTGCCATATTACTTCTGCATTACAGTACACTCGTACACGTGAGTTTCATCTTAAAAAAACCATTAGCAGTTTTAAAAGAAGTCAAACAATCGTAATGTCAGTATTAGTTGGTTTTCAATAACAGAGGTACGTATTTTTTATTATTTATTATACAGTCATGCAGTGCTTAATGCCTCTGCTTTACTTTAAAACTTGCTTTCACATAGTGGACATTGATCACGTACGGTGTTAGACGTACTTCGTAAATTTTACATGTTCAACCTTTTTTAAAGCAGGTCCAAACGAAGGTGACCCATCGTCTGTCAATTGTTTGATTTTGAATGTGACGTTCTTTACTCTAGTAATATTTAATATAACATTTTGGAGAATGACGTCCTATAAAAATTATAAAATTCTCTATGTCCCAGTGCTGGCGTCAAAACCTGAAATTATTTTTGAGATTTGCATCAAAAATTTTGAGCTCGCGCCAGGCTGGAAGTGACGGACTTGTCTTTGGCGGAAAAGGAAGCCCGGGGCAATTTGGAGGCGCGCACCCACGTGTAAAAGTAATCAGCTCGCACATGCCTCACCTATATTTATATCCTTTTACCTAGCCTGACAGATCTCGCACCCGATCTAATGCGAGTATTTTGAGACCGGAAGCAGCCGCTCGTCGAAGTTTATGCACCGAGATGCAGAGGGAGTTCGCCGGCTTTTTTACGCTCGGGCCGGAGATTCCTAAATTTGCTTCAAACTGCGAAAGGAAGCGCGACGATCGCCCCTAAATTTCAGCCAGGTCCGGCGGCGTCCTGGATTTGCATCGCGACGAGTTTCAGCGCGGCGCTGGCATGTGTTGGCTGTAACCGCGTTTTACGGTTAAAATGCAGCGGAGTTAATCAAGAATTTCACTCGTAATACGGGTAATTGGAGTTGTAATAGTACGCTATGAACACCTGTAAAAGCAATTTAAGTTCCAGGTTTAACTTGCATGTGAACTACATTATGGCACGGAAACTTTAATAGACTTATCTTTGCAGAGCAGCGTTCCGACGCTTCTCCTGGCTGTATCGAATCGTTTAATGTGCTAAAATGTGTTAAATTTACACTTTTTCGACCTGAAGCACAATAAATAAAATCATTAAAAATCAATTACGATTGGTACCACTTAAAAATTTGAAATGCAACATTGCTTAAAAGTTATTTAATACATAACTCGGAAGTGGTCAGAATGATAAAATTGTCAGGGCGCAAGGCAAAGATTTACTTATGGAACATAATAAATAGATCATTGTAAAAATATATAAAAAATTTGAAAAACATAAGAGCTTGAAAGAGTTCTTAACCAATCTGAAATTACAAAGTGACTGCATAAGCACATTCGAGAGCCAACTGGCTACAGTGGAGACGGCTGAGTTCCTATACAAAGCTTAAATGCAATATAAAATTGCCAACGGCGCAAAAGAGTGTTTAATGCCACAAATGGGCCCAGATAGAAACTAGAACTCAAAAATTGAAAAAGAAATATAGTCGGTCGCTATATAATCTGAAACAAAAGTCGCTTAGAGCCAGATCATGAGATTCGTAGGTAATAACCAATAAAAACAGAAATCGTTATGGTACAATAGATATACATAATATCAAATAGTACAAATAGCTTTAACAAATTCAGATATTAATAAAATAGGTACCCGGTATAAAAATACTATTTCCAAATTAATATGACTGTTTCCCAGCACAAGTCGACTATTAGCAGAATAGTAATCTAAGCAAACTCGAGGGGCTTTGAAGAATCCCTGTCGAGAGTAACGCTACTTAGTTCAAAGATTCAGTAATAGTTAAGTGGCAAGCAAAACCCGAGGATGAGAAAACTCCTATCGCGAGCTTGGCACATTTCAGTAATGTCAACGTATGATAGCAACCAAGTTTACGCAGGGGGGGGGGGGACTCTTGTCGAGAACGATGGCACTTGGCACAAAAAATAGTGCCTAACTAGGCATCCAATCCTATTCGCACCATTTGCTAGCAAGGCACCAAACCGTGGCTTGATGCAGGCAGCTACGAGTTAGGTTATAAATTCGAACCACAGCAAACCTGTTCCGCGAACGTTAAAACGTCATCGCCAAAACAAAAGACCAACTAAAAAATGACCAAGTGACTTTCCCCAAAGGTCGACGTAGGGCGGATAAGAAGAAACATCGGTTTCCCAAAAAATACGGCTAAACTAATCTGTCATCTTGACGTCGAATTGCTTTTCCAAAACATCGCTTTCAAATTGAATCCATATATGTGTGTGTGTGTGTTATCATTAACCTCGTTTTACCTTGCGGTGTAGAGGCTTGTGATTCATACTATACTCTATTTTTTATGTCGCGTACAAAGTTATGCAACCCATTATTCAATGATACTAGTCAACTTGATGCTATTTTTTAAATTTAATTTTTAAATAAAATTATTGGATATCGACTACATTCGAAATAGTATTCTGAGTTGCATAACTTGGTCCGCGGCATTAAAAAATTAAGTATAGTAAGTGCAGCGAAATTCCATCCTTAATTTTACTCAAGACATCAAAAAAATTGTGCCAAATAAAGCGATGGCCCAGCACGTAACAACGCTTTTGTAATAGATAAGAGAGAACGAGACGCCGACATTATTGACATGGCCAGACGACAAAGCATCTTAACGTCATATGGTTGAAGCGGAACATTCGAAAACTACATAGTGTAACTTTTAGCCGTAACACCCTGTAAATGTAAAACATTGGGCGTATCGTATACAACATTTAAAATAATAAAATATATATTAACAATAGAAAACAGACTTGAGATAATTCAAAGGTAAAAACCACAAAATAATGTATGCATTTAACGTAGAGAACATAATCTAAAAAGCGATAGAAAAAAATCGGATCATGTATAACTGGACCATCCAAATCTCGTTTAATATTTTTAAGGTTACATACAGATACCTTCGACAATATAGCAAGGTGTAGAATATGGGAAATAAAAAATAAACTAATAGTTAATGGTATAGACTAGAGTATTTATAGAAAGGTTCATACAATAGTGCGAATAAAAGGTAGGTACGGTATCACGAAAATTGAAATGGAAAAATAGCTAAAACAAGGCAATAGCTTCCTTCATTTCCTTGCTCTCTTTACTAAAAACATATAAAAAACGAACTAACTAGTGTACGGAAAAGCATCGACATTGAACACAGGATAGCAAAACATGAAACCATTACTTATTCCAGCAGATGACATAGTACTATTAACAGATTCCCAAAATAAAATCTACAAGATGATGACGTATGCACAGAAGAATGTGAAGAATGGATATAAAAATAAATGCAAAGGTGAAGTGATGTCCATGGTGCACCAGCTCTAAAAGAAGAAATAAATCAACTGGCAAAATTGCTGGATGTATAGAAGCAATTAGAATGTAACGATGCGTATCTACAAACAGAGACATAACATCGTTAGTCGAATTGTCGGCTGAGAAGCAAAACCCCGTTTTAGGTGAGCGATTGGCTAAAAAATGAATAGTCCAAATTGAGCACTTTAAACTGTGACGAGGGAGGACCATTTTATGAGCTGTTGCCATCCTAAACTGTAAAGTTCCAAGATGAGAAATATGTAGGGGGGTAAAAACTCGAGGAAGAGGCTGACTCTGTTGTTTTGCACCAAGGCACGGAGAACAGGAAACCTCTATGATAGGGAAGTTTCGCACTCCACAGTGTAAAAATGTAAAAACAAAACTTCCCGTCGTTGATGACTCCACCAATTTTCGAAAAAGACCTAAAGAAGTGAGATCCAAGTCTTCACAATGATCACAGAAAAATGTTGATAAAAATTTTAAAATATCGAATAAACTAGTCCCACACAAAACCATTATAATACCTATATGGGATTCAGCTATGGGAATGCGCAAGGGCTCCCACACCAACATTTTGCAGAGATGTCAATCGAAGATTCTTCGAACAGTAACAGATGCTCCATGGTATGTCACTAACGAAGCTTTCCATAAGGATCTAGGAATCCGGTACGTAACCGAAGAAATCCAGAGGCATAGAAATGAACTTTAGGGCAGCTTTCCAATCAAACGACCGTCGCCAGAAGATTAAAAAGACAATCGCCCGAAGACCTACCGATATAACCCACCCAGGACTAGAGGGAAGCATACAGGGAGAGCGGCGATGGCCGGACCTCCACATGACATGTAAAACTACATAACTTTTACTTATTATTAGCTTAATGAGTATATTATAAATAGGCAAGATTCAATTAAAACATTAAAAAATTACAAGTTCAAAATTATTTTTAATTATTTTAATCCAGGATTACATAGTTATGACTTCTTATAGTAAGCAGACATTTTCCTAGTCCGTTTGCAGAATCACAATTCAGCAGACTTTTTAGTGTGGGGTTACCTTAAAGAAATGTTTTACTTCCTTTTACAATAAAGGAAGTGTTAGATTCACCCCAAAAATTCGACATTGAGTTTTCAACAGATCTTCACGTTATAGAGTCCTCTTTACCCAACAAACATGTTTATGTTCATTGGTCTGTATGGCTGCGTGTCTGTGTGTCTGTGTGTGAACAAAATATCTCAAAAACGAAAAGAGGTATGGCGTTGAAAGTTCATATATAAGTTTTGTGTACTATCTAGATGCGATAGCAAGTTTTTGAAGAAAATCGCATAACCAGAACTATGCTGTTTATTCTTGTGATTTTTCAGTTTTTTCGATTTTCTCAAAAACGGCTGTAACGATTTTTTTCAAACATTAAATTTTTAATGTGTATTGATGTGAGATATGTGATTTTACAATTGAATACTTCTAAAATGGGTTTCTTTTTTTGTGTTTTTATATAATGTCGCAGGGAAGCTAAAAACAATTTTTTGACTAATTATAAGATTACTGTAAAATGAAGTTATGTGCGTGTATTACATCAGATTTTGTATGCAATTGTACGACCATTGAACAGCTAAAAGAATCAATTAATTAACCAGTTAATTTATTAGTAAATATTGTCCGCAGTGTAAAGAGACCGATGCTGATTATTGAAAAACAACATGGAAATATATCGACTTCGTTTTCTATAGCGATGCTGACGTTAAAAGTCATTAAGTTTGTTTGTTCAATATACGATACACTAACATTTTAAAATCTTACCACTCGTTATAGTTTAGTAACAGTAATAGTTTAGAAGAAATTGAAAAGTGCAACTATTAAAAGATATATTTCCTGGTACCTGTAAAATACTTTACAACTGTTTCTAAAATTCTGGAATTTTAGGTAAATATTTAATACTGTTCTAAAAAATATACATTAAATGTATAATAGGCAATTAATGTATCTTCTATTAGCTTCTACGAAATCACACGGCTAAGGTCCAAAAGGTTCTAGTTTGAATTCAATTATTGCTATTTTTGTGTCGTCTGGATGTTACCCTATCATTTCTAATTAAATTTAACGTAACTGAAAACCAAACTGATTAATATAAATGAAAACCGCAAGTATAGCTGAGGCTTGCTGAATTATGTTACTATTGATGGATGTTAAAAAATCCAATTCTTGAAATGATCATGAAAAACCACGCTTTCTATAAAGTCGATAAATCCAAGACGCAATGGGATATTATATTCAGTTGCTTTCTGAGTTAATATTACTTAAAGCCCTTTCTATGCGCTGCCTGCTCCATCGGTTAATGAGAAATAAATCCGTTTTTTCTCCATTCTACTCATCAGTATTCTAGAGGATAATCGTTAGTAGCTTTTGGCCCCACCACATAATTCGCCTTCCCCTACTTAAAATTGTTTTTGCAATTTTAAAAATGCAATTGTAAATAAAATGGTTACTGAAGAAAATATATAATATAGAGTGAAAATTAAGTATAAAATAGCAGAAAATACCTTAATGCAGCTACTAATACTGAAGCAATAAAAAGAAACACATAATATGTGCAATTAGCTTGCTAACTTTTGGTTAAAGCTAAAAGTTCTGTTCATCTAAGAAATTTGATGTAGCAATGTTAAAAAAGTAAAACATTTAAACCTTAAATTCACTGCAAAAGAAGCAAATTGAAGGACTACAAAAACCATACATAAATAGCTATTTTGGCAAATAAGCCAAAGCGAATAGAAAAAAAAACAAAAATACAAATTGCGGAACCGTAAATTGCTGGTAAAAATCATCAAATTACATAAATTCACCTCAAGAAATTCGTCGAAAGGGCGACCCGTAAAGATAAGCGGAGGGCGAAGTTGCTAAATTTATTTAATTTTTTTCTTGGCGCCAGTATTCTAGAGAATAATCGTTAGTAGCTTTTGGATTCACTATAATTGGCCTTGCGCTACTTAAAATAGTTATTGCAATTTTAAAAATGAAATTGTAAATAAAATGGTTACAGAAGAAAATATATAACATAGAGTGAAAATCGAGTACAAAAGATCAGGAAATATCTTAATGCAGCTACTAATACTGAAACAGCAAAAGAAAATACTTAGCAATGCGGATTACTTTAATGGCTGTCGGTGGGATTCCAACATGAAGAACCTGATTGTTTGTCACTCTATTATAAAGGACACGCGACATGACGGAAGATTGCGAACGAAGTGCGTCCGATCGTTGCCGATCAAAAGATGACGCAGAGACGCACGCAGACAGGCAGGCACAACACACAATTATATATACTCGTAGGGACATTTGTGATAGCAGACTTATTGGGCGAGCTCTTCAGTATCCCATTTCTTGTGATTCTTGTGATTCGAATGTCATGACATTGCAACAATTATTCTATAGTGCCATATTAAAATATATTTGGAAAAACTCACAAAGCATAAATACGCATAATCATAATTACATTACTAGGCACAGAACTGATGCTATCCCACATAAAGTAAATAAATCAGTCGGTCAAAGATGTTTCAATTACTACATGCCAAAGTTCTATAATAACTTTCAGTTGTACATTAAAGAAAATAACTTACACATACATCGGAATAATTTTAATAAACTGGTCAAAAGGTTTCTGCTTCATTTTCCATAGATTGAATTTTTGCTTTTATTTTAAATTGAATTGCTTGTTTTTATATAGATTTTTTCTAGCACATGCATGATCGATGCAAAGTTAATAATATCTGCAAAGCCACACACAGCTGTTTTTATAGCTAAGTGGTGTATCTTTTACTTCTTTATTTCTCTATTGTATTATGATATTCATTTATTTATTGTAACAATATTTATTACTGTTACTTAAAATTCGATTATGTAAAACGAAAATAAAGAACTTATTTATTTATTTATTATTGTGTATTATGAGCTATCTCCTTACTCTATGCATTTATTGTAATAGTGCTATTTCTTTACGTAGACTCGAATTTTCTTCTTTGAACGTTTCTGGGTGGGCATCCTCTCTACTTACAATGTTTCCATGTTTTGTTGTTTCTACTTCTTGCGCGAAAAAATCATACCGAATTTCTTAAATTGTAAAATTCATTACAATCAACCACTTCGTCTGAACAGTTTTAAAATTAAAAGTCCATAATGCAACTATGACGATTGTCTCCCGAAAGTGCGATCCGAAATTTAATAACGCACGTTGGTGTATAATCAAATCTTCCTCACTGCGAAAGCCTCCTCAGGTAAAACTCGAGGGAGGACGGCAACTTGTGTCTCGGTAAGCGCTCTCTTGATGACATGAGGGACTGTGGGTTAGAGTTCACGTTCTGGAACAGCCACTAAACATATTACACTAATTCCTTGTTGAATTTTAAACAAACTGCATGCATCCTAAAAAGCCAATTAGATCTGTTGTTAGTTGAGGTACGTACAAGTCTAGGGAGTCGCTGTAATTGAACGGGGAGGAGCGTTCGCGTTGCCTTTATTGACGAACCAGATTTTCTTAGATGCATGTGCAGCTCATTCGTACTTCACCGATTCTAAAGCGTTTCGGGAATTCTAAATTTATGTCGTGAGGGTCGCGGAGAGCTTATCTAATTATAAAATTGCCATTTTAAGTTCAGAAATAGAAGGTTTCTGTTTAATACGTGGATACTTCGGATATGAACCCAAATGTACTTTAAAATCGAAATTACTGAACGGCGAACTTCATCAGTCATGATAATGCTATAGACCCCAAAGTACCATTCTCACCCAAAACAGACAAACCAAATTAAAATGGGAAACAGTCATTTTTCCTACAGTGTGAATGTATCACCACTTTCTGGATCAATTAAATACGCTCTAGCAGAAGTGAGATTTAAAGAAAGTTGCATTTGTTCTTCTAAGCAAACGTGTGGGATGCACTAACATTTCTCCACGGTCAACTCTGATGAATCGCATAAACGACAAGCTGCAGGTCGCAACATAAAAGTCGGGCGGTATCAAATACGATTGGGCACACGCGCTCCTTCATTAAAAGCAGAATCGCAATTAATATAACACTCGAACCATTAACGAGCGACGTACTCACGAATTTTATTATCGATTCGGAGGACCATTGGGGTTAGGTACGCTGGTAATAACACTGTTACACCAGACGAGATTCTCGGATACAAATTAAACTAATCAAGTGGCCATAACTGGGCAGTGTCCGGAGCTATATCAGGTTCTGCGCTAATTAAGGGGCCTGTTCATTATAACTGGCGGTAATTTATTGAATAATAACCGAGAAATCGCCGACATAAATCTCTATTAGACTCTAGTGTTTCAATATGGCGCCGAATAAAAACGTGTGGCGCCAAGAAATTACCTATTAAATAAATTTAGCAACTTCGCCCTCCGCTTATCTTTACTGGTCGCCCTGTCGGCGAATTTCATGAGGTAAATTTATGTAAAAACGCACTTTGCTGTTATCGCGCAATCCGCATTTAATATAAAAATTTATATGTAATTGTACATCATCATGTACAAACAGGCTAAAAATGTATTTACTACCATTTGAAAATGATACTCGTTCTAAAAAGGAACTTTTAAAATTAATTTTATTATTTTTACTAGCATTTTAAGGTTCCGCAATTTGTATTTTTGTATTTTTTCATTCGCTTTTCTTTGTTTGCCAAAATAGCTATTTATATATAGTTTTTGTTGTCCTTCAATTTGCTTCTTTTGCAGTGAATTATATAAAATGAAATTAAAAGTATAAATGTTTTACTTTTTTAACATTGTACATCAAATTTCTTAAGATGGACAGAACTTTTAGCATTAACTAGAAGTTAGCAAACTAATTGCACATATTATGGAATCATTACGTGGTGGTTAGACAGAATTAGACAAAACACCCATAGATCACGAACGCATAAACACGATTTCTTAATTCCGAATAAACTAGTTCATACAATATAATTGCCAGGTTATTGCAAAAAGCTTTAAAATTGAACGGTAAATTTACTGAAATAGGACGGACAGTGAGCTCGAAGTTTAATTAATAAAAAAAGTAAGGACGTATGTATATAACTATCTAAATATCAGTTAGCGTCTTACGAAAGTATTTGCTTTCATAATATAAAACTGCCAAATGAACATTCAGTTTACTTTATGTATTTAATGTTAACAATTAGAATATAAATTTAACTTTCATTTAGCAATTTTATATTATGCAATACTTTCACTTGGCGCTTGTAATTATGCAATAAATTAGTCTATACTAGGAATGCGCAAAATTTAATGCCGGGCTTCAATTTTTGTTCAAATTACAGACTTCTACCCCCTACCATGCCTGGCATGATTTTTAAAAATATTTGGTATTTGGGAGGGGTTTTATGTCGAATATAATTATGGGAAATAGTAGAGCACAAAGAATAGTATATTTCATTAGAAATGCAAATAACAAAATCATTCACGCTAAAAACACAAGATGGACATTCTAATAGGAATAAAATCAAACATCAATAAAGGAAATTATACAGCAATGTGAATACAAAAATAAATATAACATTTTAAAATGACAATAAGAAAAGCACCAAAAAGATTTGACTTTTTTATACATCTGTAGTAGACACCAGGTCACGTACAGCGTCCATAAATTATTACACAAAAGCACGCAGGAAATTATAAAAGTGAAAACTTCAGATAGACAAGATGTCCAGCCTAAATCAGCGAGGATTCCAATGGTATACTGCAGGTAGTGCTAAATCTTTTTGGGACAATAACGATCGAGGGAATCCCATTGGCCGCTCGCAGAAAAGCAAACGTAATAAAATCCTCCGAGAAGATGTACGTATTTAGCAAAAGGGCAATAAAACAAATCCAATTCTCCGGTATGGGAACGGGGTACAATGCGCAATTCCAAGTCTATTCCAAGGGCATTCCGTGTTCAGTCGGATATATTCTGTGACATTCATTCAGTCAGTGTCATTCGCTTTACAACATTCGGCTTATTGCATTCGACTCTGAGATTCCGTGTCTAAACTCCGTCTAGCGCATTTTGAATCCGCTCTGTCAAAATACTAGAGCGCGTTTATCTGTTAGCACAACAGTTCTTTTATCGCGCGCTATATGTGTATTTACGTATATGATTCTACGTTTATGCACATTTGTCAATATCATAAAATTTTGTTAAAATAAATGAATTATTGTTGTTTTTCATTAAGCATTTATTATCATTTCTAAATACTCTGGATATTACCATCTACAGCTACACGCATGGACCTACAGCAACTAAACATGTATTTAATTCAACGTAATCTGTGAGCTTGTCTTTTACTGACAAATCGTGGACACCTGATGACAACGATAACGCTTAAATACGAAAGATTACGGAAATCTAACATTGTAATTATTAAAGATATATGAAATATGAAAAAAACTTAATTCTCTTACAGTTAAAATTAAATTATGGCTATAATCGCTCCTTCCTCGCATCAGTTGCCGCGTTCTTATAACCCCTAGTGGGTGAGTTCCCAGGTGGAAGATAAGAAATCGATCTGTAGATATACCGGGTAGGCACAACAGCGACTACCTCAGCGTAAGGCGGTTATAAACAACGTCGATACTCCACGTTAGAGATGGATACAAGATTACCTAGCAGTAGACCTAAACAAGATGGGTAGAGTTCTATTATTGGAGATATCAATCTGTCTATGGGAGGAACCTGGCCGTTCAGGTTGTGATTGAAACGTTAAGCCAGCGTCATAGTTCGAGTGGCTTAACTTCAGATTTCGGGCCCCCTCCGCGAACATATTCTGCGGGCCCCTTATAGGTCCTTAATAAAATAAAGTGGCAACACATCAATAATAATAATAATAATAATAAGATTAAGCAGTACAAAACAATGTTTTAACTGAGATGGTGAAAAAAATAAAAACGGGATTTTAAGCAATTTGCTTACGCCTGGCCGGCCTTAATGTTTGCACAATCTGTCACTTGCAATTCCATTTTATCGGCTATCTCCGATTCAGTGGACAATAAAGAAAGGTTTTCCACTATTTGCTGGGGCATACTGTTTCTGACATAATTTTTAATTTATAGAAGCTTCTTTCAGCTGAAGTGACCAAAACCGTTAATGTTAAAAATAATAACAGTGCTGTCACAATTTCAGGGTAAATTGATGATAAAATCCGATTATCAACTATTAAAAAGTTAGCAAATTGTTTCACGCTTTTCAACTCTTTTAGTTTATCTAGATTATAAGATTTGTTTGTAAATGCAAATGTCTATAGGAATAACTTTCGGTCTACGTTTATTTTTAAATTTAGGATCTATGTTCCAGTGGTTGGCTAAATTGGTTGCTTCTAATTGAACACTAAGATACTCACTTCAATGTACAGACAATTTGTAAATGTGTGTTCCTTACTGTTTGTTGGTATACGTATTCATCGTTAACTAGATTTAAACGGCCGTCAATGCGTTTGTGGATTTCGAGCAAATATATCGTGCACAAGCCGTGTGGAAATGCCTAAAGCGGTCAGGTTATGCAGAGAGAGCAGCAGCAGCAGCTGGCTAGAGCAAGGCAAGTGAAGGTGCTTCGTTGGCAGGCTCCAGTAATACGCCGCGCGCGCTTAACTTGAAAGGGGTTGCCCAGCGCCAACTAAAAGTGAGTGTTCCTCAATTTCCTAAGTAACTGCTACAGTTAAGAAGCGTTGCCATAGCTGCTGTTACCTTCGTGGAAAGCGCCAAAGTCTTGCAGAAATTGTAGCTTGGCGATTTGGGGGCTGAAAGGCAACAAAGAAAGTATACATGTCCTCGAGTAACGCAATAATGAAAGCATCGGCATCACACAACTATAATTCGTTAGCCATGACTGTCGGTGGGTGATTTAATACCAATTTATCCAATAGTTGTTGGGTTTCGACTTCTCTTCTAGTCTTATTACGTTCAATCCCGTCTCCTGAATGCTAGATTTTACATGTACATTTTCTAAGCTCTTGATATTATACCTTATTTTTTATATTTTGTCAAATGTTTCAGTTCTTTCCTGCTTATTGTTGACTGGCGGCGGACACATTATTTTGGCCTTCTCCAAGAAATGATTTGATCCAAATGTTAGCTCCGTGCAAGCTTTGATATCCTAAATTCTTTTTGCAGAATAATGTAGTAATTCTCAGTTTGTGTTGTCCAGCTACACTTAGAATTCTTACTATTTTCAACATATCCTCAATGTTGTCCAATTACTTTATTGCTCCTCATTCTCGCGTTAGTGTCCTGCAACAATTACTAGCTGTCTTTGTACGCCATTTTTGCTTAGGATTTCGTGAAGTTTATCATAGAATTTATATTTCTGCGCTGCGGTATCATCTTCACTGAGCAGACAGACAGACATATTGCCAATATCGTCAACCTAAATCTATAACTTTCAAAATTAAGCTCTATAATTCTTTCGTCTTCTGCATACCGTACTTTAATTTGTTTAATTTATGTGTTATTCATATCTAAGTAGGGAAACTGTATTTTTCCCTTTCTGATCTTTAGGTAGTCAACACTATAAATGTAAACTAAAAGAAGAATATGAAAAATGGAATTGAAATTAAATGTAGAGAAGACGAAATACCTAAATATTGGAGGATTTAACTCTAAAAACGGGGCAAATACAAGGTGCCCTAAATGGTATTCTATGAAATTAGGATTCATCATGAAGAACAAGACAGATTTCTAGGGCAGTGGTACAAAGTGTAAGTTTTTGTATGGTGGGGAAATATGGCAACTGTAGAGATGAACTAATGGAGGTGAGTATCATGGATATTTCAAATAGAGAGAATGAGAAAGATAATGAAAGCAGAGTACGACATAATTGAAGAAATTGATAGAAGACAGCTAAGTCGGTAAGGTCACGCAAAAAGATGTAATGGAAACCATACTACAAGAAAATGTGAGGTAGTCTGAAAAAAAGACGGTTTCAGGAAATACAAGAAGCCACACAAGAAATAAATATAGAAGGTGATTGGATGGATAGAATTCACTGAAAAAACATATTGAACCCGGAAAGACCCAGATAAAGATAAAAAAGAACGATTTTCATTTCTAAATGCAGCGACTTGCATGGCAAGCATATTTGGGTAATCTTTGCACTTTATTTCGAAAAGTAGAAAAAACAAGATTTCTGTTTCAACAGAAGTTTGAGCCTCACCAAATGTTTGCATTGAAGGAATTATCTAAAATAAGTTACCTTTTGTACTTGAAATATTTGCTGTAAAGGTTATTTTTTTAAGTTTAACATGTTTTTCTTTTGGCATCACAATAAGCGATTTGCGTATATTCTAAAAAAACGATCAAACGATTTAAGAGAGCCACATACTTTAATATAACATTTACTTAACTAAGGCTTAAATAAACAGCGAAAATTTTGAATACTTCACCCCCACTCAATACAAAATTAACATCATAACAATAGTTCTGCTTTAAAAGATCTGAATATTTTTTATGAGAAGATACTCACTATATACATTAGTAGTTGTCTATGATTCTAACTAATGAATTTATTTTACATCATAAGTATCATTTTGAAAGTGTGAAGGGTTTAAGAGTTTTACACCAGGATGAATCTTCTTCTCTCTCAACCTTCGTTCATTCACTGTTTGATATAATAGATCTTTCGTTAATTTCTCCATTTTTCCCTGTTGATTATGTCTCGGTACCATAATGGTGGTCTGTAGAGCCTGTTCGGCAGAGTCGTAGTCTCGACTTAAAAACCCTTCTGTCTATGGTCGTCATAATGTGACCTGCGCATTGCCACTTCATTTGTGAATTTTGATATTCCTGGTGCAAGAAATTTATACCAGTGTGAATATTGATTGTAATTTTTAGCAAACTGTTTTTTTTTGAAATACAAAATACATTTGAAGCTGTTCAGTAATTTCAGGTAGGACAAAAATCCATATCTGAGTTTGTAAGTATGTTCCAAAACTAGTCGGAGATCGTGCAATTTTGAAATTATGAAGAACATCACAATAATGAATTTGTATATAGGGACCGCTAAAAAGTCGACATAATAATATGGAAAAAAATATTTTTGAATTTTCAAAAAAAAACTTTTTACGACAATAATTTTTGCTTGCCTAAAAACTTATTTAGCCCCTTCCATATATACCGAGTGATTTTTACTTTACAAATTCTATTTTTGGGAAATTAAGTAAGATTTCAATGAAATTTTTTTAGAGTGTATTATTTTTAGCTGACTGAACAATCTCAAGGCTAGGAAACACCTATTTTTTTAACATTAGCTAAAAATTCATTTTGCAATTTATTAAATATTTGTTAAAATTTCACATGAAAATATTTAGCCTCAAGTCACTGTTCTTCCACAAAAAAAGAAATTTGCATGTCCCCAATCTCTAGCTTGTTAGGTTAGGTTAAGCATATAACAAATGAATATCGCAGTTTTAATAAATATTAATACATCATCTATAAGGAATTTGCGAATCTTAAAACTGAGAGACATCTAGCAACAATCACGTTCTTGTGGACATACCAACTTTGTTATCTGACAAATAAGTTTAACATTAACGATTTTAAACAGTTTCAAACCACAATTTTAAAATTAGAAGAAACTGAAAAAACCATTGTCTGGTTAAAAAATATACCGTTTACATAATTTGAAATGTCAATATTCAAATCAAAATCGACTTATCTGGTGTTGTCTTTGTAGATAAATAACTAGACATTTTTGGTTTTGTATGCCTTGCACCTTGTGAACAAGCAAGGATTGCTGGTAGGTTGTGAACCCTTATAAGCCCCATGTTTTGATCTGTGGAGCTGGAGTATCTTCTGATTAAGAACCTACATAGAAGCCTCTTTGCTGTTTGTGAATCTGAAAAAACTACCGTTTCGCAAGAACCTGCAGCATGAGATTCAAAAAGCCTGCTTACTTTGTTTTATACTTTTAGATTTTTCTGATAATTCTTCTGTTTTCCAAATCTCTAATTTCAAATTAGCTTTTTGCCTACTACTAATAAAATAGAACAGACACGCTGTTTGAAATGGCTAATAATTAAAATAATAAGTAAAAAATGGAACGTACCGTAAATTTAATAGCACCTCATCTCAATTCTAACAATAATAAAATTGTTAAAACGAAAGTACCTTTGGATTGTGACAGCAGTGTTTACACACATCGCCTCAACCGACACAATCTTGAGCACAAACTAGTAAAATAGAAATGCAGCGACGACCTAGACAAAATTATCTTACGCAAAGTGCGCCGGCTAGTTATCGCCTTTATTTGCCCCGAACGGATAATCATTCACGCCTGGTCGTTGTCTCCAAAGCAATAAGACGGCGGAAATATCATTAAAGAACAGTTCCAATAAATCACGGCAAATGCCGGCGCGAAAGTCAAAGAACAAAAGAATTATTGACGTTCAAATTGCGATTACCGTCGAAGGTGTGTGATGAGTTCGCGATCGGCCCGCGCCCCACGACCGATCGCGACAACACTCGTTTGGCAAAGATTAGATTTGTATTGCCGATAGGATATAGATCAGGCGGATGCGATGTTGCAGGAAGTCGCAAATCGCTTTAAGGCTGCGCCTGCAGGTGCAGTCGCCGGGGGCCGGTGGGAGTACCTCAGGGTTCCAGTCTGGAGTTTATATAAGTATTCTATCTTTTGGGTTTTGTAGCCATAACGAAAAACCATTATCATTTATCGGAAAATTGAAACAGATAGTGATTTAAACAAATAATACTTTTTAGTATACATCGTGTCCCAAAAGTATGGAATATGTTATCTGTCTCAATAAATATCCACTTTATCGAAATATATGTGAAATGAAAGTTGTTTAGTATTTAGTTTTCCATCACAGAGCAATTGACCCACCCTTCGATTTATTTTGGCGTTCTGGTTTTAAAAACATCTATCATCTGTCACGGTATGGAGTTGCATGTTTGCCACTAGGCTTGGAAAGCTAAAGGAAGAATAAATTTTACAAACTTAGAATGTTCCTTGCCATGTAGCAAAGATAATAATGTCAAGAGGTCCGACTACCTCTCCATAATCTCCAGATCTTAATCCAATCAAGAACTTGCGGAGAAAAAACATTTTCCAGTATAATCTACCAAACGTTTGCGACAAAGCAATTTTGGAAAGTGATCTGAGACTTTTTAATACCTGACTATTTCTTTTTTTACATCATTGTTGCCCGTTGGTTGACTCATTTGATTCTGTCATCTGTCATGCGCTCAACATTCCCAATAATCATATTAATTGTTTCTGTTCTATTTCATCAATAACCCTTGGAGTTCCATTTGTTGTCTTACATTATTTCTCATTTGGTCCAGTCGATAGCTTCTTTTAATAACATTCACGCAATTCCGCGACACGGGGCTCGATCACGAAGAGGGGAAACACGAGTACCTGCGAATCTACAATCCTGTAAGGTAGGTAACCTTAAATCAGTAACAGGAGCTTTGGAGAAGCTGCCCAAAATTGCATAGTTAATATGTGCGAGCCTTTCTACAGGCGAGGATGTAGAGTTGCACGAGGGAAAGGTGCATCGAACAACTTCAAAGACAGGTAATTGCCACCATACAAATCTGTTTTCCAGGTGCTTCATGTGGGGGCAACAGAGCCCAAAAGGAAGAATATCAAGCGGGGTAAAGAGGCCTAAGTACCGTAGTTGGAAGACGGCCACAGCTAAGTTTTGCTTTTGAAATACTTGCTAATCCTGGCATAAACGAATTTCAACAACTACATATACAAATCATTAAAGCCGAACAAAACTTCCCAAAATATCAAAGAATTCAAATCCACATTCGTGCATCTCTGAAAAATTCAACCACATAGAACCAGAAATATACTATCAATCAGTCTCCCCAAATAGATACAGGAAATCACTTTCTCTCTCCTTAAATACCGGACATCCTTCCAAAAATCACCAAAACGTACGTAACCCCTAAGGATTTTGAAATTCACACAGAAATGAGGGACACATCAACGAAAAAGTGGCGACATAACCACCTAGCCCACATCATACTAATCGAATATAGCTAAATTCAAGACAATTTCTGAATATTAAGTTAATTTTAATTAAACCAAAATTTACACCTAACAAGTTGCTTCTCCCCAGACATCGGCTACATCTTACGCTCTTCGGCCATCATACAAATACCTTTAGTAGTCGTGACCCCTTCAGAAGGGCATTCTTCCTATCAATGCGTTAGGCTAGCCACCTGCCCAGCCCGCGGGTGAAGATGGCTTATAAAACCGCACTCAGTGTGGTAATAGGCTCTCAGCCTATATTAAAAGAAAGAAGAACTAGTTTCTTCCACGTATGTGCTCCGTATATTAAAATGCTCATAATATTGATGTATAATATTGTACTTCCTCATTTTTTTTAAATGTGTTTGTCCATGATCCTCTAGTTAGACACCCTACAACCTTCCTACTGGCTATTACAAGGTACTATCCTCAAAAATTTGAAGATGAAATGTTTTCACAGCATCGTTGCTGAATAGACCAGAAAGTAAGGAAACAAATCTACACTCCATCTAAGCCTATCAGTTCCGATGTTCCCCTCGTAACGTCTTTATTCATAACAACAAACCACACAAAGTATAAATTTAGTCAACTCATTTCGGATGAATGGTTAGTCTGTAGAAGTCCTCCTATTTGGAGTGAAACCCTCGTTATTATTAGAGTAGAAGAACATTAACTTTCATATACTTTTTCACGACAAGACGGTAGAAAAATTAAATATTTTTCTATATTTTCTACGTACAGTTATGTAATATAATTAAGAACAAAAAATGTTCAAAAAGTCTACTCTGATTAGATTATTATTAATCTACGTTAAAGATCCAGAAGCCTTAGATTCCAATATTTTGAATAAACTTGAGCTGCAACGTCGAACTGATTGTTAGAATTTTTAATCGCGCCTTCAGGTGCAGTCATCCGGCGTTCCACCAGGGCCATCATTAATGCTGCAAAGACATTTAGATTTGAGACATAACATGTAGCAAGCAGCACGTGTCGGGCCATCACGGTGACCACTGAACAGGACTCGCTTCCCGTTCCGCAACATGTCGCACTGACAGGACGAACCCTTTCGATTCAGGGCCGGATTCGGGATTACGGCAGTTGCCTTGTCCCTCAACTTTGCACATTACGAACTTGCAGCGTTTTTACTCAGCTCTGATCCGCTGGAATGGCGTTGCAGATACTGGTACAGGATGTCCCATTTTGGTGTGCTTAAAGAGGGATTTGTGGTACTGTTAGGAGCTAGAAGAAAATAGTCCACATATTATGACGCCAACTTTTAGAGGAAAAAGTAAATTAAACATCTATTTTGGTTTCCGAACTATAGCGAAACGATGGAAAATTCAACATTTGTCGCAGCTCATTTCTTTCTTAATATTATCAAAAAAGGAAAAATCGATTTTTTAACTAATACAATCGAATTAGATTTGACGTATATCTTTTCTTGAGTTGCGACATATTGGGTTGTTTTGAATGCTAGTCGCAGTTGGCTTTCACCTCTCCTAAAGATTATTTTGAGCAGATACACATACTTTCCCATAGTTAACATTAGTAATGTTATTCCTATTTAATTAAAAACTTTTGAAAGATGTAAATTGTTCTAAACACCGATTAAAGATGATCCGCTTTCCTCAATTTGTAGTTGCCTTTGATACTTCAAAATTAAAAATTAGAGGACTTTTTCTAAACCGTTTACCAGCCAATATTTTCGTTATTCATAGAGATAAATCAGAGCAAAATTCTTTGTATCAAATATGGGAATGCCCTATTTGAACTGTAAATACCGTCTACTAGTTTTTTACATATTATAGATGTTTACATATTTGAAATTAGCAATAAAATATTTTGGTGATTAGTGTTATTCTTGAATCAACAATGTAGCATAAATATAGTTTTAACTACTACAATAAAACTCTTCTAAAGTAGGAAAATATTAGCAACTCGCCCAAAAATGGAGAACGATAAGTTCACAACTGTTGCACAACAAATGGTATTCCATTTTACAATTTCACAACCTACTAGATCTGCTTGAAAGAAGAAGAGTTACTAATAAACGCACACCTTGATTAACATTCATAAGTTCCTTGTGTTTAATATATCTTTAAATATGATTTTTTACTTTGTTCAAATATACGTGGTTTTCCATTTCCAGTTAAATAAAAATGACCATAATTCCAGTATTGCTTCAATTAACTTTGGTAACCTATTGATATTCTATACGATCTATTGCTTTTACTTATGGGTGTCAAATCCAACTACGATTTGCATTAAAGAAAATAAACGCTTAGTAGTAAATACACCAAAATTGACGCAACAAAACTCGATTGTTTTTCTACCAAAAGCTGTAAACTACTTTCTTGCAGCTCCAATAATAATGGGGATTTCTCTTAAATCCTATCAAAAACGTGAAAGAATAAAATCAGAATTATCTGACAACGTTTTCACTTTAAATGGATGGTTTTCATAAATTGAAAGAAATTTAGGAGGTGAAGTGTTTAGAATGGCACCATTTGTTTTTATACTTTCCACTAGTAATATAACAAGCGTGACACATACTTATCGATAATTTTGCACACGCCCAGGGTTGAGTGCTGGTTGCAATGAAAACTGCCTCGAAGGCAGGGTGATATCAGTCATTTGACAGTTGAGTGTAATAATCAGTATAGTCTGCAATATTACTCAAAATATTTCAATCGTGTAGTTTCTGAAAAATCCCGAAAACTTCAATTTACAATTTCTAATAACTTTAGCAGAAGTCATCTTTATATTAACAGCGCAGCGCCTCCACCATCACCACACACGATCAAAACTATCATAAGAGCAAAGAAAATAAAAGTTAGGATCTTAGGGATCGATACCCACTGTGCAATAAATCTGTTAAAACTATCTTCGACGTGTTTCTGAAGGAAGCCTAATCCAAAAAATTGGTGTCACTTTTTACAGTCCTTCATTTCAACAGAAGTCCTAACAGACATTCATGCATACATATTGCTATAGTCTTAAAATAACGAAGCATTTTAAAACTAAATAATAATAAAGCCGCTTAATAATAATATTCAGAAAAGCATAAGCATATTGATTGGAATAACTTCGTTTTATCATTGGAATTTCTATTTCCTACAACGGTATTTTCAGTTTATCTGTAAATAGTCCAGTTGTGGTTGCAATTGTAATTCAAATTAATTGAAATTTATTCTGTGAGTCAACATTTATTTGAAAGAAGTAAATATTATCATAAAATGTAACACAAAAGTTTAATTCTTACATATTTGGTTTATAAAAGGGTTAATATCTTCATATAATTGGAGACAGGCACAATTGAGAACTGTTAACCTACAAAGTATGATTAATGACAACTAGAAAAATCATAAAGATTAAAAATATAAAAATCTATATTATCGGTTGAGAATAACCAAGGTTTGTGGCGGGTATTTTGAAAATAACGGACAAATGGGGTGTAAAATTAGACTGACACACGTTCAAGTTAAAACTGAATAAAATAGTCAATTTAAATTTTTTATAATTTTTTTATTTATAATGACATATTCTTCCGGATTATGCCGTGGTCGTTGATTTGAACTTGACGTTTCGCTGCTCATGCTGTCAGCTTCTTCAGTCAAGTTCAAATCGACGACCACGGCATAACCCGAAAGAATTTATCATTATGGACAACGGCCGTGAAAGCCTGCATTCGACTATTGTTTTTATTTGCTCAGAGTGTTTTGCACCATTTGGTGTTAAAATTGTTACAGATTCAAACATTTCAGTCAGTTAGTTTTTTAATCCTCTTAATTGATTTTAATATTGTCGTTACCATAACATACTCATTTTAATATTTCAGGACCCTCTGACGTCACCACCAACAACAAAAAGACATCTAAACTAGAATACTAAAACTAGTAGTAACAACTTTTAATTAGAAATACCCATTCAGAACACACCCTTTTCTATAGCTTTAGGAGATCACAAGGCCAAAAGAATGGTACGTTATACTTACACGGTTTTACTTGTAGTATTTTTAAATTAACGCCAACAAGTAAAGCAAATGTTGCTATCAGGAGGTCGAAATTCTATATAGAGCTCGTAACAATTACATACTTATAGTTTTCTCATATTTTATTATTCAACGAAGTGTAGCCCTGTTGCAAAAGAAAATTAAATATAAAATTAGACTTGAAAATGTTACGTCCTCTCGAAGTACAAGGAATGGGAAGAACAAAAACAAATTAGTTGCTGCATTTATCACTAAGTAAGACGTATAGTCATTTGTCAACTCCTTCAATCACTAATTATTTCAATGTTCTTATAAAATTTGCATCTGCTCTGAATAACAAACTCTTTCTTGTCAAATCGTTCATTCTGTTAGCATCAACTCAACTTTATCAGCAAAAATAAACATCAACGCTGGAGTGCCGCAATGATCTATACTAGGACGGACATTCTTCAATATTTTCGTACATGATCTCCCGGATTCTTTTAATACCAGGGTTGCAATGATACATCCCTGATATCCCAAGACTACAATATAGGGGATTTATTATAACGCGTAATATGTGTAAATGCGTTTATTTTAAAATGCAATATGGAAACGTTACTGAGTAGGTATGTAAAAGCATAATATATTGTACGGAGGAAGGAATTCCGTTGATCAAATACTATAAAGACTTCAGACATGTGGGTTATTACATGCCCTGTTGTTCTTTCTGATGCTTCTTTTTAAATAAATTTACGGTTCATATATTGCATTTTAAAATAAACGCATTTACACATGGCGTGGCGTACCCTTAGAAACCAATATTAACAATCAAGTCCTTATGGAAACGGGAATGCCACATTGCGCGTTATAATAAATTCACTGTATACTGTAAATAATACTTATTTTCAATTATGGTTACAAGCTCGAAACGAAAGAACAATACTGATCCAGGGAAATTCCCGATTATGCATTAAATGTCTATTTTTTTAGGACGCTTCATAAAGGCACATTTTTTAGTTATATTCCTAACTACTCGCGATGTATTACAAATAATTTCATTTCTGCATAAAGTAGTTATGGCATGAGATCAACTAGATCTAGCATTTTTCCAAACTCTGCATTACATATCACATATGCTTGCTGAATATCCTTTAACTACCACTACAATCGACAAAATTTCTGCCAAGACATAATAACGAAGAAGAAGAAAATGAATGATAGAGTCCTAGTATTTTAACTTTCACACCTCATTACATAGATATGAAAAAATATAAATGCAACTTCGCTGTCAATGTACAAAGCCTGACATAATGTTCATTCGACGTTCGACAGAGAAGAGTTTATAAACAGCTTGATTTGCTAAAAGTTAATTGCCTGTATGAGCAAAATCTTATCTCAAAGATAATGTAGTGTGCAGAATTTCAATTTTCTGTAACAGAAGCAGTCTTAAAATTAAGGAAAGGTTGGGCATACAGTGATCAATATATTAAAAATATTCACAAATTTGATTCATAAAAATTGTGTCGAAAGACTATGTTAAACCGAATAACGTTATTTGTCTTATGGGAAGAAAATTTGACGATTAATAGTTCCAAATTAACTTTATTTAGTCTTGTCGACTCTTGCACGAAAACAGGCTTTTCTTAAAAAATACCAGATTTCGTTAACAAAAGGAAGCAGATCTGTAGAATTTAAGTTTCTGTCGTCTGGAGTTTTTTAATCACACAATGTTTTAGAGCTTCTTAGTTGTAGTATCCTTTTTATATTATGCAATAGTTTCCTTAGTGTGAAATTCAGCATAAATCGTTACTATATCGTTACAAAATCAAATTAAGAACATCAAATATGGCGTTTATAATATTCTAATTAGTATATATTGGTAAATACATAATTCTGCAAAACTAGCAAACTAAACATATTAAAGCTGCTGCTAGTTTATACAGTAGACATTTTTAAGGATTCATTGCACACAAAAATGTACTGCAGTCGTTCCAACGTTACATCCAAGCACGTCTTCAAGTGAAATAAATACACGAAACACAATCCCTATAGCTAAACAAATATTTTTGGCGTTTGTTAATATCGTCTTGGTAGGTTTTACAACAATTCCAACTTTATTTTATTTGATGCTTATAACCATTTGGGAACTGTATTACTCCTGGTTAACATAGTAATAATAGCAAAAATAAGTTGAAATAAATTAGTAGTAGTAATTAGTAATATAAACTCATTAAATCACTCTTATAATAGAAAGCATTTTTTAAAGAAGAGTTCTCAAAAAACTAGGTGGATAGCAGCAGATAGAGCTATAAGAAATATCTTTATGTAACGTTGCTCTTGCCGCTATCGTTGTTGTGTTGAAAGTCAGAAAAGCTTATTTGTGGCGTCTAGGGCAATTTATGTATGACAAGATAACGCACCTTGGAACATTAATGCTGTTAAGAACAATCAAGAAAAAATAAATATTGGTTGTGAATACAGGAAAACGTCGCTGTCAAGGTCGATTATTGGTGCAACATTTGAACGCTTAATAAATAATATCGACAATGTTGCACTTTTACACATTTAACATTATGTGAAAAACTGCTGAGATAGTAATAATGTAAAGTAACAACCAAGTCGTCTTCAGAAATTACTGAACACGTATTGTCTGCTTATATAGAAATAAAGACCTAAAAGTAACTACATCTATAACATAAAATCGGTGCTCTCTTTGTATGCGTGTTTGCGTGTTTGCGTGTTTGCGTCTATGTTTGTTCGCTATCTCCTCCGAAGATACTGGACCGATTAAGTTGTACGATGGCTTAAAAGTTTGCAAATTTTTAGATTTAGATCGTAGGCCGGTTTTTATTTTCAAAAAAAGTGCGAAAAAGTTTTAATTTAATTAACACCTCTAGGCAGCAGGGCGGAGCGCCTTACGCCGTGCTCTATTAGCTCGGGTGCGCGCATTATTCAAACAAGAGAGGTGGTCGTGGGGTAGGGTGCTGGCCTATCACGCGGGTGGCCCCGGGTTCGATCCCGCCGATGCATCCTTTTTTTTTTTAAATTTATATTGATGAATCTCTCTCAATTTTGCGAACCGAAACGTAGTTCGGGTGACTCACTAGTACTTAAATATTGAAGAATAAAAGACCCTAAATATTTCACGGAGTTCGAAACTGAAATGCTGAAGGATGCTTCTTTTATTGTATTATAAAATATACAAGGTTCTTCACTAAAACGTAATTTAATCTAAAAATTACGAATTACATGTGTTAAATTGTTAACGACTCACGAGGAAGGTATCTATTCAATAGTTTTTTTTTAAATTAAAAATTGTGTTTACATTTTGAGGTTTATTAACAACACGTTAACGATTGTGTCTGGTTTTACCTTTCACGATTTGCAATTTTGAAATTTGCAAAAAAATTAGTAGGTCATTTAAAAAGTTAGTTATTTGCCACTTTTCCAAAACCGAACGTTCTTTTCGTGCCACAAAAATGGTGGAGGCGCAAGGAAAATGAAGGTCTTTCGACACACCGCGTGGGTTACGTGGAGTAGTTTTGCATTACGGATCTGATCTTTTCTGTCGGAAACTCAATAACACTCGGCAGCAGGTGCAAAGGAGAGGTGTCAGCGCCAGGGGTCGCGTACCCTTACCTAATAAATGAGGTAATTTCCACACTTCCAGCCCCGCCGCAAGGCGTCACTCGCGCTGGCGGACCCGCTTATTAGAACTTGTACCTGATGTTCGAACACGATTGTTCAGCTTCGCTGTTCAAGGACCACTTCCGGGCGCAAATTAGCGGTGGAGGATCCATTATAAAGTATACACGAAATAGCTGGATGCCGACCGCGGCTCCTCCCCGAAGCCGCCCCGCTCCGTCCTGGTGTAAATAACCTCGATTTTTTTCTAATCTTTTCGATGGCTACGATCCGGTAAGATGAAAATATAACGAAGAAAACCCTTGCCCTTTTTACCTCGAAAAAATATGAAGAGCAAGTTTGAAAATATCCTAAAAAATTAATGCTAGGTGTAACATATTTAGATAAAAATGGGACCAATTTTCAATAGATTCAAGTTATATCAAATCTTCAAAACTCGACAGCCTCGCTGTTGTACTCGAAGAAAATAAGAAAATTCTCGTACCAAGTTTTAATTTTCTCACTTGAGGCAACAGTTTTTCAGGATAGTAAGTATTGTCTACATCCTGAGGTTATTTATGCAAACTTTATAACATTCGTCATTTTTGCAGATTTATACATTTTACCACAGATCTGCCGCAAAAATTAAGATTTAGTTTAGTACGCCCTGAAGACGTGCACGTGCTTATTTATTCCTTCTGCATTCTTAATACTGATTTTTTAAAAACTTATTATGTTAAAAGACCATATTCATAATATTAATTCATACCCAAATTTCCTTGACTGTTGACTCAATTAACAACAATATGTATATATGAAAAAGAGAGTTGGACCAACCTTATAAAACCAAAACATTAAAGTTACGATAAAATATGAACTCCGCTTGCAGTGGGGTGTTGTGGCGTTGGATTAGCAACGTACTGAAAAGCACAGAAACAGAATGAAGAATACGTCTAAGAGAAACATTCCCCGGGTGGTAACCCAAATTTCCGTAAAAGGAAGGAGCCCTAGCGGATCCGGGCGGGGGGGGGGGGGGAAATCCTGTTTATCAATCCTATAAAACAACGACGAAGAAGAGTGCGAATAATCTTAGTAAAATATCATGCAGACAAAAGAAATGAAAATATAGAGAGACGAGAATACAGTGGGTTGGACATGGGGAACGGATGCATAAAAAAAACTATCCTGCGGGTGTTAAATAGCCAACCAACAACGACACGATCAAAGGGAAGGCCACCTACAAGAGGGGTTGAAATGTAAGATAATACGAGTAGTTGAGTCCGTGTAGACCCTAGATGGGTGGTAAAAGCCGAGATGATGATGACTAGCACAAGACGCCTGTAAAGCTGACCAGAATTAGAGTATTTCATATCTTTTGGCGTGATGCAATCATGTCCCGCCGCCTTACCCAATAACTTTTTATTTTCAGCTTCTTCCAGTTCATCTTCGGCTATTTCGTCACCAATCTGCTTCCTTTCTACTAGTTTCAGCATCTGTGTTCGTTATTTCCTCTTCTTAGTTTCCTTCTACACACGTACCCTTTCAGCGTTTTTATTATTATTCTTTTTCTTTCCCTCTACCGCTTCTCTTCCCAGTATTTTATAATAATCTTTCCATCGTGCCATTATTTCTTTTTCTTCTGTATCATCCCCGTATTTATTTTTTCTTATTTTCCGTTCTTAAGTTCTTTAAAACTTTGAAGTACAACTTCTTAATTTCTTTGCAATATTATATTTTATTCCTAAAACCTTCCCAAAGTTTTGCCTTTAGCCATTAGAACTTTTCTTTCTAAAATTGTTCTTTGTTTCTTATATTCTGCACACATTTGCTCTGTTCCCCAGTTTAGGTAGTTCCTCAATGGTCTTCTTCCCACAATTTCTTTGTTCTCCATTTTCACTGTTTATTGAGACTCCACAGCCTTCTGCTAGCTGTTGCTAAATATGTTTTAGAATGAACAACGACAGAGAAACTAAACGAATCTGGGAGATAAGACTAATAAGAAAAAGATCCACAAGACGCCTGGGGAAGACATGGAAACAAGAAATGAATGAATTACTAGAAAGAAAAGGAATTAATTGGAGCGAAACGAAAAAATTGGCAACTGACAGGACAGAATTGTGTAAGAAATACAGTGTAGAATTGTAGATAGTGTAAATACAGTGTAGTGTACAGACCTCGCAACCTTATTGGGTAAACGAGGCATGGAATAATAAAAAGAAGAAGAACTATGGTTCATTCAAATTCAAGATAGAGCAAAATATGCAACCCAAGTTACAAATATCAACAGTCAGTTGATTACTAATTTGATTTTATTAAAATGTAGATCATGGGATGTACGTAGTACCAGGTGACCATAAATGGTTGTGATTTTTGTTCTTAGGTTGTCACTGTTTATGTTGGTGGTACTGTAAGTCTATGTCAAATTCGAAGTGAGCAGGTTAGGTTTTACGCCAGCTTGTGCCAATACTGACGCAAAACCTAACCTGCTAATCTCGAATTTGACATAGACTTACAGTGCCACCAACATAAACAGTGCCAACCTAAGAAAAAAAATCACAAATCATTTATGGTCACCTTGTATAATATAGAGGTTATAGTTTTTGGCAAATTTGCAAAGCTTGAATATGGAAAATGGTGCGATGTCTACCTAGATGAAATCTGCTGAATGTTATCTGAGAATAAATTTACCCCCTAAAAAATGTTGCAAATGCCTTCCTTAAGCAAAGATTCATATTAAAAACATGACACATTGATTTTGACACTCATCAAGACAGCACCAAAGCCAAATCTCTCTGATCTAAATTTTAATAAAATCATATTAGTAATCAATTTACTGCTGATATTTGTAATTTGGGTTGCATATTTTGCTCTATCTTGAATCTGAATGAACTATAGTAGTCCATAGCTGTTCTATACCCGTTACTTCCCCTCTGAAACATTTCCAACCTCTGTAATTTTATCATCGATTTGGAGCTTTCTTTGTGTAATTATAAAAAATTATTAACCTTATAATGGTTTTTATGTTCCACACGTGAGTGACTTTAAATTCTACTGATAAGGAAATTTTAAGTTCATTATACTTCGACGAGATTTGGATATAAAATAAGAATAAATATAATTTTGTAATAATAATGTTAAAGATACATACGATATTATTAAATATTCATTAGGGAGTTTTTGCACACCCTCACGTTAAACTAGCGTTACGATAGCGTTACGCTAAAATCGAAAAAATTGATTTGATTGGCTGTATCGTTGACGTCGCTAGATAACATAAGCTTTAGCGGACCTCTATTTTAGCGGAACGCAATCCCAAAAACTCCCTATTAGCTCTGTTCTAAACGTAGTCCCTAGTAACAGTCAACCTATTGGAATTTTTTTTCCAAATGTTTAAAATTCCATGATGTTTCGGATGTCGTTATCCTTTCAAATGTTCGAATTTTTGTTAAAACCTATGAAAAGCGTCTCCCTCTGTGTAATAGGTACTACTAACTATTTTTTTAAACATTTTCATTTAAAAAATCAAAATTCCCTTTTTGGCGAAAAAAACAAATATAAAGCAAGGCAAATATCTTCCCCTTTCCTTCGGTGCAACGGTGCCCTTTTTTGAATTTCAACTAAGTCGTCTCGTCATCATACATGCAAACACTAATATTTTTTATTTGACTTTTTATTACAAACTGTAATAATAATTGGTCTGTTTATAAATAAAAGTTCTCCTTAAACTCGAATCTTAACAGTTGTGAGAAAGCAATAAAGCATTTCAGTTCTGGTGTTGAAAAGAGGTGCTGTCAGATTGAAAGTTTAGGGTTATCATGAAGAATTGAAAATTGCACTAAATATGAAGTAGAAAAATGTAAGAAGATACTGAGCAATGAAAGCTTAGATAAAGTCCTCGTTCAACACCTTCTGGATGCAGACACTGCACTAAAAATGTTATGTGACCCCTATTCTGATTCCTATTTAACCAGGGATTAGTCGCTAGGTTTCGTTTCGCGTCGTTGGTCGCGCGTGAGCGTTTCTCTCACAGCTGACATTTTGAATGTATACGTGTGTTTTTTTCATAATTGGCAATTATTACTTTATAATCATTATGTGGCAATATCTGTTAATGTCATACCTTAAAATTAAAATAAAAAGTTATTCACTGAATATACAAAACTTTATTTTTTACACCATGTGTAAATACAACTCAAATCGTTAAATTCAAATCCAAAAAAGATATAATATAAACTCTGCTTCGATCTCTAGTTTGTATCCGACTCATCCGAAACTTGTAAATAATTAGGGCAGGTATATGTGGTATGTTTCATGCAAATGGCTCGTTGTTAAGATCGCAAAATCAAAAATGTTTAGAACAAATACAAAAATATAAAAGTAAACGTGGTTAGTCGCGTAATGAGCGATTTGCTCACACTAGCGCACGCACCTACCAAACTACTTGTCACAATTGCACTGTGCCTTGTTTTTTTCATGAAATAATACCACTAGCCGGTGCTTGACAAATAGGGTGGGGATTAAAAAAATTGGTGGGGCCGTACCTGTCATTGCACTAAAATGGCGAATTAATTTGTAAAAACGTGAGGGAATCGCTCATGTAGCGACCAATGCCGGATTAACATTAAGCAGATTTTTTTTATTTCAGGAAGATTGAGTTGTTTGCTGAATTATAGCACAATATGTTTAAAAAATATTAAAAAAATTATATACTAATAGTACTCCTTTTGACATATAAAAGCTGATCAGCTGAACATTTACGTTTCATAAAATTAGCTTCCTATTTTAATGTTTCTTCAGTCTGGGAACTTGGACATATTCTGCTACTTAAATGTATATGTATAGTGATTTCGGTAATCATACTGTTCAGCATAATACAAGTCTTTATGTTTAAATGTCATAGAAACCACAAGATTGTTTAAACAGTGGCATTGTAGGCTTATGACGAAGTTGTTGAGCGAAAGGTTAGGCAACGCTTAATGAGTTTGATCATAAACAAAGAGCAACACTAAAGAAATCTGGGAGCTTCGAGCCTTCGAGTATATATTTTATATGTGCAGTTGCTTTCTAGGTGAAAGCTTCTGCTGATGGGTCTCCAGGTCGTGCATTTATTTCCTCCTTAACGCGGTGCACCGTTTGTTTCGAGCACGGAAATCGGGACTTCCTCGGGGGTGCACATGTGGACGAGTGGAACTTGCACTGGTTTTACGAGAGCTCCCGGGAGGCCACGTACGCAACTTACGCGAAAGGAAGGCGCGCAATAAAATATAATTAGGTAGATACGATATCGAGTGATAGCGGGTAGGAAGCGGGCGCAATCGCCGTACGTGGAAAGTGATTCACTAACAGTACCTCGATAACAATTAAATAGCGTAATAAACATGCAGAGGCAGCATTGTTTAGCGCCGATATTGTGGAGCAGCATCTATTGATTTGCACGGTGCAGATTGCAATCACTTCTAAATTGGATTGCGCTGGGGGAGCCTATAGAGTACCGGTGACTGGCAGATGGCAGACGAGGGTAACTTGAGGTGGGTACAATGCATATGCATCCAGACAAAGAGCCAATACTCCACCCCAGCGCACCTCGCACCAGATGTGCCCACGTGAGAGTTACTGACTGCACACATCGCATTAGGGCCGAGGCCCATTCCATTTACTTTTAGTGGCCATTATCCCCGCGGCCAATGTACTCAGGTGTCGGGCCTCGGGCGGATTAAATCACGTCAGAAGGCGCCCCCGCTCCGCAATAGAAACAATCGTGCCAGATCTGAGTGACACAAAGGGTTCGCATCCAAAGAGCTGATTACTTTGATAAACGATCCATTAATCATGGGCCGTGCAGGGAGCACGCTGCAGAACGGTGACTGGGTTGGCTAAAAAATTGTGCTGCTCCCAAGATGGGAATTGTTGCTCGAGCAAACCGCAAAGCCGCCCCTGCGGCAAAAACAAAGCCTACTACAAAAATATTCAAGCACCATGCAGACGAGAGCCACTCACCTGCAGCTCTCGAAACTCCGATCTCTAATAATAGCCTTTGTCGAATGTTCTGAAACATGTTCAGCTGAAGAGACGTAGAAATTTAAATGTAACAACACAATGTGGTTTGATAATCTATCGTTGCTTTAATATTAACAACGGTGAAATATGAAAATAAGGGTTCTGATATGGATGGAGCACAGTAAAAGTCCAATAAAGGCACACATATAATAAAAAAGACAACTATTAATTGACAATCCTATTTTTACGAAGATCATCATAAGTAAATATGTATGTATACATATATGTATGTATATGCATGTATTGTCATGAATAGTAGGTAACACATGCTACATTAGGTGTGATTTTAATACAAGCAAAACATGATGCAAAGTGCAATGCATTAATTTATTCGCGGAGACTCATAACATAACCTCCAGTACAATAAGATGTAGAAGCTTACTTTTATATTTTATGCTTATATGTTATATAGAGAAAAAATATTCACTAGCTGGTTAGCAGTTTAGTTTGTAATAAAAACGTAATTCTTATTTCACAGGAAACTTGGCTCCTGTGATGCGATGAGAATTTTGATTAGTATGAAGGTTGCCCATATTGAGGCAATCGTAAGCACTAGCATGAATTAAGTAAAGTAAAGTTCGGGCACTTCATTCCATGGAGAAACATGACCTGAGACAAGGCGAGTCAGGGTCGCCGAAATATTTCCTTCCGAAACCCAGTCAATCTGGCACACCGTTAATGGTGTACTGGGTGATGTGGTTAGCATCACGCCTTCGACGACTGCCTTACTTTCCCTACTTCCACACTTACTGTGGTTTCGGTACCCAATTTTTAAAGAGACTGGGTGGGCCGCCTGCCAGTTGCCAAATGTCGTGATTGAACCCCGTACCGTGGAACTGCAGTCGAGCTCCCTAACCTTTGACTGGCGATACTAGCATGAATTAACGTACAGCAACACCTGTAAGACGTATTTGTACCGATAAAGGACAAAGACAAAGTGTGCGGCAGTGTTAAAATGCGTCACGCAAGTGAAAAAGACAATGTGTGCGTATTCACAGTGGTGTACAAGTGGCGAAACAGGCATTCGCACTACCAAAACATTCAGTAGGAAGCACAACTAACTTCCGCAAATATGTCAAAAATGCAATTAAAACAGCCACCATTCCTATAATGTCAGTAATGAAGTTTCGTCCACGACTTCAGGCTACAGCAGAGTTCATCGATTACATCAATCTAAATGCTATCATAACTGTCACTTTTAGAGGTGGTACAAATATTGTAATATTTCGGAACAGATTGAGTTGCCTCCGTGTGTGCAACTTCCAGAAAAGCCAATGGATTAAACGTACCCCCTAGATTTGCTAGAAATTCAAGACTGCTAAAACTAGCTTGTTCAGATACCGAATCGTCTGAAATTCGCGTAAAAGATTAGCTCGACTGCCCAGACTTTAGATGCAAGTTTTAAAAGTGTTAAACATTTGTAGGTTAGGTTAGTGAGATCATAGCAAATGTCAAGGTTCGGTTACTTATTGATCTATAAAATACATTATTGCATTTTGCTATAAATACGACGGTTTTCGCCGCAACGGGGCTCTCAATTTCGTGTTAAGCCGGGATGCAGTTAATTTTCCCAGTTTTAATAAACATAACCTTATTTTCCTGTGTGAACAATAAAACAAAATAGTCATAAAATATTTGATGTACAGTCAGACCTCGCCGTTCGCGGATATGCGGTTCGCTGATTTGATTTTACGTAGGGTACCTTTGTGCTTCCTTTTCTTTGCCGTTGGCGGATATTTGCTTTGCCGTTCGCGGATGAAATTGCCATTGTTAACTGTTTCAACTTTCACACACTAATGGCCGGTTTTATGAAGGCCACTAATCTGACGTTAACTGTAATTTGCTGTTAAAATAAACAAGAGCGCATAAAGATTTATTTACTAATGAATATAATGTCATAAGCGCCAACGTTTTGATGAGCTTTTATTTATTTTAACAGCGATTTAAAGTTAACGTCAGGTTAGAGACTTTTATAAGACCGGCCGTAAGTAAATAAAGCAGACGTACACGGTTTATGTCATGAACACCTAAATAACATTATTTATCACGAACTTGTAAACACACTTATGGAGCCCATTTCTTTGAATCTTTTATTACCAAATCGGACCTGAAATAAGTTGTAAAATTATAACTTGATTTGTTTGTTGCAGTCAGTATGTTTTATGCTTTTTAAATATTTTTCGTTTTAGTGTTTTTTGTTTTATATTTTCTGTTTTGAAAATGTACGTATTTGCATGTTTGTATACGCACGTTTATGTATTTTTGATTTTTGAGTTGCATAGTATAAATAAATCTAGTTTATGGAACCTAACCCCGTTTTTATCATTTATGTGTTTACTTGCGCATCACGGTTTTGCGCTTCGCGGCATTCTTCTGGAACGTAACCCCCGCGAACGGCGAGGTCTGACTGTATTATTTGTTTACAGACTGTATTTAAGTTATGTAAAAGCTGCCAGTTTTGCGGCGAATTCGCAAAGTCAAAAGATCAGCCACAGTGGCGTAACTACCGAGGGGGCAAAGGGGGCAGCGGCCCCCGGGCCCTTAACTTCAGGGGGCCCACAAATGTGACAAAAAGGGTAAGAGAGAAGGGAAAATGGAAAAAGAAAAAATAATACAACCTGAAATAAATTTGACAGAGTATTCACACCACCTGACAACAGAGATAACCAAATTCTACCTTCGTTTACTAGTGGCCAACATATGTGTACAGAAATTCAATGAACCGATGAAATCCGCTCACAAAGAGTTACCAAAAAAAAACCTGAACAAGCACGCCGCATACCTCTGAAACTAAAATCGTAAATGCCCAAAATTTCCGAAGCAGAAATGGAAGCCGAAAAGTAGCCCTAACCTAACGCTGCATACGGAAAGTTTTAGAAAGAAAAAAGCACCAACACAAAATCAAAAGTCACTAAAAACGATTTAGGCAACCTGAAGTGCGATGGCGTTCTAAGTTGCCGGATCTACAAACTACAGCAAAACTGAACAGAAATTTCGAATCGGCACCTTCGGACCGTAGCAAATAATTTGTGAGCTACCTTGTGTAAAAATGAACTTTAATTAGAAAAAAATTCATTTTTCAACATTTTAATTTTTTATCGCTTAGGTTGTTGTTTCTGGTATATTTTCCTTTTCTACTTTGTACAATGTTCTGCTGCTATCTTAACTGTCTTTAATGTATCATCATTCAATCTACTTATTGTATGAATATCTTGTGGGCCCTTTTTAAAGTTGGGTTCTATGTGTAACCAGTATTTTGTTTATTTCGCTTTAGCGTTCCTCAATCTAACTGTTTGATTGTGTTTTATGCACCTTTCCAACTAATTTATGTTTACTGTAGCTTTCACTAGCTGATGATGATTTCGCGGTGGTTTATTTACAGATGGTTCTTTCAATATGCCCCTATGACTATTTACAAGAATAAATATAGAGTATAGCAATATCACTAAAAGTGAAAGCGACAAGATTATTCGTTTATAATTATCCAAATACGAAAAAGAAGAGACAGGTTATTCACAGTGTTATTTTTAAGAAAAGGCATGACTAAATAAGAAAATATTTGTTTCTTATCAAATGCTTCCTCAACCTTAACACATTCTTATATGCCGTAAGTTCAAACCAGAACTAAAGAAATGTTTATATTTCATATAGTCTCTTTCCATAACATGAGTAGCAATGTAGCAATTTATAGAAATTAAAAAAAGAGACGTGGCAATTCAGATGCAACTATATGGTTTGGAACTTTTAAGTGTTTTAATATTATTGTCAGCAGAAAAAGATCTGAACTGTTCGCGATAGCAAAAAAATACCATAATGGCCGAGGGGATACGGCGCCCATAGGCGGAATTGACAAAGGCTATAAACGTATAGTAGAAGGAAAAAAATAAAACAGATTAACAATATTGGCTTCCATAAAAAGAATAAATAAATAAAGACAGAATATTGGTTTACTTATTACCAATTTTTCTCAACTGGAATGTATGTGTTACACGACGTACCTTCAGAGGTATAATCATCAGTTCAGATAGTCTTCTTTAGTGATGCCGCTTGTTCTTGTATAGAGAATTTTCCAAGTCTCGATTTCAGGAGTAGAAAAAACAACAGAATTCGTTTACTTTGCATTAAACGATTCTTGTTAGTAACACAACTACAGTGTCAAGTGATTCAAAAATAGTTTTGATCGTCCGATGTAAGTCCGTAATCCCCCTCGTATCCCATAAAAACACCACGGAATTTAATATAGTATGATAAGTGAGAATTTAAATGTAAGAGCGCGAGCTGAATAGAGCTACGATATGTAATTAAGGTACCTCATATTATTGAAAATAAAACTTACTTTCGCGAATAAAATACAAACTATATGCCTGTATTCAAAAATGAACTCGCTGATAACTTAAACACAAAACGTCTGGACAAGAATACGTTTTAATACTCGTAATAACGTTTGCCTTTCCTTCACTTAATTGTATCAAAAATTGAAAGCACCCAATTTGCTGTTTGTGAAAAGTCTCAGTAACTGACCTTTTTAATCTCTTCATTATATTTGTCCTTTAACTACACATTTTTTTTCATTTAACTGACTTAGTATCTCTCCTCCAGTTGGGAGTCCAAAATAAAAATTTTAACAAAATTTGGAATTTTTATATAATCCTAAGCAATTTTCCTCGATAATTTGGTTGTACAGCAAGGCCTACTGTGTTTCTTCCAAATGTAAGTATTTGTTTATCCTGAGCATTTCCTCTTATTTTAAATTGGCAAATTTGAAAATAAATACAACAGGCAACCTTTTTGCACCATAAACTGTAATCTTCCATTTTAAGACATTACCTCCACGTTATGGAGACACTATCATAAAGTTTAAATGGCTTGTACCTCCATAATCGTTTCAGATATCGAGAGAAAAACACGTTTTTAAAATATCTTTATGCAGCAATTTTCAATACGGCCACGATATTACCACAGAAACTAGACAACGAATCCTGTACTCTAACTGAGATTCTTAACAGTAATTAAGCTTTTAAGATGTTAACTTATCTGAAATCGCTATGGACAGATGTTACTTGTACGTTCACTACTCTCAAAAATTTGTTTTAGACGGGTTAAAAAGAAAGATCCTGAAATCCTACTTTGGACACCGTTAACAAAAACCAAAATCATTTCTCAGAATCCCTCGCCGTTCAATAAGTGGGTCGCCACAAAGATCTAGTTTTGAGATTTCCTCACGCTAATAAGTATGCCAACTAACACTGCTTATACAAAAATTACTCAAAAATCATTGCTCCATGTGTTTTTTCGCAACTCTTTGATCGCCGGCCTTGGGCTGCGAAATACCTTGCTCCTATCAAGTCCCATAAACTTCGATTTTAATGCGCTGTCACAGCCGTGTTGGCTTCTTTGAAGTTCGACATTATTAAAAGACCTGGTTATTCATAACCGCAATCTTGCATCACTCCCCAAGAATTCTACATATTCAGAATTAATCAAATTTTAAACTGCGCCATGAAAAATAATTCGGAGAGAAAGATGATAAATGATAATATTTGTCAGTGTTACTTCATATCAAAGGCAATACTGCTTGAAAGAGACATCTGGATTTGAAACGGTTAAAAATTCCAAATTTTGTATTAATTTTAGAAGTTTTATTCTTAATCTTGTTATGGATCAGAACATAATCCTTAGAACTATATATTTTACTCTCGTCGGTTTGATAAAATAGAAACATTTTCTCAAAATTTAAAAATGTATCAGCAGTAGTCTTTAAAAGGCAACAAATGGTGGAGGCGCTGTTAAGCGCATGTATTGATGCTTCGCAAGTGGTTGTATAAAAAAAAATCAGCGGGTTAAACAAAAGAGTAGTGCTAATTGAAAAACTAAGATATTGCAAGCAGTCGACAACGTCTTCCTAATTAACTGTTATTGCAAGTGCGGCTCGTAAAGACGGCGCAGACAAAATTAATATTGGCTCCTACGTGTGCGGAATTATGGCATGCGATATTATGTCCGCATACGTGTAATTTCCTTTCATAAAACTGCTTTCATCTGCTGCCATCTTCCACTACAAAAGCACAGGCCCGAAATAAAACCCTCTTATAAAGGTGCGTATAATAACAACACAACGAAGAGCGAGAGCCGAACGAAAGCGAAGTGTGCGAGTGACGTATACGTGATCCTACCTATACTAGGTAATCAATCATCGCGGCTTTGGTAACTGCCTCGTACACTTCAGCTCATCTCTTTAAAGCAATTAGTAAATTCCTAATACGCACTCATAATGGCCGGCCCTAAATTGCACTACTGCCCAAACCGCCGACTCACGAGATTCGAGATCCAGGCAAGCAGTGCCATCTATACAGGAGCAACTGCGGCAACATCGGACTTAATAAAAACTACGTGCAAATCAGTTTTGTACTTCAATGGAATATTTAGCATGCTGGTATTTACCACCAATTTAGTTTCTAGCTGTAACTTTATGAGACAGATTTAATGGATCTGCTTACAGTATAAGAATTACTAGGGAGACTACGAGATGAAGCTAACGAGACCTGTGATCAAGATTGATGTACAATAAACTACTGATGGAAGTTATGGTGAGACCTGAATACCATAAATAAATACATTATAATATTTTAACATCTATAAACGTCTATTGTATCAACACGGAATCATCTGGAATAGTTTCTTTTGGATGACACTTAATTTCCAAAAATAAGAAATAGTGTGGCTCCAATGCTACTGCCCTGTGTAACATTACGACCACTTTACTACTTCTGTGACACCATTGCATTTACTTGAATGAATTATAAATTATTTTTAAGTTGACTGAACCGAGTTATGTGCAAAGTGTGTCAAAAGCCGAACTAAGGAAACTAATGGTAAATCGGAAGGGATGACATAGTAGCAGGTTACAACTCTAGTATTCATAATGTTGCTATGAGAACACCTTATAGGCTTCGGAAAAACTCAGATATTCAGTTCAGGCTATTCATTCCGAAGCAACTTCATATTATTCGTCATTATCACAATAATTGTAACGCTAGCTTCTGCAGCAAATTTTAACTATACATTAAATGAATTAAATTTGTACATCGCCTAATCGAACGTTACATCTACCTAGCGCCCGGTTTTACGATAACGCGAAGGCACCCACTATGCGGGAAGTCGCGACGGCACTCTATGGGAACCCAGAGCCGCCGTACTGATAAAGCTGCCCGAAGAGTATATAAGAAGACTCCGCAACCATTTAAGTCACTTGAGTCCACCGATCCTGACCAGCAATTACTCTAACCTGGAAGAGCTTTCCGTTCTAAGTCCTCCTAGCCGTAGCCCTGATCTTGTCCGTCCAACTTGAGTCGACCGGTCCCGACCAGCAGTCCGACTCGAGTCTCTGGACTTTCCTTGCTAAAATCCTCTCCAGAATGTGATAGTATCTATATGTCTCCTAACATCTCCACCAGAACCTGACCTAGACGTTAGAATGTAATAGGGTTTATTTGTCTCCTAACATCTACACTAGAACCTGACCTAGGTTGTTAGAATCTAATAGTGTTTATCTGTATCCTAACATCTCCGCCAGGACCCATCCTATACGTTAAGAATGCGATAGTGTGGATCTGTCTCCTAACGCATTTCCCGTTAATTCAAAGTCCTACGGCCGTACGCGACGAAAATAATATAATTATTTATTCATAACCTGACCTGTAGGGATCATTTTGTAGGTTCTGCATAAAGACGGCACGAATAATATAATAGCATTAATTAATTTACCTGGAGGGTCTAAAAACCAGCAAATTTCACCTGGGGAAATTCACGCTGCCCTCCTAAAGCACCACCACAAACTGCACCAACCCTCACGCACTCCCGACGTCTCCTAGATCTCTTTAATTTCTACGTATATTTACAGAGCACTAAGTGTAAACAAACCCACCTTATTTCCGAAACCGCGTTTCGGACATCCGACATACAGGGCCGAAATACATACTTCACTTCCGTTCAAATGCTGCTATCACCGGCACTTAGATGCTGAGTGTGTTGCAGTTAACCAAAAAACAGAAGAAACACGTCCCCATAAGAATTTGTTGTTTTTATTGATATACAATGAATTTACTTAGAACTACCGATTATTTTGTACATATAGTTAAAAATATTACTTATAGCATTGGTAAATATACCCCAAGTACCTCCGCCGAATTTAAAAATTCACATTTGCACATACCCTCAGAGACTCGGTGCGCCCGGCACGCCGACGCTGTGTAAACGGTATAAAGAACTACAGATTATGTATGTATGTATGGTAAATATATTATGTTTTGCTGACCATATACATTTGAGAATTCGTGAACAATTTCTCTGATTGAACTTATCCGAGGTAGAAATTAATAAAGTTCAAATCGTTCCAGAGCGCCCTTCGCAGGGACATTTCGAAACGTTACATAATGACAATATAAACTCCAGCAGACGTGCAACCAACTCGTATTTACGATTAAGCGGCAACATGCGATTTCTGAATAATAACAATTCAACGACATTTTTTGTGCTGAGCCTTTAGCTCGTTCATTCAATGCCAAAATCATCGCTGAAAGTATATTTATTACAAAAATATGCCATTCTAAGTATTGTGTTTAAAATAGCATCTTAATATACAGCCGATTTTTACAATATCGTTATTGTTACTTGTACGTACATGTATTTATAAATAGAATATAATTAGAAGCTGGACGTGTGAAGTGACTTTGTTCACGGGCCCAACAGCATTGCCGGGCGAGCTATTTTTGGAGGTGCGACCTCGCGCCAAGTGGAGACGGTATCCCTCCCAACGTTTCCTAAAGAACAACAAGCAATAAGAAGCGTTGAAACAATGACCGGTGAGATTAACAAAGGGTGTGAAGTATTGCCGAAATTGTGGTGGTGAAACGTCTACGTTATTAGGTGACTGTGAAAGTTAAGTTCGGGTTTGTACAACTGGCATTCGTTAGTTATCACTGCCATCGGGTGATTTTATACTGTAATTCGTGACAACAGTCGCAATCGACACCGGCATCAAGTGATTAATGACATGCCAAGGGGCGTTTGCATCCACGTCCTTGCGTTAGGTAAGCATTGTAACTGATCGCATTCGCAGTAGGTGGTTAGTATCAAGGCGCTATTTAGTACAGCTGCATTTGAGCGATTTAATGGCATAGTTCTATGGGTACTACGTTTGTGCAGTTTTGCAAGGTGTGCGTCAATTATGTTTCATATTAATCCGTAGACATTATTCTTCATTAATATACAGGAATAGTACAAGCAGTTTTGAAGCTGTTGATTTAATGTTGTTGTGCATATAAATGTGGGATAGAACTAGCTACCCGCTTTATGGCCTATTATTTAATATTAGTATTAATTAGCACTGTGTTGCAGCAGTGCGTTGTTGGCTTTTATTTGAGTAGATGTTTGAAGCTAACCTTATCAGCTTGGCACAAGTCCAGGTTAATTGCTAAGTTTATTTCAACAGGGGCTTTCCTTAACCACGACTGATGTAACTAAAGTAAGATATATCTCATTCCTAGCGAGCTAGCTAGCAATAAGAGAGCACAAAGTCAATTAATAAAAACGTACCCGTGTAGGAGATACCTCATTTAGCTCCACAACGGTGGCGCTCGAATCGCAGTAGGCCTATAGCTGCTGTGTTACAATACTATTAAACCAGAATAGCTCAAAATAGAGGTACCTGTACAAGCAACAGGAAATAATTCAAATAAAAATACATACGCTTCTCACGATTGGATAGAATTTACTATTACTAACCAGAAATCAGAAAATATAACACTAATTTATAGAATTGAATTAGCCTGGCAGCTGTACAGAATTTTATCATTCTCTAAATTCAACGTTTGGTATATTTTACTCTGTAGTTCCTTTAGTCACCATTGTAAACAGTTATTGATGTTGATAGTTATACCGTAATTTGCGTCGATAAAACCAAAATAAATAGCAATGGAAAGTCAAAACAGATCAAGGCTAAAATTCCAATACCGGTACAAGAAGGAGTAACGAAGTTCTATCAAAATATAACAGTGCCGTTTTTCATCTCTTTTCGTTTTATATAGGTTAGTGCCGCTTTTCATCTCTTTTCGTTTAATATAGGTTTGTTATTCGCTTCTAGGTGTATCAGTATCGCATTATTATTTCAAAACAGGTGATGAACCAATACACAATATACATGTAATATACTATCCTCTACGAAACTCCAAAAACTTTGCACTTGTTCTCTTAATTAACAAGGAAATAAAATAGATTTATATGCAACTACGATCTAGAAATCATATTAGATCAATAGTTAAAATGCTTAATTACTCAGCTACCGAGCCCGACGAAAATCATATAACTATTCGAATTTCTGGTCCAATTTCTGACAGTCCTTTAGAGGTCTCAGGACTGAATGATTTGATGTAGTCTTGCCTATATTTTTTGTGACTTTTGCATGTTGAATTATTTCTGTATTTAACTTGTAATTTTTCTTCATTTAATATGCGTTTCTCGATTATTAACCCTAACACTTTTATGATATGCCTAGACTTAAAAGTAGATCTATTCTGAAGCAATCAATCAAATGTGGAATGAAGCTGTGGGTAAGATGTGGTTCAACATAAATATTTGTCGACAAGAAAACAGAAAATGTTGAACTAAGAGAATAGTGAAAAGCCATGTCAAACTGTAAAAGCCCAACATTTCCATCAATTTCAATAGATTTTTTACAAGCTCAACTTCACTGCCTGATCTATAATTATGTTTAGTAGGAAAAACCTGCTTCAATTTAATGTGTCATTCGCTAAGCAACTTCTTTATTATAGCATATAGAAAAGAAGGTACAATTAAGTGTCGTTGATAATACGAAAGCCCTACTAATTCATCCTTGTCAAAGAAAACCCTTGACGATGCAACACTGAATTACACAACTCGCAGATGATATCACAGTTGTCACAACAAGAAGAAGAAGATACCACGATAGTGTAATGTTGCCTTATATTTACATTGTGTACAAAGTTTTCACGCCTTTCGGCGTATCTTCCTATTTCTTTTGTGTGATTGAAAGTCATTATTTTCCACTACTAATCCAGCTGACTCTTCAAGTAGTCTAAAAAATCTACCGATATTTAGAGAACAAACTGAAATTGTTGATGTGTGTAATTCACCCTTCTGGAAGCGATTTTTCCAAACGTTTGTGGACCATCTTGCTGACAATAAAGATGTTCACCCTTTCTCAATGCCATAACCGCTGCGATAACAGTACTGGTTTACACTAGAATACATAGAAACAACAAACAACTTTTAAATGTTCGAAAGTCTGTTATTCTCTTAGCTCTTAGCTATCATTTGTCTGATTCATTGTACTTTCGTTGATATTGTAAGCAACAACTTTAAGTGGTAACATATGTATCTGTGCAAGTTATAAACAATGTTATTCGAACTACTTTACCAAATACCCCTTCAGTTATTTGTCTGATAACAAATATCTTCCAGCTCTTACGCTGTGTTGCTCATCCGTGAGTTTGATCATTTTGGAGTTATTATTTTTATTAATTACTTGAATTTTTATCCGTTTTTGTATATGAGAATGATCATGCGAGTTCTTCGGGATGCGGTATTGTCAGTTTTTAAAATCAGACGGTTATTTTCTGAAACTGAGCCCATGATTTTAACTACTCCTGGTGTATGGTCTATACCCCTCTGTTTTTTTTTGACATTTTACACCTGTTCTTATTTCTTCTTCATCCACTTCACATCCAAGTGTGGTACTCGAGCTCTTTCTATTGTGTTTTCAGCATAAATGTTTTTGGAGTATTCATTAACGCGAATCTCCTTTTTTGTTTTTTGCCTCAACCTAATCTTTAACTTGTTTTATTTTTGTATGCGTATGTATAATTGCTGATCTTTGCTATTGTTGACCACAAGTTTCTCTGTAAGTCTCCTTTTCCATTCGGCACGCTTTTTTAATTTCCCATCTTTCACCATTCCCTTTTGACGTATTTTTTATATGCTGCCTTCTTTTTCGCCGCTAGTTATTTTACTTCCCTATTTAATCTTGTTTTTTTATATTAATCCGTTTTCTTCTATTACTTCTTCTAAGCCTAACGCTTTCTTTGCAATATGCAGCATGCTTGTTTTGACTTTGTTCCATACTTCATCTACTACATCTACATTTTGAAGTCCTTGTATTCCTCTTGATATTTTGTAATTCTAAGTCTGTCCACTTTTACTAGTATTAGCCTATGGTCACTTTCTATCTGACTTTAGTGTCCTAATATTCAGAATCAAAATCTAAGATGGTTGTAAACGCTATGGAAACTACGTACGTCAATTACAATTAGATAAATCAATGTAAAAAGCGAGAGTCCCTACTTTTCTCCCTGATAGTGTAAAAAACAAATGCGTTGTGAGTGACCTCGACAATTTTCATTTCTCGGCAGTAGCTCAGAAAGTAAAAGAGTTGTTCCACAACGTGCAAACTTCCAGCTCTAAAAATAACGGACAATCGCATCGAAAACGAGACTCCCAGTAGAAGTTTTCAAACGGAGGGATTCGCCAATTCCGAGGGCTACGAGACAAAACCTAGAAAATCCCGACCCCGACGGCATCACTAATTTATAAGAAAATCGCTACAAGACCCACAAGTAGAGTGGCAATTGATTTTATCTACGGTTACAGAACATTTGCCAGAATTGGAAAAGCGAGTCCCAGGGCGCCTCCGCCAAGTAGCCGACGGGGACGCGCCCCGTCCGCCGGGAAATAATCCCAGCTGCGGATATCGCTTTTGTAACCAAACCATTCCAGCATACCTATTCGAGCACGTAACGCGAACCGTGACCGGTGGTCAACCGAGTGTGAACCGGGGTCTGGCAGAACGTGATAGCGGGAATTACGGGTCGGAACAACGCACTGGACGCGAAAGGATTAGTGCGAGGTAGCTGTAGGTAAACGGCCGCCAGATAAGACATTTCGCTGCGGCCTCCTGATAGAGCCAGGTAATGGAGAAGCCAACTGACTGGAAATGGCCCTGCGAGGAAATCTTCCGACGAAACGCCGAAGGAACGACCGGACGACTAACCGGAGATTTCCTCCTCGGAAATTTTTGTGGATCGCCTTCCTAGGACTGAACGTTAAGTTCTGCCGAAACGCAGATGAATGGAAACGAAATAGAATATAACAATGCGCTGTCTCTTTAGTGAAATATCTATACATTTATATAAGGAAAAGTCTTAAATAACTTTAAATAAAATCATCATGTCAACATAGTAAGCCATCAAATACACGTTCTGAATAAAACAAAGGTATATGGGACAAAAATAAACAATTGGAAAAATGGAGCTGGTAGATCTGCAGGCTCTGCAGCGAAATGCAATGTCAGACGTAAAGACGTAACTAAAATAAGAGTGTATCATTTAAAAACGGCTATGCTGCATATTTTGCTTTCGTTCATTAAAACTGTTAACAAGACTCACCTAACGGTAACATTACCAGCACGACAACATAATAACTCACTTTGCAATGTGCATTTGTTTTATGAACAAAAATGGTTTGCTACAGCCAGTTTTTATATTTATGGAAACAATCAGTATTCATACCTGGGACTTTATGGGGATATCTGAAGATATCATCAAAGCAATCTTTTGCACCTTGTCCTATCTCTCTATTTTAATATTACACAATAAAAAAAATTAAAGCAATAATAGGTAGGTACCCTGTATTACATAAACATTTTCTATCTTTAGAGTAAAACTTTCTAAGAACTTTTGTGTGCGACTAATACTAACTTAATTCTTCAGAAAGACATACACAACGACAATCTTTTCCATATTCTCCAAATTTTCGTAATCTGTAAGTATATACGTAGTAACAAATTAATTTTGTATTTTATATTATGTCACGATCTGCAACACTTGGATATATTTTGTAATGATTAGGGTTGAGTGAAAGAGAAAATGTCCATTTTTGTAGTCTGAACTCCGCCCTTTCGGGTTATAATTTGGCAGTACCGTCTAGTCCATGCATATACAGTGCGAGTGTAAAGTCTGGAACTATAGAAATAGAACTTTTATCAAATGTTTTTGAAAGAAATCCTCGAGCACGTCAATTTTTATTTTAAAAATACATATTTTACTATAATTGTCATTTTTAGATTGTCTTTTGTTTTTGAGTTATGACGTTCGCGATGATTTTTTTAAATATAAACCCTAAATTTTTATGATGAATTTAGACACAGCATAAAATTCTAAGACCAAATACGCTAAAAAAGTATGATACTGTATTTTGAAATTTTCGAGAAAATCGCTTTTAAGGTATTAAAACCAAAATCGAATAAAAATCAAGTAGCCATGAAACAATGAGTTAGCCCTAAAATTATGACAGTTCTTCATAGTTTGTTTATCTGTTTTGTTGTGTGCTCTTAATTAAATAAATAATGGTGCGATATTTGAGTGAAAAGGAACAAATTGAAATTTTAGTACTGAGGGGATCGGGTAACCGTAAGATTTTTTCGAAAATTTCAAAATACAGTATCATACTTTTTTAGCGTATTTGGTCTTAGAATGTCATGCTCTGTCCAAATCCATCATAAAAATTGAGGGTTTCTATTAAAAAAAAAAGAATCGCTAACGTCACAACTCAAAAACAAAAGGCAATCTACAAGTGACAATTACAGTAAAATATGTATTTTTTAGAATAAAAATTGACGTGTTCGAGCATTTCTTTCAAAAACATTTGATAAAAGTTCTAATTCGATAGTTCCAGACTTTACACTCGCACTGTATATTTTATTTGAATTTATATTTGCATTTATAATTGTTTTATATTTCTCATAAAATACCCAATAAAAGGCAATATTATTATTATTATTTCAATCTTAATTTGATGCAATCAAAATTTCGCAATTAATAATAGCTATTTTACGTTAAATATTACTAATTCATGGAGTGAAGTTGAGGAGCGAATTGCTGAACTGACAGTAATCTTATTATTCTTTTGCTATTTTATAAGAGATTGCAAGGACAAGTAATAATAAATCTCTAGCAGATGCACACAAATGAATTTAAAATTGAAACAGTAACAGCAGGTTTAGCTATAACGAAATCTTGTAAATCATGTTTTCCGCCACAGCATGCCATAAATTATTTTTGAGTTCGTAGTTCTGTAATATTGATAATCTAGATTTCAAATAATATTTTCTCGCAACATATCGTATGCACTTAAAAAGAGAAGAAAAATTTTTGTCCTACTAATAAAGAAAAGTTAGCACCAAAATAAAAGATAACTAAAAATGTTCTTTCCAAAATAAATTCCTAACTATTGACCAACATTTTTTGTAAAGCTCGGTTTTTAAATACGAGCAATAGAGACTTTATGATTTAATTTTCAGTTTCATTACATAAAGCACACACTCTTTATGGTCAATATGTTAACATTTAAAATAAAAATCGGTAAAGGGCTGTAAACCACGCCAGAGGCGAAACTCTTCTAACAGTTAGGTTGAGTTACCGTGCTATTCTATCTCTTTCCTTGCAAAAGAGTTACGCCTCTGGCGTAGTTTACATGCCGAGCTACCGTGCTTTTTTGGTTTTCTTGCTGATGAACATCCTTACGAAAGTGGGCGAAACGCTCAGGTTTTCACTCTTGACGCAAATGGAACCGAACAGATCCAAAGTGAACATTATAAAGGGGATAGAAATGTGCAGCGATCGCAGTAGGCTGCACTTGTGAGAAAATCCCTTTACACATTTTTATGTATAAGTTTTATTAGGTTTAACTATAAAACTTCACAACTGAGTGAGTGACCCTGACGACTTAAAACCGACTTCACAAGAGCACGGAATAAAGTAAATGATTTTTGTAAGTAAGAAAAACGAGTTTAAATTAAATAATCGTTAATTATTGGCACAATTAAGCCGTCGGTTCCGGTTGTCACTTCGGTGACAGTTGTTAAGTCAGAGGCGCACGCGCAACCTGAAAACTCCTACATCAGGCTTCCTACTACCAGCTATACGATACAAAAACAACACAATTAAAGGCTCACCGGCATACGCTCACAGATAAATTATCGGTACTCATGGAAAAAACGGCTTAGCAACCAATATTAACAATTTGATCGAATCGGTGTTAGGTATGTGTTAAAGCAATGGACACTTGATTTTGTGAAATGCATCGCAGTTTAAGTCTGTTCGTTCTTTTACTAACAGTTACGTTTGTACTAAGGAAACTAAAATGGGCGAGATTGGTCGAGAGAGTTGCTTATACCTATACACAGATTTTGTGCACAAGACATAATCAAGGCAATGGCTAATTTGATTTTTTTTTAATCTGGCATCATATACGGTGCCGTGTTTGATATGTTACTATTGGAAATAATAATAATTTTTTAGAATACAAAAACTCATACGTAAATTTCATCAATGTTAAGAATTTCTTAAAGTAATGGACATTTGACCACCGCTTCCTTTTCCATTTTGATTTTATGAAATACATCACAATTTGGTCTATTCGTTCTTTTACTAACACTTGCGTTTTTACGTAAAAAACTTAGATCAATATCCATATGCTAGATAAGACCAAGACAATAGTCAGCTTCAATTTCGAGAAACAAAAACCATATACGATGTCGTGTTTCATCAGTTGCTATTTAAGATACTAACAATAAAATCATAAAACAATTCAAGACTCACTGACACAGGTTCATAGATAAAATTTTAATACTTATAGAAAGAAAACTACTTAGCAACCAATTTTTAATTTTTCTACTAACAATTGCGTCTTTACTAACGAAACGAAAGATTACCGGAAGGAGTTGCTGAGATTTATATCCATATGGTGGGCCAGATATAATCTAAGTAGTGGCTACCTTCAATCAGTTCAATCTCGATTAAATAATTTTACACCATATACGATGTCGTGTTTGATGAGTTCCAATTGAAAACACATTCAAAACACAATTAAAGGCTCACGGGCACAGATTTGCATGAAAATTTCGATAGTTAATGGAAAGAAAACTATTGAGCAACCAATAATGATGATTTGATCGGATCAATTTCAGGCATTTATTAAAGCAATGAGCATTTTACCAACGCTTAATTTTTTTTATATTAATTATAAAAAATACATAACAATTTAGTCTGTTGGTTCTTCTACTGACACGCAAGACATAATTAAGGTATTAGGTACCTTGTAGAAAAACATATGAAGCCGCTTAAGATGTCGTATTAGATGAGTTAGGTACTATCTAAAGTAAAGAGATTTTTTTTAGAACAATTAAAGGTTCACGGGCACAGGCTCACTAGTTGGCAACCAAAATTCATGGGTTTGATCAGATCAATGTATGGAATTTATTACAGTAATGCACATTTTACCACCGCTACTATTTTATCCAATTTGCTCTTGTAAAATGCATTAGAATGTAGTCTATTCGTCCTGCGACTAACACATCCCTTTTTACTAAGAAAACTAAAATGAAGGAGATCGGCAGAGAAAGTTGCTGAACTAACACTTAATTTTGATCAGCATTTCGTGCTTCATTTCTTATAATAATTGGAAAATGGCGACAAGCATTAACACAGAACATCTTCTGCAATATATAGAAGATTTGAAACATTTATTAATGTACGTGCACGTGTTATTTTTTAGTACTCCAGCTTAAGGGGAGCACAATTGTATTCCTCTCCGAATATTTTAGTGCTAATTGATATGGCATAGGCCCTTATGCGCGCTTTGGTACACAGTAACGTCAAATTTCTTCCTGGGGACCGGCATAGCTACCCTCGACGTGGTGCAAGCCATCTGGCCCTGTCCACCTCGGCGACGAGGTTCATTTTCCACTAGAATGCCGCAAACATTCCAATTTGGGGCAGGAGCTAGTACCCAGCTTTGACGGATTCCTCAATTTCCTGAAGCAGCCGCAAACGCCCCCATTAAGCCGAGCTGTATTGGAGCTAAACATTTTTTATGCTTTGCTTTAGTGTATGTACTGGCACATGCTTGTTTTTTCTGCTCATATGCCAACGCAATCTTATTTTTTTTATTGTACAGTTGCAATTTACGTAAGATGGCATTGAAGGCTTTCGATACACGAGCGCTGTAATCTTTTAAGTTTTTCTCTCAGCCATGGCTGCTTGTCAAATAACTTAGCTGCTATATCGGCTATCGCGTGTGCCAGAACTGGTAACCAATCAGTTTAATTAACTTTTGCTTTTCGAAGTTTAGTTTGCAAATTTTAACTTAGCACTTAACGTAGTTTTTGGCTTGTAAATACACCTTGCTGGGCGTTTGCATTGCGACTCTGTTGTAATACATTTTTTGGGTTAACACTATAAAAGCTTTTTGTATTTTTCCTCTAGCTTCGTCATTTCGATCCTGTTTCATTACCTGTGAATTAGCACGCTAGGCTTAATTCTTGATGACATTATTAAGATTGGCTTCTGATATATTTTTAACTTTGATTAAAGCATATTGTTACTGCTACTAATGGTATATCTGTTTATTCAGCCCCAATGAACCTGCTCGTTTATTTTTTAGAGTTTAGAATTGTAAGCGAGAAGCCACCCTTTAACCTAAAGAACCGCCGCCTAGTCCTAATCCACGCCATTCACTGCCGAGAGTTTGAGCCAGCCAGAGCCGTGGTCGCCTTTCGTTTATGGGTGACATATCTGTCTCAAGTGTTTGTAGTTACCTCTAATTTTGCTTTAATATAATCAATTTGAAATTTTAAATAAAATGCAGGACAACTGCCCCTTGATTTTCACTGGTGTAACAGTCGAAACTACTTAATAAACGTTAAAAAAAAGTGATACTTAGTAATATTTTAGAAAATTTACATAGTCACTTCTGAAACGCTGAATCGAAATGGCTGGAGTGCTACTTCAGAAAATTTCCATTTTCCTCCGATTGCCACATGCGTAAACAATCGTTATTTTTTCAAAATGTTATAATTTTCCACTCGGAGAAGTGCAACTCAAAATAATAACTGCATCTGCATCTTAGAACTGCAGTTGTACAGATTACAACAGTTTATTTCAGCTTTTTCAGGCAACATACAAAAAAAATTATTCTTGTCCATAACTGCGAACTAGATGCACAACCATTCATGAAGTGTTATCAAAATGGCGTCAATTGACAGTTCAAAAGAAAGTATTGTACCTGAACATAAATTAGAAGCTTAGAAGATTCCGTAATCAAGACAACGCTTTGGGTCAATGTAGCACTCTGAATATAATAATAACGATTGAATTTTATAATTTAACGCCAGCCTTGGCACGCCCGCGCAATGGTGGAAGTAGGAGCTTTATTAAAAGAGGCAAAATGATGTTGTTTCGCAAAATACGCAATCGTAATTATAGAATCCAATCAGCCTCTCTGAATTATTGTTGAACTTAGGTCATATTAAGTTTTGTAATATATTGTAAGCGATTAATTTTTAGTGCAAAGTACTTCTACTGAGGTCTGTATACACCCATGTAATTCAATGATTATATTATGAATCACCCTGTATAAGCTGTATGAACGGTGATCATCTAAAGCAGTATACAATCCATTCATCAGAGTTATGATATTCTCCAAAAGTTGCGTTATGAGAAAAGTTATTCAAGTTGCTAAGTACGTCTATAGGTAAAACCATTCCTACCGCCAATTTTTCTGATTAAAGTTTTCAACGCCGCTGTTACTTTCCTGAAACTTTTAGTGTATTGGCTTGTTCGAAGCTCCATTCTTTGAAAGGTAAACACCGTTTGGGCACCATGAGAGTCGAGAATGTCCTCGAGAATCCATAACACTTCGTTTCCAAGGAATATTTCTTTATTACTCTTCCATCACCAGCCAAGAGGCAGTAGGGGACTAAAAAGTTCTGCAGGTTATGACCGTTACTGGTTTAATTTCACTGCCCTTTGTAGGTACCGATTAGGTTCCAGGTTTACGCGCGCTTTGTTTAGGGTTTACGTCCAATTTTCGATCCGTGCGGGTGTTATCGTCGGAAGCTCCACCTGTTCTTGCCTAATCCTGCATTAGCCATTGATTCCAGAGCCTGAAGTTCCAGAGCTTAAAGTTAAACGATCAGGTCCAGTTTAGTCTATAATCTGTTCAGCTTAGAATCGGGAATGGGCGCGGATTTCCGTAACGAAGATGTGGCAATGATGTCTTCAACCTCGGAGACCTGCCCACGGTCGTAAACCTGTATCATGGCGAATCCAGGCTCCGGCTGAATAATCCGTTTAACCTGCGCCGACATAACTTTCCCATTTCGCAGCGTGGCCGCGGCCAGGAGGCGCAGAGTGCGATTAACTTTACTGGCGTATAACTTGATGATAACTGTCATTAAAAGCTTCACGGTTATGGTCTCTCCGGGTAAATTGATTAACGAAAGCTGCCCAAGTGTTAATAAAACGCTTTTTTCACTCTTGGTTGCCGCGCTCCGCGCTCACTCGTTTAGGACACCATTACCCGAAACAGAAACGCCATCGCGGACTAAGTGCTAGATGGACCTCCGACGATTATCCTGGACTTCACGACGCGCTCGGGCTCGCAAATCATCTCGAGAGAGATAGCGCTAATTAAATTCCTGAAATTATGGCGCGACACATACATGTGAGCTGCGAATTAAGGAGCTCGTCCTTCAGAAGGTTCGGTGACAAAATGTGGAAAATCTTTTGGTCGTCCTCGGGAAATTGCTTACAATTTAAAGAATAAATTGCGACCTATTATGAACACTATATCCATTGCTGATATAAAACTGTAAAAGCGTAGGTGTCAGATGTTTTCTTATAAATAATTTAGTCCATTTGTACTTGCTAGAAAATGTCTTTGTGCCCTTAGGTCGCAACATTCAAGGCTAACGAATAGAACAAAAGCAAAAAAAAATGTTTATGGGAACGTAGAATGTTAGATGATTACAATATAGAGAAAGACTTCTCAAACAGTTAATAAAAGAAACAGAAATATATAAGTATAATATACAAGGAGGCAAATGTGTAGATAAAAGAGGATGCATTTTGTTAAATGGCAGCGGCAATGGTCCGACATAATAATTTTCATTGCTTGCTTGACGCCACTTTGAGAGTGAACCCGTGGGCCGAATTTGCTGATTTTGGTGTCAATCGACTCAGGGTGAGTTTTTTTGTTGATAGCTAACCTAAAAATTAAGTCGACACACAAAATGGATCACAAACAAACAAACTCTTGTACAAATTGCATTAAATGAATTATTTCGCGCCCAATTTGGGTGCAGAACGCTAGTTTAAAATAATTAATGAAAGATCCTGATCTTTATCACTTGTCCCTGCACAGTTATTACATGATAGCTTTGCCAGATGATTTTATATGTTGTATCAATTTTAACTACCTCCGATTTTTCTTCTAATGGACTCCAGAGTTGATATAGCAGTGTTTATACTTTGTACATTATTCGTTTGGTTGCTGTTTTCTTTTAGCTATTGAGTTAAAAACTTCGTAGTCCTGGGAGTCATTATCACTAAAATATTCACTTTGGTTTCCAATATACGTCATTGTTGCTTCACTTATTACTTTTGTCGTGCAAAGGGTAAAGTTAAAAATCGTTAGCACCGTTTCTCTATAGATTTCCTGCAAACGACCTATTCTGACGTGCCAATTATAAGTCCCCATAAATTTTAAGCTATTTCTATATAATGGCTCCTAATTTTTCTAATAAAAAATTATGCTTCTATTTAACCCCCTAGCAAGAAAGCTCGGGGGCTTAATACCGTTGCGCGTCAACGCAAACCAGCATGTGGTAAGTGAGGGCCGGTGTGTTGTAAAATCCATATTATACCGTAAAAGATTTCTGGCGCCCAACGTAGAATCTTACCGCACTCTTGAAGTTGACGTCTGTTTTCTTCTAAGTTCAGCACACAATTGTCGCTTGGTTAGTTAATAATACCGTGCTCTGACTAATCTCTTCCTCTTTTTTGTTTACGTCTCCGCATGTAGCCGTCGTCGGTTTTCATACTCACGAAGCTTCGTCGCTCTCATCCCGTAAAAACTCCGTCTAGGAGTGCCCCTGGCTTGCGAATCCCGAACGTACATGTGTTTCTGAGAATTTAGACGCGCAGTTAGAACGCTAGAGTAATAAAAATGTAATGTGAAACCACACGTGTTTTCAATGTTCCGCCAACGTTCCGACGGGAAAGTTTCTAGATCAAAATTTGTAACTACGGCAGAAATAAACGCTGGGTAAATGTTAAGAAAAACTTTAACAAATAGTTTTGTTTATTCCTTAAGGATTTGTAATTGTTAGCAAGTGTGTTCGGTGCAGTATGATTGAACCTTGAAAGATGAAGAATCTCAAGAATAATTTTGTAAGCTGCAATCTACTTAAATCTAAATAATTTTCGTTTTGTCAAAAAATTTCATTTTTTAAATTTCAATCTTGATTCATTCTAGTGTTTTTATTATTTATGGCTGCGTTATTTGTTTATAAAGCGATAATGAGATTGGGTGATGTGATACTAGAACTAAAATCTACCATTACCAAACCAAGTTAGATACATTTATACCTCTATTCAACACAAAACGGCAATGTAGTTTTTAAATGTATAGATTTTTTCTATAGCACATGTTAAAGTGTGCTTTTATCAACTCAAAACAAAAGGTCAAGTTTTACTTTAACAGCAAGGGTAGATAAAGTAGCACTTTAACATCAAGGATAGATAAAGTAATTTAATTTTCTAACTTTTGTTTAAATTAAATATGACAGCTTCGTATTATCGTAGCAACCCAATCTAGCTACTGACATTTTGAAATGTGATTGACTGTCATTATTTTCTTTTGAAATTGTTAAAGTTCTTGCTATAGAAAAAAATATTGTATTATACACGACGATAAAGTTATCTCTATCCACTCTTGAATCATTAACGTCTCGACTTCGTCTCGACGTTAAACGATTCACTCGTGGATAAAATTTAACTTTATCGTCTTGTATAATAAATTACTATTATATCTTCATCAATGAAATAAATATTAAACAAAAGCAACATCCTTCGCTGTAATTTGATGATCGTTTCAAATAAGTGCAGTTTACTCTGTCAGCATTCTGTTCTGTTGTCGATGGTTTTGAACGGCAAGAATGCGGTTCATTCTCTACACAGTCGCGGCCATCTTTAATCGCTTTACTTTTTTTTATAAACGCTTATGTGTGGCAGTACTTGCGCACCAAACTGTCTTTTAACTCTTGTACAAATTTCTGATGGTTTGATACGTTTTTTAGTAAGAAATTTACTAATAACGTGTTGTTCGACGCTTGAATGCATTTCCACTTCACTCATGCTTGCCAAATAAACAAAATTTAATTATGGCGACTCAACGAGTGAATCAAGTTAGGACTTCTTCCAGAGCATTACTTTATGTATACAACTTCTCTCGCTCAATTCAAATTATAATTCATATTTGAACGCTCCTCGTATTATGTGCGCACAGGCAGATATTCAATATTTATCTAAATGACATATCCATCATGTAAGGGTCTAAAATGTGTTTTTCCCGTTTCGAGTTACTTTTCTTATACATTTACGAATTAGCATTTTAAGTAGACTTCAAACTTCTTTCTTTCCAAATACAATAATGTTGGTTCTTTGAATTAGGTCACTTTAGGCGCCTATGTGTGGACCACGTTGCCTATTTTTATTTTGGTTAGTTTTTGAGAAAATTTTCAAATCTCACATTAACACCTCGCCTTTGTCTCACAACTGCGAGCCCATGCAAAAGTTGAAAAGAGCAGAACTATCAAAGTTGTTTCTACTGAAATTTGCTACTACTAAATTAATAAAACTGACGAAACGTGTTTTTTTCTGCTGGTTAACAAGCCTGAATTTACTATTTAAGCCATATTAGTGATCTTTAAACTTACAGCTGTCAGAATTAACTGTCAATTGCTTTAGTGTGGTAAATGTGGAACTGTAATAACAAAGTACAATTCTACTCACTCATACTCTGGTAGTGGGATGGCCACTTAAGACTTCTAATTCATACCTGGAAAAAACGAATTACTATTGTACATTTACATATACATAAGAATTATGCTCATTAAATTAAAGCTACAATGTCTTTAGAAAAAATGTGTAAGGGTTTATTACTCAGCCAAACTCGTCATAAATGAGACACCTTAGATTCGGTAATCTTTCATGTTGTTTCTCTTTTTCAAATAATATGATGCTCCCTTATAAAAAAAATAAATAAAAAACATGCTTTGACTGAGTTATCTGGCACAAAAATATGTTTGTTGCTCTGTTATTTCATTTTTATCGACAAAGCTGTAATGCAGTGCCCACCATAATCCGCGGCTACTTATGTCCAGTCGTCTGCTTGGTGCGTGATTGATATTTTTTTAGGAATATCGCGTTATTAAAGTAGATGCTATCGCGGCGCATTTAGATTGGCTGATACCGTGATATATGAGCGCGAATGCCACGGAGGCCGAGCAGTTTTATTTGTTGGACGATGGTCAGATAATTTTTGCTTTTAGTGTTTCTCATAAACTTTATCACTGATGGCTATGATGGTTACTTACATTTTCGTTTCCTTTTTATCGTGCCCGATGGTGGAACTATTTGAGCGATTTATGACTGTCGAATCCTGATTTTTTACGTAATATAAATGAAGCCTCCAACTAGTTAAGGAAATATTAAACTTTTGTATCCATTTAACTTACTCGCCTCTTTCCCTTTTCAAGACCTCATCAACTTGCACACGTAAGTTTTTTCCACCAGTGAACTATTTTTACCCTTTTTGCATATGAAGTAAATAAAATTGTCATTAGTAGTCGATAATGTAATGGCGATAGCTATAAACCAGGAATTTAGTATTCCATCGATTTCCAAGAGGGACGAGGACCGTCGCAATTTGAAAGCTCGACTTTAACAAAATTTTCATTAAGCTCGGCTCCGCCAGGCGGAAAATTCAGGTCAGTCGCACCTCGTGGCCAGGTTTGTAGCCTGTGATTATTACCCTCGTGCTGCGGTATGCAGAAAGCAAGACGTATCACGCCGTCAGGACAGTAACACTAGTGACAGACCGCCTCATCGGGGACTGACAGCCACAGTATGTTGCTTTGACAGAGAACTAATTAAAGTCGGGTTTACGTGGGATCACCTGCACGCCTGCTGCGACGCAAATAGCCACCTCAAAGCTACCACTCCGGTGGCGTAGACGCAGGAATGACATTCCTACCATTGTGTTAACAGCTCTATTATTATACCCACGTCAGAACTCGATCACTGCCTACCAGCAGCAATCTCGAGGAAAGCCGGGTCAGAGATGGAAATTGGGCAACTGAGTTTCAGCGAAGTCGCTCGCCTGCAACGCCCAAGAAAAGGAAGCTAATTGAGGCTCTTATAAATAGTCAGGTGTTGGCAAACGCTCCGAAAGAATGGCAGTTTTGCCACGCAGTTGTGAATGAGAGGCTAATTGACGTGTGAAGCCACGCACAATGTAAAATCTGCCATATACACTATAACAATCGGTTTGCTATTTAAAAAAACCCCTATAACTTAAAGACTCCATAACTTCAAAAATCTTTACTAAGATACTTACGTGTGGGAAGAAATAAGACTGAAATTCCAGTTTGCTACTTCCCTCATAAGCACTTCACACCTCCATTTTTTGGCACTACTTGTGTCCACAATAAGTTTTATTATTAACAGCTTTATAAGTCTGTCTAAGCTATGCGAAGACATATGTTGGGTGATAAAATTAGATATTGGTTGTATTTTTATTCAAGTACGAATTTTTGATGTTGCTTACATGTGTCACACTTGTACATAAAGAAGAAAGTATAAAACAGTAATATTTTTCATTTTAATCACCCTATTTTTCTTTGTACCACTTTTGCATGTATTAGTAACAATATTTAATTAAACAAAACCTTAAAAATGCAGTAAGCAATAAAAGAGTACAGTGCACTTTTGCAAAAGTACTATTTTTCCTTCTTGTGATTCGGATCTCCAACTATTTCGACATCTTTTGGCTGGCGCGGATCATAAATTATGTAAACCCTCTTCTTCCAGTGATTTAGTTTTATGTGTGTTCTTGTTATTCGGGTAGCCAACTATCTCGCCATATTTTGCGTGGTGTTGAAGATCATAAACCGTGTAAGTAGTCTTGAAATGCAAGACGACCTATTCTTCCCGCTATTCAGCTTGGTTGACGTTCTTGTGACTCAGATGTGCAATTATCATCTTGCCACATTTCGGGCGACATTTGATATTATAAACCATCTAAGTGTTCGTCTTCGAACGCAGGATGGATATTCAATTAGAGATAAACCAGATACGACTTCTACTTTTAGTGTAGTGTGTTGAGCCGTTCCTTCATCGATTCAGTTTGGTTGTTTTTTTTTATCTGAATATCCACCGATCTTGCCATATTATGTTTACAGTTGCAAGGCATAAATCATTTTATAAGTCTTCTGCTTCTCCTTTCAATACAGGACAATGGCCTGCTCTTGAAGTGATTCCGTTTGGTTTGTATCTTTGCGATTCGAATGTTAAACCACATCACCCTATTTTGGATGACGCAGGGCATGATAAATCCTACGTCTTCTTTCAGCACGAGACGTTGGCGTGTTCTTCCATAGATTCAGTTTAGTTTATGCTCTTGGGATTTGGATTTTACCGTATCTTGAGTCGTGTTGGAGATCATAAACCCTGTATGTCTGCTTCTTCCAAAGTAGGACGTTTGCCTGTTCTTCTAGCGATTCAGTTTAGTTTGCGTTCTTATGATTCGGATGTCCAACTATCTCTTCACCTTATGGATGGCGTTGGTAATGATGAATCATGTATCAAGTCTTTTTCTTCTTCTTCCAACGCATGATGTTGATCTGCTCTTTCAGAGATTTAGTTTGCCCTATGTTGTGGTGATTCGAATATTAAGCTATCTCGCCATCTTTTGGGTGGCGTTGGAGAGCACAAACCCTATACACCTGGTTTTTCTTTCAAATCAGGAAGTTTGATTTAAGTTTTTATGATTCGAATGTCCAACTCTTCCGCCATTTTTGACTGGTGTTGGAGATAATAAACGATGTAAGTTATCTTCTTTCAATGAAAGACGCTGACTTATTCTTCCAACAACTCAGTTTGGCTTGTGTTCTTGTGATACGGATGTCCAACTATTTCGTCAATTTTTAGGTAAAGTTGGAGGCCATAAACCATGTAAGTCTATTTTTTCTTCCACTGCATGCTGTTGACCTCCTCCTCTTCTGATTCGAATGTTCCACTATTTCGTCATCTTTTGGCTGGCGTTGGAGATCATAAACTACGTAAGTCATTTTCCTCTTCTTCCTTTTCCGATGCGCAACGTTGACCTGTTCTTTCAGCGTATGAGTATGATTTAAGTTACTGTGATTCGGATATTCAAGTATTTCAATTTTTTTTGGATAGCGTTGGAGATCATAAACCATGTAAACCACCTGCTTCTTCTTCTTCCAATGATTCCGTTTGATGTTTGTTCTTGTTATTGGAATGTTCAACTATTTCGCCATGGACCTGTTATTCCAGTGATACAGTTTGATTTCTGCTCTTGTGATTCGAATGTTCACTATTTCGTCATCTTTTGGCTGGCATTGGAGATCATAAACCATGTAAGTAATCTTCTTCTTCTTCTTCTTCCTTTTCCAATGCAGAATGCTGACCTGTCCTTTCGGCGATATACTATGACTTATGTTCTTATGATCCGACTCTTCAAGTGTTTCGCTATCTTTTGGATGACATTAGAGATCATCGGTCACGCAAGTATTCTTCTTCTTTTACTTTCAGTTCAGGACGTTCACCTGTTATTCCAGCGACTTGGTTTGTTTTGAGGTCTTGTGATTTCGATACCCAACGATCTTGTCATGTTTTGGGTTGTTGTTCCAGTGACTCAATTTGGTGTTTCTCCTTGTGATTCGAGTGTGCAACTATCTCGCCATCTTTCGGGTGGCATTGGAGATAAACCATGTAAGTCTCCTGCTTCTACTTCCAACGCAGAATGTTAACCTTTCCTTTCAGCGATTGGCTTTGGTTTCTGGTCTTGTAATTGGTATTTCCAACTATCTCGTGATGTTATGGTTGGCGTTCGAGGTCATAAACCATCTCATTATTTTTCCAATGCAGGACGTTGTCCAGTTCTTCTCAATTTGACCCTTCAATATTGACAAGAGTTCTACTCCATCTGACTATACACCGGATTTTACATGTGGTTCCAGTTGTTTATGTTCTTTATTTGTTTTGAAGTGTTTTACCTGCTATCATCTTTAAGATTTTTCTTTAATTTGCTCGAAGTAGTTCTTTATTTTTAGAAAGTATTTGTTTCATGCTACCCGAAATCGATGCTGTTGACCTGGTGGAATATTTCTGCTCCCATGCTGATAATTTCAACACCATAATTATGGTTTTGTACTTTACAAGTTTACAATTATTTTTAGTTGGTTATTCATATTTACTTTCTGTTACTCGTTCGATTTTATCGTAAATTCATTCGACATAATTATCCAACACACCGTTTTATCTTACTCTGTCGCATAAAGGTTTATTAAAGTCGATTGCCTTTTCGGTATTCGGCCATACTGTAAGTATAGAATCTATGATCAAGTTACTTTACCTGAACCCGTATTCTTGTATACTTAGTATGGACTGTTATGGATCAGAGATACATTTAGGGTTTTCTTTTCTTTTCTTTCTTAAAAATGGGCATTGTTAAATTGTTCCGCCATATCTTGCGCAAAAGTTTAGTTAGCTCCGTTATCATGTTTTCACCGCTGCGGCAGCTACGAATTTAATACTTTATGTCGACATTCAAAGAGAAACTTAATTCTACCGACAGTTGGTAATATACTAATTGGACAACAACGAAGATAAATTAGAAGGGTATATGTAACAATAACGAAGCAAAGTTGATGCTCTTATTGTTACACCAAATTCTGTTAAAAGTAACAATAGCATGAAAACACCAGTTGGCATGTAAATGCAATAAAAATGCATCAGCTATAATTAACCAAAGACAGTGATAATCATCCGCAATAATTTTGACAAATAATAACCCGAGAGTGTGTTCTATAGAAATAACCCGATACGCAGCTAAGGGTTATTTCTTAGAAGCAATGCGCTTCAGAGATGTTATTTGTCAAAATTATAATGATTTATCAATGCTTACCGTGAATTTCGAATGACAAGTTCTTAAATAAATTAATAACAATAATTATTAATAAATAGAAGCAATTTTTCTGACAATTAATTTAACACTAGGTATGCATGCTGATTGAAAATCACCCTAGGGCTGTTTTCACTTCAAGTTTCATATTTATTTATTTATTTATTTTAGCAAGTAGCCAACAGACCAGCCAATTACAGGCTCGTATTAAACAAAATATACATAATCTGTACAATACACACAGTAAGGTATTAATTAGTTAGACTGTATGGTAGTGGCAAAGCAAACAAGTAAGATTGAGTACGAAAATCGCCTATAATTATAGTTGACATAAATATTAGATAACTATGATACAATCTTGTAAATTAAGAAATTAAAAAAAACATCGGTATATTAACTAGTTGTTAATGCTCTATTTACATAAAACTTAAATTGTTTTAAACTGCAGGGATAAATATCTACCTCCGAAAAGTTGTTACAAATCGAACACATACGCAACATTGGCGAATTATAGGCATAATTAACATACGTGATTGAAAATAATCAAATAGGATTGGTCTATAATATATGTAAGAACAAAATCATTTTCCTATTTTCATGCTTTAATGTACCATTTGCTTTATGCTTTATAATGTTTTACCCTGTGTAAAAGTAATCATTTATTCTGGGCTGATTTATACCTAACCGTTGTATTTGTTTATTTTAAAATGCCAAAATATCACACCTTTTCATAAATATTTCCACACTTAACGCCTGGGAACTGCCCACGCCCCATTTACAAAATATTTTTGATGTCGAGCTTGAGCGATGGTACAACTTCCGCCTGAGTTCGCACTATCCAAATCAAAATAAGTTAAAATAGGCTAGGGCCTGGCTCAGCAGACTGCCAGCAATTTCGATTCAATTAGTTAAGTATACGGAAACACAAGAAATATCAACAAGCCCTGCAATATAATGTAAAGACCGGCTGCTAATTTAAATAGCAGATTTACAACTTCGAAAATAAACCGCCACCAACTAACACTTCACAAAAATAAAGTCGTTCAAATTATATTGCTGTTTAATTATAAGTTGTTCGGCGGAAGCGCGAGCTATTTTTCGGCGGCTTGCTGAATTATGCATCCTAAGGATGATTCGTGTATGATACACTTTTTAACTTCATCAAGATGCAAAAGTTCCAAAGCTTTCAGATCATGCCAATGCGATGTTTAAAAATCGGCCATCCACAACTGCTTCTGAGCGAACAGTAGGGAAGCTCGAAGCCTGTAAAAACTACACGATTATCATTATCGATTGTTTGCTCCGGTTGTACCTTTATTGAAACAGTAGCTCATAGGGCACTTTTATGAATACTTATTGCGACGACGAGACTGGAAACGTGGCCCCAGGCCACTAAGGGTTGGGAATTTTTATCCCATCTCGTACAAATTCGGTGCGGTAGGTGGGTGTATATTGTCTTTATTAATGCTCGATTATATAAATCTAGAAAAGGCTTATGTAGACGTTTTGGATGAACTAGGTAACCATAAGTATTTTTTTACATGACGTGAAGATTATGCTGGTTAGTTGGTTATTTTGGAAGCATTTCGTAGATTTTTGAAATAAATATTTCCTTTCAAAAACTGACAGCAAGAACTAGTTTAGATAGACTACTGCCCTAATATAACTTCAATATGCTGAACTTAATAATAATATATTTACGGTGGGTAGATACAATCAGAATCACTTCCTCAAATAATACGTTTCTCGGGCTTCTTCTATTTTAAATAAATAAGTAGGCAATATGGATAGTGTCCACTAAAAGCTTTTGGTCATTCAATCTACGGCAGTAGTCAGTCAATAGACAAATTTTAAACTGTCAGCAACCTACATAATTTAAGACTTCTTTCGAAGAAGAGGAATCCATATTGCCGTTCGACACTCGCGTTAAAACTTCCTACAATCTTTATTAGGACAAAGCAAGTGTCATACGAGTAGAAAAACAGCGTTTTGAAGAAACATCAACAAAAAGGTGTTAGTCAAGGTTGTATAGATACTATCACAGACCCTGTTTACATTTATCCAGAAGCTGTATTTCCAGTTCTTTGATACTAAAAGCAGATGTGGTGAATGCATAAACACTGCGCTATGTCGATGATAGCGTGTTACTAATAACCGACAAGGAAGAGAATGCTCACGCTTTAGTAAATAAAGCAGTAGAGATGAGTAGGCAATATGGTTTGTCCATTAACGGAAAAAAATATAAAAATGATGGTTATCATAAAGCAACAACTTCCTACTCCCTGATAGACAATCAACGCTAACATTGCAGCAAAGGTCAGCGGGTGCAGATACTTAGGTTGTATAATAAATGACTAACGCGACTAGAATACATCAGTAAAATCAAGGATTGATAAGCCAGGAATGCTTTCTTTAAAAATAAAAAAGGCTCTACGTGTTAAGAATACACCTATTCGCTACTATATTTATTCAGTGCTGCTGTATGAATTTGAAAGTTGTATTCTTACTAAAGCAACCTGTAAAAGGTTAGCTTTTTTAGGACGATAAGGACTTTGAGATTACGGACGTTATGAGAAAATAAAGCTGAAATATTTCGAGCGCGTACTCTGTTGTGATAGATACAATTTATTGCAAGCTATTATACAAGGAACATTTGAAACTTGAAGAAGTGTAAAACAAAGAGTAGACATCAAGGCTATAGGACTGTGCGGCCATAGAAGAACCAAAATACCTTTAGATGAACAAAGTTTGTCGGCCCTATAAAAAGCAAAGAAAAAAATGTAATTCGGCAATAACAAAAACAAAAGACTCTTAAAAGAAGAATGCATATTTGGCCATAGAAGAATCAAAAAGCTCTTCGAAGAAAAAATGTATTTTGACCATGGAAAAAACAAAATACTATTACCAAAAGATATGTTCGGCTATAGCAGAAGCAATTAGGGGAAAGAAGGTTGTTTGACCACAAAAGAAGCAAAAGATTCTTAGAAAAAGAAGGTTTGTTCGGCCACAGACTAAGCCAAAGACTCTTAAACGAGGAAGGGCTGTACGGCCATAGAAGTAGAAAAAGTCTCTTAGAAGAAAGGTTGCCCGGATATAGAAGAAGCAAGACTCTTAGAAGAAAGATTGTTTGACCGTAAAATAAGCAAAATGCTCGTAGATAACGACCGGTTTTTCGCCCATAAAAAAGTATCTAAGAATAAAGGTTGTTTGGCTACAGAAGAAACAAAAGTCTCTTCGACGGAGAAGGGTTGTATGGCCATAGTAGAACCGAATGACTCTTTAAGAGGAAAAAGGTTGTTTGGTCATAGAAAACGCGAAATACTCTTAGAAAAAAGTTTTGGCGAGAGAGGAAGCCAAAGACTGTTAGCAGAAGAACGGTTGTTTGGTCATAGAAGCGGCAAACGACTCTTTCAAAAAGAAAGGCTGTTGAACTATAAGTAGAAGGAGTAAAATACTCTTAGAAGAAAGGTTATTTGGCCATAAAATAAACAAAGAACTCTTCGAAAAAGAGGATTTGTCCAGCCATAGAAGAAGCAAAAGACTTTTAACCGAGAAAGGGTTGTGAAAAAAATAAATTAGTTTGGCAATAGAAGAAGCAAACGCTTCTTAGGAGGAGAAAGGTGTCTTGGCCATAGAAGAAGCAACAACCTTTTAACAAAATAAGTGTGGTTCGGCCATAGAAGAAGTAAAAGTCTATTAGAAGAAGAAGGGTTGTTAAGCGATAGAAGAAGCAAAATTCTCTTAGAAGAAGGGCTGTTCAGCCATAGAAGACGCGAGTCTCTTAGAAGAAGAAAGGTTGTTCAGCCATAAAAGAAGCAAGTCGTTTGAGGAAGAAGGGCTGTTCGGCGATAAAAAAAGCGAAAAACTCATACAAAAAGAAAGATTGTTTGGTTATATTAGAAGCAAAAGACTCTTAGAAAAAGAAGAGCTATTTGGCCAAAGAATAAGAAAGGTTTGTTGGCCAAAGAAGAAGCAACACTTTTAGAAGGAGGATTTGTTCGGCCTAAGAAGAAGCAAAAGACTCTTAGAAAAAGAAAGGTTGTTCGGTCATAGAACAAACCAAAGGGTGCTACAAGAAGGAAGGTTTTTTGGAAGCAAAGGTCTCGTAGCGGAAGAAGGGTTATTCGGTCGGCCATAGAAGAAACAAAAGATTCTTAGAAAAAGAAGAGTTGTTCGGCTACAGAAGAAGCAAAAAGCTCGTAGAAGAAGAAAGGTCGTTGGACCATAGAAGAAGCAAAAGACTCTTAGACAAAGAGCGTTTGTTGGGCCATAAAGGAAATGAAAGACGCTCTTAGACAAGGAATTCTTGTACGACCATAAAAGATGCAAAAGATTGTTACCCTTACTCGCCAGATTTAAGCCCTACTGAAAATCGTTGCGCTGGATGACTTAACAATGAGTGGGTTCAAATTACAATATTTACCGCTAACCTCGGTTACGGGAGGCACTTCAAAAAGAAGATACTTTGCAAGCGCTATAGATTTAAAATATCGAACTACTCTAACAATCGCAGTGTGTATGCGAACATTTAAGAAATTTTGTATATTATTTATATTATGTTTTGTCAGTACTTATTTTACGCTCTAGATTTGAACGCAACGCGGACACACATTCTTTGGTTATAACATTATATCAATGTTATCGTAGTAACGACAATTATTACAAAACGACTGATATTATTTCTTAAAAATTACTAATTAGAAACTTATCATTACTTTCAGCTCTGTTTAAATCAAAGATAAACGACACGTTTCAACCCAAAATCTTACAGCATAATTAATTCGGTGCGATTGCCTGCAATAAAACGGAGGGAAACCATTAATAACTGCGTATGAATAAGGGTTTTTCAGGGCAAGCAGCTGTCCCTCAAGTATTAGCTAAAATATGAGTTCACCTGTCCAAAGCCCGCATAAAAGTAAACACAGCCATAGTTAATCCAGGATCACAGGGTTCATATAGCCAGTTGAGCAGTTTCTTGTTTGGCCGGAGAAAAATCTCATTTTGATAAACCGGCGGTCATTAATCACCGGTTTTATCTGAACGTGACATGAAAGGATGTCGCATCACGTTGGCTTTGACCGGCAGAGTCTCACCGGCGCTCCTCTTCCGTATAAATACGCACCTCGCAGCCTCCAGGTCCCACGCCAATCTGCAAAATCCTGCTGGTACAGACGCGCAGGAAATATTAAATTTCCACATAAAGCCAAATTTTAATTGAACTTTTTTGTTGCGGCGGAAAGCTAACCTCGACACCGACATGCATATAAAGGAAAAGTACATTTAGTGTGCTTTCATTTAATAAACCGGCCTGCGGAATAGGGGGTTTTAATTAATCAGAGCGGGAATGGTTTATGTTTTTCTATTAGAACATTAAAGGTACAGGGTGCCGTAATTAACGTCACATAAGATTAATATAATCTAGTCAAAATTTCCACTCCGTATTCTTGAAATAGTCCTTTCCACAAATCGATTTCTTCTTGTAGGCCTTTTACACTATTTGCCACTATCATCATGTCATCAGCATATAAAAACTTCACTATATGCCGCTCACGATCTTTTTGGGTCAGGTGAGGCTATGACCATCTGGTAATTTTGTTGGCAGTACCTCTGTGGCAAGTAAACTCCCTAATGGAAATTGACAGTAATTGACACTTTTTGTGTTAGGTTAGGTTGTTTTCAGTTTAAGGTTATATTTTCTGAATAGGTACACTATTGCCGGATCTCTCTCTAGTCTCGACATCAACTCGTGTTCTTTTAAATCTGGTCTGTCCTTTTTAAATTCGAAGTAGCGTCATTTAATGGAAATTTTTTGTTGTAACAAAATTATTTTGGGCATTTTGACTTTTCCTTTGACGGAAATTAAAATTATTTTTACAGACTTGACAAATCATTTATTTTCTGACGAATATTAAAATAATAAATCTGGCAACGCGGTGGCAAAAAAATGTTGAACAGACACTGACATAAAAAAAGTTGCATCCGCTACATCACCGAATCAGTTAGTTCAACATCAAAAGAAAAAAATATAGCCAACTCTGTCCCAAAACGATCGTGAACGGATTATATTATTGGTTTCAGTTGCTTGGTCCCAACTTTGAACCCCTTATTAGTTTATTCACTTTCTTTAGGATTTCATCCATAGCTGTTATAAACAGAAGTGGGCTCAGGTTTCCTCCTTGTCTCATTCCTTTAAGCGTAACAAATTCTTCAGCACTGCCCCTATTGGTCCTTACTTTATTCCTCGATTTTCCTCAAGTTTGCTATCCCCGGTAAGAATTCTTTCGTAAATCTGCCTACGCTAAATATCGAGTCTCGTATACTCCTTCCAACTCTAAACCTCGCTTGCGTCTCTTGCAACGGTGTTTCTACATTTTTTTTCACAGCCGATGCTCTCAATTTTTTTGACATACTTTTCTTGCAAGTGATGAAAGTGATATTCCTTTATAGTCGATGCATACTGTGGTATCCCCTTTTTATGAATGTGTGTAATTACTGATATTCACCTCCGAAATCAGTCTAGACATTAGAAAAGAATTAGTAAACACTTATAGAGTATATGTCTGTATACCTATGAAACCTGGACACAGATGAAACAGAACAGTGAGAGGCTGCCCGCATTTGAAATGTAATACTGGCTAAAATTATTGAAAATAAAATGGACACATATGATAAGAAACGAAGAAGTATTCCATAGAATACAAAACAGGAGAAAAATAATAGAGACCATAAAAAAGAAGATGGAAATCGATAGGCCACATGTTAAGACACAATCTATAACAACCTTAATTGAAAGAAGTAAGCAACCAAGAGGTAGACCGCAATTACAATTAATACATTAGGCAAACTATAGGTCAAAAAGGCAGCATGTGACAACTACAAGCTACTTCAACCTTAAGAGGGTAAGCCAGAGGCGGAACGAATGGAAAAAGTAAGCTAACAAGGAGACTTTCTTTTTACACAAACAACAATTGTTGCTATTTTTCATTCCTCTGTTATCCGCCACTTTTTCCAAGTTGTGATTGTAACATTTTATACAATCTCAAATTTTATTCTGTCTCATCTCAATGCCTTTCCTACTTTTTTGGGGAATGAAGAACATTAATTATTTGGATATCTATCTGTCTGTGTTAATTGTGTGATCTTATCGTTTTTATCTACTTCATTTTTTTCTGTTTGGATGTGGTACTCGAGATGCCATATGTCTCTTATTTGTTCCTCTGACGTTAATAATTCTCCTTTTCTGTTCTTAGAATATTGTTGTTTCGTTGCCTTTCCTTTCTTCAGTTACTATATTTTCAGTTTCAGTGTAATTATTTTCATACCAGTCTTCCCAGGATTTTTGATTCTGGTCCTTGACAGTGGGTTTAACTTGCAGCACTTTTCTTTGTGCATCTAGTGATCGCTGGTGCTTCCTGTCCGGAATTACTCGTTCATTCCACCATGGTATTTGATTTCTTTTAGTTTTATATCGTACTATTCCACATAGATTTGCCGTTGCTACAACTATACTGTCCTTAAATATTTACCAAATATTCTCTAGATTTTCGCTTAGGTCGTTGTTCCAAGTTTGTTCTACTCCTCTTCGCACTTCCTCCTGAATTCTTCTTGTTGCAGTTTGTAGCTTCTAAGATTTGTGAAGCTTGTCATGTTCCCTTCTCGACTTTTCATTTTATTATTTTGCCGTTTGAATCTTATATCTACTAACTGGTGACCAGGAGCTCCTTCGTATCCTCTATTCACTTTGACGTGTTTTATTAACTTGAGATGCTTTCTTTTCGCTAGTATTAGAGAACAGGAACTAAAAACAATCATAAGTACGGTACCATTATTATTATTCAGAAAACATCGAAATAAATATTAACAATAGAACAATGGCTATAACGACTGCGTTGTAGTTCTGAAGAATTAAACTGAATTTTCACCATCTCGTGGTTTTTTTCTCTCCACATCTAAGTACGTTTTCACATCAATACCCTAGAAATGTCTTAAGTATCCAGTACTTTGATGATTTTTGCAAACTCTCTTGAGTTGATAAGTTCTGTAGAGTGTCTTCAGATTCTTGAACTATTACAATATCCTCTGCATATAAAATATAGCGCTCAGAAAAATCTTATACAATACGCAAGAATCTTTCCCTGACGTTACGTGCCTATGAAGCCTACACAGGAATGATCTAAAACTGTTTTTCTATTTGCGTTCGTAACAAAGCTATTAGAGCGCCAAAAGTAGCTCGCTTATAGCCTATTTGGGTACTACCATAACTTAGTACAATTTACGTTTTCGAAGTTGGTAACATTGGATGTCAAACATTAAATATCAAATTTTAACGTCAAACGGAAACTTTTAATTAAACTATGCCCTTGGAATGTACAATTATTATAAACATTAAGAGTTACATTACATGTATCTTGAGCATTTATAGTCACACCAGGTACATTATTAGTAGACACAATATTTTGATGTAAACTACTGTTGGCCCTAACAGTAGTGCTGTTATTTGTATTACAATCCAATTCCATCTGTGAGGCACGAGATGTAGAGCATCGAGGTAAGTTTAGCTTAGTTTGGTGAGACCCAAACATTTGGGACACTTCATTTTTTTTTATACAATCGTCAACATAACCTCCATCCATAACATTAATATTTCTTTATTTAAAAAGGGCTAAAAAGGTGCAAAATAGAAGAGATAGTATAAAAAACTCGTTAACAAGTCATCTATTGCACTCGACCTTTAGAAAGCTCGCTTTCTAAACTTAAACTCGTGCCATAAAACTTCACTTATGAAACTCGTTCTTTAATATAGGTACTAATTTACAACTAGTTCCCTATGCTAGTAAGAGAAGAAAACATTCTAGATCATTTGCATAATTGCTCCATACGCTTATGTCGCCAGGCAAAAGATTTATGGGACGACCTATAAGTGAACTGTATTCCTAAGTCAATTTTAGATTTCCACGTTTCTAACATGTCGTCAATACAAAATATAAACTAAAAGGCGTCAGGAATTTCAATTTCGATTATATTTCCCTCAAGAGATCACAATCAGTCTGGCCGTGTTAAATAAACTCTTCTCTAAAATTATAGTAAATGGGATGAACCACAAATTAGAGCTACACCATCCAAAACAGCAGTTAGTTTTCGAATAAGGTTAGTGTTATTGAACATATTGATATTAAAAGGCCTTCAAATATAATATCCACAAAGTCTTTGATACGATAGAAAAATGAGCCATTATATAAAGCTTATAAAAGGCATGAATTGATTATAAATACATATGTATAGTAATCACATATCCAAGATATACAACCGAGCAATACTTAGAATAATGTTACAGTGCTACATCAGTAAGATTCCAGTAAACGCACGAGTAAGAATTTGTTCAAAGTTTTTTACATTGGTATTGGAAGACACGTCCAAGCATCAAGACTAATATAACAAAGAAATATATATCTCTGAAGAGAAACTCAGTAACCTGAGGTTTGCGGACGATATAGTTAAAACGACAGACGAAAGAAGTAACATAAATAATAATTAGAGAACTGCATGACGAAGCGGGAAAAATGAAACTAGGAATGATTTGCTCAAAAACCAAGTTCATGGCAAACCAAGGCTATGAGAGCGACTATTATTATTGGTTTGGTTTCCACTAATTAGAAAGAGTACAAACCAAAATCATCAGTAAAAAGAGTCAGAAACTCGAAACCAATCAGAGAGATCGAATAGCAAAGAAGACCCAAGTGTATTCTCCCCGGTAACCACATATGGGACAGAAACCTGGGTATTTACGAAAAAAACAATGCATATAATGCAAGTACATCAACACCCTATCAAACACAGAGTGGCAAAAACAACCCTGAAAGAGAGAAAACCAAACTGTGGGATACGACGAACAACAGGATAGACTATGTAACTGGACAATTACGAGTAACAACAACGAACTAGAATTAGGCGAGTCACGTGGGCAGATCGACAAGCAAATGGAATGAGAAAATTACTAAACGAAGATCTTGGTGTGAAAGATGGAATGTTAGACCACCACTACAAATATGAATTGATAACTTGAAGAATATTGAAGGCTTAAACTGGTACAACGTAACACAAAGACAAAGGTGTGAGGATATGAGAGAGGTCTATATCCGTATGTTAATAGAAAACGAGTAAGTGAAGAAGAAAAGAAAAAAGAAAATCAAAGGTTACTGACACTAATGTAAGTAGGGAACAAATATGTTCGTTTATGTAGACGATGTAGTAAGTAGAGATACATTTCTGTAAACACCTAATCGATCGCCAGCCATAGATAAATAATACATCTCAAGATGTATTTATTTCACCATGGTGCAAAGCTACTTGAACTAAATGTTGGAATAAATACATTTAAGTCGACTGTTGTAGGCAGTATACTGGAGAACCTAAAAAACCAGAAAATAGGGGGTTTATCTAACTAACTGTCTAACCAGTTTTCCAGTGTGCTCTTGGACATCATTAAAAGATAGATCAGACAAAAGAAAATTCTACATGCGATAAGGCAACATTTAAGATGGACAAGGATTTTTGAGTTGTTTGGTACCTTTAAATAAAACAGCCACGTGTGACTCAATTGGCAACTACATCAACACATAACTGAAACAGTTCTAAACCTTAGGACGAGGGACATAAATCAAGAAAATTGCCAACTAAAACTAACTAGCCGACAGAATCCAATTAGTTAAAAACCGGGTGCATTAGATGCGTAAACGAAGGGCTGTTGTTGGCCATTGTCGAGTGTAAAGCAGGCTTGGGCAATTCTGGTGATGAGCCTGAAATTAGCGATGATAAAGGATCGCTCGTCCTCAGAATTAAAGGCCACTTCGGCGGAATTAGCAGCCTAGTGCCGTGCGGCACCGGAATTTTTAAAACACTGCTAAACTTACTTACGGTAATGAAGAAGCTAACTTAATTTAAACTCGAATTCGCCATACAGGGGGCATTAATGAGAAAGAATAAGTTAGTAGGTGCGCGGATGAGGCAGTTACGTGCGCTAAAGTAAAAGTTTGCGGAGTGCCTCGCTCGGGTCGCCTACCTATCACTTACCATGCAAATTAAATAATTACAAAGTAGGTAGTACGGGGATGATACATTTGCTTCGGATGACGTTCAAAGTAAACGAATAAACATTAGCGAGGGACACAACTTTTATAATTATCAACTTGCCAACTTTCTTATAAATATTTTAATGGCTCCCTAATAACTACAAACCGCGGGGTTTGTTAGCGCAACCTCTTCCTCCGGTGTTCATAAAAATTAGCCGCCTAACGAGATTAAATACTAAATCTTGAAACGGCTTTACAACAATGTAACACGTTAAGTGGGAGTTCGGATTGCGTTTTTAATATAAATCGCTTTTTGCACACAAGTTGAAAGAAACGCAAAAAAAACGAAGAATACATATTAAACGCGTTTGAAGTTACAAGTATTAGAAGATCTATACAACGTGCATAAAAAGAAATGCCAGCAGAAAGGGGTTTTACCTGTTTACCCTGGCTTTATTTAGAAAAACCCATTTAACAACCTAAACTGAAGAGATAGAGAAATGTTGATGCAAGGTGAACGTCTGAAAATATTTATAGTAATCAAATCTTAACAGTGAAATAAAATCAATAGCGAAAGAAATACAGAAAATGTCAGAATGGAAATGCATTAAAAAAACAAACATTTCGAAGAGATTAATATAAATGTAAAGAACAACTGGACAGGTGCATATAACTTGCACAAATTACGATTGGAAAAGAAAATTCTGATGTCATTTTAATGTAAGTTTTTATTTTGTTGTGTATTAATTGTTAACTTTTATTTAAATTTTATTTTAGTTTTACAAGTTGTGGATGTAATTTTTTTATATGTGTACAAAGTTCTATTGGGGCAATGGAATTCGAATTTAATTCGAACTTAATAAAAAGCAAATTGCATGATTTTCCTCGCAATACCCTACACGAACACACGTCTTGCAACTGCAAATGAAAACCGAGCGAAAACGAAGTACGGGGACTAACATTCGTTGTTGAGGTTCGATTATATTAGGAACCGGGCGGGCCTTATGTGTCCGAATGCTTTTACTGCACCTCAGTTCATGTAATAGCCGTCAACAAGCACAAATAAAAACCTCGTACAGTTCGGCCAAACGTGGGTTTTGCTTCTGAAATATTTCTGAATCCTAGCATAACTAGATGAATTTCAGCGACTGCATCTACATTAATGCCGATCGAAACTTCCCAGGATATCGAATGATTTCAAATCCACATGAAGTGCATCTCCGAAACAACAACCAATGAGCATCAGAAGCAATCTATCATTCAATCTGCCCAAGATGGCTGCAGAAAATCGCTCCCTCTGTACAGAAATCGTTTCCAACATTCATAAAATTCCCCTAGCCCCAATAATTTTGAAAATCGCACAGGAATGGACCAAGGAGGTTAGGCAATCAAACAAACATTAACGACTAGCTGGACACTCAAGACAATTATCGAATAAAGAACGTAATTTCAATTAGAACAAAATTTGCACGTAACAACCGGTTGATGATGACAATAGTGGATTGTAGACAGCAACACCGACCTTAAACACCACCCAATGATATATTACCCAGTGGTTTCACTTCCGCTATGTGTCATTTTAATGTATGTTAAAATATAAATTACCACTGACTAAGTTTACCTCCGACTTACGTAAAATAACCACCGATACGATCTACCGAATCGATTTTGAGGAATTTGCACCCGAATTGAAACATCACCGAAAGGCAATACCTACCAATTTTGACATTAGCCTGAAGATGGTTTAACAGATAAACCGAAACATGTAGCTTGTGTAAAAAAATATATGTTAATTGTTATGAGGAAGACTGTGCCTAATTTATGTTAATTTACTGAATCACCTCATTGTGAGTATGGACCAGAGGGCAACATAACAAACTATCCAAACGAGAGGCGTTACCTTCAATTGCTCATAACCTCGACCTGTAGAATACTGAATGACATTCTCACAAACTGTGGCAAAATTGGGCGTCGTTAGTAGGGAGCGCTCAAGACGAGTTATCATTTTGAAAGAATTGAAATCTATGTACGAGTCCAAACATAATACTGTAATTTTATTACAGTATGAACAATTTTGTGACGAATGAAGTCTTTTAAAGGGCAGTAACATCAACTACTTCATAAACATACTGCCAAATTACTAATATCGGAAGAAATGCAAGTTTGTGGTCATTCACGTAAGAAGTTTTGCAGCAACTGCCGTCGGATGTGATCGGAGGTGTTTCCCGTCGGTAATAAATTCAGGCAGTGGCAGTTTACGTCGGTAGTAGTTCCAGTCAGATGTAAATCTACATTGGTGGTAATCCGTGGTAGTCGCAATCACCGATAATGATATAACAGAACGAACGCCTTTTAAAATCTGATAGCGTAACTCAGGCTCTGACTCATCACCTACACTCTCAACATCTTTGTCTTGCATCTCAATTTCTGCTAAAATTATGTATATTTTATGTAATGTTTCTGCTAGCAAAATGATTGCCAACTTCTTAATAATCTAACGTACTGCATTGGCTGCTAAGAAAACCATTCATCTGAAATGCGTTCTCTACTTAACATTTAATGAAATAAGTTTTCTTTGGTACCTGCTACATTAAAGAATAATAATGATGATATCATCTTCGATGTTGCAGTTTGCCATAAAATCTACTAGATTAAAAAAAATCATCTATTTACTAAGAAGAATTATTCCGATAAAATTATAACTTTGTGGTTACCGTTAAGATGGCATTTATAAATTTTTACTCCAACACTCAAATACTTCTACTGATTTATTACAACGACTGAACTGTTTGAAACTACACCATATTGGATGTAAAGGTAATAAATAAAAGCCTTCAAACACAGAGGAGTATTTCTATAATATAACATAATAGATTTATGGATTCACGCCATCATACTATCCCATATCTACTCAATCGCTTCGCTTTTTAAAACTGAAGAATTCAGGTATTCAGTGTCAAAGATCGGGTGCTCTATATAAATACGTATCAAATTGCAGAAAAGTGGAATTTAGGAATTTGTCAAATTGCAAATCTATGAAGTCAAGAAAAATGAAGCAACGGGACTATAGGTGCACCTGATTCAGAAACTGTTACATATACATTCATTTCAAATCTCATTTCCAGAAAACTAGAAACCGGAAAAAGTTCAACCTGTTGATATATTATAGACTCTTGTAAAGCACTATTAAGTTCATTTTTTACCCTACTGGATGTAATATTAGGAATATGTCATATCCTAAGACTGTTTATCGGCCAAATAATAAAATTAGCCATCTACACTTTCCCGTAGCTATAATCTACGATAAAATCGAAAAGAAAATAAGTAAACGTGCTATTTTTTGTAATTTTCCCTGACATACCTTAGCGAGGCCACACAAGTGATTTTATATTTAAAATCTCTGAGATAAATTGAACCCTGATTAAATATAATTTTTATGGTGCTAGACCCGCCGAGAAACATCTTTTGTCCTTATTAAATCTATTACATTCTTAACAAAAAATATATGCTCTATTTAGTTCTAAACACACATACGGCAGGTGAATTTAAATGTTGAGTCCGGAGCTTTCTCAGATTAATTTATTGTCGCGTCAAGATAAGGCATGATTATGGAAGCGCCACAAAGAAGTTTCAGATATTATCTCAAATAAGTGAAGTCAAGGTTTAAACCTGTTGCGCGTTTTTTTCATATTGCTGCCTTGTACAGTGACGCTTCTCTTATCCTTCTCTTAAGCTTTGGAGCCGCAAAGTTCTTTTTGCAATTGATTGCAATTCGATACCGTTTTTGTCGCATTTTCTGTGCAGAATATTCTAGCTGTCTTGTTTATACTTTTATTGTTTTAGTAGCTACATTCTACATATATTAACAAATTCATTTACTGGAGATTGACTATCCTTGAACTCCTTGTTAATTTTTAATTTTATTACATGGCTGTCGTTGAAAACGAGAACCGATTCGCTTCCAAACGCGTTCGTTAATCAATATTTTTAATACTGTGGTGCGTGGGGAAATAAAACAAAAGGATGCATTAGTTAAACCATATTTGCAATGGCGACTGTGTCATCAACATATATAAAGTTATTTATTACTTGCTTCCTACTACCTTTCCCGCTGAGCAACTCTTTTTATTATAAAATATTATCCACAAGAGTTAGTTGTGTTGCCACTCTTCTTTTTATCAGATGTTTCAAAGTGAAAATGTTGTACAATCGTAGAATCATGAAAGTACAACATAGTACGATAATGGACATAGTTAACATGAAGACTGGTTTGATATGCCCATATAAGTCGCGTGGGTGAAGAAAGGTGTCCAGAAAAAGCATTAGAATTGTGGCCCCAAAATCGAGTTCGAATACTCTTCATATACGATCCTGGTACAAATTCTATGAAATTTTGAACATCAGTTAAAGACTGTATCTAACTGCTGCAATCCTTAATCCATTCATCAAGATCAGACATTTAGGTGAAGTTATTTCAGACTTTTCCACTCATGTCATGTTTATAAAACCTCCTAACCTAAACTCAGACGATTCATAAACTTACGATCAGGGCTAGCTCACAATACATTTGCTGCATTTATTATATAAGCGGAATTCATAAGTTCCTTCTGCTTTCTAACAATAAAGTAATGGACTGCATAGATAACTTCATCCACTACCAAAAATCTAAGAATTATGTCATTAGAGCTGAAGTTTTTTTAATACTATTACGAGAAAATGATAGAAATATGAAAACAGACCACAGGGATGAATACTGTTCAACCACTAGTTTCTATATTAGAAAATAGAATCAAATTCTGTCGTGGTGTAAATTCTGAAAAATTAGTCCACTTTTTCCAAAATTGTTACAGCCAGTGTCCTGACTATCGTTTGAAACAACCTTTTCGAATATATTTACTAGACCTCTTCATGAATACGAGGACGTAGATACACATTCTTGGGATACTATAGAAGAAAACCACTACAACATCATTTCCTTTCAAGTCATACACTTTTTCCAGTAATCCCTCAAAAAGTTATTCAAAACATCTAATTTTTCGTGTACAAATCGTCGGCTTTTTCACTTAATGGGAAGTAGAAGATAGTTGGGATGAGTAACATTTGTAGTATAATACATCTAGTAATATTTTTTATGCTTTGAATAGATTGTTGACCTCAATAATTGGAAACCATCTTCATCTATTGCTATTTTCTCATGGCGGGGAACTCACGTTTCATCCCTTGTAATCAGTTGTTCTAAAAAGTAGTCTGAACTTCTGAACTCTGTTAACAATGGGCGCAAAATGCATTTGCTGCGACGTGTGATCGCCAACTAAAATAGATCCCTCGCTAATATTTGGGTAAGCATCTTGACTAAGAACCAACACAACTTTATTTTAATTAAAACGTAAAGCAAGTCATTAATTGCTCAAATATTCATCCGCTTGCAAAGAAAACACACAAACAAAACAACTCAATATTTAGATACAGCCTTTAATATAGAATACAGAACAGAAAATATTTTGGTTTTTATGGAGACCATAAATTAGCTTAGTATACATCCAAACACAATATTTAGATTAAAAGACGCGATCTGCACAGCATGGATTAGTGTCGGTTCTGAATTCATATATTTAGTCCCAATAATGATCGTATGAGCAGATAAATGCATGGCTAAGACAGCTATTCCTAGGCCACAAAAATGCCACAATTCTTCGAATTCACGATAATCTGGTCTGCTTCACGACGTTATTTATTAATAAAATGTCATTAGACAGAAAACTATGCATAAAACAAGCCATTCCAAACGTTTTACGATGGCTGCCAAAAATAAGGGGATTTAGGAGTTATATATTACTCTAAGTAGTTACATTTAGAATTATAACTACTAAAATTCTTAAGCAAGTGTTTATGTAACTGCGAAAGTAGGCTGAGTTTAATGCTTGACGACTTAATATTATTTTTTGTCGTCGTTTCCTATTTGCTTAATCAAAGCTGAGACGCATTTAAATGCAGTTTCTTTGGGTGCTGATTACTGAACTGTGCAATTTAACATTTGGTGACTCCCGACAAAAGAACATGATTGACATAGAAAGCGAAATAAGTAGCAACCAAAATGAAGGCTCAACTATATGTGTTAGGTTACCTACGTTTTGATCTACTGATAATGACCTTTGGTTTGCTCAAGTAGAATCAGTATTCTCCACCAAGAGGACAAAATCTGAGAACAGTATCCATATATTGTCCTGGAGCTAAGAGATTTAATTATATCTCCACCAAAAGAAATTCCATATATAATACTAAAAGAAGAACTCATTAAAATAACATCAATTTCTCAAAATAAGAGGATTTATCAATCGTTAGATTTGAAGGAAATTGTAGATAGAACTCTTTCACTGTTCCTTCGAAAACTGAAGAACTGTTACAAGACCAAACGCTACTCAAAACACAAAACAGCCCCTCATGAAAAACAACAAGTCGTTACTTGAATAATAAGCCCCTTAAGGGGGTGTCAAATCTGATGTATGATTACTTCTAATAGTGGAGACTATTCGTTCTGATGAAAAATTGTTTCGAGTTGCGTCTGCGGGAAAATGGAGTAGACGAATAATCCACTATATCCAACTAAACGGCAATATTGGCCCGACAGTACACACCGTAGATTAGTAATTTTATCAGGGAACAATTTTATGTCAATCCGGCGTTTAACCGTATTCGAAAACGTAATTTAACGTATTAGGTTCCCTGTATTACACGACTGACTAACTTTCGGCACAGCACACTGCCACAGACTCAACGGAACACCTCAGACTGAATTTTGAATGGCCGACCTACCCATGTGGTAGCTCGGGAATCGGGAGCCACAAGCTGACTTTTTTAGTAAACCCCGACTGAATGCGAAGTCAAGCTGTAAGAAATTCAGTATCCCCGATCCCTCGCGGGATGTAAAAGTACGAAGAAAATCTCCAATGCGCAATGAATTGGGCCAGACCCAAAATGAGCGAGAACTAAATGGTCCTGCAATAAGTGCGCTTGAAATGCAAAACGTATCAACTCGTCGTTTTTAAAGGAACTGTTTTTTAAACGATTGCCACTAACGTAAGATAGGTTCTATTGACTTCACCGGACATTACGTATTTAGAAGGATTAGCACAAAAGGTTGATAGAATTTTGTAGCTCCTGTCAGTTTAATTTTCAGGAATTTGATATTAATTATTTAAAAGCTAGATTTTAAAATTCTTCATCAAAATTTTGCAGCAGGAGTTGAAGTAGCACTCCAAATCGTTGCGGAGAATACAATCAAAATTCTAAATTAGATTTAGAAAGAAAAAACCCGCTAAGATGTCTGTGTTATCACCGGAACTTCGGAAGAAAATCCCAAAAATGTGTTTAACCTTGTTCCTGATGTGAAGATTCGTTCGCTATTACTTCCGGGTATTAAAGCACACAGAAATTAATTACGTCAAAATTAGTATGAACTGATTTAAACACTAACATTAACAATTCAACTAAAAATTGTGAAAAATTTCAGCTGTTTACAGTAGTAAGACATACTGTAGCTTCGTTATCTAATTTTCCACCTCCCAATGACAGATTCAGTAGCATTCATATTGATATCGTTGGCTCACTGCATCCTTTAAAGGGTTTTATCTACGTAGTTACTTGTACTGATCGTTTTATTAGATGGCCTGAAGTTATTTAAGTCAGGGATATTTCTAGTTAGATCGTCGCCGTTGCTATAGTCTTTAACTGGAAATCAAGATTTGGCGTTCCTAATATCTTAGATCCCATAAAATTAGAACCACCTCTTATCATTCAAGTTCTAATGGCATTATCGAAAGGTTTCATGGTAAGCTAAAAGATTCTTTTAAAGCAGTAAATATGCCAAAACAGTTGGATAGCTGTTCTTCCTTTTGTCATAATTAGTTTACGGTCTAATATTAAAGAAAGTTTACAGATATTAAAGAAAGTTTACAGTGCAGTTCAACTAAATTAATTTAACTATGGTACTACTCTAAGACTTCCAAGAGAATTTTTCGATGAAGATTCTTAAAGATGTAAATTTTGCAGAATACGTTTTAAAATTGAAAAATATTATGCATAAATGAAAGCTCCCTAATTCTAAACAACGACGTTATTTCACTAGCAAAGATTTGTTTCCTTCATCTCACGTTTTTATTTCCATCAATGGATTATCTAAAAAAAAATAAAGGTTTAAAAGTTAGTTGTGTCACATAAGATAAAAATAGACAGGTGTAAAATGTTTTAAGGATTAACTAGTTTTTCCTCTTAACAGATTTACCAGAAGGAAGAAATCGAGGATATTCTCGTACTAAAGGTAAAGACAGGATCGTAACTAGGGATGCACCGATACGGGTTTTTTGGCCGATACCGATATATCGGCCGATACCGATATAATCGAGGCCGATACGCCGATATATTCTCATTGCTCTCTCCACTACTTTTTGACTACATGCAAGCACGTGTGGGCCGCTGCTTGCTTGATTCGGGCGGGGTAATCCCCTAAATACGAACTCTAGCTTAGGTTTGCTTATGGAGGTGTCTTCTTGTCATTTCGTTTTAATAACGCAATTTAACACAGTCATTTTTTTTCTTGACCTATTAGTTAGTGTTGTTAACAATTTCTGATGATGCAAGACCTTGAAATGGCATCGCCTGATCGAATGTTTTTGCTGATGGACCGAGCTCTGTGGACTAGTGGTTACCACGTCTGCTTAGTATTCGAGAGGTCGTGGGTTCGATTCCCTTGGCCGCCTTCTTTGATTCAGGTTTTTAGGTGGTTTTCCTGAGTCAACAGAGTACCTTCTCTGAAGCAAATGTCGGGGCAGTACTTCTCCACCTTTCCTGACCTCTCTTGCATTCTCCACCCATTCTGAAATATTCCCGTTATTGGCTGAAGAGGGACGCAAGGGGCCCCCAGCTGGGGGAATTTAAATGACCCTGAACCTTTACCTTTTTCTTTTTTGCTGATGCAGTGCATTCTAGAAGCTGGAAGATATTTCGCTGCATGGTGCAACACACTGGATGGAGAGCCTAATGTTTTTACATAATAATTTACAAAAAATGAATTTTCGATATTAGATAGTAGTTATATTTTATACTCCACAATGATTATTTACATTTTATTGTTCATTTCTTATAATAAATATTAAATATTGAAAGGAAATTCACTTTTGCCGATATATCGGCAAAAAAGAAGGCCGATATCGTAACCGCTATGACAAACGAGATTTGAAAGAGGATAACTGGCGAAATTCATAGAAAAATAAAGGCCTTTTTAAAGGCGCTCGATATATGAGTACTAACGGTCTTTTATATTCAACTGATTTGATGATCAGGATTTTTAGGTATGGCAGATGATCAACAATTCCGTACCTCAAGAGGAAGCCCGCTTGTTCCCTAGTTTGGTAAAGATCTGATCTGCTCTCTAATCTATTGGTGAGTATCTTAGTAAATAATTTATAAATATTACTGAGCAGACTGATCGGCCTGTAATTTTCGATATTTGCAGTATCTCCTTTTTTACTTCCTTTTACAATAAAGGAAGTATTGGATTCACCCCAAAAATTCGAAATTGAGTTTTCAACAGATCTTCACGTTTTAGAGTCCCCTGACCCCAAAAAACACATTTTTTGTCATTGGTCTGTCTATGTGTCTGCCTGTCTGTCTGTCTGTCTGTGAACAGAATATCTCAAAAACGGAAAGAGGTATGGCGTTGAAACTTCATATATAAGTTTTGTGCACTATGTAGATGCGACAGCCATAACTGGAAGTAGGTGTTTACTCTTGTGATTTTTCAGTTTTTTTCGATTTTTTCAAAAACGGCTCTAACGATTTTTTTCAAACTTTACGTTTTAATGCATTTTTAATGTGTATTGATGTGAGATAGGTGATTTTCCAGTTTAATACTTCTAAAATGGGTTTATTTTGTTTTTTTTTCTATTTTTTTATTAACTCCTATTTTAAATATAACACCCGGTATAATATTACATTTTTTAATTCAGCTTAAAACTCTAGAGAAAATTTGTCTCTTGAACTAACCCTCTATTTTGTACCGTTTTTGTAAAATTTTTAATTTTTGAAAATTTTTGACAAATTTAAAATCAAATTTTTGGCTAATTATAAGATCACTGTAAAAGGAAGTTGTGTGCGCGTATCACACCAGATTTTTATGCAATGGAACCATGATTGAGTTGTTCCATCTGACAGAAATGGTGTGAGTATACAGACACACGTTGAAGAGCTGTTGTATCCTGGTCATCACTACATCATCACCTGTTTGTATTGTGGAGCTAGATATAATATTGAGAACATTGCAAGAGTATAAAATTAACTATACATACGTCCAAATAATCCACATCTATTAGAACGCCACAACATCCATAAATCTCAGCACAACTAGCCGAAAATTAAAAACTAATGGATGAGTGAGACAAGTAAACAACCGACCGACAGATAAAACTTCGACAAAACTAAAATGATGACCAACCTACTTCCCAGTTAGCCTATACCTGTAGAAGGACGGATCGAAAGGCCGATGATCGTCTCTGCGAAACCGAGTGAGAAACTAAAAACTACGTAGAAGACCTGGAGTACAAGACATCACAGATCGCATTGCAAGACTGAAATTGAGGTGTGCGGGGCATGTTGCCAGACATGTGGATGGTAAGTAGACAAAGAAATTAATCGAGTGGCGATCTAGAGAAGGCAGGAGAAGTCGCGGAAGACCACTCACTCGATGGACAATAATGATGAATGTCGACCAACTGGATCGCAATTGCTCAAGGGAGAGAAAATTAGAGACACTTAGAAGAAGCATATGTCCAACAATGGACGTTTTTGGCTGTTTGATGATGGAAAAACAAAATAGCATCGTGGGATAATGTTTTTTAAAGATCGAACTACCAATCGTCTTCCTTACTAGTTTATATTTCTACTTCTTTAAGAGAAGTTCCTTACTGAAGCACATTACTTCTTCGACATAGTAACGCCGCGCTATGCATTACACTCTGTATTTTTTTTTCTGTTTATTTTCATCAACACGCTATTAAAGTAGATCGATTTTAGAATTACTCTGTACAAGAACATAGATTTCATAATAACATCAATTCCACTCGTCGACCTACTCGTATGATGGGTGAAGAGGCCCTTCGAGCACCCACCCAAAAAATCGGACAGCAAGCTATTGGCAAACAATCGCCAAATAACGATAACAATGCAGCGCTACACCATCGCTCGAAGGTACAAATTGAAAGCACGGGCAATTTCTATAATGCGCAGTTGATTGCCGGGGGCAGGAGTCGTGGGAAAGGGGGCCCACCTGGCCTCATCAGCAGTAAGCACGCGGGATACGGAAGACACGTGACCTATTCAGCGGTAAGTATCGGCGCTGATTGACCGCTCAATGCCCTGAGGTAACGGACAATACTGGTGATTACTGGAGGCCGTGCGCCGCACGTGTTTGTTTAAGTTCTTTGAAACCCCATCGCCCCGAACGCCGGCAAATTACAAAGCGAATATGAGGCCATCTCCGGGACGGAGGGAAGGCTTTGATTGAATCTTGGCGCGCTTTGCGAAGTATCGGAAATTATAACTTTACCCGAAATCCTTAAATTAGGGAGTACCCCATTTTCGAAGATCGTCGAGTTTAAACTCAACAGCAATTCGCAATCGGCAGATGTACAGCTGTTACCTCTTGAGCTTCTGAAATTCTTCTAAAATAATTTAAAATGTTGACAACATGTCTATTCAATAGTGCCGTTGGACAACGTTCTAGACGATGCCCATCACTGTTCATCGTTTTGAAACTTTCTTAATATTCTTGTACAATGAAATAGAAAAGCACTCAAATACCCCAAGAGGAGATGGTTTTAGACTTATAAAAAACTACAACAACAACCTTTCAACCAGTTACACGCCACCGATTCCACGTGTGTTGGACCACCACGCTTAATTCTAACTGTTAGAGTAACTTTGACTCTGACGATGCAAGTTGCAACATCTTGCGAAATGTGCAAATGCATCAAGTGTGTAAGAAATACAAAAAAATTGTAAAATATCATTTAGACTAAATACCTAAGGGATGCCATTAATTCTAGTACATACACTATCTTAAGTTTCATTATGAACATATTACCTCTAACTTCGGGATATCTAATTATCAATTTTAGACTCAAGTCTCAGATTAGATAGACTCAATTACTCCAACCAGCTTCAAATAGTACCAAGCAATCTTTTAGGCTACATAGGAATATCAGACTAGATACGGTGGAGACGGCGGAGCTTGCATTAGCCATACACAAAATCATAGTAACATAATAGTTATTCATGTATTGAGGGAGTAATCAATAGATTATAGCACGAGGGAATGTTTAAAGCGCGACGTGAAACGAGAGCTCTAAATTTTCCGAAAGACAAATCCGCAATGAAATGTGATGGGTAATTAAGACCCAAATACCTTCAATAAATCAACCATGTAAATTCGCGGTAGCGCGAGTGAGCTAGGACACTATTCTTGTCCTCGTAACTCATTATAAACTAGTCTTACACTAAGGCAAATTTTAATACGAACTAAATGCATACGATTTGGTCGAAGACGCTTGCAAAAAATAACGAGAAGCAAAAAATATAGCCGCAGGTAGGCGCAGACAATTGAATTATACTTGGTCTAGTTACGCATGACAACGGATGGATAATCCATCTCGAACGACTAAAGGCCGTGCAAAACGAGTTCGGCGACAGCGATAACTGTTAAACGCTGCGCGTTAGGATAGGGGTAGCTAAAATGCATAAAACGGACAATACAATTATTGAGCTATTAAAGCGTAGCGTTTGTTGCCCATAACATATTCAGCAGTTCAACAGTTCAACAGTTGCCATTCATATGTAAACTTGGAACAAACCATTTATTGTAGAAAAAGTGAAAATGATATATCGTTCTTGCTCAGTAAAGATGGTTTAAACGAAAATAATATCAACAACTAACTTGAAGTTAATTGAAAAGGAAAATACTTAAACAGAGTTAAATAGAGCTATGGTAGATGTTAAAAACAAATTGCATAAGAGGTTTTAAAGAAAATTACTCTAATAACTGCATTCTTAAAATCATTCTGTTTCAGTGCAACACTGCTTCCAAGAACGTTTCAAAATTCCAGAAAGATTGTAGCTGTGCAAGTTTCCATGCACTATTTTCCGAAGCACTTTCTCCTAACTGCTGCAACAGGAAAAGTGAATGGCTTCGACCTGGTTCTTTATGACCGTTGCACGTACATTCGTATTTGAATACGTTATGTCCAATCTTAAATGCAATTGTTTTCTGGTGCATAAATAATGCACGCTACATTTGCGAGTGTGCATTGAACATTCGACGTTAACTAGTTCCAAAAATAATCGGAGTCGTGCCTTGAGTTATTTGTTCCGTATGCTAAAATTTCAGTTCCTCGTAAACAGTCTGTAAATACACTCACAGCGCCCTTATTTTGCAACATTTCGGTGTATTTGTGCACTTAATTTCCGCCAGCCTCCGATACATTGTGTGCAAGTTTTGCGAGTGGCAGGTTAGTCTACCGCTATAAATAATCCACTTCGGCACTATTAACGCACTGTTTGAAACTTTCGGTAAGACCGACGGAAATAGCAGTGCGTAATTACAATAACGACGCCTGAGCAATCCGATTCCGCGTTGTGTGCAGACTAACGCTAACCTAGCTACATAAAAACTACTTTGTCAGAACCTTCACTGTTGCTACTCCTAGGATTCAGGGCAAGTAGTATATGCTTGTAAGCATTCCTTGTAAAGAAGGTGCAATATAGGTACTAGGTTAATAATTTTCCCTCAAAATTCCAAAGTGGTGCTCCATTCTTCAATAAATATAATTAAATACAAGGATGGCCAAGTAACTTGGAGCCCCTTGCTGCTTCTGACTGCAACCCAATGTACACGTAACTGTAATTTTGTTACTATGTTATGCAAATTACAAATAAAAAACGATATAGTTAGAACACAAATAATTAAACGTACAGACAGCGAATGTATAACAAACATTAAATTAATATTTTGTAATGTCGCCGCTGTTTGTCATTACAGTTTACAATCTATCTGTCATGGAAGTTGGTAAATTTTTGATATATTCAGGAGATAAGTTGTATTTTTACCTATATTAAACTAAGTGACAATCGCTCTTATTTGCATAGAGAGCAAAAACTCATTAGCCTATCGAAATCATTCAAATGACGGAGCATGTTTTCAAATAACTGACTTTCGACGTTCGATGACACAGGTTACTAAAGTATAATTGTAAAAAGTTGAATTTACATTGGGAAAAAATAGATGTACCCGATTTTTTTGGCAACAACCGTTGCAGTTCCGAGTAGTAAAGGGCTCCAAGTTGTTCCCACTCCCTGTATAGTGTATACATTCATTAAAAATTAATAATTTATTGACTACTCTATGGGCTCTTCTATCACGAAGCATGCTATTCTGAAAAAGCTTATTTTTAGCACCAAAGTCGATGCACACAAGCTGAATGTTACCTAGACAAATATCAGCCCATTTTAAAAGTGTTCAAAATAATATGCGTATATTCCCCTTGCACAACACCAACTAAAATAATTAAATGTGTTTTAAAAAGAAAGCGAAATAGTGTTCAGAATTATGTACAATATAGGTAAAAACGTCTTATAGTTTCACTACAACAGTAAAAGGAAATACTTAGTAATGCGAATTACATCAATTTGCAAAGAAAAAAAATTCAACCGAAACGACGGGATTCGAACATTCCCTCACATGCCGAATCACACGCTTTAACCGCTCGCTCATGACCGCGCACCTTAACCGCTCGCTCATGACCGCGCACCTATTGTACTCGTTTCCGACTGCCTTATAAAGGACGCGGTGACGACACGTCTGTTCGTGGACGAACTGCGCCCGATCGGTGACGATAAAAACGTGAGATACAGCCACAACATACGTTTATAGATAGGAATTTTAAAAAGCTGCCGTGCTGAATAAACATAACAGTTCCCTATAGTTCTACTTTTACTCAATCAACTTGTCCAAAACATACATTCAAGATCGAACTTGTTGGTTTTACAAGTTATATTGTAGATATACTGTACGGAATTAGTAACTTAAACCTCTGGCTTATATAGATCTTGCTTTTGGAGAGGGGGCTGAAGAAGTCCCAGTTTCAAAAACAAAACCAATATAATACATTAAATTGGGCTAAGTTAAATGTGTTTTTCGATTAGCGTTAACGCAACTAAAAAAGTTATTTGCAATTTTGTAAGCTCTAGAGCGATACATAGCAACTTATGTGTGGTACACAAAGTAGTGCATTGCGATATTCTACGTTCTTGTTTAAAGAGTGTTGATCAAATTAAGTACGAATCGTTTTGTGTTATTCAACCAGTTGCTCTTTTTATCGAATTTCTTTTTCGAGTTTCAATACAAAAGTATGTGGCAACACCGTCGCATACTGTACAAGACAATGAGGTTTTGAAAATGAAAATTATTTATACATAAATGTCTCCTATTATATATAGAATGCCAGTACATATGCCTATTTATGTACTAATCTATGCATGGCGTCTGTAACATTGCTAATTTTACAAAAAATAATCCGTAAAATTCCAAATGGAGTCACATCACTCTAGAGCTCCCTATATAACCTCAATCAACACTCGTAGATACGCCACTGATTTGAATCATACTGCACTCGAAAGAATAATGTACAATAGAATAGAGCAGAAATACAATTGAAACCAAACACTTCCTATTCTTAGTACAGTGTTTTATGTTAATGACTGTACAAATTCTGTAATATTCTAATCTGATGTAATATTATAACACTGTACACCCATAGATGGCTCGGTATACTCCCCATACTTGCGTTTTAACCTAAAACCAAGAGATGGACGCGAACCGCTCGCACACCGGCAAAACGGTCAGCAAATATTCTGTGAACGCATCTCGGAAGAAATCCTCACAACTAAGGCATACCTAAGTGTGTGTATATATGTATATGTAGTTTGACATTTAACATTGATATGATTCGATACTGCTACCATAAAGGAGTCTTGTAGAAGGAGCTTTGAACTTTACTTTCTCACCCTTCCGACTCCCGACAGTATTAAGTATAAATGTGTCTTCACATATACACGCATTTTCTTTGCAAATGCAAATGTATGGAAAATCAATAGTGCTTGTGTATATTTCACCTTTACTCCCAATTTGATTTCTAAAACACTAATAGATATTAAATGCGCAAATATTATCACTACTCAATAAATATTTAGCCAAATTACCGAATGTAACTTGTTTGGTGACGGGAGAGTTACCACCAGGCCTGTGGAGTCGGTAACAAAAAATCCGACTCCAACTCCGACTCCGACTCCTGATATTTTAGTAGTTTGAATCCGACTCCGACTCCCGACTCCGACTCCGGCAGTACTAGAATATTGATAACCCCCCCCCCCTCCTATTCCTTTTCCTCTACCTGATAAACTTTCACAAGTTGTGCAGAATGTGGTTGATTATAATAAACTTCATATATTTACAAATATTGCATTCACGGTTTCCAGCAACGTAATGATTTCACGTACAAATACACAGAGAGGTTTACATACGTAAATGAGAAAAAGGAGCAAATTTACTTTAAGAAGAATACATTTCATGGCAAAATTTCATAAACGTGTAAATTCCAACAAGTAAGTTTCTTACCTGCCTACTAAACTAACAGTACTAACTACATTCCGTAGTAGATTATTTTCTTAAAGGGTCACCTGCCTACATAATATACTGAGTCATAGGAAATTCAAATAGTCTGAGGTCTGGGCAGGGTTGAGCAGATTTAAATTATTTGATTAAAATAATAAATTTAATGGAGTAATTTAATTATCAAAAGTATATAAATACATATAAATAATTTTTTTTATATTTTGTTAAATCAACAAAACCAATACACAAAAGAAGTGCCCTTCAAATATTGCCAATTAAACAAAACCACCATAAACAGTAACAATATAACAAAATGTTGAAACTGTTTTAACTTTTAAAATACATCTTGAAACAGTTAAAACATAAAAATAAGGTGCACTATAAAAGTTAGAAATTAGACGTAATACTAATAATAGTAATAATAGGTACTACGCTTGTTTTATTGTTAATCACATAAAACAGTTATTGGTAAGATATAGAAAAACCGTCTACTACGTTGTACAAGGACAAAGTCGGTATTTTTTAAATAGTTTGGTAGGAATTTAAATTTACAAGCGGTGATCACACTGATTCTAGAACACACTCTGCACTCTGCACACTCGTGGATCTATGAATTAACATATTATAGTACACGTGCATTTTCATAAACTACCATAAATAAAGAAAAATCGATTTTTATTAACCCTGAGTCTGTCTTCAAATAGTCAGTACTACAGTCGTTCAAATACTTTGTTAGCTTTTGGTGTTTTTATTTAAAAAAAAATTGTAAAGTGGGAGTCGGAGTCGGATAATTTATACGGACTCCGACTCCGACTCCACCCAAAAAGTTCCGACTCCTCGACTCCGACTCTACAGCCCTGGTTACCACAGTGTTATAAATATTATTTAATTCAACAGCAGTTATAAAATAATAGGAATATTGAAAGTCAAACCAGACTACGACTTCCCAACAGTAAAATTTACTATTTCAAATTGAGCGCAGAGTGATCACCTGTACGTCAAGTTTACGTCTGGTTGTCGTTAACAAAATTAATTTGTAAGTAAATTTGACGTGTAGTTGGTATCTGAGGGTAGAGAGAGTTCCTTGCTTTTGCGTTGTTGCTAGGTATATTTTACCAGAAAACGTTTACTTGGATTTATCAGAACTATTCAGAAGAAATTTCCGCAAACGCCATCATAAATACAAGTGATTTTAGTGACATGAGAGAAAATGAGACTTCCGACTTGGAAGTGGATGATGGCGACTATAGTCCACATAATTTAGGTGAGAAGAAGTAAGAACAATTATCGAAAGATGCTTGAACAACGACAAGGACAAAAAGAAACTACAAATATTGGAAAACAGTTAAGGAAAAAAACAAAATATGTCAGAACCATTTAGTTCCGGGACTACCCAAGCGGAAAGTGCATTTACCATTTCAAGCTGTTTTTTTTTGCAAAATAAAAGCACCTTGAGCTATCACCAAGAAATATATTTATCAAGAAATATGAACAAATTAACAAATGGAAATAGCTTACTTATATAACCTTAGGTGTTGTCAGATCGAGGAGCGGAAGTGTTCTCGCTTCTGGTCTGCATTCACCTTCCTGATAACCCTGTCAACGACCGCCTAAGTCAGATTAGCCCTCTACTTACAAGGAGAAATTCAAAATACTGGCTCCGGCGCCGACAGTGAGGATATGATAAAATGAAGACGACGCTGCTGACTGTATATTTTTTGTGTATAGGCGTGACAAGTATACTGATTTCCGATATAGTTCAACCCTCTCTCTCACTGAGGAAGATAATTAGAAAAAATGTCCTTGGAACGCGTCTGATGTAGAACAGCAGGGGAAAATATAAATACTCTGTAGTCTGTTTCCATCTGCAAAAGAAAGAACGAGAAACTTGTTTTAATCAATGCTGTAGACGCTAGAGCATCAAATAAAATTTTGGTAATGTAATCAAAACTCAGACTAAGTGCATACTTTAGTTTATTATTTTATTTGTTTGACATCTAATAAGTAAAATCTGTTTCGTGTGAGTTAGTTGTGTGTTGCCGGGCTCCATAGCTCAGTGGTAAGCATTCTGGCTACTGATCTAAGGGTCGAGAGTTCGATCCCCGATCCCGGTGAGGTTTTTAAAAATAAAAAAATGCGGATGAAAACCTCTACAGAATGCCATCATTCGGAAGTGATGTAAAGCCGTGGGTCCCATGTTACTACGATGTGTAGCATGTAAAAGATCCCTTGCTAAGGTTGGAACTCCTTAGTCTCGGCAAAAGTCTAAGTAGGACAAAGGTACCTGGTACTCTGCATGCCTAGACCTTGTTCATGGGGTTGGCAAAAAGGGCCTATAAAGGCCTACTTGCTAGACTCCCCAGAGTCTCCCCAAAAATAACACTAACTAACTAACTAGTTGTGTGTTATAATAACTATAATACAGAAACAATCTGTACATAAAACGTTTACATATTTTTAACATTCCCTTACAACCTAGAAAGAGTAGCAATCTAAAGAAATTTTTTTTATTTTCAAAGATCACGATTCTCAGGCAAGATCAAATTCAAATACTGCACACCGTACTAAACTCTTGACAGTTATGTTGTTTTAAATTATAGTGAGGCATTTTTAATGTTGATGCGTTGTGTGATTGAGAAAATTCCTCTCAGTATTCCTTTGTCATTTCATGGTACACAGAGGCAGACAGAGAAGCACCAAGCGGTGTGTGGAAAGCTTGGGGCTCTTTTTGGAGTTTTCACGAGTTTAAATGGTTCCTATTGGCTATTGCTGTGACATATTGAGTGGGCAAGTCCCAGATGAGGTATTTTGCTCGCCGTGTCATAGTTGAGGGAATTTAGAAAGCTTTTAGAGTTATTCAGGCGGCAGAGCTATGATAATCATTCTTTTGTCTTTTGTGGATTCATCCACTAATTACGTTTTCGGAAGATCGGAGGTTGCTGTATGTGGAGGTCCACGCACAGGACAGTTATTCATTAGAGGGATTTTGGTTCAGCAGCCTTCCAGCGGTTTAGCCAGCTGAGACCAGGGCTTTCGTTACTTCTTGCAGGATATTTTCAGGTATCACTTGAGATGTGCTTCGCGTGGCTTCTTTATGGTAAAGGTTCAGGGTCATTCCCATCAGGGGAGGGGTGGAGAATGGAAGAAAGGCTAGGAAATGTGGAGAAGTACTGCCCCGAGAAGTACTGCCCCGGAATTCGCCTCAGAAAAGGTACTCTGTTAACTAAGGAAAACCATCTAAAAACCTGAATCAGAGCAGACGGCCAGGGGAATCGAATCCGCGATCTCCCGAATACTAAGAAGACGTTCTAACCACTACTTTACAAAGCTCGGTATGTACCACACAGCGTAGCCTGCTAGTCAAACAACTGTAAACATTATTTCAGTGCGAAGTTATTGGAGGCTTTACCTAATGTGGTTTAGCGATTTGAGTTCATATTGTTCCATTTACATTCGCTCACATGTTATTGTATGAAGTGTAGCCGCGGTTTTATCCTTTTACATATTTTTAGTTCACGGAGCAAATTTCGGTGCTGAGAGATTTTCTTTCAGGTTGAGAATAGCATTTGTGTCAGCTAGATTTATTGAATTATTAAATAGGTCAACCTCTATACATTTCCCAAAGCTGTTAGAACTTCGTGCGTTGTTCGCTAATATTGTTATCTCAGCTTCTTCTTCTTCGTCCTCTTATTATATGCCAGTGGCTTATTTTTTAACCACAAACTGGTTCTATGAGCCGTCTGTACTCGTAAGCCGGTAGATCGCTAGCTTTGTCCGTCGAAAGTGAGGAAGAGTTCCCTTATTAGGGATTAACAACTACCACAGGTGTTAGCGTGGTCGCCTGCGATTAACATAATTCAGTGGCGCGTGGAAAATATGCAGGTACCTGAATAAATAACCATTGGTTATAAAGAAATAGGTTGTATTCGAGAAGATGTAAAACATTTTAATGACTCAGTGAATATTAATTGTTCGAAAATAGACGACCTTAAATATTTAGTTAGAACTCCTTCTTAAGGTGGTAATTTTCGGATCCTTTACTCAACAGCGTTGTAAAGCAAATTCCTTTTATGTAGTTTCTAGTAAGCAACGTACCGGAGGCGAGGCTTACATACCAATTTATATGTTAAATGTAAGTCATTTATTGCATAATCTGTGATATTTATTACTGTCTGACATTTGTTATTCAAATGTTCTCGAGAGTTTGTGTATGACAGCAGTGGCGATTATTTATTTATAACCTACTTGTGATTACATCCAAGATATTATATATATTATTATTATCATTCTACAATCTTTCTTAAGGCTTTGATTTCACTTGTGTTGTATTTTCTTTAGCTATGATTGAGTCACTGAGCGGTTCGTTGCCTCAAGAAATCGCCAGGTATGTGCCAGTTGGAACGACTTGGCGCCCTTTAATTTAGTTTTCTCCTTTTCGGGGATTGACGCCGATCCACTCTCTACAGCTGCTCGATGGCATGTTTCCGACCATTAATAGCAAAACATTATGAGTTTGAATTTGCTATTTGAATAAAAAAATTAGTGACGCCGTGTTCTTGTCACAATACAACATAAACTGTGACGCAGGTAGCGGCACCTAAACTACAAATAATGGTTGCTGGTGCATTTATTCCTATCGGTACTAAGTATATTATTTATGGAAAGTATAAAAATGACAATTTGTATTATAAACGTTATTTTTGGAAAGTCACGTTTAGCATGTTCATCCCATACTTTTGAATACACTTCCATAATTTCCCTATGAAAGTCAACATAACCCTTAGCAACAAATTATTATGGATGAATCCGTTTTTTCTCTTTTTGTACTTTCAGTGCTGGTTTGAGAGATTTTATCCTTCAGATATCCCTATAAAAATAATTAAGATTTGGAGCTTTGGTGGGCCAGGTAATATTGGTAACTCGATGTATATTTATAAATATTCACGCTTCTAGCACTACGAGCCATATCTCTATCTTGCTTATACTACACACCACCTTGTCTGATAGCTATTGCGACACTTTAATTTTACTGCGGAAAAATTAATCTACTCTAAAAGGGCCTTCCATATTGGCCTTGACTACACTGTCAGTTCCATTAGTACACATGGTCTTGTAATTAATGGCAACCTTTAGTTTATAAATAATCGATGTTAAAAATAAGAATGCACAACAAGACAACTTCAAGACAAATTAATGCGAAACCTGAAGTGATAAATTTTACTAAAATTTGTTTTGAAGTATCTGCAGCTACGGTTTGTGCACCACTACAGCATTTTCTAGCGTAGCGGAAACAAACACCCCAAAAAGTGCCTCAACCGCACGTTTATATTAAGTTGATGGCAAAAAGCAGCTGAACTTGAAGAATTCCAAGCATCAACAAAACGGCAAGCTCAGCCGCGATAGCCGCAGCAAGAAACAGGCGTTGTTTGTCCCAGCAGTTTCCAAATCGGGTTGCAGCGTAAGGACAAGCCGGTCTGTCGCGTTGCATTAAGTGGAGCAGGTCCAAAAAAGCAAAAGTTAAGTGACTTGTGACATTTGAAACCGTTTTATCTTAACCCTTATCACGGGCACCAGGGAGGCGTGGAAGCAATCAAGTCATAAATCAGTATTTCTATTTGTTTTCCCGTCAGACTACGCTACGGGGGAGTCCGCCAGCGCAGGCTATCTGTCGGTGGACGCTCGAACTGAGATAAGAGACGTTCAGGCAACGGTAACCGGAACTGCCGCCTGCGCTTCCGCCGGAAGAGCATCCCTGTGCACTGGATGATAGGTGAACCAAGTGATTGGTAGCGATTACTGGCGATAGACTGCAGCCCAAGAACGCCGACCAGGTGGCGAGAGAGGAAATTCGACGGCTTTTCCTTTTGTTCGGTTCGAAAATTTAAAGTTATTTAGTAGAACTGCAACTAGCGACTCGCATGGGATACGACTAATAAAACTCGCAGGCGTTTACAAAACCTTCCCTGAAATTACAAAAAATTAACAGAAATTAAGGATTTGTCACGCCGTACAGTTTGAATTTTTTTCCCAATAAACAACTGATGCTGCTCTACAGGACAACCTGAACGAACACAAAAAGTATAATTTATTAATCTATGGACTTCTGAACGCAAAGTGTAGGATGTCCCATTTTCAACGAGATTAAATGGGAATCTGTTATTATTAGAACTAGGAATAAAATGTACTCGTTATAATGTTAACTTCTCAATGGCAATACGATATAGTAAACAGTGGTTAAATAGCTATTGGTTTCCGAATTAGTCAAAAAATTTAAATTTCAATTCGGCCTCTGCAACAGAATATTAGAAAAAAAAAACAAGTGATTCTGAATGAACTATTTACATGAATTCATATAGTCATTTTGAAAACCAAGTCTTGACGTTTCCAAACAGCACATCTTTTGAGATGATTTTTTCAGGAAATAGGAAACACGTTTAAATATTATACATATAATCATATTGCATGAGTTATGTTATAATATATTGTAATGATATCAATACAGGGTTATAAAAATCAATTTTAACGAGGATTAAGGGATTACAATAGTTGAATATTATAGGGATCAATTTCAATATGAATTGGGAATATGAATAATGGGTATGTAATTAGAAAAGAAAATAGAATTTATAATTGAATAAAATATGGCTAATTGAGAAACAGATGAATTCGAATATAATGTAATATCTAAATATGAAATTTGAAGGTAATGACAAATACTTAATCGAAATAGATTATTGCACAACGTAGGTAGAAATAAAAAAATAAAGATATAGTGTATTAGAAGGAGAAAATATGATATCGTTAAGGACTTTGTTTTCATTATTAAGATAATAAATTTTGAAAAATGTAAAGCTGTAATTAATTTGGTGTAATTTAAAAGTATGAAATAAACCCTATTTTAAAAGGAAAGTGTTTGGAAATTAAGAAGGGTTGATATTAAGACTAAATTTGAAATGGAATTTAATTTAAGAAGATGAGAGATAAAATGGAGGAAGATAGCAACTATATGGTGAAAAACTAAACTACAAGCAGGACTAATCTACAAAGGAGAATAAACAGAGAAAAATACTGAGTTATGTTTATTGAAGAATTATATTTGACATTGTACATCAATTGATTTGGATTGCATCGAGCTGTTAGCACGAAAGGAGATTTCTGAGGGAGAGACCTTTGGTTCTTGGTGCTAGTCAGTGGAGTAATTTGGAGGAGTGTTTTTGGATGAGGTGTTGAAGTTGAGTGACTACAACTGGGGTCTGTTTTGGGTCCATGCTGTGAGGGAGCTTCTGTTCTTGATTCTACGCAGTTTTGACATATTGGGTGTCATTGGAGGCTTTCGCTGTGTTTGTTGACTGGAGCAGTTGTGGTCGTTGGCGGAGTAGAGCAAGTTGGTTAACATCAGGGACATTGATAAGTTCGAGTGAAAGGTGAGTGAGTGAGTTTAAGTATTTAGCTAAGCACTGAAAGAAAATAAAGACTAAAAAGGTGATTTCATTATTAAGGAATTACTTACTGTTTGATATTGTTATGTGGCGAATGTAACGATCTGGTATTTGTCATTGAATTTTCAAATGTGTTTGACATATCATTTGACAGAAGTTATTTTTGACTTGTAATAAAATTAAAATCAGAACATCAAATTTCAGAATAAGCAATCCAGATAAAAGGAATCCACCCCTGATTTTCAGAATCTAACAAAAAGAGTAACTATTAATATTCAAATAATATAAACAGGGCAATTTAAATAGGGCAATTTAAATTGATAAAAATATCATTTATAAACATATACTAATAGGTAACACAAAGTAAGAGCCCGAATCAGTTCAATATTTACAACGTTAGCAAATTTGAGACAAAACGAGATTATAAACCGTTCAATAGTTATTTGCCAAGTAGGTAGACATGGAATTTTGTTTTTATGTTTAATAAAACTAAAACTCCCTAGAAACTCTTTCTGACACTTTGTCAGAAGCAGCTGTTATGTACAGGAGGCTCACGAAAGTGTCTAATTTGACATTTTGAGGTTAAACATGCAATGTTGCCAGTCCTTTCATACTTTGTTTGCCACTAGGCATAATATGTATGGACATCGGCGTCATGGATATCTATCTGTCAACAAATTGTAGTACTAAAGTAAGTATGCCAAAAGTCATTAAAGGTGACACAAAACTACAAATTACAAAGGCTTACAGGCATTATAAAGCCGACAGGCCCGATCTCAGTGAAACTGAAATCTTTGCCCGGCTTATAGTGACTTTTGGGATGCAAGTATTTATGCATAAAACTTAATTGTTGCTTTAATTTTCGGCTTTGTACTGTTTTAGATATCTGAAAGAACTATTAGAAATATTATGGGGCGGAACAATTTTGAAATTAAACCTTTTGGCCCACGACCTAAAAATGATACATACTATTTGCAACATACGCACTGAAGAAGTAGTTAACAATGCGAGACAAATTGTGCAAGAACAACCACACGTATCTGTTCGCCATTTAGGACTGCAATTAAATGTTTCATATTCAACATCTCATGAGATATTAAGAAGCAATTTGCATTATTTTCCTTACCGGTTGCAAGTGTATCAGAAACTGCTGCCAAACGATCCTCCGGTTAGATTGGAATTTTGTAACTGGTTTATCAATAATTTAGGAAATAACGATAATGCGTTTGAGAAAACTTTCTTTACTGATGAAGCATACTTCTATTTATCTGGCTATATTAATTCACAAAGTATGAGGATGTAGAGCGCTGAGAATCCCAATTTTTATGTTGAAGAACCGCTTCACCCACAAAAAATCGGGGTTTGGGCTGCAATTAGTAAAAGAAGAGTTATAGGTCCTATATTTTTTGAAGGTAATTGAGTGCAGCAAAACGATTAAATTTTATTTTAATAGTTCAAATTTTAGGTTTTCTAAATGCACAACTATTTCATACTGAAATTTTGTCGCCGTTTTTTGAAGAGTTACGTGACAATGAATTACGAAAGGGTTACGTACTTTCAATAAGATGGGGCATAAATTTACTTGGAGAGTTTTACAAAAACACAGTTATTAGTCAAAACATGTCTACAGTGTGGCCCCCGAGGTCTTGTAACTTAACTCCCTGTGATTTTCTTCTGTGGCCATATTTAAAAAAATCCATTCTTCAACTTCTACTGGACAATATTCAGCAGCTTTAACAAAGAAGTAATGGAAAAAATGAAGAAATCAATAATAATGGCGTAATATTAAGATTTGAGAATAGAACGAGTTAAGGCGTTTACTTTCTTAGGAACATTAATCTCTGAAAACTTAAATTACACACAAGGAATGAAATCAAGGTTAATAAAAGCATCGAGATGTCCGGGCGCGTTAAATAGTATAATGTCCTTAAGACAAATGTCGCGAAATGCAAAACTACGACTTATAAGACAGTAATTCGACCCACGGCTATGTACGCATGTGAAACATGGAAGATGAATGTGGCAGACCAAGATACGATAAGTAGGTGGGAGAGAAAAATGCTGAGAAAAATATTTGGAGGGACTCGGACGGATGATGGTTGGAGAAGACTTACAAACGAAGACGTACAAAAGAAGTATGGAGAGCCAAATATAGTAGACTTCATTAAAGCTCAAAGGTTAAGATGGTTTGGGCATATATGGAGAATGCCAGATGGGAGAGCTACTAAGATAGTATTGGAAGGCAGAGCACAAGAAACTAGAAGAAGAGGACGACCAACGAAGAGGTGGAAGGGGGCAGTAATGGAAGACATAGCAAGGAAAGGAATAGAAGACTGGAGAAATAAAATCATGAATAAGGAACAATGGAGACAGATTGTTATGCAATGGGCGTAAAGTGGCTTGTAAAAGCTTTATTTATACTGAAAAAATACATAAATTGTAATATTTAAATATTTTTGTATACAATTTATAATTACAATAAAAAAAAACGACTTATATACCATTATTCCTACTCAACAAAGTATGAAACGTATTCAGAATCAGCAATTTGTCTTTCATGAAATTTATCTTAACCAACAATAAAAGTGGCACAAAATCCAAAACCAAATCTGGCAACCACGTTTTGTACATTAACATAAAATTATAATTTTGTATAAAATGAGCATAACCTAACTTTTGTTAATGACTGACAGCATATTTACAGGGTGAAATGCATCACCCTAACATGGCCTCCTATCTGGCAAATAACTATTGAACGGTTTATACATGTAAAATTACTTCCAATTATTCCACATGTCTGAAAAATACAAGGTACAAGATATAAAGTTTTGCATTTTAAAATATATAATTTTTACCACACACTTTGTTTTGTCAATATAAGTGTCGAGAAAATAATTAATTACAAGTAAATATTCGTTTAATTTCCTTGTAAAAATTAGAAAATTTATAAGTTTTGTAAATACTTCTTTAATTTTAGTAATTTTACATCTGATCTAAAAACACCTTTACCAGTAGCTACTACCTTCTTGGCGAAATACAGCCAAAATACATCATTGTATGGTTGAAATTTATTCTGTAAATACAACTGAGTGGTCTCAGATCGACAGTAATACGAGGGAAGTGTATATAGTTTTTCAAAGAAATCTTTAATTTTATTTGGTCATTCCTGATTAACCGATACAGGGGTTGCTCACTATTTTTCCCTTAATTTAAGACTTAAAAGTAAACAAAAACATATTACAAATAGGAACACGATTTAATATCCACGATATCTACAGCAAATGAGTGAAAACAACACAAAATCCCACCAAATGTGCTGTAGGAAGGACAGGTGGACGACGAACTAATAAGAGATGTGAAAAGTCTATACAAAACGTGTATCAATTACGTAATTACGTGAAAATTAACAACTTCGAATCGCTAGAACGTATTTCGAAAACGGAGTTAACCCACTTTTGTTCATAGTAGCAATGGACACACAATTTCACTGGGAACATTATAGAATATACAACAATTTTATATAATTTCGCTTTTGTGGATGATGTCGTACTAATGACGAGTAGTCAAGAATATATGCAAGAAAATTTAAATATTTGGAACCAGATTTTAGAAGAAAAAAATATGAAAATTAGTCTAACAAAGATTAAATCAATAGTGATCTTGACTTAAAACTAGGCGACAAAAATATAGAACAGATTAATAGCTTTAAATATCTTGGTGCTACAGTGTCAGAAGGTGGAAAGATAGAGGCTAATATTAATCACAAAGTGGAAACAACAAATGTAGGTATATTGTATAATACAGTGGGGTTATATTGAGCATTGTAGGAATATTGAAATACCACCATTATATGACTTGCCAATAAATATAAAAAATACAAAGAATTAGGAAAAACTTTTTCAGGTATGTTAACAATACTTCAATGAGTTTAGCAGAACTTCAAAAATATTCCATGAAAATTACTGTTATGAACTCTTGTATAAAGAAAGTCAGCTATTTGATAGAAGATAGTTGAAATTACACACGAATACAATATAGGGCCCATCTAATTACATAGGGTCCCGCTTATACTCTGCTCTTAACCAAGAAATAAAAAAGTGTGAATATTGATATATTTAAGAAAAAATTAAAAATGGGGTACGTAATAATCTTAAGAAATATTGTTAATAATTAGTAGATATCAAAAAAAGTCTTTAAACTATACTATTCATCCTAAATAAGGATTAGCCACGGAATATAAAGATAATGTCAACAGCAAGCTTTAAAATTAATTAACTGCCATCATGTTTGTTGCCTTAAGTTTATATTAAAAATTAAATTAAGCTAGAATTGCAATGGTTTTTACAATATAACACAATAAATCTATGCTTTTCCATGGTCAACCCTTATGTAGTATCTTTTTGAACACACGGTATAAGGGATTTAAGTATAGTGTCTCAACTTTGAACCTATATATCTCTATACGGTATTAAGGTTTTATGGCCTCATATGTTTCAGTCAGATTACACTATACGCCATAATCTGCTCTACTAGAACGATCTAGTTCTAACCAAACTCCAAAACACCTTTTAAACTAGCTAAATTTTTAATTAAAAAAATGCAATTCACAAAGCTACCAGTCACTGAAAATTGAAATAAATCCTGGTACAAGAAATCTCGCTATTAAAACTAGATGAGAATTAATAATTTATACATACTAAGAAATAATCTTTAATAGTTATTTATGTATTACGGGTATAATTAATAGATTATAACACCAGGAAATGCTTTAAGTGCGACGCGAAGCGGGGAGCTTTAAATTTCCCGAGAGCCTTAATTGTGATTAGGGGCGTGGTACATACGTTTTATTTGGGTTCTCAAAAATGAACTAACTTTAAGGATTCAGTATTTTGGCTAAAGACTACTGCGACATCGTTGTGCTGGCGCTGTGAAGCTTTGGTGCGCTATGGCTTCTATGCAGATTGTTGGTGTTTGTTATACTGCTTAGTAACTGTAAGGTGCTAGAACCATGAAAGCCATTTTACACCCGCTATGAAGGGCCCATGAACAATATGGTTCCAAAATGAATAAAAGCACTTTATTTTGTAATATGGCATGTTACCATGCCAGTTTAAAACATGTTTCTCGATTACTACTACACTGTAATTTTTACAAGTAGAATATTCTACCTTTAGAGGTATTAGCTATGTGCAACCTTAAGGTATTTTATAAATACCTTGCTGTGAGGTATAACGCAAACATTATACCTTACATAGAATGTAATACCTTAGGTAAAGGTATAAAATGTAGCCCTTGCGGTATAAATACATTCCTCAAGGACGGAAATCATTGCTGATGTAGAGGTATAAAACCAAACCCTAAGGTATGTTAAGTTACATTTAGGTATATTAAAATACTTTCACCTACTTTGATCTACCTCTACATAAGGTACAAAAATTATCCTCAACTAAACCCAAAGGTATTAAAATACTCCCACTCACTTTCGTCTACCCCCACATAAGGTATATTAATATACTTTTACCTACTTTGGTCCCAAAGGTATATTAATAGACGTCCTCGTAGGGTATAAACAGTATCTTTAACTAAACCTAGAGGTGAATTAAAACTCCTGTTCATATTTTAATAGACCTTCACGTTAAGTTTAAAAAGTATTCACAACCAAACTAAAACATATAGTTTGATACACCTTTATGTAAGGTTGAAAATTATTTTCAACCAAAGCCTAAGGTGTATTTTGTAATAGCTTTCTGTTTAACAAAACGGGCATAAAAATTATTAACACCAGTCATTCAGGCAGCAGCTAGAAAACAAAACATAGCTTGGAAGTTTGGAAAAAGTAAGCAAGTTTTAGAACTTTAAATTACTTTAATAAAAATAAAATTAAATATTACATAACTATATAATATAATAATAATATAATATATACTAAATACATAAATACTATACCTATATAAAATAAATTGACATTACACACATGTACATGATTTGATTAACCACTAAAGCAATTTGCGATGCATATTACTTTAATGGCTATTCTATTGCACATAAATTGTTTCCCAATAAACCAAGAGTTTTCCTCAATTTTTTGGGACACTGTAAATTAAATGGAACTACGATACATAAAACTACTTCAATCCCTTCTTTAAAACTGTCGACTTGACCAACATTTATGTGTTTAACACAAACGTAGTAAAGTTTGTCTTTAAACAATTCATTTTCCAAGGCATCTGCAGGCGTTGCAGGGGCACTTGTCGGTAGCCATCCAGGTTCCTTCAAAAGAAGAAAATTGTTGAAATTGTTTGCATGGCTAGAGTGAATGGTTTGTGAAAATATTAAATCAAGCCAAATAAGAAATAATTTTTTATCGAACTTACGTTTTTTATTACATCTAATGGGTCCTCTCTAAAAAATGGCAGCAGTACCAGCGCTGGGTCATTATTTTCTGAACCTGAAAATAGTAATGCCCAGATATTGTAACAATTCCACCTAAAAGTTTACTATCAATCCATTTAATGTTTATGCTTTCAGTTTCTAAAATCTTTACGTCGTTTATTAACGCTTTTAGTACTATAGCAAACCCATATTTTTCAATATAAACCCATTTCACTAACAAGGCGAGGTGAATGTTTTTAATGAAGACAAATGATTGTTTTCAATATTATCAATTGTGAAATAAAACACGCAGTTTTTTGTGACTTCCAATTACAAATTACAAATTTCGAATTCATCCGTATAAAAATGTAATCGTATATATGATTGATTTTTTAGGAAAGATCATGATTTTGAAAATGTGTGCCGGACTCGTAGCTATCTAAAATATTAGAAGAATAGCATTTTCTGTTGTATCTTCTCCATACATTCTCATTGTGTAAGTAGTTCTTAATCATGTCTAAAATCGGGACATAATGTAAAACTTGCTCTGTTTTTCATCGCTATACCGCGCCCTAGCACATGCTCTTGTGGAGCTATAAAATTATTTTTATTTATAAAGGCTGCCTCCCCCGCTTTTGAAATATCAAACATAACGTTAAAAATTGGCAACCAAATTTAAATTGCACTTTCTTGTTGAGAATTCATATTCAACTACTTACATTTTACCCTAACATTTTTTTCGATATGAGATGATAGTACTTTAAACAAATCCTTAACCCACAAAAAAACGTTCTTTGCTATAACCGTTGATAACAAAAACTCATGTTGCAATTGTAATTTAAGTACGAGTAAGAGTAAGAGTAGTAAGAGTTGGTTAATAAATTCATTGACAAAATCGTTATTTTCATTATCAATATTGTCAGAGGGCACGACACTATTAGAGTCAAAAATATTATTAACATGTTGAACTGAAAAAAATTTGAACACAGCATTCATACATTTGCACAGTCAAATGTCATATTATAGTAATAATAATAATTGTCTATAAACTACCTGCACTATCAATTTGTTTCTCTAATAGAAAGTAAATGGGGCGCTGTATAATGGTACTGCACACCGTTTTTCACTTGAAGCCTGTGAGGTAAAAGTGTCGTTATAGCAAAATGTTTGCCAAACGGGAGAAGTGGTAAAACCTACCGCTTCAATAAATGTAGTACGTCAGAACCGTTTTAAGTGATAAAGTAGTAATAATGGAAAGAGATAGATGTATTAAGCAGGACAGGACGTTAAGACCCACGCCCAAGTTGATAGAAATTTCCAGTTTTGAGGGTTCAGTTTTAACAATAATCTTAAGGTTCAGGACGTTTCTTAGAAAAACAACTTTCTATACACCTTATTTGGCGAAAACCTTTGTACTAGGGATGCACCGCCCGCGGCTGCTGGCCACGTTCGACACTTCGTTGATTTGTATACGACCCATTGCCGCAATCCAATTTTTAGTGAACTAAGGCATTAATTTTTTTAATAAAGTTCTTCAGAATATTGGTTTAAATATCGCAACGCGTCAATAAATGGAATTTTATGACATGTCCACGGGTGCAAAGCGCCGCGGGGGTTGTTCCAAAATTGGCCCCGGTCAACCAGCTGAAAAACATCTGTTTTTCAGCTGGTGTTGCACTGATCTATTTCGCTACATCAATTGTCACTGTGCTTTAATAATAAAGCCAGAAAACAAGAAAAACGAAAATACAAAACTTCGTTTTTCCCGATATCTTCAGAAACATAAGAAAAACTGAAATTTCTTGATCTTATATTACTAAGCGTCCGATTATGTAGCGTTATCCCAACTTAACCGTCTTCTCGCTTACTGTTTTCGAGTTTCTTGATACTTAAAGTATAATGAAAAACTTAGAAGGCTATTATTATACCTTTCCTGACCACCTTGAAGTATTAACTTTCAACCTCACGAAAACCAATAAAATTAAAAGGTAAGATGGAAATGTATACCTTGTCAGAAAACTCTCAAGGAACCTTAAAGTATAATGCACAATTTAGAAGGCTATTATTATACATTTTTTACCACCTTGAAACAAAACTTTCTACCTCGCAGAAACCAATACAATTATACCGAAAAATAAAAAATTACACCTTGACATAGAAACTTCTAAAGGTACCCCAAGGTATAATACAAGACTTACGAGGCTATTATTATATCTTTTTTACCACCTTGAAGCAAAACTTTCTACCTCGCATAAGCCAATAAAATTATACCCAAGATAGAAAATTATACCTTGACATGGAAAACCCTAAAAGTACCCCAAGGTATAATACAAGACTTACGAGGCTATTATTATATTTTTTTTACCACCTTGAAGCAAAACTTTCTACCTCGCATAAGCCAATAAAATTATACCCAAAGATAGAAAATTATACCTTGACATAGAAAACCCTAAAAGTACCCCAAGGTATAATACAAAACTTACAAGGCTATTATTATACCTCTTTACCACCTTGAAGCAAAACTTTCTACCTCGCAGAAGCCAATAAAATTATACCCAAAGATAGAAAAATTATACCTTGACATGGAAACCCTAAAAGTACCCCAAGGTATAATACAAGACTTACGAGGCTATTATTATATCTTTTTTACCACCTTGAAGCAAAACTTTCTACCTCGCATAAGCCAATAAAATTATACCCAAAGATAGAAAATTATACCTTGACATAGAAAACCCTAAAAGTACCCCAAGGTATAATACAAAACTTACAAGGCTATTATTATACCTCTTTTACCACCTTGAAGCAAAACTTTCTACCTCGCATAAGCAATAAAATTATACCCAAAGATAGAAAATTATACCTTGACATGGAAAACCCTAAAAGTACCCCAAGGTATAATACAAGACTTACGAGGCTATTATTATATCTTTTTTACCACCTTGAAGCAAAACTTTCTACCTCGCATAAGCCAATAAAATTATACCCAAAGATAGAAAATTATACCTTGACATAG
>OW679194.1:11747395-11800297 GCA_940337035.1 Agriotes lineatus | reverse complement strand
ATATGCAGCACTATCGTGGAGGTAAACAATTTTCATTATTGCTATTAATTTTGCGATAATCGAAGAATTCTTATAAGTAACGGATAGCTTCAAGTGCTATGTGAGGTCTGGCATGATTTGGTCAACTAATTTAGTTTGTAGTTCATCATCATGTAATTGACTAAGAAAAGGTTAACGGAACACTTTGCAATCTCTTTCCCCAGGTGGATATCGTCAATAGTTGCTTGTTTTTGGATATAAATGTTTCAGGGGAAAATTGTGAATCTTCTGCTGACCACAACCTCATTTTTTGGGAATTCACAAAACCTTAGAGTTTAAACCATGATTTATCTGAGAAGAAAGTTCTATCTAAAGCATGGGTCACACGATCATTTTTTGCATCAAATTTGCTTGTCATACACCAATGATGACGTATTTCATGACGTCAGCCTCATAGTTGTCAAACATTTCTAAAAAATAGGACGGGCTCTATTTCGGTGCAACTTTTTCACGCGATTCTGCGCAGTGCGTGAAAGTGGTATTTTACGGTTCAGGGTTTTTAGGTTAAGAACGCATTTTTACTTCAAAAATAGCCATGTCTTGGACGCGTGAGCAAGTGTCGGCCCTAATAGACGCCTATCAACAAGAGGAGGCCTTGTATATCGTAAAAGACCCCAGCTATCATAACAAGCTAGCACGGAATGAAGCTTTGTCTCATATTCGTGTCGGTTTTTGAAATTGTGTTGGTGTTTTGTAAACACTCTGTCATCCATCCTCAAATAATTTTTAAAACTACCACCATCTTCACATTTCAATTCTGTGTGTACCATTGATAACACCCCCCGTTCTTGGTCACGTCGTTGTAACCACTTGTGGGCCACACTTTTCGAGATTTTCGCTGTTTCTTATTACACAACGCTAGACCTAAACCTACTAACGACAGGATAATCACTTGCTCTTCCATTTGAAACAAAAATAAACGTTAACAATTCGTGCCTTCACAGCAAACCATAACCTCACAATAACAGCTGATTCTAATAGTTGCACAACAAGTTTTATGGTGTGACCACCCTGTTTGATAGAGAGAATCAAACATTGTTGTATGACGTCACGGAAAGTGTTTGACAAGCAAATTTGATCCAAAAAAATGATCGTGTGACCCATGCTTTAAATGTTGTTGTTCATGTCAAACGAACAAAAAATTCGACTGGCAGTAGCAGTTCGTGGATGGTATTTAGAAGATATTTCTCTTCTTTACACTTGCCTTTACGCTATAGCCTGTGCGTTAACCATTTCTATATTATCTTTCCATCATTTCCTCGGTATACCAATGCTTCTGTATCCTTTTACAGATCTACACTTTACTTTCTTAACTATCATATATTTGTTCATTTTGTTCATAAGTTAATTCTATATGTTTTGGTCTTGCTTGTACCCATACATTTATACAAGATATCACACATATCCCTAATTTTTGGCCAAGTTCTTGACCTTTTAGCTGTCTCCAACCAATTTTCTTGTTTGTATTGTGTCAGATATGTCTAGTTGAACGTTTATAAATGCTTGCTTTTTTTCTTATGTTTGTGTTTGTTATATTATATTGTTTTGTTTGTTTGTTTGTTATGGGCAAGGTCTAGGCCAAGTAGCAAGTACCATAGACACCAACTGTTATGGTCATATGGTCCAAGTCCTACGAATGATGGTATTCTGTAGAAGTTTTCAGCCACATTTTTATTTTTAAAAGGCTCCCCGTTCAGTAGTCAGAATGCTTAACCACTGAACTACGGAGCCCGGCATATTATATTGTATCATTAAGACGTCCAGAGATTATATTTACCTTTTCAGTCCCTAATCGTAAGTACTTCTTCTTATAGAATTCTTACTTAGTAATCGTGATGCCTAAATAAGTAATGCGCAAGACTTGTGCTATTATCTGACTGTTGTTTAAGACTTTACATTCAACGGAATGTCTTTGTGTTACGGATTAACATATTGTATGTCTCTACAGTCGTATTAATCCAGAAAAATAATCGCTGTAGGTCGAATTCCTTCCCCATATATTCGATCAATAATTAAATTCAATAAGAAGGGTTTAATTTCTCCATGTGTTCTGATTTTGACTTCGTTATCAGTGTAAATATCGTCGAGTTATGTTAGTTGTAGTTTGACTTTTTTGTTTGTGTGTAGCGTGTATTATTTAAAGTTTAGGATTCGCGTTGTAGTTTAAATTTATTTTGTAGTGGACTGTATCCTACTAGTTGCGCCACTCCGATATTCTAACATGTGTTCCACTTTCCTAGAAATCCTACAATCTTAGAACCCTAACTAATTAGTCTCTACCCGTCGAAGAGTGAACACCTCTTGCTTGTTGTCGCCGGCTAATTCAATTTTGTGTACATACATTGTTCTCTTCGTAAAGTACGTGTGTATCTTGTACTGGGTGTTCGAATCTTCCCTTCAGCGTTACGAAACCACTCACCTCCGAGACTATGTACCTGTACCTGGGAAGGATTGAAGGTAGGTGACGCAATTTTGTTTGTTTATAGTCCACTTGTGTTTATTTGTATCGTCGCATCGTACTGAATCGCTCAAGTTAGGCGAATGGAGACTGGCTCTTCCAAAGAAAATATTTTATCATTAAATGGAATTCTATCAAACGTCGTTTGTAAATCTATTTAGTTGGCAACACCGAATAAATTATCCCACTTGCTAAAAAAGTAAATGTAGGATTATTTGCATAATTTTGGTCGTCACATAAATTAATCGAAAATGTTGTCACAAATAAGACGTGAGTATTATAAACAAAAAAATCTGTGTTAGTAAATTTAAGACAACATAGGAGCTGAAACTCTTAGGTTCATTTTTGCTTCTGTCAAGGGAAGCATAGAGAAAAGCATTTCAGAAAAAGTAATAGAAATTGCCAGAACATTAACTGAAGAACATGAAGGAAAGCAAAGAAAGTATAAAGATATTTACTAAATGTCACAAACACTGTTTGGGTTAAACTGAACGAGTGACAACAGGAAGACATGCAGAAGTACTACACGCTTAATAATATTTCCAGAAAATATTCGTGGTTATTACCAAATAAATAGGTTTGACGGTTCGACTCTGATTTCTAACCAAACAAATAAAAGCATGAAGAAATTATAGATACATATATCGTATGGCTTGTGGTAGGAAGTCTGGTATCAGTTTTCAGGTTGCGCAAGCGTCTCTGACCTAAACAACTGTTACCGATGTGACAACCGAGACCGACGGCTTAACGTGCTTTATGCGGCACATCTGGCTACGATTTCACTACCATTGTAGGTCGGACACCCGTGCGACTGCCGACCGCCGTTTAACTCTCAAAACTGTTTGACTAATCCTCTGAGCATGCGGCTGTGCATCCAGCTGCATCATTTTTAAAAAACAAAAATCTGGAAATATTATATCCCATAAGGACTTGTCGTCAGAATCGAGAAAATTCAGAAAATAGAATAAATAGATAATGAACTATGTGAAATTATACAACAGACAGCAGTAGTCGATGTTCAAAATAAAATTCCTGTTAAGCAAAAATAAATTGCATGAAGACTGTCTTAACTATTCTAACTATTTTGGTGGATGCGAATCCTCTCGCTATTCTTTACTGAAGGTGAAAATATAGTTAATTCTAATTATCGACAAAGTTAAAGTACAAGTAACGGCGGGCAGTTAGAAAATAAAGAAATAAAAATACTATGCTACGCAAACGGTGCCACTATATTTGCCGACAATGAAGACAATCTACAGATGCTACGCCACGCATTTCACACAACATCCCAGCAAACCATTCATACAATAGATATTTGCGTATCGTTTTTACTTTACACATTTATAGCCCAGTTACATTAGACTGAAAAACGCAGCATCTGCCAAAAAAATCCAAGTGAGCTGAAATTTTGCATACACCTTCATTTTGACATTACAAATAATGTCTCAAAAGTCCCCATCGATATCGTGCTTGCATCTTGAGTTATTCAAGGTTAAAGGTGACAGAAATACGTTTTTCGCAAGTATCTCTCTTTCTATGGGTCGTATGACTTTTTTAGTTATTACAAGAAATGAAGGCTAGGAAATTCTCTACAAAAAAGATTATACAGGTTTTTTACGTACAACTAACCATTCAGTAAATAAGACACTGTTAAATTTTGTAGACGGGCTTTACTTCTTTTTACGATAAAAGAAGTATGTATTGGATTCACTCCAAAAATTCGAAATTGAGTTTTCAACAGATCTTCACGTTCTAGAGTCCCCTGAACCCAAAAAAGCATGTTTTTGCTCATTGGTCTGTGTGCTTGTGTGTCTGTGAACAGAATATCTCAAAAAAGAAAAGAGGTATGGCGTTGAAACTTCATATATAAGTTTTGTGTGTTATCTAAATGCGACAGCAAGATTTTGAAGAAAATCGCATAACCGGAAGTATGGTGTTTACTCTTGTGATTTTTCAGTTCCTTCGATTTTTTCAAAAACGGTTCTAACAATTTTTTTCAAACATTACATTTTTATTACATTTTGAATGTGTATTGATGTAATATAGCTAATTTTCCAGTTGAATACCTCTGAAATGGGTTTCTTTTGTGTTATTCGTGTTTTTTTATTAACTCCTATTTTAAATATATTTTAAAACTGAAAAATCACAAGAGTAAACACCATACTTCCGGTTATGCGATTTTCTTCAAAATCTTGCTGTCGCATTTAGATAACACACAAAACGTATATATGAAGTTTCAACGCCATACCTCTTTTCTTTTTTGAGATATTCTGTTCACAGACAGGCAGACACACAGACACACAAGCACACAGACCAATGAGCAAAAACATGCTTTTTGGGTTCAGGGGACTCTAGAACGTGAAGATCTGTTGAAAACTCAATTTCGAATTTTTGGGGTGAATCCAATACCAAAAGTAAAGCCCGTCTACAAAATTTAACAGTGTATTATTTACTGAATGGTTAGTTGTACGTAAAAAACCTGTATAATCTTTTTTGTAGAGAATTTCCTAGCCTTCATTTCTTGTAATAACTAAAAAAGTCATACGACCCATAGAAAGAGAGATATTTGCGAAAAACTTTCAGCTAACTTGGATTTTTTTGACAGACGGATTTTAATGTAACTGGACTATTATATTATATTAGCCATCTTAAATCTTTCTTTTACTCAAACTTCAAATTCAATCCCTCTGAAATCTGCTTTTCTTATGCTTGCCTATATCCCACTTGGTACATACAACTTGGTACTGGGGATAACACTAAAATTAAAAATGTTCCAATGTTCAAAAGTAAATACTTTCATCATTCAGATGGTAGGCCGATATAGGCCTACTTGCGCCCGGCTCATTTGCGTCCACCGCCATTTTCGACCCATTTGCGCCCCAGAAAAATATCAGTACTAATTAAGATCTCATTTAAGATAAGAAACACTAAATTTAACAATTTTTTCGCTTAGCTGCCGTAACTTCTGTGCGTTTCCGTTGGTACTTTAATTTAACTTTCATATTATTGTACAGCTTAGCGCATTTTTTCAGCGTATCAGTTATAATGGTACAACCTTTGAATTTTGTTAAGATAGCAACTTATTCGCTCTGTCCGCTACTAAGTAACTCTCTCATTTTTTTTAGTAGATGAAGACTATGTAAAATATAACAAGGTTAGTTAGTTTAGTTAGTATATTGTTCAATTCCGATAACATTATAGTATTCAAAAACTAGGTAGCTGACACTGTATTGTTTATTTTTATTAAAGTTTTAAAATAAATCTCAAATAAATACAAAAATTAATGTACCAACCGAAAGGCATAGAAGTTAGGGCAGCTAATCGAAAAAAGTATTTTTGTAATAACTATTTGCAGGGAGAAGACTGCCTCACTAGTCGGCCAACTTCGGTTGTCCTGATGACTAATAAGTAGCAAGCAGAGGCACAAATAAGACCATAATTACTGTTGATGTATTTCTGGGGCGCAAATGGGTCAAAAATGGCGGTGGGCGCAAATGAACAGGGCGTAAGTAGCCCGACACCGGTAGGTCAGCTGTTTGTGTTTTTGCATGAACATGATGAATGTGGGCCTTTTAACCGTCATCTAATAGTTAAATATCCCTCTACTAATACATAAATTGAACGCTACAAAATGGGGTTAATAAATAAATTACTACTAAAATTATTATTATCGAATAATTTACTTTTCTTCAGCCTCAAAACATTAAAAATACGGGATTTTTATACTGATTGAGATTCCTAATAGCAAGAACCAACATAGAAAGAGAATTTACAATACCAATGAAAACATGAAGGTTTGGATTTCGTTTCAATATTTAGAAATCATTAGAAAGTTTAAAATACCGATTTTCATTCGGTATTAAAGCGAAAAGAATGCAGCAGCAATCTGTGGGTATACATAATTTAGGTATTGAAAGGAAAATGTCTTAAAACAAGCAACACATATGAATTTTAAATGTTTTAAACTTTAAATAATTTCTTCGATGATTTAATATTTGTTGGAATCAGTGAAACGAGCATGTGGGCAATTAAAAATTTGTTTGCGTGAGATTGAAAATATTCATACCCAGTTCTATGGATTGAGTTTCATATAAAACACCGTACGACGAAAATTTACAATTTAAAGTGGACTGATTTAAAAGTGTGGATTTCGTTGAAAAATGATTGCTGAATTGTCGAATTCTTCGAGCTACACCCAAACATTGCTTATTAGATAGTTTGCTATTTTACTAACTGATACATAATCAGATCTTATGACTTTCGGAAGAGCTATGTTATTGAAATTATCATCCAGTATCGCATAGAGGTCTATTGAGAGCTCAGTAGATAACACACTTCAAGCGGCGTTCAAAAATATTTGGTCGAAACGCAGTGTTTAATATAAATAGCTGTATATTCTGACAGAAATTTTCCGAAGTTATATTCACTATATGTAAAAAACATACTGTATCATTCACAATAACTAAAGCTTTTTATTTTTTTAGATGAAAGCTGCCACTTCAGGTATGGGTTTTATTTTTGTCATAATAAAATTTTATCATTATGCTGGTAACGGTCGGCTTGCTAATTCTATATAACTGAAATTTTCCGCTAACTAATTATAAAATTCCAGCGTTAAAAAGCAAATCGTTTGGCAAAATACCAATCTCAAATTTGAATTATTTCGAAAGCTGAACATTAGTTCATCAACAAGAACTCGACCGTAGATAACTTACGGGTGTTCGTAGAATTGTAGGTGCGCCGGTTCAGTTTTAGATCAGGTACGCCGGACAGCAGCAGTTCCCAACCCCATTCCGAAAAATTCTTGGTAAATATAAGCGGTCATAAATCCGGGGCGACGCTGTAATTGCTTATAAATATCGGAACGCTGTCAGCGCTACACCTGCTCCGCACAATTTCGCGGGACTTTATTAAAATCCAACACCTATCAAAGGTGTCCACGATTTGCGTTTGGCAAGAGGTACATCGGCGCGTAGGTGGAAAAGTGTGGGCGAGTCGCCCAGACGCCGGACGTTGATATTCCGGCATCGCTTTTACCTATTAATATTTGCGGCCGCTCGTTACATCTCAGGCTGTAAATCAAAAATAAGATAAGCCAGTGCTCAAGCCCGTAGCCGAAATTAAGTCCGCCCTCTAGTTATCAACCTGGCGCTGTAAGACCGGTCGCCAAATCGTTGAAAGACATGAAATTTATATGCAGGACAACTCGATCGAAAGATTTAAGGATGCGCTGAAAAGAATAATGCAGCAATAAAGTTAATTGCTGAAACATGTCTCTATCTTAACCTTAACGGCATCTTCTTCTTCCTAGTTTTGACGTTTATCCGTTTCTGGACGCAACTGTTTCTAAGATTGCCGATCTGTAGCTAGTTTTTCAGTATTGTCCTAGCTTCTTCGCTGGTATTTCCTCTTCCCAAAGAAACACTGATGTATGTTTACTTCCGTAGAGCTACAGCTTCTTGACTAGGTTCCTCTACTTTTCAATGTTTCCTACAGTTGTTGTTGCCTGATATATTGCCGTCTCTCTTTTGAGAAGTCATCTTCTGGTCACAGTGCCCTTTTTCCCAAATTATAAGTTTCTCAAAATTTTCTTCATTGCTGCTTACTATATGGCGGTAGAAGGTACGTGTGTAGATGATCTGCGTTAGACTTTGAGGTTTCTTTATTTCTCGTAGCATGGACGCATTGGTTTTTTTTATTGTCGATGGTACTCGTTTCACTGTTCGCCAATATTTCCCTACGTTTTCCTGTTTCTTATAGCTGTTAGTGCCTGATACATTAGACGGTTCGTCATCTCCTTAAGCTCCCCCACCATTCTTTCTAGGAATTGTCCTCTAGTCCCCCTGTTCGTTTTCCTGAATTACAGGTTTCTCAGAGTTTTCTTCATTGCTGTTCACCACATGCCTGAAGCATTTTAGGGTACGTGTGTGGACAATCTGCGATAGACTTTGAGGTTTCTTGATTTCTTGTAGGATGAGCGCACTGGCTTATGGTTGTTGATGGTACTCGTTGCACTCTTCGCCAGTATTTCGCTACGTTTCCCTATTTTTTTTTGCAGCTGTTGGTGCCTGATATATTGGAATATTCATCTTCTTTTTAATGTCGTCTTTTGGGAGATCTTCCTCTGCCCTTTTCCCTGAATTACAAATTTCTGATAGGTGTCTTCGTTGCTGCTCACCACGTGGCTTAATTAATTTAAGATGCGTGCGTCGACGATCTATGTGAGATTCGTTGATTTCTCGTACATAGAAGCATTGGTTCTTCTTGCTGTTCATGTTTACCCGTAGCGCTTTTTACCTGCATTCAAATGAGTTCAAATGAGTCGAGACTCCTTCAGTCTTGGATATGGAATATTAAGAGACTTTTTTAGCCTTCTTTGCGTTCTTATTTTCTAGCTTTCTCACTGCTCTGCTGGATATCTCGCGTGTCTCCAATGAGCTACTAACTTTATTACAAATGACTGCGGCTAAATGTACGAATAAACTGACTGCTTTGCATTCTCCAATATAGGTGAGATGTTCAGTCTGTAGTTCAGTCTGTAGTTGTTTCTCCGTCCTTGTTTTGATTGGTGTATATGTTACGGTTAAGTGTTTACTTGGCTAGTTTATAGGCTAGCTGGATAGTATACAAATTATCCAAATGTCTGGCTATTTTGATGGAAAATCATATTTCTACTAAAATAGCTATGAATATTGGCTGGCTTGTCTACTATCCAGCTAGTTTACAAACTATACAAGATTTATCGCCAAAGTACAAACCACAATAAAAGTACACAAATTAACCATTGTTTTTGGCTAGTTTACATACTATCCTCAGTATTTGGATAAAGTGTGAACTTAATATTAGTAGTAATGGCCAATTTATTAGAAAAGTGAGGTTATGTTTATGGCAAGTGCTGTGTGTCGTTATTGTTTACTGTGGTGTCTTGTGAAATGTGTTTAAGGATAGGTATCTGGTTATTAAAAATGAATCAACAGCAACCATTTGAAAACCTACTTTTGGAAGAGAATTCAAAATTAACGAATGACAGTGATTATAGTGAAGTTTTGCAACGTATAGAGAGAATACGCGAAACTGGACCAACACTAGTAACAAGAATGATTATTATGTGGTAAATACTTATGATTTACAGAGAATCGAATCATCTTATGTAATCTTACATAAAAGATCTGGTAAGATTATTTTACGTCTGCGTGAATGTTATGATGCCATTAAAGCTGCCCATCAGGAAACTGGGCATGGAGGTCGTCAAGCAACAACAAAATTATTAAATTAAAAGTATTACAACTTAACACAGGAAACTTATTTTTAAGTCGTAATAGCAATGTTATGTTGTACCTATAAATATACTTTATTTTTGACCAAGAATTATTTTGCTATCCTAAACTAAATTAACCAAATGGAATAGGTTAGTTTACATACTAACCAACGAGTGGGTTATTATGTATTACTACGAATATTAAGTTTACACTTTATCCAAATACTGTGGATAGTTTGTAAACTAGCCAAAATCACCGGTTAATTTGTGTACTTGACTTGTTGTTTATACTTTGGCGATAAATCTTGTATAGTTTGTACACTAGCTGGATAGTATACAAACCAGCCAATATTCATAGCTATTTTAGTAGAAATATGATTTTCCATCAAAATAGCCAGACATTTGGATAGTTTGTATACTATCAACCTAGCCTATAAACTAGCCAAGTAAACACTTTAACAGTAACATATATACTTAATACCGAGTAATAAGCAAAACGCAGCTGATTTATTTTCACTTCCTATGACATATTAGCTATAGATGCTGAAGAGTATCGATGACAGGATATTTGTCTAATACCCTTTCTTATCCTGCAAGTAGTAGTATTTATGTAAAACTTATTGCTCCGATCAAAAGTTGTTCAGCTAGTTAAAAAATCTTAATATTATATTTATACGTATGAAAGAAAAATGTGAAACTATAGTACATAGCCATAAAAAAACTGCAAATAATATACTGCAATAATAGGTGCACACCCCTAGTTTACTTACTAATTTCAAGCCCCCACAATTATTATAATAGTACTAAATTAATACATGACCAAATCTCAGGTGCTATGAAATATCTGGCTAATTAAAACTACTTGATTTGAATATTTTTATGACAGGTATGTTGCCCTTCATATAATTTGTCGATAACTTTAATCTCAAGGATAGCTTATAAGAGTCAAATCTTAATCTGCAGTGTTGGGTCTCTATACTGTTTAACTAATTATTTTGTATGTTCATTTCCTGTGTAGAAATTCTGTAATATATTTCTACTTTACTGGTTTCTTTACTTCTATTGAGTCTCGGTCTGTTTTCTTCTGACTATACTAGTAAATAATAGTTATATTTGCAACACATCAATAGCTTCTTTGGTTTTTTGGTTTCTAGTTTTGTTCTATTTCTTCCAACATATATATATTTCATTTTTGATAGGTTTGTTGGCCATTCTCACTTTTCTTGCTCCTCTTTAACTATTTATGCTACATATTTGAGATCATTATAAACGAGCAATAAGAATCCGACCACCTGCAAACTGCAGGGTGTATATTTCTATAATGAGTTTCCATTTCTAACATTCGAAAGATTGTTTTAGTTTTCGATATCGCGAAGCCTGACAATCTTGTGTGAACATATTTTAATCCCTTTTCAGATCCCCTACATAATTTGTGTTGCCTTTATTTAGGTGGTTCACATTTGTTTACTGTTATACTTCTGTTACATTTTCTGTTTTCTCTCTTCTTATATCTTTGCTGGTGGTGCGTTGTCATGTGTTTTTCTGATACTTTTTGTAGTTTCTATTTTCTTTTCTATTATTTGGTTCATTCATGCAGAATCTATTCGTGCACCATTTGATTTTTTTGCAATTTATTCTTTAGAGCAGTGGTCGCCAACCTGTCGATCGCGAGCTACCGGTAGCTCGCGGGGGCAATTCTGGTAGCTCTCACAACGAAAATACAAAATCAGAAAAGCTTCCTAAAATTCCACAAAAAAATCTAATTGTCATAATATTAAACATAAACAGCGGCAACGTTGCGGCGAGCGATCTGCCGCTGACGCCATCAAGCTAGAATCGGCTAGAATCGGCTAGAACCGACCAGCCGGACCAGTGCGTTAGTGTTCGAGAACGATCTGGATTGCTTTGAACGGGATAAATACGCACGGCGCGGCGACATTGCGCTTAGTTTAAAACTGAACGCGTAACCAACGTCCAGCGGTTGGGTTAGTAGTGAACAACAAAAAATAATATTATGGCAAGCAGTAGTAAGAAGGTAAAGACATACCACTTTCATTCGGAATGGGAAGAACAATACTTTTTTACAGAAGTTAAAGATAAAAATGTGTGTTTGTTATGTAATACTTCGGTCTCCGTTGCTAAAAAAGGAAATATTGAGAGACATCATAAAACTGTACATTCTAATTTTGAAAAATCATTCCCACTACATTCTGCCGCCAGAAAGGAGAAACTGAAACAGTTAAAAAAGCAGTTAATTGGACAACAATCAATATTTTTAAGAACAATCGACAAAAATAAGGCTGCAACTGAAGCATCGTACCGTGTGTCCCAGATAATTGCACAAAAAAAGATCGGAGCATCTGTCGCCGTGGGTTATGGTGTGACAGCTGCTGTGGCCGTGTGCAATAGCTAATAACCTCGCGTGATTCAGTATGTTCATATACCATTACAGTAGCGCGTTATTTGAACAACAGAGTTTTTTTTAAATTTACCTGAATACGTTTGCGGATAAAATAGTATATGTTATTCGGAGTAAAAGTGACTTTATGTGGCTTACCGGAATTATCTGCCTCACTAACGTTCGGCTAAATAAACTTCAGCTTCGCCACATAAAGTATCACTTTTACTCCTAATATCATAATCTACTATTATTTTTAATATTTTAATCACACCAAATTATTTCTGCTACATTTTTCAAGAGTGGTTATTTCTTAATAATCGAAACAAAGTCCTTAATGATCTCAATTTTTCTACTTTTACACTCTATCTCTAATAATATTTGATTTGCATCTACCAATTTTATAATTTTAATACAATTTAGTATTTGTAATTCCCCTCAAACCTTAATTTTTAAAATATTTTATTAATTTCGAATCCATCTGTTTTTCAAACAGCCATTTTTCACTCAATTATAAATTCTCTTTTACTTTGTAATTGCATAATAATTATTCACATTCCTAATTTATATTTAAATAGATCTAGTTTATTTTCAACCATTGTACTCCCTTAATATTTTCTAAAATTGATTCTAAAACCCCTGGGTATATAATTACAGTAGACACGTAAGTGATTCAATCTTAATTCTTGCATCACTTGTAGTACTGTTTCTCTTCCTGGTGCTAGAGGTTTTGATCCTCAGCTTGTACGTTTCCTGGTAAAATCACTACAAGCTCAAAATCTGTTTTCTAGGCTATTTAAGTAGTTTGCGAATGTCTCTGTGGTGGATCAAAAATCGGGTGGGGGAGGGGGGGCAATAGACGGCAGACATTGTGATTGACTCAATCGAGGTTTCTACTTCTGGTTGTTTGATTTTGTTAACCAGATAATGTTTTATATCGTATCGTACAATCGGTGCACAAGCTTGAAAATCAATTTATGGTATTAGATCAGTAGCGAAACAAGTAACTCTACCTTTGTGTATACTTAAACAGAGACAATTCTGGGAGCAACATTATTTAATTTTTGCCGAAATTACATTTTTTTTTAATAAAGAGCAGGTCTAAACAGCTTGGCTTCCTCCTAAGTAATAATTAACTTTCTTCTTTTTTATTAATGTTGTTGCTAAGATCATATTGCAACGTTAACCTCACTTGTATTCTTGTACATAAGTAGTATAGGGGTACCACTAATTGGATTAAGTGTTTGATTCGCGGATTCGCGGTTTAATTCGCGGATTTATTCGCGGATTTTGCGGTTTTAATTTTAATTGACCTAATTAAATTGCTCTAATTAAATGACTCAATTAATTTCGCGGTTTGAGCTAATTAATTTTCATATGTGCTACTGATTAAATTACGCATTAGCTTCCGATTAAATTACGCGGCGGCCATTTTATTTTCGCGCAAATATTTGAATTTGAAATTTTTCAGATTTTTTCTAAGTTAAATTTTTTTAATTTAAACTTCCCGGGGTGTCGGCCATCTTTGATTTATGCGTGCGCACTTCTCGCGGCTGTCGTTTTAATTTCAATTTTCGCGCAAATATTTGAATTTAAAATTGGTAGATCTCTCTCTCTCTCTTCTGCTCATCGGGCGTTGGTTGTCTCTCTTGCATTCACAGAAGGGCTGTTTATATTTTAAAAAATCTCTGGACGAGCTGGATTTGAACGCTCTACGTTCATGTTCACCAAATTAGTTACAACCTTCAATGCCTCATCACTACCGAGACGTTGCAAATTTTAATGTGTATAGCGGAAAGCCATATCCCTGTTCTGACGTCATGCGCACAGATTGTAAAACAAACTATTTTTTTCAAAAATATAAATTATAAGAATGGAATTGTGTAGCCTATTGTGTTTAAAGGATGATACAATTTTTTAAAAACTGATTTTGTAGGTCGTTTTCATGGAATTAATTCTTTTATTTTTATAATTTGAGCGATGCGCATGAATGGATTATCGAGATTCTCATTGTCCCACCCTACTATATAGCTGGAAATTTCCGCTCGATCGGCTATAAGAGGTAAAGTCAGATTGTAAATATAAAACGAGTTACAAATTTGATTTTAATATATTCCTGAAATACTAAGTATAAGAAGTCTCATATAATGTTTTTAAATTATTTATAAAAACTGCGGTTATTAATGTTATTATCCATTTTTCATATTTGAAATGCTAGAATATGCTTAATTTTATTTGCTATGCGTAATTACAAAAGACGTTATAGCCCGAGGCTGAGTTTCTATTGGTCATCCGCTACGAACTTTAGTCACGCTGCAGTTATCGGCCACAATTATATATACCAGTAATAAGATAACATGAACAAGAAGATAACACGTATTGCTTGAGTAAGAAAGAGATAAACATAGGAGCAAATATTCGAGAAGGCTTGACTCTAAATTTTAATTATGACATTTGTCAACTAAACATGCCTACTAATATATTTTTTTTGTATGGCTATCTCTTTCTTACTCAAGCGTTGTATTTGGCAATTCGTCACGGAGAACGCAGGTATAGACAAGATTCAACCCCATAGGTATATCTTACAAATTTTGTATGGCGTAATGCTTCTCCAGTTTTAAAAAGCGGGCGGATAATAATTCATGGAAATATTACGTAACAAACTTAAATAAAAATTCGTCGTAGCACACCTTTTATAAAGCGCATCAGTCAACTTTAAAATAAATCACTAGGTTTTGGCGAGGGTCGGCATCGAAATGTCTATTTAATAATAATTTTCACAGTACATTACTCTAACTTGTTGCAATTTTAGTAAGCTTCGAATAAAAACACCACTTTCATTGAAAAATCTTATGCCACAAACATTTCGATAAACAAAATTTCAGCTACGTAGGCTTATTGTTCATTTTTATTACGAAAATTAACTCAAAATTGAACAAAAATCACGCAATTACACATCATGTCACATACATTTTTACAAAAATCGACATCATGTCACATAAATTATACAAAAACTGACATCATGTCACTTGAAATTATACAAAAAACGACATTTTTATTCAACACACGCTGAAAATTTAATAAAAATCACCACATAAATTTTTACAAAAATCGACATCATGTTACATAAACTATGCATAATTTTGCAGATGTTTTACACTTTTTTATAAAATGCATCGCTCAAAATTAAAAGAAATCGCAATTTCGTTAAAAAAGATCTACCACAATCATTTCGATGAACAAAATTCAAAAATTCTTGTAGTTTTGATGGAAATATATGTATGTTGACCACAAATTAACATAATTTTGAATAAAAACGCGCAATTTCGTTGAAACAAATGTTCTGGCACTATCATTTCACTTAAAATTTTACAAAAACTGACATCATGTCACTTGAAATTATACAAAAAACGACATTTTTATTCAACACACGACGAAAATTGAACAAAAATCACGCAATTACAAATCATCTCACATAAATTTTTACAAAAATCGACATCATGTTACATAAATTATGCATAATTTAGTAAATGTTTTACACTTTTTTATAAAATGCATCGCTCAAAATTAAAATAAATCGCAATTTCGTTGAAAAAATCTTCTACCACAATCATTTCGATAAACAAAATTCAAAAATTCTTGTACTTTTGATGGAAATAGATGTATGTTGACCACAAATTAACATAATTCTGAATAAAAACGCGCATATTCGTTGAAAAAAATGTTCTGACACCATCATTCCACTTAAAATTTTACAAAAAATGACATGTCACTTGAAATTATACAAAAAACGACATTTTTATTCAACACACGACGAAAATTGAACAAAAATCACTCAATTACACATCATCTCACATAAATTTTTACAAAAATCGACATCATGTTACATAACCTATGCATAATTTTGCAAATGTTTTACACTTTTTTGTAAAATGCATCGCTCAAAATTAAACGAAATCGCAATTTCGTTGAAAAAATCTTCTACCACAATTATTTCGATAAACAAAATTCAAAAATTCTTGTACTTTTGATGGAACTATATGTATGTTGACCACAAATTAACATAATTTTGAATAAAAAACGCGCAATTTCGTTGAAAAAACTGTTCTGACACCATCATTTCACTTAAAATTTTACAAAAACTGACATGTCACTTGAAATTATACAAAAAACGACATTTTTATTCAATAAGCAATAAAAAATACGCCGCATTTTAAAGTTTAAGGCGCTCCCAATCCAGGATTCCGTTCGTATTTGATGTTGAGGACCTCTGTCTTAGAGGTGTTTTTCTAACGGCCCTTTTTTGGAAGTGCTTCCTAATCGACGTTTTTTTGACTGCACCTTTTTCATGTGGACTTGGATGAGTAGCTGGTGTTTTTAATTTATATATCGGACTCGCAGTTATCAGTTTCCATTTCGGTTTTTCCTGTAGTACCAGTCGGGGTTGGCTTCTTTTGCTGTTTAGGTTTAGCTAGCAGCACATGAGCAACGTTTGCCTTTGATGTAATCAGCAAACTGTAGGCGTCCGGGTGGATAGATAGTTTTTCGAGGCCTCAAAGCGTCGTGAACTAAATCGACTATGTTAGACGCCGGTAAAATTTCACCCTTTATAGTAACGGTACCCTTGCGGTCCCAGCTCACATCGTTTGAGGCACTCAAAATGCGTAGGAAAACTTCAGCTTTTTTCTTAAAAGTTTTGGAAAGTGTAGATAAAATAATGGCATTTGATACGCTGTTACTGCTTGTTTCATATAGGTAAGAAAGGGGTGTTGCGTTGCTTTCAGCTACCGTGTTTCGGCTACTTTTCAAGGTTATGAGTTCGAAGATATGACGTAATGTTCTAAAATTAAAATTTGTCCGCTATCTACGGATTTATATATAGAGGCTTAGTAGCTCTAGCAGATCATTACTTCAAGGTAGCGGACATTACTTCATATCTTCGAACTCATAACCTTGAAAAGTAGCCGAAACACGGTAGCTGTCCAAGTAAATTTTACAAATACGCTTCAAGTTGCTAAAAGTTATTTAAAAGGGATGTGGTTGTGGCTACTTTAAATACATATAAAATCAAAATAATAAAAATATGTATCATACGGGGGGTAATACAAAATTTTCCAAAAAAAATCAAAATTCAAATAGGAGGCCGTGACTTTGTATTTGAGCATAACTTTTAATTCTAAACAACTTTTCTCACTAAAATTTTGCTATATTTTTTGAAATAAGGTAACTTTGTTCTTGAACAAATTTCATATTTTTTGTCCTGCCCTGTATATTGTTTGACTTGAAGCCATTCTAAGGGCATCTGATATGGTCATTGCACATGCACTAACTTTTGGCAATATTTAAATTTCGAATGTACAACTAATTAAAAAATTTCCCATTTGTTGCACACTTAATGGACCACACTGTATATTAAAATCAAATTTGTAACTCGTTTTATATTTACGATCTGACTTTACCTCTTATAGCCGACCGAGCGGAAATTTCCAGCTATATAGTAGGGTGAGACAATGAGAATCTCGATAATCCATTCATGCGCATCGCTCAAATTATAAAAATAAAAGAATTAATTCTATAAAAACTACCTACAAAATCAGTTTTTAAAAAATTGTATCATCCTTTAAACACAATAGGCTACACAATTCCATTCTTATAATTTATATTTTTGAAAAAATAGTTTGTTTTAAAATCTGTGCGCATGACGTCAGAACAGGGATATGGCTTTCCGCTATACACATTAAAATTTGCAACGTCTCGGTAGTGCTGAAGCATTGACGGTTGTAACTAATTTGGTGAACACGAACGTAGAGCGTTCAAATCCAGCTCGTCCAGAGATTTTTTTTAATATAAACAGCTCTTCTGTGAATGCAAGAGAGAGACAACCAACGCCCGATGAGCAGAAGAGAAAGATAGAGAGAGATCTACCAATTTTAAATTCAAATATTTGGGCGAAAATTGAAATTAAAACGACAGCCGCGAGAAGTGCGCACGCAGAAAACAAAGATGACCGACACCCGGGGAAGTTTAAATTCAAAAAATTGAACTTAGAAAAAAATCTGAAAAATTCCAAATTCAAATATTCGCGCGAAAACAAAGATGGCCGACACCCGGGAAGTTTAAATTCAAAAAATTGAACTTAGAAAAAAATCTGAAAAATTTCAAATTCAAATATTCGCGCGAAAATAAAATGGCCGCCGCGTAATTTAATCGGAAGCTAATGCGTAATTTAATCAGTAGCACATATGAAAATTAATTAGGTCAAACCGCGAAATTAATTGAGTCATTTAATTAGAGCAATTTAATTACGTCAGTCAAAATTAAAACCGCAAAATCCGCGAATAAATCCGCGAATTAAACCGCGAATCCGCGAATCAAACACTTAATCCAATTAGTGGTACCCCTATACTACTTATGCACAAGAATACAAGTGAGGTTAACGTTGCAATATGATCTTAGCAACAACATTAATAAAAAAGAAGAAAGGCAATTATTACTTAAAAGGAAGCCAAGCTGTTTAAACCTGCTCTTTATTAAAAAAAAAAATGTAATTTCCGCAAAAATTAAATAATGTTGCTCCCAGAATTGTCTCTGTTTAAGTATACACAAAGGTAGAGTTACTTGTTTCGCTACTGATCTAATACCATAAATTGATTTTCAAGCTTGTGCACCGATTGTACGATACGATATAAAACATTATCTGGTTAACAAAATCAAACAACCAGAAGTAGAAACCTCGATTGAGTCAATCACAATGTCTGCCGTCTATTGCCCCCCCCCTCCCCCACCCGATTTTTGATCCACCACAGAGACATTCGCAAACTACTTAAATAGCCTAGAAAACAGATTTTGAGCTTGTAGTGATTTTACCAGGAAACGTACAAGCTGAGGATCAAAACCTCTAGCACCAGGAAGAGAAACAGTACTACCAAGTGATGCAAGAATTAAGATTGAATCACTTACGTGTCTACTGTAATTATATACCCAGGGGTTTTAGAATCAATTTTAGAAAATATTAAGGGAGTACAATGGTTGAAAATAAACTAGATCTATTTAAATATAAATTAGGAATGTGAATAATTATTATGCAATTACAAAGTAAAAGAGAATTTATAATTGAGTGAAAAATGGCTGTTTGAAAAACAGATGGATTCGAAATTAATAAAATATTTTAAAAATTAAGGTTTGAGGGGAATTACAAATACTAAATTGTATTAAAATTATAAAACTGGTAGATGCAAATCAAATATTATTAGAGATAGAGTGTAAAAGTAGAAAAATTGAGATCATTAAGGACTTTGTTTCGTTTATTAAGAAATAACCACTCTTGAAAAATGTAGCAGAAATAGTTTGGTGTGATTAAAATATTAAAAATAATAGTAGATTATGATATTAAAAGTAAAAGTGATACTTTATGTGGCGAAGCTGAAGTTTATTTAGCCGAACGTTAGTGAGGCAAATAATTCCGGTAAGCCACATAAAGTCACTTTTACTCCGAATAACATATACTATTTTATCCGCAAACGGATTCAGGTAAATTTCATTAATATAAATTTTAAAAAAACTGTTGTTCAAATAACGCGCTACTGTAATGGTATATGAACATACTGAATCACGCGAGCTTATTAGCTATTGCACACGGCCACAGCAGCTCTCACACCATAACCCACGGCGACAGATGCTCCGATCCGCTGCTTAAAGGTTTATTTAAATTAAAACTTTTCCTACTCTTTTTGAAAATAAAAACCGACCTACGAGCTAAGTCTAAAAATTAGCAAAATTTTAAGCCATCATACAATTTAATCGGTCCAGTATCTTCAGAAGAGATAGCGAACAAACATAGAAAGAGAGAGAGCAACGATTTTGTGTGCTTAGGCAGATAAAGTACGCAAAAGTTGCTATTTTATCTGCTTAGGCAGATAAAGTGACACTTTTACCTTGTCAATAAAGACAAATAAGTTGTCACTTTTGTGACGTTTGCGGATAAACCCTATTTTATTGAGAAACTGTTTGGATAATAAAAAGGGTAATAATAAAATTTGCGTGGTGAAGTTAAAAGGAAATATAAACCAAGAAGAATAATTAAATACATAAAACTAAGGAAGATTGCAAGTTAGTGGTAAAACTAGTGGCAAGCAGAATTAATCTACAAATGTGAATAACTGTAGAAGAATAATAAGTCAAGTTTATTGGAAAAGTACATTTAACATAATACATTAACCGAATTGGATTACATCAAGCTGTTTGGTGATAAGGGAGAGTTACAGAGAAGGACCAAAAGTTAAGAGGAAGTTGACAGGGGCAGTAGTGGATGTAGGTGTCTGCAGATTTGGTCTGTTGACTGCATGCTGTAGGGAAGGTTTGAGTTGCTGATTCTGGACAGTTGGGACGTCTTGTCTGTCAGTGGGGCATTTCATTCAGTAGGCGGAGAGGAGCAGGTTAGTTGACATCCTGAACATTGTTGAGACCAATTGAAAGGTGGGTGATTTGAATAGCAAGGTAATTACTAGAAAAGGAAATAAAGACTATAAAAGTGAATTAGTTATTAAAGAATTACTTACTGTTTTTAATATTTTTGTATACTAGAGAAACAATCTGGTATTTGTCATTTGAATTTCAAATCTGTTTAACATATAGTTGACATAACTTATTTTGACTTATGTGAATGATATTTAAAAATTTAGAACATCAACTTTCAGAAATAAGCAATCTAGATAAAAGAATCCACCCCTGATTTTTCAGGAGCACAAATAATAACGATTGATATTCTGAACATAAATAGGGCAATTTTAATTTGACAAAATAAAAATATAATTCAAAGACATATTAATATCACTATACCTGAAGCTACATAGCCTATACAGGGTGTTATGGAAATGAGTGCAAATATTTTAACCAGTGATAGAGCTCACCACAATGAACAACTTTTCTATTTATCGTTTTTAATTTAATCGCATTTTTTCAATAATTTATCTCCCCTAAATTTGACGAGCCGCTTGGTCAGCAAATCTAAGTTAAAGGTGAACAACACAAGGTATATTAAAAATACAAAGTTCTTGCACAAAAAACGTGCAGTCAATAACTTACCTACCTCAATTGATACGAAACGTTGGTGACCAGATGTGAACTGTAGGTTTTATCAGTGTGCGTTTAAATTAAAATATTATTCCATAGGCGGGTATGCATTTTTAGAGTAAAACTGTTTGCAATTTTTACTCAGTTTTGGGGGCGTTTTCGAAAAAATGATAAATGAAGAAGTTGTTCAGTTTAGCGAGTTCTATTACGGGTTAAAATATTTGCACTGATTTCCATAACACCCTGTATAAGGAGCCACAACGTGAACCTTAGCACTAGTTACAAACTAAATTATTGGCTAAGCAACCCAGATACCATCCCTGATTGCCTGGATTTCTTTGTTACAAAGGGATTCGCTCCTGGCTCTTTAACCGAAGAACAAAGTGGTGATACCGCATCGGATTACTCGCATTTAATAGCCACTTTTTACTTCAATATACTAAAAAAGGAAAAACATACAGAGTACATAGCCAAAAAAAGTGACTGGAACATATTAAGTGAAATATTGATGAAAAATAAACCTCCAGATACCTTTAAAGACAGTTGGTAACTTAGAACTACAACTACAAAAATTCACTGATCACGGAGCCAGGGAATATCCCTTCTTGCCTGGATTTCTTTGTTACAAAGGAATTCGCTGCACAAATACCGCTCATCACGGAAACAAATGAAACATGGACCATAACAGCCAAAGAAAAGACAGAAAAATTTGAGAAGCATATGGAAAATGTTCTCTTATCTTATCATTACATACCTCGTATTCGTTCAGGTGCCACAACCACCCAAGGAACTAATAAAGTGAGTAACATTTAAACCTTTAAATATTTAGAAATTCAAAATTGCTTGTGGATGTAGCAAAGCATCAACAGTGGGGCGATTACCAACCAGAAAGTAAACAACTTTTATTTTTTTTATGTTGAGGTTATTACAAATAAAGTAAAAAGACAGTTAACACGCTATTATAAAAAGGTAAACAATAATAAATAAACCAACAACAAACACAAATCAAAACAGAAAATAGCTCGTTTCAATATAATTAATATATGCAGACAGTAGGAAATAGCCGATAAGAATTTGTGCACGTAAATAACAAACTCCCAACAAACTTTAGGCAGTTTCGCAACGGTAGTTATCGGTTTTTTATAGTGTGTGCCATCTGGATTTTTTTGATCGTTTTGTGCGTGCCACTGACCTTAAAGCAGCGTTATAGTTTTTCCGTTGTCCGATTTATGTTATTTTAATTGTTTGCTTCTGAGTTGTTGGTTGCTATGTACACCGTTGTGATTTATTTATTTGGCAAAGCGTTTTGCGCATATTAGCGTCTCTTATCTTTATATACATTTTTCGTCAATAGGAAATAAATACGCATCTTTTGGATATATAAATTTTATACCATTTTTTATTTTTAAACAGAATCGCCAAACCTAAATAAAAAAAATATTAACTAGCTTGATAGCGTTAAAATTAAACACGATTTTATTTTCATAAAACAGTATTTCCAGGAGTAATCAATTCGCCGACGCCCGATTCCGCATACCTTTGTTGATATATACACGGAGTTTCTATTAGTATAATGGGACGCCGTTAAAAATACTGTTAACAAATCTTATTAAAGCTTTTCACGGCCCACTTCATATTCTTTCACGCTCCATCAATACGTCGCAGCCCAGTGGCTAAAAAACGCTATTTGGCGACTGCGAGCACCGAAAGACAAAGAGAAAGCGCCGAGACCACACGTAGTTTTTATTAATTTGTCTTAGGGAAAATCTGGCTGCTTCAGTTATTTAAGCAAAACCCTGATGTCATATACTTTCTTCAAGGGCATGAAACTGCGCCCGAATGTTTAATAAAAATTTTAAATTCGAGGATCCAAATAATTCGATGTCTTCTAAGGGAACGAACTGAACGATTTTGACATTTCAAACATATTTGTGGAAGAGTCATTATTGGCCATTTCTTATTGGACAATGCTGAAATCTAAAAATACACATTGGTTTACTTATGAATCAACTTTATTGTTGCACGATGAGCTTCGAAGACATTCTTGAATTATATAATTTTTCAACTGATCTACAAACGCACAGAACAAAAATTCGCTGCACACTTATCAAAGACAAACTAAAAACCTACAGTCGGAGTCAGTGAGTCTTCCAGTCGAATGTATTACGTATGCCAGTTGCAGTGGCGTAACTTCAAATTTTGGGCCCGGGGGCCGTGATCTTCACCGGGCCCCTTAATTGCCAAGTGTAAGTCCTATTCTTGCCAAAGCATTTTTGGTTATCATTTTTCATTTATTTTTTTTTAATTCGTAAACAGAAACATCAAAGCATAATGAACAAAAGCGAGTCTTTTTCTCGAACTCATTGAAACTTTATACGGGACCGAGTTTGAACCTGCCGGGCTTTAAACTTCAGGAGGCCGGTTGGGCCCCCTGAAGTTCAGGGCCCGGGGGCCGCTGCCCCCTTTGCCCCCTCGGTAGTTATGCCACTGGCCAGTTGTGAACTTATTACTTATCAGTGTCGTTTCCCACTTATCGTGGCTGAATTTACTATTTATATCAGTTGACCATTTGTTATTTGTCGCATTAGCATTCGTTTAGTCTTCTCGAATTTATTACTTATCGATTGTCGTACATGAGCCTACTACTTGTCAGCTGCATTGTCCATTTACGGCAGCTAAATTCACTGCTTATGTCAGTTGAATTATCCTTTATTACAGGCATATTTGTATTTTTCGCATTCGTGCTCAGTGAATCTTCAACTTGAGTTTATTACGTGCTTATTCATTACGAAAATATGACTTTATTACTTATAAGTTGCATTATTCACTGACTGCAGCAAAATTTACTGCTTATATCAGTTGAATTGATCTTTACTACAGGCATATTTGTATTTTTCGCTTTGTGCGCAGTGAATCTTCAACTTGAATTTATTACGTACTTATTGATTACCAGAATATGACGTTATTACTTATCAGTTGCATTTCCCTCTTATCACTGCTGATTTACTACTTCCCCTATTCAAACTTATTCATCGCCAGCACATTTGTTATTTGAGCCCACTAGATGCAAAACTCTGCGTTTACACTGTTAGTGAATTTGTGCTAGAGGCAAAAAACTGTTAGGTTGTGTTTACTACATTACTCGACCAGCAAAAGTGGCCCACTAGATGGCACTACCACCAATGGAGATCGTATTATCTGATTTTGCTTGAAAATGTCCTAGTTTTAATGTAAACTGTGTTTTAAAAATGAACTTATATAGTTTTGCATCTGACTTATAGTTTCACTTAGTTTTGCATCTGAATAATGGCCAAATTTTGAAAGTTTATTAAAGTTTTACCTTTACCAATTCATAATTGACTATGTACAGATTGTTTAATTAACACGGTACGGTCGGCGCCTTAGAAATCGGGACAATACTATGATACATTTTGAGTGTATTTTTAAGTGCATAAACTGGAATTTTGCAGTTATTTTAACTGTTATGTAATTTTCAAATGTAGCGTCTTTTGGTTGATAGTAAAATTACAATAATACAAAAAAATAATACTAAATCAAATATTACAACACAACATATTATGTGTCCCGATTTCTAAGGCGCCGACAGTAGGTACCTAAAATTATATTTTTTAAAGAACTATTTTTATTTTTTGCTTTAAAACAAAATAAAAAGTAACATAAAAATAACAGTACACAAATAATTTTAGTTTCACTTAATTTTCGTTGAAATTTTGGTCGTTTGTTTCTGTATCTTCATCCTGAATTTCTTTATCTGTAAGCTTCTTTAGTACAATCAATAATTTTGTGGAATTCTAATTTTAGGCCCCTTCTCCAATAAATTCAGTAATTAATCTTTAACAAAGCATCGATAAACGCCTGTCATATCAAGATATCAACAAGTGGACAGGGTCATGTGACGTGAATTTTGAGTTGTGATTGGTCAAAATAAAAACACACAGTTTTGCATCTAACATGCTCACATTTTCACTGAGTTTTGCATCTGACATCGATGTTTACATGCCTATACAATGTAAAATACCGAGTTACGCATCTTTAATATTTCATCATGCTATGCTCCTTAAAACAACGCATCCAATGATACCAATATCTAATTTTTTGTATTTCTTGCAAGTACCGAGTTTTGCGTCTAGTGGGCTCATTTATTCAGTCGAATTTATTATTTATCGATTACCAAACCGGAACTTACTACTTATCAGCTGCTTATCGCAGCTAAATTCACTGCTTACCAAGACTTTTTATAGAAGACGTATTCGTTACTCGTCTCAGCCGCACGTAGCGAGTGTTCCAGTCCAATTTATTATTTATTGATGAGTTGATGAAGTTATTCTGTATCAGTTGTATTTCGGACCTATCGCCAGAGCCGGACTGGGAGGTCGAGCGATCGGGCGCTAGCTCGTTGGGCCCGTGGTCGTTGGGGCCGCTGGTCTGCTGGTTAATCACAACCACATATTAACATGCTGAACGCTGCGACCGGAAGATTGATATGAAACATTTCCCGTAAACCGGGAATATTGGCGGTATTCTCCAAACCTCAGGTATGGATTTCTTGCAAAAATACTGCATTATCGAGGACACTTGACAATCTCTGAAGCAATTTTTCCGGGAATTGTATAAAAGTGGTGAAGAGACTGAAGAGATTTTAAATACGGTAAATTATAAGCGCTTTAAATGTATCATTAAAATATGATACGAATGGTGTACTTACGTGTACACGTTGAATAATTCGTTCATTTCAAATATAAACGCTGAAGGGACGCCTGCTCCAGCAAACGTTACCTTATGAGCCCCACAGGAACTAATATGCAGCAATTTACTCACTGCAAAGCTATTGAAAACGCTAGTATTTACTTCCATCTTCGTATGGCTAAATTTACTTAGCCGTCCGCCATCGCACCAGGAGATGGACAAGTACGCACTTCGGCAAAATCCCGCATCTTGTGTCCGCTTGTTCGTAACATCTGCCCGTGTTAAGACTTCCCTCACCCCGTTGGGACGTCGCATTTCTCGTGCCGCAAACACAAATTTCAATTCACAATGCTCTCTTTATTCAAGATCCTCTAATAGATCGTATATCATTCTAAAATACAATATTAAATCTAAGAATACTAAAGAAAACGTATAGAAATACAAGTTAGGTTTTAACTTTGATTATAAAATAAACATTACTGGCGAGGAATCGAAGGTCCGTTTCAAGTTTTATCCTGAAGTGAAATAAGATAATCTGCAAATGGAACACAGATTTTGGTTTTAAGTGGAAGAAGTTGGCATCGTCATTACCAGAGAAATACACGAAAGAACAAACTAAATAGAATAACGAGGCAAATAACAATACTGTTGATCACAAATTCCGCAGAAAACATATAGTTTGTTGCTACTACGTTATGCAAAAATATAATTTATATGCTGAAGCATACCCTGATCTAAAATTAAGATTTATTTTAACTAGAGTAAGACGCTGTTTGTCTCGAGATCATTTGAAAGCTTTTAGAGCTTCCAAAAAGGACGTCCTAATGGCTATTGACAATGATGATATTTTTCATAAACTGACAGAGAAGCGTAAAAACATCAGAGATTTGTAATTAGATATTTTCCTCTAATCTCAATACTATATTTGCTTCATTTTTACTTGATTCTTAGTTAGGTAGTACTAGGTGCAGTAAGAGTTTACTAATCTGTATTTTGTTTTTATATTTTCTGTATTACCCGAGTGGTGTTAGAAATATTATTTCAAAAGATTTCTAATAGTTGTTTGTTTTCCTGAGAAGAAAGTCATATTTAAACAGGGCCGGTATGGCGTTAATTGCCCGGGCCGGTTCAAACACCCAGTCTGGCCCTGCCTATCGCAACTGAATTTACTACGTATCCCAGTCGAGCTTGCTATTTAATAAAGCGTTGGGGGACCGCATCGCTAACTGGACGATAAAAATGTTGGAAGGTGATACTAACTGAGGTAGGACAAAGGAATATGAAAAAAAAGAAGGAGAGGCCTATATCCAAGAGTGAGTTACCAAGGGCCGATTCATCTATTTATTTTAGTTTAACTGCAATCAACAGCATAGAGCCATTTACAAGCTATAGGATAATCATAAGTATTTATAATGTAATGTAACACTGTCAACCGATAAAAGACTTTCCAGGCAAGTCTTCCAGAAGAAGTCAGAAGAAGCTTTGTTTTTATAATTAATATAATATTCATAAATTTCGATTAATAGATACAAAGTTTTATGGATATGTAACTGTTAAGAAAGTTTCTATTTTCTATTGGCCAAGGATATTTTCTACTCGAAAGTATCTTCCTGTGCTTTCAATAAAGTCGTTGATCTTAGAAAAGATTTGATTCTAAAACTCAGGAACTAGAAAAGTCTATTTTACAAACGCACTTAGGTACAAATTCTGGATACTTTTTGCTACTAAGAACAATCAACAAGGTACACTAATTTCGGCGACACATTAATGGAAAGGTCGGTCAAACAGACGATAATTAGCTCCCCCAAGTTCAGGAATGAAGGTGCGTCTTGAACTGCTGAAGTGGAACTTGTGTACGAGAATATTTACATTAGAAATACATTACAGCCTTAACTCACCGCTGCAGCAGCTCTCCACTAATTTATGTTCTGATTAATTACGGCGATAAAACAGGTGCACACGCTCCAGATTAAATCGTATTTTCGGTGGTATCTCCTGCAGGCCTTTGCCATTACTGTATCATGGATTTGCAAACGTATGAAAACCTGTACCTCATCATAGGTAACGAACCCCCTACAACTTGTCACGACTTAACGTAGAATATGTTTACGTTTTCAATAATAAAAAACAAAGGTATAAACTTAGTAATATTAACTATAATACAGGATCAGAACGGATCAGAACATCCAATCCATAGCTAATAGTATAATGAATATTCTTGCACTTAACGACAATTTTCACAACACATATATGTAGTGACAGCGAAGGCAAAAGCACAATTTTATTGCTCTATGATTTCGGCTTATTTTACGTTCATAAATATTTAGTGGATAGGTCGTGACTTTCGAAACGCCCCATTTTTGGGAACACCATATTAACTGGGTATGTGTTAAAACATTTTTTGGAAGCTTTAGCTTAGCCAAACGTTAACTCATATTTAAGATAAAAATATTTTAAAAACCATGTCGAAAGAGACTAAAAGCAAATTTTAATAATCATATAAAATTCTAGTTAATGGGTGCAGCCGAGATCGACTCCTGAGCATCTCCAAGCGCCTCGATTACGGAAATATTTAAAGACATAGGCGTTTGATCAGGTACGGTCTTAGGTTAAATCTAATTATGGAATTTACATCCGCCCCGATTCCCCATTATCTCGCACAAAGCGGCTCACGTCACGGTCCCAACTTCGGAAACCGCCCTGTGTAGCTGACGGTCCGTAGCCCTGTACAGAGTAACACAGTTCAATTAGTCACCGAGTGGCCGCTTTATGTCGTGCCGCGATTTCTTAATAATTCAGCAGTTTGCAGCCAATCCTCAGGCGTGACTGAAACTAACTGACCGTTTGTCTGGGAACTTCGACGACGTGCTCAAAGGTTGCCGGACACCGACCACTTATCAAAGTAATTTTCTTAATTAGAGGCAACAAAGGGCCGTTTGTGCATTCTGATGAAATGATAAAAGCTTGGTTTTTGTTCGGTCGGGGACTGTTTTCTGGCTGCAATGTAATTCGGTTCCGAGGAATTTGAATTTTACATACGTCCAGTTCCCGCTCCATCCACGGCGATTACAGGGCTATTAACTAACCTAACTGATCTAAGTTTCTGAATGAGCTACCTTTGCAACAAAGTAGCCTTTCGCAGAGGCGTAGAGCTTAACAACCAAAAGGATAGTCCTATTGCCATCCCTTTCCTTTCTTGAAAATTTCTGAAAACGTAGCAAATGACAGAGATGCTGGGTATGTATAGGTCATATTTATCAAATACAGTTTATAACAGATTTTCATCAAGGTGGGAGAAAATAAATCCTGACCAATTAAAATTAATGTGTTCAGCTAGGATAGGCAGGTAAATGTAAATGATAATGACAAGTAATGTTCATGTATGAGAATTCGAAAGCGACAAATAATACATGTGAAATGAGTGCTGTTACCCCGCGTGTAGAGAATAAAATCCAGCGTATTTAGAAATGATAGTACTTTATGGATTTCAACAATTCTTTTTACTTGAACAAAATTTAATGATGTTCACAGTTCACACACATATACAGATAAATGCAGAATGATATACGCAAATACATAATTATAGTAAGTGATTAAACATCTATTGTAAGTAAACTCGCCCTAATATTTCGTTAGAGTTCTTTGAACGAATGCAATTATTACTGACGCAATCTTGACATGGACGGATCGTAGACTCGTAATGCTGGTACGGATCGAATGGAATAAACCGTGTGCCAAAGTTCTTCCTTGTCGGTAATATAGACCCTTGCCAATTGAGTCAGTAAGGATGATTTATTGGTTCTTGGTGGCCAGCTGGAACTCTCGCTTTCGGGAAAATACTACTAGCCATTGCGCACGTTTTCTATGCCAGATAATTACCTTATTTTTCTCTTGCAGAGACCGGACGTCAGGTCAAGATATCCGAGCATTCTGCGTCAGCAAGATAATTTTACTATGCGGCTCCTTATCTGCTCGGGTGGACAATGGAGTGCCCTGAATCCTCAAGCAGTCGGTCGCTACTGTTCCAAAAAGGCTTTGTGACTATCTGGATTTCACGTTCGGCTCCCCTGCCGTTCGCAGTTCGCATAAGTGGGTCCCGGGTGGAGTAGCTTGAACAAGCGTCCACGTTCGATCAGCAGAGTTAAGCAATGCTCTCTCTGGTCAGAACTTGGATGGGAGTTCCACGGTTGCTTTGCTCGGCGCCTCGTGATACGGCTGTCATGCAAATAGTTGGTCCCGGCGGTCATAACAACATCATGACAGTCGTTAGTGGGGTTGGAAGTCCCCATAATATGTACGGTGACGCCTATAATTGGCTTAACGCTGTTGGCGGAGTACGAAATAATAAAAAAAAAAAAAAGTGCGCGCTCGATATTCCATCTGCGGATGCAGATCGTCACTTACGACACTTTTTGTCTTGTTTATGACACTAGATATCAACCCGCGTATAGTTGCGTCCACGTGAGCCACCCGCTGATTTAAACCGGAAGTTTTTCACTTTTACGATTTCCTGCGCTGATTTTGAAGGTCTTTTGCGGAGTAATTTATGAATGCTTCACGTAGTCATGTGTGCGCTACATATGAGATAAAAAGCTCAGCTGTAATAAGCAGTAAATTCAGCTACTGTAAAAAGGCACCACAACACAACTGATAAGTTCCTGCATGGCAATCGATAAATAAGAAATTCAAGTGGAACAACTATGAATAGTACGAATGCGATAAAATAGCAAATGTGCTTGCGATAAATGATAAGTTCGAGACGAGGATAAGCAGTAAATTCAGCTGTGATAAGCGGGAAATGAAACTGAAAGTATGAAGCCAATATTTGATCCATAAGTAATACGTTTGAATTGAGTGCGAATGCAACAAATAACATGTGAAGCCCTGCGGTAAATGATAAATTCAACTACGATAACAGGTGAATTTAGCTGCGGTAAGTGGTAGAGATGTCGGCGGGTACCCGGGTACCCGGGTCGACCCGGGTAATAGTCAACCCGGGTATATTTTCAGGACCCGGGTACCCGACTAGTAAATTATGTAATTTCTAGAAAGTCAGTCTTTTTCGGAAAACATAATAAAAACTTAAAAACAATAAGAATACGCTCTACAAAAAGAAAACTATTCAGTAATAACGATAATCACCCCATCCCATACCACATAATGTTTCTTGTTTGATATAATAAATTCCTTTCGCAAAAATATTCAACCCGTCAATTGTACAATTATATCACGTCACTATGGGATGAAGTAACATAAACATCCTCTGTGTGATTTTGATGCTGTTACGAATTTCGTAAGTGTGAAAATATTTACAAATAATAGACGACCTGCAGTTTGAATTGGGGAGTAGGTACTGTTTCAATTTAGTTCAGTTTAAAACTCGCTGCGTAAAGAAAGAAATTGTAGCTACCTCAGATGTTCCGATGTACGCTAACATTTTTGTTATATATTTCGGGTACCCGAGGGTACCCGGGTACTGTTTTCGGGTACCCGGGTTTGATTTTAGACCGGGTACGACATCCCTAGTAAGTGGGCACAGCAACTGATAAGTAGTAAGTACATATATGGCAATCGATAAGTACTAAACTTGACTGGAATAATTAGTAGAGCTAGGATAGTTAGGCGAATTGCCTTTTTTAATAAATGGAAGGATAAAAGACAAACCCAATTTTATCCGTTTTACAATGCGTGAAATTCAAAAATGCTAATTTTATTTTGATTTTTTCGCATTTTTTTAGGATTCTGCCTTTTTTCAGGAATTTCCTATTTTTCTTGCCTTTTGGTGCCTTTTCTGGTAGGTTAAATTAAAATTTTAAGAAATTTAGTTCATAAATTTTCAATTAAAAAAAAAATGTACTAGCAATTTTCCAAGAAACATGTACATTTTAAATTTCTGAAATAAATTGTAGAAATTATTATTCCCAGGCACTTAAAGGTAGAGGTTTAGTGGGTTTTACCCTTTATTGTTATCAGCTGAAAATTTCTCAGGATTATATTCTTGAGATTAATTTTAATGAGGGGACGAGTATTGTCAGGAGAGTTTTCTACTGAATCAGTCAGTTTGTCACAATTTTCGAATGTGTTAACGTTGTGATTTGTGAAGTGCACCGACTGTATTTCTCAGTAAAACGCAGTTTCTTTTAATATTGCCTTTTTTTAATTTTTGCCTTTTTTATTTTACTTTTGCCTTTTTAGTGCTTTTTTGAATCTTTTGTTTTGTCTTTTTGCCTGCTTTTTACGAGACTTTATTTTACCTAACTATCCTAGCTTTAATTATGAGTGTAAATGCAACAAACAAACGTTCTTGCGACAAAAAATAAGGCCAACATAAATAAGTAGTAAATTCAGCTGGAACAATTAGAAACTGTAACTAGTTGGCACTAAGCCCATATTTGGTAATCGATAAGTAATACCTGTAAATGATAAATTAATCTGGGATAAACAGTAAATTCAGTTGCGATATGTAGAAAATGCAACTGATAATTAACAATTTCATGTGTGGTAATCGATAAGCAATAAATTGGACTAGAGGTCAAGTGTGGATATGACAAAAAAAAATTCTGACTGCTATGAAGAATACGTTCAACTGAGATATGCACCGAATTCAGCTGCGATGAGTAAGCAACTGATATGTAATAGTTTCGTGTATGATTATCGATATAAAATAAATCGGAATTGAAGACTCCCCGAGTTATAATGCGAACAATAACAAATGTGGCTGTAATAAATGATAAGTTCAATTGGAATAAGCCTTCAATTCAATGCTGTGTCTTCAAGCTCTACTACGAAGGCTAAGTCTTCGATTTCGTTTAAATAATTAGAAATGCAAGTCGTACATATTTAATAGTGCTACTGCAGGTAAAAATAATCAATTTCTGGTGACTAAAATGCAGAATATCTGTTCAATTAGTGTTCAACACATCACTAAAAAGTCGACCGGCCTTGATTGTGCCGGTGCGGCAAGAGTTTTCATTGTAAATGTGCTAATATCAGCAAGGAACAGCATCGTCTATTTAATTCTATGCTAGGATTCATATGGAATTGTTCTACCTGTCGTCATCAAGCGGATGATCCGAAATACATCTGCATCGGTGCCCTCTCCAAGGATGTAGCACCGCAAGCGGGAAAAGGATCTAATGTTGAATGTTGATACACATGATACAAAAGGTGGCTCAAAAAACATCTTAAAAGTTATTAGTCAACTGAAATGTGAATTTTTCCAAATTAATCGGAAGCAAAAAACAAATTGCTTCCGTTCAATTTTGCTCTGATAAAATCTCAGATTCTTAACAATAAATTGAACACATAAAATAATAAGTTAGTGAAGAGATTTGAGTTACTAAGGATAGTAAATGAAACTCTAAAAAAAGAAGTATATAATCTAAAATCAGCCATGAATGATTTGGAACAGACAGGATGAAAAGGTGGACGAGATTGTGAAGAAGATCGTCGGTAAGTCTCAACAAGTTATAGTTCAAAAAAGTTTTCAAAGATAGGTAAAGTGCTTCTTACAGTCAATTCTAATTTATGAAAAAAAATACTAGTGCAGTACATAATAGTAACCAAGCATACCAAAATTCAAATCGATATCTCTACAATTGTGGAGATTAACAAAAAAATTAAAAATTGAACTTCAAGGCCCTATAACTTCTTACTGAAAGGACTTTGTACTAAGGTATATTAGGTTAAATCAGTATATTATAACGTAAGGAATCCATGACTAATTGGTGTCTCATTCTTTTTGGGACACCCTGTATATTAATATTGTGAATTTACTGTAATAGCGAATACTTTTATGGGTCTCTGATCTGTTTGTATCCCAAATTTATATAAATAAATAATGAAATAAATCATTAGTAATCGTAAAATATAATAAATTCGACCACAAGACTCAATGTGGATAGTTACGACAAATAAGAAATGTGCCTGCGACAAAGAATTCAGCTGAAATAAGCAGTTAATTCAGCTACGGTAAGTGAGCAAGGCAACTGATAAGCAATAGGTTTGGATTTGATAATCGATAAGTAGTACGTTTGAATGAAGGAACGCCTCGACGTGAATGCGAATGCGACAAATAACAAATGTGCCTGCAATAAAGGACAAGTTCAGCTGAGATAAGCAGTTCATTCAGCTGCAATAAATGGGCAAGGTAAGTAGTAAGTGATGATAAAAGTCGATTCATAAGTTCTAATGGAAGAATTCCTGAGCTCTAATGCGAAAAATGGTAAGTGCCACTGAGATAAGCAGAATTTACCTCCATTAAGTGGGAAATGCAACCGATCAATAGTAGGTTCATATATGCTGCGTAATCGATAAGTAATAAACGCGAATGGAAGAATTCGTAAGTTCTAATGCGACCAATAACGAGTGCAGCTAGAAAAAATGGCAAGTTTCGCCGGGATAAGTAATAAAATCAGCTAAAATACATAGAAAATATAGGTCAGATAATTACAGCAACTGATAAGTAATGTGTGCAGATATGAGATAAATGATAAGTACAGTTGGTATAAGCAATGAATTCAGCTGCGATAAGTGGAAAATGCGACTACGAGAAGTAGGAAGTTCGTGTACAATAAACACTTAGTGTGAATTTGATGAATGATAAATTTGCTTGCATAAGTTATAATTTCAGTTGCGATAAGCAATGTATTCAAAAGCAGCTGTAGAGCAGAATTTAAACTGATTTTTAAGAAATTTCAAACGAAGTATCCTCGGATTGTTCAGAGAAGCAGTTCGAATGTATTGGAGCTAAAGGATTGTACTTCAAAAAACAGTAATTATTTTCTTCAGATGTGTAGATGCGACGACTAATAAATGCACTTGCTATAACTGATTAGTTCAGTTGCAATAAGTAACAATTTCATGCGATAGGTGGAAGTAATATGTTCAACTAGAATAATTGTTGTAGATCAATAGAGAAATAACAAGTTCATCTGCGACCACGAAGAAATTCACACGCTACTGTTAGTTACTACTAACAAATGCTGCACCTGTAACTAATTTCAAGTAACAAGTCCTGTTGCAGTAATAAGCTGAACAGGGATAAACAACAATGCAGCTCTGATAAGTGAAGGTTATTGTTGATGCTGTTTAAATAATATACAGCTACAGAATTAAAATTTTGAAGATTTTAGTGTTTACAAACTTGAAGAAAATTATTAATTACTTAGCTAATTCCACTATAAACGACAAGTTTATTTACTGTATGAAAAGGAAGTTTTAAAAACTTCGGAGTTCAGCAAAATATTGAAACAAAGAAAGCATGTGTCCTGTAAAATGTGCATTTTTGTGTGCAACAAAAAATGATGAATTTGTTCATTTTCTTATCTTTAAAATGTTTTTATCTCAGTGCATTAATCTATTTAAGGTGACATTTCGTCAGCATTTGAAAGTCAAAAACCCGGCAACGCAGCAATTCGAAGAACAAAGACGGCGGCGGCGAGCCAGTGCTGCCACCCGAAAACAATAACCACCGAAATTACAATATCTCATCAGGTGCTGATTGTTTTGCTCTTGGTGTGGAGAAAGGTGCCTCACAGGCAGAGGGTCAGCGAGTCCCCAAGTCCCAGGCCGAATTTGAAAGATAATTACTAGCGGGTGAGCACAATCACGGTAGACAAGCTGCACTAATCTAGTTACCTTGCAAGAGAGTTTAGATAGAATCCATAAAACGGTCTGATGATAGCGGATAGAAACTCGCAGGTACCCCGAAATCCGCCCGAAGCAATCATTAGCAAACCGGCGAGGTACGAATTGTCAAAGCGCGATCAATCAAATGCACAATAAATCAATCAAAGCCGTGTCGTTCATCTGATGCTCATAAATTCAACTACTTCTATCGATGTAAGCGCGCGTTGCGAGTAACCAGTCTCTTGGAAGAAAGGAGGATTCATGAAATTCTTTTCCGTCAATCGATGAATCGGCGTGTTATTTTTCCTGCTTGCATTTAACGGCTTTACGCTCCGACCTTTGCTAAACAGCGTTTCTATTTCAGTGCTTCTTTGTATACGATGCGGCAATGATGTAATTTTCGGAATATGTCTTTGACACGAGAAGCTATTTTCGGTCGATTCTTGCAGCATGTTGACAATTTAATGGTGTAACCTGAGTGTACTATAATCAAACGCAAGAAGACAAAGAAACTGAAACGTCTTTAAGAAGCCTTCACTTGGATTTTCATAAGTGTTTTTCAACCGAAACTCGAAAGAGAAACATGAACAAACATCTCATGGATCAGAGATTTATAAAGACTAATTTTATCTATATAGGCATGAAGTAATAAATAGTTTCGGAATTGCTCAACATTGATACATTAACAATAGAACTACCTTTACTTTATGTCTGATACATATGCGTCTTGCACAGTCATAGTTCCTTGAATTGAATAACTTAAGAGTTTAATCTGTATATTTATTAAAACGGAACTATTTAATTAACTCCTGAAGCATTCTTATTTAGACATCCCTTTAACGAGACCGATCACTTTTTGCGGTTCCCAATAAGCTACCAATTCGCATCACTTTACAAAAAGTCAACCATTTCAATATATCTTAGGGAGATATGACCTTTCGGGTTTATATAGTGCCATCAAAAGAATATATAAAATTTATGGCTAACTGAAGTTTTCACCTCTTAGGCAGAACGTGATTTCAAGCTTCAGAATAACACTGGGCGAAATATTCTGTATGCATTGGATTTTTCATAGCAACGTTCAATTACTTTGTATTATAATGAAATGACATTGAAAACCTCAATTGAATAACCAACATAAAACTGAGATACAGTTCTGTAGCGTTAATTTGACATTACCACTCCATACAATGAGATTTATGGCTACTGCAAAAACTTCGCAGGCCATTTAAGCGAAAATGTTTTAACTTGTTGCTTCACTTACACGTAAATAAATAAAAGGGAAAAATAAAGTTAATTGACAAAACTAATTAATAGTTAAACAAGTACAAAATTGTAGAAATAATCACGCGACCGTCGATGAATGGTAGATAGTGAGACCAACTTCGCAAACCCTTTTATACAGTGTTGCCCATTGTCTGTTCAATCGGAATTTGGTAAGCTTTTAGCTGCGTGGTTTCTCAGACTTCCCAGACAATGAACAGTCAGGAATGGCGATATTCCTCGACGTATTACGAATTCCGTGAGTTGTTTGCAAAGATTGCTACAAAATTAATGTTCATTAACTTTAATAAATCACTTTTCAATGCGCGGCTTAAACAGTGAAAAATATGCAGATTTTACTAAAAGTATGTATATAAAAATCAACTCGGTAGAAACGGTACGACTTATGGGGCGCCACTAAGTTATTTACTCTAGCCGGCAGATGTTTGGGACGCTTCCAACTCAAAAGAAGTCGTCCCCAGGTGCCGTAAGAATGTGGGGTCCTATTTACTGGACTGGACGTGGACTGATTGGTGCTTATTCCACCCTAATTCAACTAGACCAAATTCTGAAGGCAAGGCAATGGGCGACGATGTTCGAAACTCTTAAGGGAGATGAACGGAATGAGTCAAGAGTTCGACAGAGCACCTGCGGCCACTCTCCGGTGCCCAACGTTGGAAATCAGCCAACGTTGAGAGGAAACTAGAGGTAACGAAAAGGTTCGAGGCGATACGTGCTGCTGGTCCGATAAAAATCGATCTTCAGGGTCCGACGATAACTCAAATAACGAAAGCGGAACCCTAAAGGTTTAACCACTGGAAAATTGCTGCAGGGGGAGCGTGCCGGGCGTAAGAACAAGTACAAGGACTCCATCATTGGAGACGCTAGTCACCCGCGTCGCAATATCTCCCTTCCAACGTTCTACTATCAGCAGCCTGCGCTCAAAATTGTACACAGGAGAAAATGCATATAACATGGCGACACTCGCAAATAAAATACTGAAATAGCATAGACCTTCCTTTGTCAGGCCATTTTTATATTTTACCGATATGCTACCTGTTGGAGTAGTTTTGGTACAAAAATGACGAGTTTGCTTGTATATAGGTTCCTTTTCAGTCATATTTTCTCATATAATACATCAGCTACTTGTCTCGTATAGTACTTCAGCTGATTGCATGCAAAATCTAAATATTCGTCACGCAAGCAACTCTCTAGTAGGTCCGCTCTGGTCTCTATGTTGTCGTAGTTGCAGCTGCACTTTGCTTCGTCCCGTTTACATCAATTTCAAAACATAGCCTATTGGAGCGAGAGAGATATCTTCCTTAAATAATTCAAATTTCCGTCGCACTCTTTCGTATTCAGGCTACCGCGCCCGCTGTGACATGCGATCTCATTGGCTACAGCTGTACGTTGTAAGACAGGGCGTCTAGCGCGAAAACTTAGCATGGAGTCAGTTGCGAGCTAGCATCTGGCACGGGCGGTTGTGCTACAGAGCGTACGCCAGCGGCGTCCCCTTTCGAGAGAGCGCGTCCGTGGCGTGTTGCGTAATTATATTTTCGGCTGGCGTTTTCCTGCCGCTACTGCGAGTTTTGGCTTTGTGTTCCGTTTAGAGAGTTCTCGGCGGGCTGTGTGAGTGAAAGGGTGTGCTTCTTGGGTGCTTTTGTGGTGTCGTCATAGACGGCCGATCGGGATCTGATCTTACGAGCGAGCTATCTTGCGGCCTCGCAGGTTTTTGTGGTAGCCCAGGCGGGTTTTGCACAGTTTCTTTCCGAATAAATTGGGGATCCATTGGACATCGTATGTACCCACCCACGACATGTTGTCGTATGATAGCTCTAGCGATTAGCGCCCGACAGCTCATAGCGAACAAGGCCGAGCCGCCGAAGTAAGGTATTGTGCGCTAATTTCCAAGTTTAATCCTTTGTGTTACAAGCCCGGCTATATCTTTAAATTAATTGTTCATGTTTGCTGCCAGCCGGCGACGCAGAATACCTTGAATTACTCGTACGTGTTTAAGTGCTATTTTTAGATGAGGCGTCTACGGCTGGGCTTTCCTTTTAGGTTTAACCTTTGTTTAAATTGTGAGTTGATTGTGTACACTGACCACGTCGGCATTGTTGTACTTTTAGGCCATGAACTAGGTCCAATAGATCTGTTTACTGTATTTGACTTATGATTTTCCCCTGTACTTGTACATGCTTACTTACAGGGTGACTCAGTCACTGTGTCAAGATTGGTGTAAGGTGAGGCCTGAGAGCAGTTTATAAGCATTGCAAGTAGGTGGGCGCACTTGTCACTAAACTGTTGGAAATCCAGAGTTTGTACTCAAGTATCCTACCCCGTTTGGCTTTCGAGCTTGGTTAAGCGTGGGTTTTATGTCTGAATCTCGTGGCGCCCACTTATTTTGTAACACCCTATAGATACCGTCACGCTTTCCCTGTGGTGTACCGTTTCTAGGACCACCCCATCTTCCTGAGCGTATCAATCCGTGGCCTTTAAGCCTGTTTGCTGAGATTTTCAGGGTAAGTTTGACGTCTCCCGGACTTGATTAAGCATTTGGCACTCCCACTCCCGTGAGTGTCGTTAAAACAGTTTGATACTGTAACACCTTATTCTATCGAAGAAAACAGCATCCAAAATCTGTGAAAATGATCGCCTAGCTAGTTTTATAAATTACATCACCAAGATATTTCTGAAAATAATTCTTTTAATAATATCCCGTTAACGCCCAAATTAATTTGTTGGAAAAATTTTGTAAAAACTGAATATGTTGTTCTTTGGAACCCCCTGAAGGCAATAACATTGATCAAAATAAAATGGCACTCTGGTTTTTTCAAAAAGTGCTGTCCTATAAATAGGACGCTGGGAGGAAGTGTGCATATTCGTGTTACTAAAAATAAAATTCGAAAATTGAGAAAATGGCATATTTCTCAAAAACTAACAAAACAAAAATAATTATAACTGTCATAGTAAGAATAAAAAGCATTGGCAAGCAAAAATAAAACATTTATAAAAAATTATTGGAACTGAAAAAAGTGTCTTAGATTTACTAGAGCAATTTGGATATTAATTGCCAATGTCGTTGTTTTCAAAATTTTCCAGAAAATTACCCTTTTCATCGTACCGAACATCATCAAAAACCGTAGGTCTGGATATCGATGGAAAGAAAGCTAAGCGGTGTACCATGGTCGTTTTAGGTATTTCACTGCAAGAGGTTTTCTGAAATCCTTTATGGAAATAGATTTTTTGCCATAAGTATTTTGGTATAATAGAAATGGATTTACGACAACCATATCAATAGTGCGGGTTACTAAGCACTAAAAAACCGTGTTTTCTAAAAGTCAATCATGTTGATCATCACTCTCATATATAGTAATTATTATAGATCAGCCTTGGCTGAGCACCGACACCAAGTTTTTTTTTCGACCCATTGAGGAACAGATGCTAATGGTTCAACTTTAACCAAGTGGTTTGCCAATATCAAGTATTTAGTGTTGTTTCACTTTGCGGGGAATACATTTTTACTCATTATTGCCACTTTACAATCAAATCTAAAAACAAAATTCGCATATAAAATGATGGCCAAAATAGTGCAAAGAGTCACTGGAACGCCCAGCGTCATATTTATAGGACAGCAAGATTTACACATTCGTAGACAAAAATTTAATAAAAAATAAACTAAATTTATATTTGTCATAAGAAACTTGATCTTACAGCATGCTAAAAAACAAAAAATATTTAGGTATGTGGTATGGTTTACACGAAATCACTAAAATAAACTTATGGTGCGACGAAAAAAAATACACAATATAGTCACATCGACATGCGGGACACAACAACTGATTCTTGAAAACTAAGTAGGGCTCGATAGACCCTTGTCCATCTATTTTTAGCCGATAGATACCTGGAACTAATCAATTACCCTGAAGTGGGCGGAAAAAATTCCAACAGACACTGTCCTCTGCGTTAACGGGATATGTAGAAAATATGAATCAGATAGTTTTATTATCACTTCAGATTCTGGTTCAGAGATGTAGAGACATGACCCGTAATACATACATTTGCTTTATCGACTTCGGCAAGGGCTTCAATAAAGTCAGACGCGGTAAACTAATTCAACCCCTAAAAGAAAAGGGAACTGCTCGATACAACATTTTAACTGCTTACAAAATTCTAATTACCACGAGTTGGGCTCTGGTACAAAAAATTAAGTCAATTATAATTTACTGAAGGTGTCAATGAGTCGTTAATTACCACAAATGTGTCCAGGTAGAAGGGAATACTCATAAGCTCAAAAGAATGTAGTCGATCGCAAGACAATCTCAAAAATTAATCATCAGGCCAGAGCCTGAGGGGCGCAGTAAGAAAATAAAAGAAGTCATATTAATATATGTATATAATAGCGAAATAGTAACTCATGTTACACGTTATGTGGTACTTGCATATAAACGTTATCTGAGATATGCTTCAGCACAAACTAGCTAACGGAAACATACATATGATGAGCAATTAAGTGTATTCATACCATAGAACTTACGTTACATAGACAAACTCAATGGTTAACAGTTGAAAATTTACTATCATTAAGTAAAGCAACATAAGCTTCGATGACGTCGTATGGGAAAACTATTCGAAAGTTCTGTCGCAATGGGGAATCTGAAGGATCCAGCCCAAGCCATGGTAGTACACTGCCCCACAATTTGCAAGTTAATAGTTAATAAAGGACAATACTTAAACTGCTGCTTCCACTGTGAGATTACTCGCTGAGTGAGTATAATCTTATCCCTTGGCAAAAACAAGCAGTCCAAAGTCGGGATTTAGGTGAAGGATGTCGTAACAGCTAAATCATCTGCCGGGACTCGAGGCTAAAAACGCTTACGCATCCAGGGAGGTCATCATACCAGGAAAGCTGGACAGCAATATCACCTGGCATGGTCTACGAAGCAAAAATCAGCTACAATAAAGTGGTTGAGAGTATAAAGATGATGTGAGATGTAGTATCCAGAGAGCAAAAGCAACCTTCATTAAAATGAAGAAGTTTTTCCTAGCTCCGAGATCCGAGAGCTTGGTTCCCCTAATAAGAATAGCAAGATGCGAGGTAATGATAAAGAAATACTATAATCCGTGAAGAAGCGTAAATTGGAATACCTAGGACACATTATGCGGTACAACGAATGTCGAGTTTTACAACTAACACTTTAGGGAAGTCTGTACGTAAAGAGAATAAACGTCAGGAAGAAGGAGTTACTCCTGGCTGAGAACCCTCACACTCAGTGAGTGGTTTGATCTAACATCAATAGAACTTCAATGAGCAAACTGAAGGATAGGGAACTGCGAGAAGAACCGTTGAAAATATTAAAGAAAAAGTAAAAGCTTAATTTAATATAATCAAGTTGACATACTTATATTGCTTTTGCATATATTCAGTTGGCTTTTTTGTACGCCATATTATAAAGCGTGAACAGTTAGTTAACTTTGTTATTTAAAAATCTTTGCGATGCCATTCAATAACAAAGCCGCCTGATTCATCAATCACACTGTATACATGCAAAGATGAGTTACTAGTAAGTTTAGCCATCATCACAAAGCTCAACTCCAAGAAAGGGAAGTTCATTTATAAAAATGTAATACATACATTGTTGAATCGATTAAAAAATTAAAAGATAAATAACTCCAGCGAGAGTTTAGCAAAGCTGCTGATAGTGGATTGGAAGTCGTTTATCTCAATCATCTGAGATCTAGTCCAGGGGGCAGACAGGGCTGCTGTAAATTGTGAAAATCGTACAAAGGAAAAGTGCTCCATAAAACAAGCACTGTCTCGAGGTTAGTTTAGTTTTTATTCGGTCCGTGTCTTGTCCCCGTGCGAGTGGACTCATTCATCATTTCCCTAGACCCGGCTTTCTCCCTGCACTTCGGGACTTCACCTCCAAATGAAGAGACGCAATCTGGAGAGCCGATGCAGTAAAACAACCAATCGGAATATTTATGCAGATTACTCGATAACTTTGCGTCATTTGACGTAAAGAATAGACCGAACAGCCCTGAAGTAGTTTCAATATTTCCGCTCGCGGAGGATCTTAAGCATTCCTCGCGTCGCAGATTTATGGCTGTTTCGGAAGAATCAATCTGTTGTGCTTACATCAATCGTTACGACCACCGCCGTGCGAAGGTCGCCGCATAAAACGGCGGAAAAATCCGGCCCGAATAATTCCTCCCGCCGCAGTAAGGACGCATTTAAAGCGGCCGTAAACTTATTTAACGATTTATTAATTCCCGCTCGAAATGCTTTTCGAGCCGAACGAGCAACTATGAATGAACTGAACTATTCTGCGTGGGGTACGTTCGTCACTAGTTTTATTATGCGCGCCTTAAATTCGTTACTGTGTGTGAAGTGGTTTAAGAAACGGGCTCCATTTGGGGCACCTACATCATATATTATTTTTCAAATTTATGATAATTAATACATTTACGTAACCATCAGTTAGATATCAACTAGCAATCTGCTTTGCTGGAAGTTCCACAATGTCAGTCTGAAGTATATAGCTGAAGTAGTTCTATGTTACTTAGTGCTCGTGTATTCCTCTAAAACAGAAAGTGGAAGTAGGTAACCCTATTTCATATTCTTTAAAAACATACAATTCCTTTGCTTTAGAAGAAATTGCATCAACTAGTAGGACCAAAGCCAGAGAGAGAAAGGCAAATCTACTTTTACTGCATTCTGATGTAACCAATCCTATAAATCATTCTGAACTATCACCAAGGCACTCTCGAGCGTTTTCAAAAGCAGTAGAGTAAAAATGTCAATGATGTAACTAGCACAACGGTACTGACATGGAAACAACGAAAAAAAGCGAATAAGCTGCTTGCTTTTCTTCCTAGATGGCGTAACTAATAAAAAATATAGACATAAAGCTGTATACGTCTCACTTGCTATTGCCATATCTGGACATACCTGTAACAAATGAGGAAGTACCCTTTAGCAAGATTGTTTAAGCTTTCACGGGACGGTTAGTCTGCTGACGTGAGGCTCTTTTAGATTTAAGCTATACCAGCCATTACCTTTGTTTTATCACGACTAATATCCAGAACATAGTTATGGCTTCCTTCTTCAAGTTTTTTAATTCATCTCGATTATTTAAAAATCAAAATGTATACTTTTAATTTTTCCTGCAAGTAGAATCGTAGCTTGTCGTGATTGTAATCTATTTATTGTGTTACAGACGTTATCTTTTAGAATCGAGGTTCCCGCTTTTCTTCTTCTAGAATGTTGTGATGAAACAAGTACCTACTTCTCTTATACCGGGTGTCTTAAAATGGATTACATCTAGTATGCTTTTAATTTCCCATAATGCAATCTAAAATTTTACTTGAAATTGGCAAAATCTAACCTGCTAACCTCGAATTTGACATAGACTTACAATCTTTCCAATTTCAAGTAAAATTTTAGATTGCATTATGGGAAATTCAAAGCATACTAGATGTAATTCATTTTAAGACACCCGGTATATGTTGACTTTTCCCCGAATTCATGTTGATAAGCCCATGTGCGCAGTGTACATTGTTTATTAATGTTTGGGATGAGCTTATACAAGTATTTCGTGTTATTGTATAAAGTGCATTTGTGCTTCCTCACAGGGCGTGTGTAATTGTTCTTGTACGGTTCGTTTTTTGTGGTAACAGTAGCGCACCCTTTAAACGCGAAGTTATATTCCAAATGGGCGTCGAAAACTTTCTTTGGACATTCACTATTGAAAATTGAGAAATGTTGGCATTTTGGGCCGAGAATAGTTTTATTATACGTATATTTGGTAGAGATTTGAATACTAGATGATGTCGTTCAGCTAATTCTGTAATGCATGTATCCTAGATAGCCTCTGCAAGTTTAATCTTAAATCTGACTATGAGTTAACCATGTGCACGCAGCTAAATCCCTGAAGGTAAGTCTTGCTCTATTTTAATTCATATTTCATTATGTACGCGTTCTATTTTCCATATTTTCATATTACTTTGAATATCACCAGTTAGTATGCTGTAGGGATTCCTGTCCGTCATACCTGCTGGTTAAATCAGCTTTGGATGCACCATTCAAATATCAATCAGAATACCACATGTCAAGTAGACGTAGAGCAGTCTTCGAGGAAATGCTGCACAAAAACCTATCCTATCATCAACTCTGCAAGATGATAGCATAAAATAGTCATCGAATGTGATCTGATATCGTAATTAGTAACTTAGTATTAACTAAAATATGTATGCATGCACGTGGAATGATTCAGGGTCTATATTACATTTGAGATAATGATATTTTGCTTGTTTAATCATTTATTTGCAATTTTGAGGTAAGATTATTTATTCAACAAGATTTACATAGCTATACAAGAAAAGATTTTTGTTTGTTACTTGAAGAAATTTAATTTGTGACCTTATTCGTTACCAGAATAATTGGACTTTCATTACTACTACAAACCTTTCAACTCTTTACGTTTAATATCTTACCTTTTGGGTACTTAACTTTATCTTCCATTTGTATTTTGTACACTTACAGCAAAGTGCTACGTGTTACTGTCAAGGTAAAACTTATTTGAGTAAGTTTAATGGTCTCAAACTTAGCGCCTCGTTCACATCTAAAAATTATTTGGGATTCAGATTAATTTATTAAATGAGACAGCCCATCCCTACTCTACCGACGATTTAGAATTTGGAAATATGTGAATTATCCAAAAACAAAACATAGTGTACAAAACAGGATTCGAAAGTCTGAAAGGTTACTGCTTTGAGATTTTCTATATTTTGATGTATTTTCCGTTCCATTCAGTTTTGCACCCACATTCACGTGTGCGAGTCCAGCGCTGACGTTCTAAACCAGCGGGATTAAGCGACACGACTTTATTATGTCGTTAGGCAGCCCTTGCATCGTCCAGGAAAAACGCGCCCGGTAAATAACAAGATGCAGCGCGCCAAATATAAATATCAACCGAACGCGCCGAATATGTTCTGCAAAGTGCAAATGGCGCGCAGTTTGTGCTGCGTCCGCGATTCATGGCGATTAAACGCCAAGATTCGGGCCGAGATACAGCATGCAGTTGCCGTACCTGCCGTGTCCATATTGGCGGATGTGTGCTAAAATATCTCCGCTTCCAGCTGCATCTGCCCGAATCACCTCCGTATCTAAACGCTACCAATCTCCAGACTCATTCGAGGGTGCTCTTTTTCGCCTATTTTTGCCGGTTTGCTACATGAGGGTATTCGCAATGTGGGACCTGTGATTGTATTTTTAGCTTTGTACTGCCGTTCGCGTACAAGCAGCTACTCTTCTTGTGCTACCTCTTAATAAAAGTACATTTCTTAGGTGAAAATAGGGATGGGGTGCTAAGGACTACGACTACATAACTTTAGATAAGAGCTGTAACTAATTTTACATTTTGCAGGCTTGTTGTTATATTAATCAGGGTTTTCTGTCTCCTTAATTACAAGCTCTTGGTTTGATACAAATACTACAGACAGTTTTTGGTCGTTCATATCCATGGGTCGATATTTTAATCCATGAAATTATGGGTAAAGCGCAGTTTCACAGACGCCTTAAAGCTCTTAGCTTCTCCTGTCCAACGTAGTAGTATCTAGTGCATGTTGTAAATACATATTATGAAAAATGTAGGTAGCTCAACACTAGTGATCTAGATTAGAGAAGGTCGATATAAATCCATCTCAGTTAAGCCAGTAAACTAAGAGAGCGAAAAAGGGCAATACAAAGATAACGCGACAGCGAAATGGATTAACACGATTGAATAGAAATATCACATTAAGAATTACAGCTTGGAATATTACCTCCTGGACATAACAGAAACAAGAAATCGTAGACAAAATATAGGAACCGAATATAGACAAATGTGCTCTTCCAAAGATGACAAAAAAAAGAAAGGAACGCGATCTGTAAACGATTATATTCCAGTGTACGGTGTTAAAAGAAACAACAAAGAACCTAAGGTTAGCCTTGGGCTCGTCCTAAATAAACAATTTGAGCAATATGTTACTGAATGTTATTATGCCAGTAAACTGATAGTAAAACTAACCATGGTCCGAACGGCAACAAGTTAGGCTCAATCCGCAAATAGATCAGATTCAAATACTAAAACCAGCTTCAAATAGTACCAAACGTTCAGGTTACATGGGCAAATCAGAGGGCCGAACAACTACAGTGAAGACGGCGTGTTCTAAATTAGCAAAGAGTGTTCCAATTACCAGGGGGCGCTAAGAATCTTTCAATACAACCGATTTGTCGATTAGCTTATGAAAATTCCTAAACTCGTTAAAATTTGCGTAGCCGAATTTGCGCGGATGGCCCCGCGAGCATATGCTCGCCTCCCAGACTGCCGGCTCGGGTTCGAATCCCGGCGGACTCTAGATGGATTTTAAAAATCGTACGTTCCCCGGCTACCACCCTAACACCTGTGGTAGTCGTTAACTCCTAAATCAAGGGAACTCTTCCTCACTTTCGACAGGCAAGGCTAGCTATCTATCCGGCCTAAGGGCAAAGAGGGCTCATAGAACTACTTTGTGGTTAAAACAGGCCACTGGCCTATAATAAGAGGAAGAAGAAGAATTTTCTACAACCTGAAGCAGACTCATAATGGTTTGTTACATAAATTACATGCATTAGCCATACATAAAACCAAAAATAATGTTTAGAATTATATTAGAAACAGCATTTAATAGGTACAAAAGTTAGAGCCAGCGCTACAGGTGGCATTTATAGGTACAACCAGTTCAATTATTACTACAGGATAATTACAGGAATCTAGTTCACAATAATTCGTCGAAGAAGTAAGCGGGCACAAAAGTCAAACAATTAGCATAGCACATATATAAAACAAGCCTCTTAGTAATTTGGCTGGCAAGTTTATTAGTGAATAATTAGAGGCTTATGGTGACGCCGTAAAGCCAGGAATAAAGATGGTTAACAAAACACCATCACGATATGCGAAAATGTAGTTCAATAAATGCACAGGTAGTCGGTGACTTTAGGCTTCTGACTGAACAATACGCATAGGTTCGTGCTTACCTTGGACGATGTGCGTACATACTCCAGGATGATGTTAGGCTGCACCGGGAAACACGCAGCATAAACGGCAAACATTTAGCTACAAAAAAGAAGTTCTCAGCAGGACCTCGCCAAAGGTTTCCGGAATTAGATACAAAAACTAGTAGCTCGATTTTGTAGACTCCGGTGGTCGGCTCTATAACGCCTAACGCCAGTGCCTAATTACAATGGTGAACGAAAAAATAATCAATCACATGCCTTAAGCTAACGGCTTACGGCTCAACACGCTACGCAAAAAAAATAATCTTTGATCAAGCACCATGGGTAGACAAATCCCATAATATTGTTGAATTATCTCAATTTAAAAGTCCGCGATTAGGCGAGTGGATTACAGGGTGCTATTAAACCCACACAAGCACTAAACAACAATCCCAAACTACGGTAGAACTAAATTATACGTGCGATCGGTACGAGAGGCGGTAGCAAAGAGAATGCGTTTGAAACAATCACGTGGCGTGCACACCTACAGACAAAATAAATGAACAATCTCGTGACCTACTTAGTGGCCAGTAAACGAATCAATAATTCGCTTCTTCCCAAGAGCTGAAGGTCGCCAAGTGAGTTCAGCGACCTCAAAATGTAAACAACAAAGAAATTATGAGTGTCCTTAGCCCACGTCCTGCTGTCCATAAGATCGGTACTGAGCTAGATGATCATTTTCCGTTGTGATACCATTAATATTACTACTCGTATCTGAACACTGGTCTATGAGGTAGAGTAACAAGACTACACATGCGTGACGTCTAACTGTACATGAACCGGTATTTAAAAAGGAATATAGATGTTTAGCTCAAAAAGTTAGTTATCAATTTTCAATCGCGCAAAACGTCAATCCATAATCAAGAAATATAACAAATATTGGCATATTTATTCGCCAACTCTCTCCGGTTGGTTATTAGTGCTGTTATACGATCTATAGCTCCAAAGTCGTCACTTAAACTGGTCTCTAGTAACTATTCATTATGTTCGGTAAACAGTAAAGGTGATGGAACGGTATATTTTTCGAACTTTGCTATGTTGACTTTCTTTTGTAAAAAAGTGTTATACCCGAGGTACCTATATTATATTGATATAGGAATTTATTTAATGATTCTATTATCTTTTGTATCACACCCTTTCCGCACAGCTGTAACATATATCTGTAACAGCATTATCATTTACAGGTGTCTTCTGTCCTTTCATCTGGAGCATGTTCTCATTTTTCCACATCTATGTTGGAAGTTCATCCTATGAATTAGTATTGTTTTTTGTTATATTTACGGTTGTAAGAGTTGATAATCAAACGATTATTACAGGCTATACCATTGATTAGGTTAGAAACCAATAAGAACACTCTAATGAGTTTCCAAATTGAATGGGATGATTTTTGGGAAATTCTCCTGTTGTGGCGAGAGGTTTGACAGCTTTTTACATAATTATGTGATCTTACTCTAGTAGATAAGCAGTTCTTCTTATTTCTTCATTTGTATTCCATCTTCTATCGAGTGTATATCTGGTGTATATTTGATATTAGTAGTCTTAATTTCTGTATTAAATATTGCTTCATAACGGGACATGTTTCTTTTGCCTATGAAGTATTCTCAAAGTGTCAATAACTGGCTATTATCTATTTGTGTAACGCCTACTGTATGTAGTTTATTAAAGTAATTCGTTAAAGCTTCTAAGGTCTGCATCGCCCCATGCTATTATTCCAAGGGAGTAGGTTTACACAGGTATGGTGTAGGTATTTATACCTCTGCTTTTATTGTTCGTGTTTAGGTAAAACTTGTCATTTACCTTCTAGATCAAATATTTGACTAAAATTTTGTAGTAGGTTAAGTGGAAGAACAAATGCATCTCTATGATTATTTGAACTTCGCATTTGTTGTACATAATTTCTGATTTTTGCAAACGTAAATACTTTGTTTTCTTTGTACAATAATTATAAATTCCGCTTATTATTATTAAATGTCTGTCCCTGCTTTTATGATGTATTCCTTTAATTGGTGGAATCCTAATTATCATATTTTGTTAAAAACTGTTATTGTTTCTTCTTCTGAAATTATAAATCACTGTGTACATAAAAGTTAGGCTTTATACAGTTGAACTAATTTGCATTTGTCAATACCAAAGTTCATATAAATGTCTTAAATTTCTGTGTTATTCTTAATAATGCGTGAAACTGTTCGGGCGACTTAAAGGATCAAAGCTTGTACAAAACCAAAGCGTGCTCAGGGAGTATCCTCGAAACACCCCTCTTTAATATTGCAGTGGATAATAGCCTACACAGGGTGTTTCAACTGTCTGGCTTCTGCACGCAAATTGTAATATCACAAGAAGTCTAAAATTCTCCTAACGTGATTGCCTCACATTCGTAGTTTTCTTATGAAACAACACGCGGGGGCGATTTTACAAAATGATATCACCAGTGTCAAGCTAAAATCACTATATAAAATCACAGTAGCTATTAATAGTAAGTTTTTGTTGTCCGCCTGCCGTTAAAAACTTGTCATTTTACTACAAAATCATCAAAACTTTTCCTTACATTTTTAATATCGTTTTATAAAAAAACTACCAATTTGGGGAAAAAACCTTATAGGACTTTTAGACTTCTTTTTATGTTGCAATTTACCTACAGAGGTCACATGGACGACTTAGAAAACACCCCGTAAAAGGTGTTAATTACAATATTTGAGATAGTAATAGCTGTGTACAGCTGGAAGTAAAGATTTTGTCTATGTTATTATAGAAAGAACAAAATCTGGCTAGACAAATTATGATTCTAGCCACTAAATACAACTTACATGACGAGGACATGACTGCTGATTGAACAATTAAAGCTTGCCAAACTTAAAAATTCCGATGTAATTTTATGCTTATAACATCTGTATTTGAGGCGATTTTTCTAAGTTTGTAGGTTTCATCAGTAAAGGTCAACCTTGATCAATTTAGTAGTCAAAAATCATCAGTCTGTCATATAAAATAAAAAGCAGCGAACTGTAAAAATTAAATAAAGTGAGGTTATAAAACTGAGGTTCAATAAAAATTTTGCAAGAAAGCGAGTGATAACTACGTGTGTAATACAGTAGTAATTTTTGTTCGTGGTCAAAATCATTTTCAAAATATTCAGAAATCCGTGAATTGTGAATTTCATGTACAGATATGAGATATAGAATAAGATGTATTTTAGGGTGTTCAAGTTATTTTTGTCTGGATTTAGAAGTAATTAGTTAGATAGGTGTTTTATTTAAATTTAAACACTTTTTTCATCCGAGATATTAAATTGAAAAGTATTTGTAGGCATTTCAATAGTACCAATGATTTTTTGAGATTGATTAAAGGATAAGGGTAGTAAGTGGATTCAAAAATGTTACTGTCAGTGACAATTAATTCATAGGTAGTATGTAGTTTGGTGCTTGTTAACCAATTAGAAAGATGGATTTGAATCAAGTCATGCATTTTCGTCGGACATTATTAGCTTATTATTAGCGAGGCGAGTGTTATAGAACTTCAAGGCGAAATATACACAAATTACACTGTATTTTAATTTAAAAATATAAAATTATGCATACCTGTATCAATCTTTGAATAAAAAGTGTTAACTTCAGGTCTGATGTTATTATTGCTGTGCTATCAAACAGTGCTAGTATCTTAGTGGTTACATCAACCACAATTTTGAAGTGTTTTAACAAATATTTAGAAGATAAAAACATCACACAAAATAATACTAAAGAAAACTTCAAGAATTTCATACTATGTGCAGCCCCTCACCACTTCTAACTATTTTGATGACACAAAACATTATTTTTTTCTAGTTGCTAGTTGAGCGAAATTCAAGTGTCCGTTAATAAGTTAACTTTGAATTTTCCGTAATACATCTGATGGTAAGACAAAAATAGGAAAAAACCAGTATTTTTTAGTAAACGACTGTGACTTCGTATTTGACACCTCCTTTGAATTCTAAACAACTCTTCCCAATAATTTTGTTGTGTATTTTGAAAAATAAAAGTACTTTATTCTTAAGCATTTTTATATTTTTGAACCTCCCCATATGCCAAAAAAGATATTTAAATTTTGGCACGTGAATTTTGCGTTTGAAAAGACGCAGGCACTTGTATCAAGAATAATATTTTCTGATAAATGGTCAATGAAACAATTTTCCATATGTGTCCAAATGTATGATGGACACTGTATAAGCCACACATGTTTTTTTATTCTTGATTGCCTCTTTCAATTCTATTAGAGTCTATGACACGTTACTAGTATTATAGGTACTATTATTAATTCAGGTTTATTGGTGCGTATTCATCTCAAAATAGAGGGCGGAAATTATTCTCTCTGCCTACGAACGCCAAATGCTAAACCCGCACCTTTTTAAATCCAGTCACTGCTAGTGAAACAGTGCTACTACAAGTATCTTTAATTATAAATTATCTACAAAATATCTTTGAAACTTTTCAGTTGTACGTGCAAGTTTTATTATTAAAATGAGATTGCACAGCTGTAAAAACAATTGAAATGTTATGTTGCAGGAGCTGTAGTTGTGACACGAATTAGTCCTGGCTGGACATTCGTAACCTGTGGAAGTGGTGTTAGTGGCTGCCTTCTTGCATTTACGGAGAACTACCGCAAAACGTAGGTCTGTAGTTATCATAATTTTTGGTAATGCACGGCTGTCATAAACCTGGCACAGATTTCATCTTAAATCTCGGAAAGCGCGAAATATGAAGACGGATACGGAACGAGGGACAGGCCGGTCATTTCTTCTTCTATTTAGGGGAGGAATAAAGTGGCCACCATTACAACGAGGATTTATAGGTGTCAGTTAGGCGAAAGTTATGCGGTCCTTCAGGAGGTCCTGCTGTAGGTGACACACCTTATACCTATCTCACAACGACGTCGTTGCCATGGCAATAGTCGAGTAGGCGCCATCATAAACACTCATTGTTGTGATGCTGCACGGCCTGGTAAGTGGCTGCAGGACAACGCAAGGGGAACGT
>OW679194.1:11584272-11747295 GCA_940337035.1 Agriotes lineatus | reverse complement strand
TTTACATAGTAGATACGTTTAACGTTAAAAGTGTGTAATACAGTAGTAATTTTTGTTCGTGTTCAAAATCATTTTCAAAATATTCAGAAATCTGTGAATTGTGAATTTCAAGTACAGATATGAGATATAGAATAAGATGTATTTTAGGGTGTTCAAGTTATTTTTGTCTGGATTTAGAAGTAATTAGTTAGATAGGTGTTTTATTTAAATTTAAACACTTTTTTCATCCGAGATATTAAATTGAAAAGTATTTGTAGGCATTTCAATAGTACCAATGATTTTGAGATTGATTAAAGGATAAGGGTAGTAAGTGGATTAAAAAATGTTACTGTCAGTGACAATTAATTCATAGGTAGTATGTAGTTTGGTGCTTGTTAACCAATTAGAAAAATGGATTTGAATCAAATCATGCATTTTCGTCGGACATTATTAGCTTATTATTAGCGAGGCGAGTGTTATAGAACTTCACGGCGAAATATACACAAATTACACTGTATTTTAATTTAAAAATATAAAATTATGCATACCTGTATCAATCTTTGAATAAAAAGTGTTAACTTCAGGTCTGATGTTATTATTGCTGTGCTATCAAACAGTGCTAGTATCTTAGTGGTTACATCAACAACAATTTTGAAGTGTTTTAACAAATATTTAGAAGATAAAAACATCACACAAGATAATACTAAAGAAAACTTCAAGAATTTCATACTATGTGCAGCCCCTCACCACTTCTAAATATTTTTTTCTAGTTGCTAGTTGAGCGAAATTCAAGTGTCCGTTAATAAGTTAACTTTGAATTTTCCGTAATACCTCTGATGGTAAGACAAAAATAGGAAAAAACCAGTATTTTTTAGTAAACGACTGTGACTTCGTATTTGACACCTCCTTTGAATTCTAAACAACTCTTCCCAATAATTTTGTTGTGTATTTTGAAAAATAAAAGTACTTTATTCTTAAGCATTTTTATATTTTTGAACCTCCCCATATGCCAAAAAAGATATTTAAATTTTGGCACGTGAATTTTGCGTTTGAAAAGACGCAGGGACTTGTATCAAGAATAACATTTTCTGATAAATGGTTAATGAAACAATTTTCCATATGTGTCCAAATGTATGATGGACACTGTATAAGCCACACATGTTTTTTTATTCTTGATTGCCTCTTTCAATTCTATTACAGTCTATGACACGTTACTAGTATTATAGGTACTATTATTAATTCAGGGTTATTGGTGCGTATTCATCTCAAAATAGAGGGCGGAAATTATTCTCTCTGCCTACGAACGCCAAATGCTAAACTCGCACCTTTTTAAGTCCAGTCACTGCTAGTGAAACAGTACTACTACAAGTATCTTTAATTATAAATTATCTACAAAATATCTTTGAAACTTTTCAGTTGTACGTGCAAGTTTTTATTATTAAAATGAGATTGCACAGCTGTAAAAACAATTGAAATGTTATGTTGCAGGAGCTGTAGTTGTGACACGAATTAGTCCTGGCTGGACATTCGTAACCTGTGGAAGTGGTGTTAGTGGCTGCCTTCTTGCATTTACGGAGAACTACCGCAAAACGTAGGTCTGTAGTTATCATAATTTTTGGTAATGCACGGCTGTCATAAACCTGGCACAGATTTCATCTTAAATCTCGGAAAGCGCGAAATATGAAGACGGATACGGAACGAGGGACAGGCCGGTCATTTCTTCTTCTATTTAGGGGAGGAATAAAGTGGCCACCATTACAACGAGGATTTATAGGTGTCAGTTAGGCGAAAGTTATGCGGTCCTTCAGGAGGTCCTGCTGTAGGTGACACACCTTATACCTATCTCACAACGACGTCGTTGCCATGGCAATAGTCGAGTAGGCGCCATCATAAACACTCATTGTTGTGATGCTGCACGGCCTGGTAAGTGGCTGCAGGACAACGCAAGGGGAACGTGGACTTGGACCTAAATTGGATTTCATCGTCTAGGTAGGGGTTAGCGGTAGGTGCGTCCGAGGGGAATCGGGATGTGATGAACGAAAGATAAAGCTACGGTAAATGAGAACGGTGTTCGCAGTGATAGATTCCGGAGAAACGGAGCCGATAACAGCAGGTTGGGGAGCATCGGTTAGGAAGTGCAGGTGCTGAGGAATGAGCGCAGTTGGGAATTCTATCACGTGCCGGCGCCGCTCCAACAACGGGGAAAAAAGTGATTAAGTAAAGTAGCAACTTCATTGTATCCCGGACTCTTCTGCTGCGGCCAGCTTCCCGATGAATCGGTCAAAAATGGGAGAACCGAAAACTATGCCTGAATTAAGAGCCCGCGGATAATAGTGCTTGTTATCACCCCCAATAAACTCGGCTTCATTAACGCAAATATGGACCCAAAGCTGAAATCCAATTGTGCTCTGGCGCACGGCCCCGTGATACCTTATTAGTGGACTAATCTTGGAGCAATCAAATTATTTATTAACCACTGCAATTGTACTCCTGGAGACACTGGTGAAAAATAACTATCTGAACAGTAAAACATCGCCCGGATACGATTGAATTTTAAAAAACTGCCTAAAAACCATTGAAGCAATCACGGAAATATTCAATGCAGTATTCCCTTATACTATGGAAACATGAACAGATAATATTAATTCAAAAACCAACCGAAATGGCTTCTTACAAACCAATAACCTTACTGTCCTATTTAATGTAACTGTTGAAAAGCGGATTTAAATCGAATCAAACACATATTTCAGAACTCTGACGTAATTTCACAACATAAAGTCGGATGTAGAGAAAGCCACCTCTTCAAAACAAGTTCACAGTGTAATAGACGTAACTGACCTCCAAAAAAAGAGTGTGTTCAGCAACACTCTAGAGATTAGACAAGCATTAATTCAATCGTAGTTAGCAGAGTGACCTACCGTATAAAATCAAAAGTCATGGTTCATCTATACTACCTCCTATTGCAGTCATTTTTCCAAATGGACTATATGTATACCACGTTCAGGAGTTCCACAAGGTAGTGTGTTCGGACCGGTAGTGTACTTTTATCTAGCCGATGTACGTAGTGACGATAATGTAACTATTACTACTTTTGCTGATGAGACTGAACCATTTATAGAGGGATAAAGATGAATGAGGAAAAAAGTGTTGATATCACATTCACAGCAAGTCCGGATATAAAACAATAAATTGATATAACACAAAGATACTATCAGGTATCTTGAAATACAGTTGAACAAGCAACTGACTCACTTGGGGAAATCATATCACCGAAAGGACGACAGAGATTGATATAAAAGGCAATAATTTTATTAGTAGGGTACAAAGCCTCTCTGAACGGAATAATGTTCTAAGCTTTTGCAAATAATCAATATTATCCAACGTTCTCAAAATTAAAATAAGATGAGTTCAAGAAGAAATATAAAAATATACTGAAAGAAACAGAAGACTACATTAAAAAAATGCTACATTGACTGTATAGTTATTTGTGTTCCTGGAGGTGGTATTAACTACAGAGACCTCGAAAAAGATGGTGACCACGTAACATAGGCAACCCATTTAACAATGTTGCAAAACACGTTTAGAACAGTGATAGTAGTAGTGGCGTGCCAAATATTCAAGTTGGAAAATTAACACAACGTGGGAACGTCTTTCCGTTGCTTGTTCTAATGAAACTTTTACTTTCGTTACACAGTTACGAGAGTCTGCTCTTGTGTATCTTCTATATATATAAAAATCTTGTGTGATACACGCACACAACTTCCTTTTACAGTGATCTTATAATTAGCCAAAAATTTGATTTTTAATTTTTAAGCATTTGTCAACAATTTTCAAAAATTACAAATTCTGCAAAAACGGTACAAAATAGAGCGTTAGTTAAAGAGACAAATTTTCTCTAGAATTTTAAGCTGAATTCAAAAATGTAATAATATACCGGGTGTTCTATTTAAAATAAGAGTTAATAAAAAAAATAGAAAAAAAGAACAAAAGAACCACGCGATTTAATATCCAACATTAGTTTAGTCGGTCGCTCTCTTCAAAACTGAGAAATCATTGAATCTCGGATTTACTTACTTCTTTCCTTTTTTCTCTTAAGCACAACCTGTTTTGCTTCGAACTTTACAAAGGTGTTTACACACGTTTTTTCGTTAGACTTTCATGTTCTACCTTTTCGCGGTTGTAACCATTTGGTATAATAATTTTTGAAGGTTGTTATCAGTGTCAGCTATTAGAGTTACATCGTCACCATATTATATTGAAGTTAGATGTACCCATTTTATATCCTGCTCGTTTTATATTGTTTATAATTGCATTCATAACAACTTTGAACAACAGAAAACTAAGGAAATCTCCTTGTTTAGTGCCTCTTGTTACATGAATTTCTTTCGTGCATTTATTTCCCACTTTTATTTTAGTTCTATTATTGGTTATAAATGTTTTATTCTACTTATGATTGATTTTGCGACTTCGTTTCGTTAGGGTATTGCCTGTGCATCGTCTAGGTCAATCATATCAAATGCGTTGCATAAGTCAACAAAACAGATTAAAGATGATCTAGATTATTCGATTGATTTTTCAAGTATCTGTCTGAGTGTAAATATTGCATCTGTTGTTGACCTATTTGTACTACAGCCAAACTGTTCCAAAATTATTCTTGTTGTAAGTTTTAGTACCTACTGTGGTTAGTATCATGATGCCTTCGTAATTTTCTGTATATTATTTCTCTCCTTTCTTAAGTAGGGGAAACAGTAATACTTAATTTCAATCATTCTGATGCGACTTGGTGATGGGAGTACTTTCTATATCAGTTGTAATTCTTATAAAATAATGTATATAAATATAATATAAATACTACCGAAACACATTAAACTATTATTCGTAAAAGAAACTAAAATTAATTTTTCGTTCTACTGTATGAAACCTCCTACTCTTTTATACTACTTTTATTTTTCGACAGTAATAAACATAGCAGCAACAACTAACAACCATTTCCATTGGTCAAAGTCAAAAAAGACACTCCCATTTTGCGGTATGATCATGACCTCCTCTACTTTTCCCGTTGTCATTTGACAACAAAAAGTTGATTCGCTGCTGAGTGAGCGTTTTCAGCAATTTTCCACTAGCCAAGCGTTTTGCGTTTCCGCGTGAGCAAAATAGTTAGCTATGTCAGGATGTTTCTTTGGAAACGTTTATAATTTTGTTAAATAATGGCGTCACATGTCATAGGCTACGCGAGTAATTTTATTATTATTATATAATTTTATTGTCAATTTATTCTTTTAATAAAATGAAGTAATATCATTATTTGCGCCTTAATAATATGTTCAGTCGTCGAAAAAATAGTATGTATATTTCGAACTAAAACTGCTCTTTCTGCTTTTGCATGGTTGCTGGTTAAGGTGCAACACATTCATGCGCAAGCGTATGAATGCACTTTCAGCTCTTACATACAATATACTACAGCAAGAACACTAATATCAAGCTCTAAAAAATGTTAATTTTACAATATGTGGCTACTAATATATTACACACTACCTCTACCATTAACTCATGTTCTCATCTGCTTCTGCTGCAGCAGCGGTAGTTCCATTTGGATTCTTGTATCAATCATATTCCTAATATTTGTTTTAACTTTTACTTATATTAAAAATGTGGATAAGGTGTTATTCGCATAAACCTATAATTAATCGCCTATTAAAAAAGCCTTTGGAACCCAAATTGCAGAATAGCGAATACGATATTAGATACACAATTTTGGTTAAACAACTAATAGTTGTAAATTATATTTGGGGTATTGAACCATGTGGCGATAATAGATACACAAAATTCCTTTGGTATAATTCGCAGTAGTTCACTACCCCCCGACAAAGGGCTGGAACAGGTAACATTCCTAACTGTAAAATTCACCGTTGAACTCTCCATCTAACGGGAATGTTGCTGGCTTCACAAGCCCTGACATAACGGGACTGCGAATTCTCCAAAGGGATATTCACCCCTTTCGGATATAACTAACGGGATTGGCATAAGCTGTGGTCAGTTACAGCCCATCCTCGGTGAGTACGAATTCGTAGCATCTTCTTTTACAATAAACGTTTTTCTACCGGTTTACAAGTGTTTTTGTTCTGGGTTCAAACCATTCGCGCGCCCACGCACCCATAAATTGGTTACGCCGACGTGATAATCTAATTAAATTAAATTCGCCGAGTATAGTGCGCGAGTGCAAAAACATTTTAGCAGCTCAAGCTAGTGTTAGTTTCAGTATCAAACATTACCAAACGCAAAGACAGTAATGCCTTCCACCGAAGCTCTAAATGAAACCGCGTCTACATCAATGGCGACAGCTACGACGCCAACATATTCACTCTCAAATCCTAGTTCCGCGCACGCGAGTTTTATACCACCCGCCGCTCTCGATCGTGTAGCTGTGCGACTTCCGCCTTTCTGGTCTGAAGATCCAGAAATGTGGTTCGCGCAAATCGAAAATCAATTTTATCTTGCCGGGGTAATAAATGATGAAACAAAATTTAGTTACGTCGCAGGCCATCTTGAACCAAAGTACGCGATCGAAGTGAGAGACATTTTAACGCGCCCGCCCCCAACCCAGAAGTATGCAAAGTTGAAAAGTGAACTAATTGCCCGTTTAAGCGACTCCCAAGAAAATAAAGTACGCCGTTTGCTAGAACACGAAGAACTAGGCGACCGAAAGCCGTCGCAATTCCTCAGGCACCTACGTGGATTAGCGGGAACAGTAGTCCCAGACGACGTTCTTCGCCCTCTCTGGCTAGGTCGCTTGCCTGCGGCCACACAGGCAATTTTAGCCACCCAAGCTAACACCGCCCTCGACGACGTAGCTACTTTAGCCGACGCCATCGCCGAAACTTCAACCCGCGGACGCATAGCGGAGGTGCACCAGGTGGACCCGATGGAAGCAATGTTCCAAAGGCTCACCGTCTTCGTAGCCTCGAGGATTGCTGAAGCAACAACGTCGTTGCGTCAAGAAATTTCTGCAGCAACGGCAGCCTCCAATCAACTTTATCGACCGCGCCGCGACAGCCGAAATTCGCGATCGCGTTCACGAAATCGCAGCCAATCTCGCGAAAACAGTGGCGTATGCTGGTACCACCGTAGGTTCGGAAATTCAGCGCAAAAATGTACTTCGCCTTGTACATTCTCGGGAAACGACCAGCCGAGTCGCTAACGGTGGCTAGCGATTTCGAAGCAAAACCTCGCCGCCTGTTTGTGACAGACTTTGCAACAAAAATGCAATTTTTAATAGACACTGGTGCTGATCTGTGCGTGTTTCCGCGTACGCGAATCCCGGGACGCCGTATAAAAACTCACTACGAGCTTTATGCGGCAAATGGTTCCACGATCGCGACGTATGGTTTTGAGACACTTCGTCTAAATTTCGGCCTTCGACGCGATTTTACATGGCGTTTCGTTATCGCTGATGTGTCCAAACCCATTATTGGAGTCGATTTCTTGGATTACTATGGACTCCTCGTCGACATCCGCAACCACCGCCTCATCGACGGGATGACCGACCTCACCACTCAGGGCCAAGTAGCGGAGTGCGATTCCTGCTTGCTACAGATTCGAGCTGTTTCCGGATCATCATCGCCGTTCCACCAGCTCCTCCTAAAGTACCCGGAGATCACAAAACCCTCTGGGACGCCACTGGAACCAAACCACCAAACCAGGCATCACATTCGCACGACGCCAGGACCCCCTGTATTCAGCAAACCCAGGCGTTTAGCACCGGACCGACTCAACCAGGCAAAGCGAGAATTCAACATCATGTTGCAAATGGGAGCGGTGCGTCCTTCCGAAAGTAGCTGGTCATCGCCTTTACACATGGTTCCTAAAAAAGGCGACGAGTGGAGACCTTGCGGCGACTACCGGGCTCTCAACGCGAGAACCATCCCCGACAGGTACCCGGTGCCACACATAGAAGACTTCGCCCAAACCCTCCAAGGGAAGAAAATATTTTCTACCGTGGACCTGGTGCGGGCTTATCACCAAATCCCCGTTGCAGAGGAAGACATCTGCAAAACCGCTATAACCACCCCATTTGGTTTGTTCGAGTTCCCGCTTATGTCATTCGGTCTTCGCAACGCAGCTCAATCTTGCCAGCGTTTTATGGATGAAGTATTGCGAGGATTGGATTTCTTGTATGTCTACATCGATGACATTCTGGTAGCATCAGAAACCGAGAAAGAACACCTGCAGCACTTAGATCAGCTTTTCAACCGCCTAAAATCATACGGTGTACTTATCAACCCCTCCAAGTGCGTTTTCAAAGAACCGACAGTTCAATTCCTAGGTTTTTTGGTATCTGAACAAGGAATTCAACCTCTCCCAGGGAAAATTGAAGCTATGAGGAACTACACCCGCCCAAATACAGCGAAAGAACTTCGCCGGTTCTTAGGCACCCTAAATTTTTATAGACGCTTTATCCCTAAAGCTGCAACAATTCAAGCACCCCTTAACGACCTGCTGCAGGGCAAAATCAAGGGCAAAACACCAATTATTTGGACTGACGCAACCATCGCAGCATTCGAGGCTTCCAAAGAAAGTCTCGTGTCCGCAACTTTACTAGCCCATCCAGTCCCGGATGCACATCTGTCCATCTTTACAGATGCGTCCGACTTTGCAATTGGATCAGTCGTACAACAGCGCGTAAACGAGCAATGGCAACCTCTAGGATTTTTCTCTGCAAAGTTGAGCACCGCCGAAAGGAAGTACGGAGCCTACGACAGAGAACTTCTAGCAGTCTATAAAGCCGTAAAACATTTTAAACACATGATTGAAGGCAGAGAGTTTACTGTTTTCACCGACCATAAACCGCTAACCTTTGCTTTTCGTCAGAAAACAGACAAATGTTCCCCACGGCAATTCAGATATCTTGATTTTATCGGCCAGTACACGACGGACATTCGTCACATCTCGGGACAAGACAATATCGTGGCAGACTCATTATCCAGGATAGAAGAACTCGCCCAAAGTATCGATTTCCAGGCCCTGGCTAAATCGCAATCAACTGATGAGGAATTGCAAACGTTTCTTCAAGAAAGCTCACCATTGCAGTTACGACAAGTTGTTTTACCAGAGACGGACATCGCCATCTATTGTGATTTATCCACTAGCACTGCACGTCCATTCATCACGCAACAATTTCGGAAAGCTGTATTTAATTCGCTCCATCAGCTGTCGCATCCCGGAATCAACGCGACGGTCAAATTAATAACTCAACGTTATGTTTGGCCGTCAGTGAAATCGGACTGCAGAAAATGGGCCCGCAGCTGCTTGCAATGCCAGCGCTCAAAGATATCCAGGCACGTGTCAGCTCCAATTGGAACTTTTGTACCACCATCCTCCAGGTTCGAGCACCTACATATGGACATCGTGGGACCCCTACCAGTATCAAAAGGCTTCAGATACTGCCTGACCTGTATCGATCGGTTTTCCCGCTGGCCTGAAGTTTTTCCAATGGAAAACATTGAAGCTACAACAGTTGCACGAACTTTCTTCGCCGGCTGGATCGCAAGATTTGGCACTCCGCTGCGCATTACAACGGACCAGGGACGTCAATTCGAGTCACAGCTTTTCAGAGAACTCAATACTCTGTTAGGATCCCGTCACCTCCGAACAACCGCCTACCATCCAGAAGCTAACGGTTTAATAGAGCGATTCCACAGACAATTGAAGGCAGCTATTCGGTGCCATTCCACAGACAATTGGACCGGGATATTACCTGCCATACTACTGGGAATTCGTTCAGCTTGGCGCGAGGATCTAGAAGCAACCACAGCAGAACTTGTCTACGGCGAGCCCCTGCGACTTCCTGCAGACTTTCTGGTCCCGCGTACACAAAGGGCATTCGGAAGTAGCGAAACGTCGGATTTTGCTAAAGAGTTGCGACAACATTTCGAAAAGCTTCGCCCGATCACCGGAAAGCGGCATGAAAACAAAAAGAATTTTGTATTCAAGGACCTAGCATCCACGAAGTTCGTTTTCATCCGCCACGACGCTCCCAAAGCAGCCCTCCAACTACCATACGAAGGCCCATACCCAGTGATCAATAGAAACAACAAAACGTTTACCGTTGCCCTCAAAGGTAAGAACGTCACTGTTTCTATTGATCGGCTGAAGCCAGCGTACATTATGCAGCACGACGACGAGCCCAAAGAAGAACGCAACACGTCAATACAGCCACAACCAGAGGAACAGCGGCTTACGGAGACGCCAGCCACGCGTTCTGGTCGCAAGGTTCGATTTCCTGAACGACTCCAGGTCGGTTTAGTGTAAGTGTGGGTTGTTCGATAACTGATGTGTTCGTTCGCGATAGCAATGCTCAGTGCGCGCATATAAACAATTCTTGACACTAACGTATCCTGCATTTACCATTTTAGCATGTAACTCATTTTTGTATATATTTGTTTCTTTTGTGTGAATATTTTGTGTTTGTAGATATGTCTTATTTGTAAATATGTTTTTTTTCCATTTCCTTGTATATAATCTTTCTGTATCGTGATCTCAACCTGACATATAACTATGTATATGTGATAGTCGATCACTAGCAAGGGGGTATCTGTGGCGATAATAGATACACAAAATTCCTTTGGTATAATTCGCAGTAGTTCACTACCCCCCGACAAAGGGCTGGAACAGGTAACATTCCTAACTGTAAAATTCACCGTTGAACTCTCCATCTAACGGGAATGTTGCTGGCTTCACAAGCCCTGACATAACGGGACTGCGAATTCTCCAAAGGGATATTCACCCCTTTCGGATATAACTAACGGGATTGGCATAAGCTGTGGTCAGTTACAGCCCATCCTCGGTGAGTACGAATTCGTAGCATCTTCTTTTACAATAAACGTTTTTCTACCGGTTTACAAGTGTTTTTGTTCTGGGTTCAAACCATTCGCGCGCCCACGCACCCATAAACCAGTATTTGCAAAAATCGCTGAAAAGCGGTAAAACGTAAAATTTTCTTCGGAAATCGGGATATTTCGGGACAGCATTTCGTCGCGGGACAACTAGCTGCAAACGGTACAATCCCGAAAAATCAATGCTTGCTTATTGTTTTCTTCTGTCACTTTCACGTCTGTGTTCGGTTTATTTCCTAGTGATATTGCTTGAATCATACAATTGTGAAGAGTAACACTGCTATCCTTCTCTGGTAATTTTATTGTTACAGTATAGTTCGCACACTTCTGTTTTTTCGGTTGGTTCCCTCTCCACATGTTTTTGTAAAACTCTCCCAATAATATTCTTTTGCGTACACTAGCATTGAAAGAGCTACTTTGCCATACAGTTTATTAATTAGAAAGTTACACTTTGCGGTATTCGTACGGCAAAGTATAGTACCTACTTTGCGCCTTGCGGTATAGTATGGCAAAGTACGAATTTTACTTTGCCGTACAAATACCGCAAAATGTACCTTTCTAATTAATGAATTTTACGGCAAATTCAGAAGGGATAAATTTATTATTTCGTTTTGTATGATGGTGTACGAAAAAATATTTTACGAAACTCTATGAAAGTGGCTTTTCCATACTCATCTCGAAATTCCGGACACGACCTAACGGAAACATCTCACTCGTACTGAAAAGCTCCACTTTCTATATTTGTAACGTAAATTACTATTTATTTATCTTCGTTTCATGTTGTTTCCATTTCATATTTGTTAGTATCCGTCCAGATCTTGTTTTTATTATATTTGATATAGTAAATAGCAAAATCAATGTACCATTGAAGTTTCAACGAAGTCTCTAAATTTGAAAGAGATGAACTGTGCTATTGAGCCAATATTAACGTAAGATACATCTTAGGTGCACCCATATATGAATTATACATATATTGCTAGTAGGGCCTCGGAACGCCCGAAAACATTACGGCGCCGACATAGTTTCACTTAAGAGTATAACGCGTCTCGTGCGCATGCGTGAGAAGTCGAACTCCGCCTTTAGAAGCGAATTTTAAACTTGACCACTTCCCCATTGGGCGGACGACGCCGCCGCGCTTGCGCACAGCTCACCATTATACATTGAAAGGTTGGTTGTTTGTCACTTCCTTCGTGAGTTTCCCACTCATAGCCGCTAGCAATATAGTAAGTATTACATATTTGGGCGCACCACTGTATTCTCGAGATAACACGACAAAGTATACAGGGTGTTTCATAATATATATATATATATATATATATATATATATATATATATATAAATTTTTGGACGAGCTATCACATCCTGAAGTCCTGCGCATATATTATGAAACACCCTGTATAGTGGAAGCATTAGCAATCTTCAATATCAAATATGGAAAAAACGAATTCGTCTGCTGAATATACAATACTAAGTGCCTTTTGGGATAACCAACTTGTTAAATGCTGTAATTTTCTTAGATAACAAATAATGGTTCCTATTATATTAGCCTTTATTAAGGCAACCTTCGACTCCTACATGTCAATGTTAGGTCACATGCCGCAAAATTTACCCAAGATACACTCCTAAATTGAAATGGGAAACATTTCCACACCCTTCCTACGGTCCCCAGTTATCTCCATGGATTATCACCTTTTTGGGTCGCCCAAAGAAGAAAGACTTGAAAACCAAGCGAAGATTTAGTTGCAAATGGGGCTCGTGGGAATCCACAAAGGAAATGGATGCTTACCAGTTCTCTGTCCCCTTAGTAAGCCTCAAAACTACAAATTACAGTGTGACGATAAAGTGACTTCAAATTTGCTCATCGATACAGCCCCTCAACTTTGCACGACCATCTGAACCCTCCAAGAACGCCCGAAATTCTTCACATTCAATTTATCACAACGCTGTCTAACCCAGAACTATCACTCGAAGAAAATAAAACCAGTGTTCATTAAAAATAAAATGACGCATAAATAGTTGCAAACCTATCACGTTCCTTATTACATTAAAACAGTATCAGAGTATTCTAAGCACTGTCTGAATGAACATCATTGTAAATGTTTAAGTGCTTTCGGAATACCCATTAATAATATTACTTTATGTAAGTTAAATGATAAATAACTAAATGATATATACAAAAATATGTCAATTGGTATGATAGCATATTACAAGACGTGTAATTAAAATATTAGACACGATGCCATACACTCTAGGTTTAACTCTAATACGCGGTACATTTAAGTTCTAAGGTCTCCCATTCTTTTCTGAACCACTTCTTACACCTGAAACTACTGTCACTTTTCCACACATTCAACTTGTACACGTGCACATTTTCACAACGTCGGTCGGCGCTATGACTGTTTGTCCATTGCAAACGATTATTTAGGAGTTTAGCGAAAACCGCTAACGCAAGACCGACAAGATTGAAAAATGACCGTCGACAGAGTGTCCGCCAGCATTAGAAAATGGCAAAAATCGGTAGGTGCAAGGTCCGATGAGTAGGGAGCACGAAGAATCTCTTTGAAGTTGTTATCGTGAAGGAAAATTCTGAAAACTCACCGCAGGAAAGCAGGGGATTTGTCTTAATGGAAGAACACACATGTCCCATTTTCTTACAATGCTGGAAGAAACTTCGTCTCCGTAGGATGCAGCCGTCATCGTAGTGCCCTTTGGAATGCAAGGAGCGAGACTTACGGCTTCGCTGTCTCAAACGTGGCTACCGTTATTTTCTGAGTATTGGCTGTAACCCGATATTTCTTTGTCGGCAGTGAGTCGGTATGCTGCCATAACTAGTCGAAAAGCTTCTGTCTTAAAGCTATGATTAAGCTATATGACGCTTTCGCGGTTACTCCAATTATTCTTGTTAAAATGTAAATTCGGCTTAGACAGAATTGTTAATTTAAAAACCGCACTTTGGACATACTGGTCGTTCCATTGATCTAAGACTTCAAGAACATAAAGCCGACTTCAAACACAAACGCACCACCACATCAGTCAAACCTGAGCATACATTTACAAATGGGCACACCTTAGAATTTGAGCATGCCAGAGTGCTTACCAGAATACCTCACTACTTCCCACAAATGATACGTGAAGCTATAGAAATGTAAAAAAAACATCCAAATAATATAAACAAGGAAGATGGCCTTAGGCTTAGTAAAACATGGATTCCTCTGATACACGAGCTAAAGCATTACCACCACTGCCACGCCCCACGGTTTCAAACTGCGCTGCACTTGAACGGCCAATCAGCGTTACATCGCTCCGAACGGCTGGCACAGAGGACTATAAATAGCTCCACACCGACCTTAACTTCTCTACCGAGCTCTGTAGCCTGTAGCCTAGTGCATTAGCACGTCTACTTAGCATTCGGGAGGTCGTGGGTTCGATCCCCGCGACCGTCTCCTCTGATTCAGGTTTTTAGCTGGTTTTCCTGAGTCAGCAGAGTACTTTATCTGAGGCAAATACTGGGGCAGTATTTCTCCACCTTTCCTGGCCTTTCTTTCATTCTCCACCCCTCCATTCTCTCACCCATTATATAACTCCCGTTCTTGGCTGAAGAGGGACGCAAGGTCGCTATAGCAGCCTGCCCCAGTTGGGAGAATTGAAATTACCTTGAACCTTTACTTTTACCCCTTCACTTCTTAGAACGACTTTTACTTTGATTTTGAAAACTGCAATGTCTTGCAAAAGTTATTCAATATGAGAGCACAAACAGCAACAAGGCCAAATCTGCCTACGTATCCTTGTTCTCAAGGTACTCAAACAACACGAACCATCAAAGAGCATGTTCATCGAGTGGATCCTTGCTCGAGTTCACAAGGCGCAAGGCACATGAAGTTAAAGAATTCTGGGCGTTTATCTACAAAGACTATGCGATCTAAGCCGAAATTCCAATTTAACAAGAAGTATTATTAAGGTAGCAGACAGATACCGCAATGCGTTGTGTTAGAGGGAGAATTTGTCGAACATTAGTAATAGCAGTTGTTTCACCTGAACAAAGGACATGACACTCGGGTAATTGTAACAATCGGTGAAATGTGACAGTTGCTCTTAGTATTCTCGCTAAAAAATACAAACCGCCAGCTCTGCGACATCAACGCACTATTTTTCATTAAATGCTTTTAAAGCCTATCTAGCTTGTAATGGTTAATTCAACTTGATTTGCCGTAAATATCAATATTTTTCATATTATGTATCTTTGCAACATGCAAGAAAGCATAATCTAGCTTCAATATACCAAAATCTATTATAATTTCACAAATTAATAGGTGAAAGAACCGCCGGTGTACAATAAATCGATGGGCGCCTGTTGATGGCGAATTATATGAAAGCTGTTAGGAAGTGAGGCTTTAACTTGGCAAGAAAGAAAATTCTAGATTTTTTTACCCTGTAACGAACCAAACATAACGCAAACCCTTCGTATGGATCAGACAAGACCAGAAATCATTTTTGGGTTCTTTTAATTTATATGAAAAACAATAAATCAACTTGAATTGACTGCTAAACGTCTCTTTTTGTTCTATGATTCTCCTGTTTACTCTGCGGATGACGATACCAAGCTCTCTCTCTCTCTCTCCACCTCTTCGGAGGTCTTCCCACTGATCTTCTTCCTATAGGTTTATTGTCTCTGCCTATCTTCGCTAATCTATCGCCTGTCATTCTGTTAATATGTCCATTCCAACCATTCTTCCTTTCTTTGGACCATTTGACGATATCCTTTATTTTGCACGTATTTCTTATAGAGTCGTTAGTTTTTCGATCGTGCAAGGTGACTCCTTCAATAATCTTAAATGTTTTCATTTCATCTGTCCTTTTTTTCGTTTTGTCTTCTTGGACAAGAAGACTGATAAATCAAGTCTCATATTCGACTTAAATAAACTGTCCATCTGTCACGATTAAACAAATACAAATCCTGTTAGAGAAAACGATCTGCTGACACTGGAAGGAGTACTCTATTAGTATTATTTCCCATATAGGTACATAAAGAGAAACTGCCACCTTTTATTTTATGCATGAAGGCAGATACTTGGTATGTAGCTACTCCCAATGGTTGAATGAGGGAAAATTCATCATTTTCTCAAGCACTGTCCGAAAGACAGACCTCTCTATTTAGTTTTTTATGGTGGATCTTCTCATTTGACACTGAACTGCATTGAGTTGGCAATAAATGAAAATATTGCCCTCTTAAAATTACCTCCTCGCAGAACCACTCGACTTCCAGTCTTCAAAAAATAGTGGGATGAAAATTTGGCAATACAGCAAAGAGGAAGATACGAATGCACTATGTTCTACAAAAATTTCGGATATCTGACCAATTCTCATAAAAAGTATATTTAATAAGTAGCATTTAACTAGCCGGATTCGAAGGCAGATTCCAGGCACGCTACTTTATTATTATAGTGGCTCAATGACACGAGTAAATGCAGGTAGGCGATAATGATGGTTTATGCAGTAGTCGCATAACTTGAAAGTGATAATAGGAAATTCATTCTGATAGTCTGCAAACAGCTGCAACTTGATGGCGTATTAACTAACCAACACATGCGTGAAATGTATCACATGGCACTGATCTACTATTAAATTGGTTAATTAGAAGTACTGCTATGCGCCGCCCCTGCCGACTTTTACAAACAAGGGCATTGGCATGATCTGCTAATATTCCAGTTCCAAACAAGCCGACATCCTGCAACTTTAAATTATGATAAATAAAGTCCTCGCAAAGAACAGGATGCTAAATACCTATATTTGATTTCTCAAGTTCATCATCCATCATCATTATTATGATTTAAACTTCTCGTGGAAGTTGGAAGCGCTCCATTCACGTAAGTTCTACGTGCAATTATGGCGACACTAATAGTCAAAACTTGCACTTAATAGTATATTTATCATGCCATTAGTTTGGCTCATTTATTCAATTTATACGGACCGAAATATTTATTTAAAGGCGGAATGCTGCTACTTACACCACTTCAAAGATGCAAGCCGACTCGCGGAACACTTAGACAAACTTTGAACGAACCTGAAACAAATTAAAAACATTAGAAAACGGCGGTTTCTCTACCGAGGTATATTTAACGGTCGTAAACGTGTATACGTACACACGTTTGGCGCATTTACATTCCGCAGGTCGACTAATGTAACACGCTGCTATATAATATGAATATTCATGGTGGGGCAGTCATATTGCCTAAAATAAATTTGCTGAAATTCAGCTAAATCACAACAAAAGAGTGTGGTGTTTACAAGTATTGCTAGTAAACTTTATATAATTGTGCCAAAGCAACGCCACGTCAAGTTGAATCAGAAAATGGACTACCACTTCGACGATATGGTTTTTCTTATGTTTTCAGCAAAATATAGTAACACAACTTAATGAACACTTAAGAGAAAGGTAATAAGTTACATGTTTAATATCAACGGATCGCTATTAGTAATCTGCTACACAATCCACACCATTTTCGGAAAAACTGGTCTACGAGGTAAAGTAACAATACAAAGAAGCGTAGATTGCATGCGACCCATTGCCTCCATTGCACGTGCGTATTGTTCCAATGATCCTCGATACTGAGATGTGAACTACGTTAACGATAAATAAATAAACACACAGAAATGCATATATAACCTGTCATGATTATGTACTTGAAGGATAAAAAAATAATATTTGATACCTTATTTAGATTGCAAAGATAAATGACATTACAAGTTCAGTTCTATAATTAATATAAGACTTGAATTGTGTTTGATGTTCATTCTTATAAAATGAATACAAATTTATAGTTAAAGGATGACATTAATTTAAGAAAATGTAAATTTTTTTTAATAATGTACATTATTTTACATAACAAGTAACTAGGTAATTGGGTAACTATGCTAGGTGCTACGATATAGGAGGGATTAAAAATAACAAATAAGTTATTGAATATTATTTAAAAAATTAATATACTATATTTTAGAATGGATTAAATTTAAAAGTATCAAATATATTTATATTGAATAATTTGCTAAATAAAGTACAATTTCAACTAAAGAAGTATTATTATTAAACAATATAGGACATAAAATACTATCCAAGTAGAAGAAAAAATTCAACAATGTACAGGTGAGCATTATGGATTAGTGTTACACCATTGCTGTGACTGGATTGGAAATAGGTAATGGTATGTAGCAGATATTCAATATTATACCATTTAACATCGTGGATCATCAGCATTAAGTGGAACGTTGCAGTGAACGAGTTGGAGGTGTGAACGTTTGTGGACGTTCAGGGGCTCAACATCGTGAATTGAACCGAATAGGAAGCGTTGATGTGGACGGCTGAACGCCCGTCAGGAGAATTTCACAGAGACATGGAGGATTAAGAGGAGTTTTAATCAGAAGGCTATATCAGAAGGTACACGCATTCCAGGAATGATAAATAGTTACCTGAAGTAAATGAGAAGATTTTTCGTTGTCTATTGTGGGGTGGAATGTTTGATGAAGTAGCAGAGTATAATTTAATTGAAAGAAAGCTACATACTTGATTTAAAGTTTGAACATAAAATAATATTGCGATCATGCTGCGTGTGCGCGCGCCTGTTTACGTCCGGACGGCCGGCGGCATCGGCTCTTATAATATAAGAATTTAAATATCCGATAATACTGGAAACCATGTCCGCAAATATTTAGAAGAATTCTGTGCAATTGTTACTTTTATTGGTGGAAACTGGCTCAATCCAAAATTTTAATTTAAAATTGCAGAGGAAATAAACATTAAAACCATAAAATATAACCTCTACAAAAATCTACATTACTTGACACTAGGTAAAAGTACTAGTGGCAATATCAATCTCCATGCATACAAGTGAAGGAGTATACATTCAGAAAGGGTCCGATTCATTATATATTTTTGTAAAATATGAAAACTACTGAAAACTCGTTCATTTTCTATAAACACTCATAAAGATCTAGTGCCGATTCCACTACAGTTTCCCAATATGTGTCTGATAATGTAAATCTTAATGTCTAAACTTTGAAGAGGAGAGCCGAGAGTCCGAGTGAGGCTGACGACAACGAATTATTAAAGGCACTTAATTTTAATCTTATTTAATCTTCTTATTTTTCTAAATCAAGCTAACGGAGGACCTACAGTATTCTTTCAGAGCGTTGCAAGCCTACGTCGAATTCTACATCTAACAATTCCTGTGCTTTAACGAGGTTTTAAGTCTATAACTTGTTACTTCACTCACACATAAATAAATACAAGAACTGAGTAAATTAACAAACTAACTTATATTTCAGAATTTATTAGTTACTTCATTTCCACACTGTATGTAGGCCTACACCAGCTAAATGAAAGCTTTGTTTTTAATTTTAATACCTTAATACCTAATACATTAACCGTATAGTAATTCACTTCCTAGATTAATTTATCTTTATTTCTTCTAGCAATTGCTTTAATTTAAACAATAAAGTAATTATTTTCTAAATGTCATCTACAAGATAAATGAAAACTCACTGAGGTCAAAAAATATTTATCAGATGATCTAGTTTTATTCTTCTTTTTTTTAATTCAGACGAGAAAAGAATTGTACTATTTGTTAGCTAATGCACGGGGGCAAAAACTTTTTTTTTCTTCCTTGTAACTGGCTTATTCATCCTTGCGATCATATTTTATATAATTAAAAATGTTGTGCAAGTATTTATTAGATGTTCAACACATTTTTGGTTCTACTTTTTTAGCCGCTGAATGCTCTAATACGTAATAGCAATAGAATAAATTAACGAGAATCTTACAATAATTCAATTAAGCCGGATAGCGAGCTGCAAGTCACGTAACCAATAGCGTTCAACGGACTGGCTAAGCTACTCCGGAGGAATGAGTGAGTTAACACTAAACTGATCAAAATCAAATACGGGCGCCACCAACTTGATCGTTAAACACCTCGAAAGTTTAAGTTGGAAGATTTCCGGGTATTATAATAATCACAACTTACAATTCGAGATCGCAAAATTACACTCATCACACTCACACGCAGGTTCTTTGTTAAACTAAAAGTTATAGCGAGAACAAGACATAAATGTGGCGCAATTAAAGGGACATTACATATATATGTAAAAATACAGTTCTTACCTAAATAACATATTGAATCTATGATGCTTACACATAAATAATTGAGGCAAATCTCATATAAAATCCGCGATGTTCACAGCATAACGTATATAATGTATAATTTCAAATGTAAATTTATCAAAGCGCCATGTACGCACGTTTCACTATGGTCACAATTTATATACTTATTCCCGCCGATACATTTTTGAATTGGGGCAAACATATTTATTTCAAATGTAAGGTAGTAGCTTATCTGTTGAACCCAACGCCGCTCAAGAAAACCAATTTCAAACTCGCCTAGTTGCTTATGGTGAATTGTGCAGACTACAAGCGAAGTCAAGGCTGAACTGTAATCGCAACCAAATCCACAAACTGGAAAAACCCAGATTCCCAAAATATATCCAAAAAGAAAAAAGCCTTCAGGGGTAATCTTGGAAGCCTTCCATACAAAATTCCGCAAATCTTCCATCACAGAAATATGAAAATAGGACCATATGCAAACATATAAAACCAAGAAAAAGGTCGCCATTAGCTTGTAAGCGAAAAGTGGCAAAATTACTCACTTCTGTCGTAAATCAGCTAAACGTTCTCTCCCCAGTACTACGTACATAATCAGGAGGTTCGGACTTATCGAAAACCACCTATAATGGAATTAAACTGTGTACAGCCAAATTGCTAACATATGCCTTTGCGGCCTGACTCATCAAGAATGACAGTTTCTGTTCAACAACAATAGTGTTTTTCTTCTTCTCTAATCCTTAATGCCTTTCGGCGTCGGATTACTGTTCGTTAATTTAAAATGTGCTAAAAGTTCTCCACTGAAAAGCGTTATATAAACAGTGTACTATGCAGCTTCAGTTTTTTATTTGTAATACATTCTTCAGAAAACAAAAAAAATCTACATTTTTCAAATATTTAAATTATTGAAAAAGCTTTGGAGTTCACCAAGATACAGTATTTATTCCGCTTTAGCAGCATCTACGTATCTCGCAATTAATCAGTATGCATGTATGGTTTCGAAAATCATAAATTATACTACATTCTAATACGTTTTTCATTTTATGTTTTTCAGCATTTAATTAAGGAATAATGTGGCGACATATATCTAAAGAAACGGTTACGGCTAACCTTAATGCAAAAACAAAAATATTTAGTTTATAGATACATTCTGTAACTCCTATGATCGAAATATTCCGTTGAGGAAGGTTTAAATCGTTGTACAAAAATCTGTTAAAACAACAACTAAATTAATAGTAAAATAACTGTTATCCAAAATATTAGAAAATTTGTTGAAAGTTGCCCTACTGGCGGAGTACAAGTACGACATATTATTTTTCGACCGTTTGCGAAAATGAAGTTTGTGGACGAAGAAAATAATTTTTTATAAAGGCAATTATAAAAAGCCAGTATCAATAGCTCCCGAACGAGTTAATTATAACTCATTTAGCTGCGCGAAAGCCGATTAAAACCTACGTGTTGGTAGCACGTAAAATAAATGATCCCGAACGCGAGCGCTAAAAAATAAATTTGCTAATTACGAAGAACGAGCGAGAAAACGTGAAGTTCATTAGCGCTTTGAACGATTTAACCTGCACCAGGCATTTCGTATCGTGCGTTTAATCGTAGTAGATTACGCGGTATTATCCACCTTGTCTACCTCTGATATTCTCTGTATTAACTTAATTCGCGGCTGCTGTTGTGCTGCTTAAATTTCATAAACACTTGCCTCCAGTGCTCCCGAGTTAAGTCAGCATTCGTTCTACTTTATGGCGGAAACCGAAACCGCCGAACTTTTGCCTTTTCGAGGGAATATCAGATGTGCAAATTGCCTGTTACGTGTTTACACACGAAACTTAATTCTTAAAAAGTTGCTGAATTGTAGTCAATGCTGTGCTTGTGGAACAAAGGGAGTTTGTGTAGACATCTCCATGACGTTGCCAGCCTTGTACTTTTTATTCTTGTATACTTTTTCATATTTGTTCTGCACATTGTTTTTCATTTCAGTCTATAACTTTCCTTGGTGTTTTAGCTCAATATTAATAGATCTCTTCCAGGTCTTAGCTAGTATTCCTGTAATGATTTAAATTTATACCAAAGAGATCGTAATACTATTTTATTATGTGAGTATCAATGCTAATGATCAATGTTTATCTCAAAAATACTTTTGTTGCTTTTTATACTTAAAACGCACGACCTAACCTAGAAAAATCAACTGATATTTCTAAATTAATTAATTTGATAAGTAAAACAAAGTCAAGTTAACTAGTACCAAATCGAAAATCGTGAGTATCTATATAGTCAGTATGGTGCAAGTCCTCTTAGAGAATGTCCTAAATTTAACAGATTATGATTGGCTCAAAATTCAACGAATTCTATTCTCCTCACAATTGTTATGGTGACATTTGTTCAAAGTATTCTATATTTCTCTATTTATATCTTAGAACTAGTTTTCACTATCATCTCTAAAACTGTGTTCAATTATACACAATTGAACTTCTTGTGCTTATTTTGTCTGAATTATACTGGCAAACAACAAATGTACCTTAGGATGATACAAAATTAAAGATTCGTCGTCCTTTATCCATCCTTGCTACTTCTCAGGCTCAAATTGCAGTACCTTTTATTAGTGCTAGTGTTTTATGTCCTCTAACCACGTCCTACGTGCAGTCTTCTTCCATCCACTCCCATCTCCGCCACCTTTCTCGGGATTCCTCCTTCTCCAATTCTAGGTATCCATATCGGTTTCGTTTATCTTCATTTTATTACTAGCGGCATTTCTTCTAGTTCTTTTCTTATATTATTATTCCTTATTCTATTTCTTCTTGTCTTTTCTGATACTTTCCGTAGGTATTTCACGTTCACAGTTGTTAATTTTAGCTTATGTTGTCTAGTAAAGGCCACCCATCTGCATAAATGTTTAAAAAATGGGTTCATTATATGACCTAACTCTAACTTCAGATTTGATATAATCCTAACAACTGTAATCAAAAACGAAAACGTAGCAAATCAATCTAATCTAAAGTTTGCCTACATGGTGCGAGCAGGCCCAAAAAGAAGGATTCCAGCAACGCGAGGTTAATTTCGTCGACGTAGGTTCACTCTAATTCCTGGAAATGACAAGAGGAAATTTTCTTGCAGTGAGCGAGCCACCCACAACAACTCGAGCATAATTAGAGGTGGGAAAGAAGAGACAAGTGGAGGTGTTTCTCGCAATGTAGGTGACAGGAACAGTCGCGTACCACACACTACGTTAATTTAATAGATTAATTTAGTAAGTGGTGCGACGAGGTAACAAGTAAGCTAATTTTCCTTGAAGCTGCAGCAACCGCGAGTTCTGGCGGTGTGGTGTTCCACAAGAGTTAGTCACACATAAAATGCTAAGTTTACGTTTAACTTAATATACACGGGGATCGTTTGTACACAAAATTAGGTTGTAGAAACACCGCCGTTCCAGGTTTATGCACCTTGCAATTCGGCGCGACGGCTATCTTTATTAAGGACGACGTTGCTAATTTCGCTAAGAAGTGCTTTTGCTTTATTCCTTTCGTGGAAATGCCTTTGGTGTGGCCATTTTTGAACATGCTTGTTTCATCAACTTAGAGCTCTACGTTGGCAATACTTGATGGAATAACCTACACACACACTATAATATTTCTACAACTATTACACCTGGGAAAATTTTATCGAAAGTAGCAGTTGCCGATTGACTCTAAGAAAAAGTTTGTGTTAATAAAGAAATTTGAAATAAGATTATATACGAGGTATATGTTCAACAAAAACCCATCCCTGATCAAATTAGCCTTGGAAACAAATGCAATAATCCAGCTGACATTTTATAACATTAGTAGAGTTTGTAAGCAACGCATTGACAGATTTCTGGCATTGGTTGTCGAAAAAGCAGTGCATGAAAACGCATGACATGTATTGCGTATCCAAGTGTGAAAAAATGGTGCCACAAATTTAAGAATGGAAGAGGGATTATGGATGAGCCGCGACCAGGTGCCCCAAGTACTGCATCATCAGAAAACAAGGTGGCATGTGTGGAAGGACTGAATAGAGAAAATCGTTGATTTCCATTAGAGAAATGAAGGGTTTTAAAGTATCCACCCTACAGCTCAGATCCATCACCTTGCGATTTCCAAATTTTTGGACTGCTGAAAAATGCATTAAAAGGTCGCAATTTTGAGTATGGGATGCAGAAGTATAAAACGAAAGAATTCATCAATCAGCAGCCACAAGAATTCTATGAGCATTGTATACGACAGTTCGTGAAACAATAGTATAAGTGCCTTACTTGTGACGGTCATTTTTTGTAATTATACTTTTGAATAAATTTGTTATGGATCAAAGATAGATTTTAATTGAACATACCTCGTACATATGATCGACGATAAGAAAAAAGTTCAACACAAAAATCAATGTCCCCAAGACCGAATCTTCTTCCATAAACAATAACTTGGACAAATCTCAATAACACTTATAGTTATTAATTTACTGTAAATAAACTATCAGCTTCAAATGACATCTTTCAAGACAACCGTCGATGTTAAAAGAATTATAGTTATCGATAAGGAACATACAACTGATTCTATGGCCGCCGTCAACCATAACAGAACAGAACAAATGAATCTGAAACGTCGACAAATCTGCATAGAGATAACAAATTATGTTAAGCGATTAAAGAAAACGTTAGAAAAAGATATATTGTTACTAAAGTTTTATTCAATAACTCTAAGGCAGGTTCAGTCGCCAGCGTGGCCGAGCGGTTACGGCGTCAGGCTGCGGTGCCGCGGTACACGGGGTTCAATCCCCACGTCTGCCAATCAATAATAGTCCATTTACTAAAGTTCCCCATAGGTGAGAAGGTGTGCTTTTTATTTTTTCAATTGTTATTAACAAATAACTGTTTTTTAATATATTCTTAACAAAAAAAATTATAACTTCTTTATTTATTTAAACCATTACCTGATATTTCATAACATAAGGGGTTTGGGTTCACAGATTACGAATCTGGACTCAAATTTGGTCTAAACACCAAAATGGTGTCTACAAAATGGCGTCGAAGGTCTAATTTTTTCTTTTATTTTTTTTTAATTTTTATTAGATGTCTAAGGGTTTTTGGGGTCGCTGATTACGAATTTGACATTAACATTCAACTAAAATAAAAAATGGTGGATCCAAGATGGCAAAAAAATCTAATTTTTTTCGGACTTTATTTCTTACCTAAATAGGGTTTTTGGGTTGCTGATCTCAAATTTTATGTTAAAATTTATCAAAAATGAAAAATAACGTCTTTAAAGTGGCAAAATAGCTTCATTTTTGAATTCCGCGCGTTGCCTCATATCTAGGGGTTTTGGATACAGTAATTATAAATATAGCATTAAAAGGTTAATGTTTATTCTATACGATTATTATTATTATTATTATTATTTAATAAACATTATATACAAATAAAATTCTAAATTGTTAAACTAACTCAAATTTAAATAGATTAAATACATTTAAATATAACATATGAATACATAATTTCCAACGCTTAAAAATGTGTTTTCTACGACCTCTTTGTACAATTTCCAAAAGATATTACTGAATTAAAAGATTTTTCTGTTTGTGACCGACGGAGGAATGTTATTACATAAAAGCAAATGGCAATTTGTTCAACAGTATGGTGCAATTTTAGATATATATTAATTTTATTGTTCGTAATTATGGAAAAAAGCAATTGTTTTTGTCGATTATCAGAAACATAGAATAAAATCTGATGAAAGATACTGACGTCTAAAAACGAAAACTGCACCAGATATTCGATTTGAAAGAGACAGGTCTTTAAAGTTGCATCAAGAAAAATTTCTGGAAAATGTCTTTCATGTCGTTTTATTGATTTTTTAAAAGAAACTTTAGCTGCAAATAAGTGATGCTGATCGGTTAATAGTTACAACAGCTCTCAATGCATCAAATGAAAACATAGTCGTAGTATCAGAGAATATAGACGTATTACTTATATTAACAGCTTTAGTTTCTCCTGATAAAGATATATATTTTTTAAAACCTGACAACAATAAAGAAAATAAAAAATATCTTCTTCGCCTGCAATTTGCGCATCCCAATTGAAATGAGCATGTTCTTTCTGTACATGCTTTAACTGGATGTGACACAACTTCAGCATGTTTTAACAGAGGAAAGAATCTTCTTCTCGTTCAGGTGCTTATCCGATTTCGTATGTTTACGATCAACACGGCTATCTTCACTTTATTGGTTGCAATTCTAGATAACTCATTGGATGATTTCCCATACCACACCCTTAGGTTTTGCAACCAAGATATTCTTCTGCGTCCTGGTCGACGTTTGCCATATATCTTGCCTTGTATAAGATTGCAGTAGGGCGTACTTATTCTCATTCCTCATTATATGTCCCAGGTATTGGAGTTTGCGTATCTTGATATTGTCCATGATCTCTTTACTTTTTTTTCATTCTCTCCAGAATTTTAAAATTTATTACACGGTCTTTCCACAATATCCGCAATATTCTCCGGTATAACCACATTTCAAAGGCTTCGTTTTTTTTTGTGATTGTTTCGTTTAATTGTCCCGGACTCGACCCCATAGAGCAAGATGGGAAAAATGTAGCATCTTAGCATGCGAGTTTTGGTGTCAAGGTGCAGATCATGGCTTTTGAATATAGTTTAATATATTGAAGATATATAAAGATGAGGAAGACGAATAGGACCGGCACCTTATTAAAGATCCACATAAATAAGTCCTAGTAGGTAAATGAAGCAATGGCTATGTTCAGGAAAGAATAAATTTGCCAAAATAATTGAAAATAGCTGTGATTTTAACAGACTGTAAAAATTTATATAAAAAAATACTGGTATAAAAAGTATGCTTGCAATGTATGGTGCAAAGAAAAGTAACTGCTTAAACTCTTACAGGAATGTTTAAATGATTGAACGTTTTTTATTATTCATATAGTACCGCAAGGTAAATGAGGTTACAGAAAATACAATACATATATTTTTTAAATAAAAACATTTTGAATTTTAGGTTTGACTCTTTTATTAAGGCGTCTACTAAAAAAGTAACGTTAATTTAGCATCATTGTGCTCTACGATGGATTCAGCAGAACAACATTGAAAGCGCGTGTATTTGCAAACGCAGTTGTGGCTGGGAAACCAAGATATTTCAACGGAAGATTGGGGTTGGAAATATGATACAGGAAAGTGTTTTCCAATCCTAATGACACAAGAACCAGCTCCACAAAACATCTTAAAATTTTTTTTGCAACTACAAAACTAGTTGCGGGCCAGCTTGTGGGTGTAGGAAAAGTGGCCTTTAGGCTCGGCAACTTACGGTGCATATAATATCTTTACTACTCATTTAACTCTTCTATCATTTGTTTCCACCATTTTTCCGACACCGTTTTCCATTTTTGATAAATTTTAACATAAAATTTGGGATGAGCGACCCAAAAAACCCCTAGGTATAGGTATCAGAAATTTAAAAAAATTGACCTCTTTCGGCCATTTTGGATTCGCCATTTTTTATTTTAGTTGAGTTTTAATGTTAAATTCGTAATCAGCGACACCAACACGCCCCAGACATCTAAAAAAAAAAAAATAATAATTTAAAAAAATTAGACCTTCGACGCCATTTTGTTTTTAAACCCATTTTGAGGCCAGATTTGTAATCTGCGACTCCAAAAACCTTATTTTATCAAATTGCAGGCAATTGTGTAAATAAATAAGTAGTTATAAATTTTTTAATTAAGAGTATATTAAAGAACACTTATTTGTTGATAAGAATTGAAAAAATAAAAAGCACACTTTCTCACCTATGGGGAACTTTTCTATAAACTTTATCAGAAATAATAAAAACAAAATGTTCGAAAAGTTAGAACTTTAGCGAATTTTTAGCGTTTAGAAAATGGACTATAATAGTTCTGTCGGTATATTTAACAAGTGGAATAATCTGCTGCGAGAAAAACGTATCTAATTGATATGGTCTCAGATAAAATGATGCATACAATACAATTCGGGAAAATATTAGAATTATATTATATGCTACTGATCTGATTCAATACCTCCAGGACAAAACTGAATTTTATTATTTTATTATCAACGTTGAGGTATTCCATCATACAGATGAACCAATATATTCGTTAATTGTTGTAATTCTAATTATAGTATATCGGGTATTGCTACTTATGTTCAATGGTTAAAGAAAATATTTGAATAGAAAAATCGATACGACCACTCTAACATTTAGAATCTCTAAGGCACGTAAGGAGTCTGCTATAATCACTAACAGTTCAGGAAAATATTACAAATAGACAACAAATCTGCTCCAAGTAAAAATTGTTTTGGCGACGCTATCAACAGCCATCGACATATAAATATCTGAAATAAATATCTTGTAGAACTGAGATTTGCTCCAAAATTTAAATCGAATTACATTGATGCTTATACGGTTTCCAAAATGTTCGAAAAGTGCCATACAATGGTTTTTACAGTTTCCAGTTTTTACAGGTGTTTGGGTTAAATTAATTTCATTGCATCTTTGTAAACTGATTCCTAGATATTCAAAGCAATTAAGAAGCAAGTCAAAATCTACTTGTGTAATGTGTAGTTTTCCAAAACATTTATGCTCGAAAACTCATCCTTATGCTCTCGTTACGTTTAAGTTCGTGCTTAATCCCAAGTTCATTGTAAGGTCAACTTACAACTCATTTACTTTGAAAAGCGCCACTACAACATCGTAAGATAAGTTTAATTCTAAATCTGAAGAATGTGCAATTATAATGGAGATCAGTGAGTTATTTTAAAATTGGAGTGATAAGAAGGAGAATTCGACATATTCTACCTTCACTTCTATGTGGGAAATTATTTGATATGCTAGTAAATAATTTCATAGTTAAACTTGACAGAATCTCTTTATCATGATGATTTAAGTTGTTATAAGTACTTAGCATTAGGCTACAAAAGTGTAACATTTTCAGTGATAAAATTCTTAGAAGCACGATGATTGACACTGATGCGCATATTGTCATGCAATTTGTCACCTATCGACCAATTAGCACAAAATACGTTCGCAAGAGCTGATATGACAAGTTCGCTATGATATAACCGCGCATCATCTCCGAAAGTACATCCCTCAGGATCGTTAGGAAGTCGTGGCGCTCAGCGACTCGCAGAAGGCGCGATTAAACAAATTGCCAACACATATTCATTCTATAAACGCACCTTCCTAAGCTGGCGCAATTAACCTAAAATTTTGAAACGTTCCTGCCGGATTTAGGCCATCTGCAGAAGTGCCTCTCCCTCCAGACCGAGTCTGCACACAAAGATTATCAATCCAGGAAGTGAGCTATGGGTACCTCGGCATGGATTATTATGGCGACTGACTAGTTCCCCTTTGAGAATATCTCCGTGATAGAGCTCGAGGATGAGTGGGCGGGGAAGGGAAAGGTTAATTGAAACCCATCCACCTCCATTATCCTCCACCTGAACTATACTGCACCGAAACTTATCCTTCACTACCAAACGCTTGGCCACTGGCGCCTCGTCGATATTCCACCTCCGGTGCATTCGAGATGAATCAGAATTAATTATTTGGTTCGGGGTTAACATGTGGGCGCGATGCACCCGCACGAGCTGCTGGAGGAGGCTCAATCTGGGCCTCGGCAGGGATGCTTTGCAGAAATCGCTCCAGTTCGCGATAGGCACGCCCCTGGTAAATATTACATTCGGCAAAGCCACCTATACTCCCGAACTATATTATTTCCAAGTTACCTTATGAGCTAAATTAGCGCTGGAAGTTGAATTTGTCTTTGTCTCCATCTACCTCGCGCTGTTATACCCAATTCAACTTATAATTACTTTAATGTATGTCGCAGTTTCCGCAGTTTGCATTAAGATGCTGAAATATTGTATAACGAGGGTGGATTTCAGGTAGTAAAGGTAATTACGCTAACAACCCTCCAGCCGCGTTAATTTTTACGGGAATTTATGCATGACTTCGGCGCGATTCCTCGTGTTTCATGTTCCCCAAGGCAAAGACGCAGTTCTTTTAAATGCCTACTTAATGCAAACAGTGTGCACCACGTTAGTGATCTGTAAAATCCGAATAGAGAAAAGTTTTAGCAGTGTTCATTACAACTCTTCTGAAATATGATTGCGGTAAAGTAATTACTAAGACTGCAGTCTATTACTGCTAACACTACTTACAGTACGAAAAGCAATTTACTCTCTTGCGGATCTGCTATACGTCGTAATATTGTGAGGCTTCACATTTTTAAATGTTTGGATAGCAATATTAATTGGGATTTTCTTCACAAAAATCTAGTTTTAATATTTGCTACAAAATAATTGTATCTCACCCCAAAAATGGCAACAATGTCGTAAACTGCGACGTCAGCTTCCATCAACGAATTCTAATTAACCTTGCTTGTTCTCAAAGAGAATGCAACAAATGATCCATTTTGAAGCAAAGCCGAAAAAATAACAAAAAGTACACCTGGGGAGCAACTACACGGTTTGAATACAACAGACTGGAATAAATTTAAAATTTAGACATTATTACTGTCAAAAGTTGACCAAACTACATTATCTTGATGTTATTAATACTTGAAGCCTACAACTATGTCATGACTAAACAGTGTTTCCAGATGTAGCTTTACTTGTCTTCTATGAGTAAACATAAGAGACAATTGGGCTCCCGAATATAGGTATAAAAATTATACAATTGAAAATTTGGATAAGGCAGTACAAGACACAAATGGTCACATCTTCCTCACGAAAGCTTCTAAACAGTACCACATTCCTATGGGAACACTCAACCGTAAGATAAATAAGCAAGCTACATCATTACCAGGGAACCATTTGACCTTTTCACCATCTGAGGAAAATACTAGTGTTTCGCACCTAGAGGTAATCACCTTATTAGATGTGAGAATAATAACATTTTCTAAGCTGCATTTTAAAATTGTCAAACTAAGAAGTCAAAATCTACCCAAGTTTAATTGTAATCGTTATAATAGCTCCAATCAAAAATTTATTAATTTTGTCAATTTAAACCTTTTTATTTTTCCATCAACAATTTAAATTGTAATTTTCATAATAGAATATTGGAAATGTATATTTTACTAAAAATAAAAACAATAATTTAGAACAAGAAATGAAGTGTAGCCCTTCAGGCAATATTAATACTAATTCTATAAACAATGTATCGATTCATTCCGAAAAAGTGGTTACTACTTCCACTGCTATTAATGCTCATTTGATCAAATATAAAATTCAAAATTATAAAAATTCTAGCTCCAACATAATCAACAATTTTAAATTTGTACAAATTCTATCATTCTTCTTGAAAAATTAAAACTTGCAAGTTATTATGCACCAAAGCTGATAAAGATGACTGCCTTGTCATTTTGAATAGACAAAATTGTATCAACAAAGGTCTGTGCCTTCCTTGACTTACCTGATTTTGCAGTATTGAATAAAGACCTTTTACCTAATTTTTCTGAACTTGTTAGGCACACTGGTAAAGTGAATTTCAAAATTATCAAATCTCAACACTGACCCTTATTTTTTAATAAATAAAAACGCGTCTACTCCCAGACTTGACGGCTTGCCCATAATTCATAAAAAAGACGTCCCTATAAGACCTGTAGTTACCTTCACTAATAGATACTCATACTTCCGCTATTTCCGGTTGCCTCAACAAAATGATTAGAAACCACACTAATTTCAATTTGCTATAAAAAAAACTTTACCAAAGTTTAAATTTGATTCCTCATTTTATAATCAAAATTCTGGTTTAACCGTGAGATCTCCTCTTCTTGCTCCGAGATTTATGGATAATTTAGAAAGTACAATTTTCAAAAAACCTCCCTTTATAAACACATTTTCACTGGTGTAGGTGTGGCGACATCTTAGTAATTTTCAGTACAAACAACCCTAATATCGAAGAGTATATAGATTAACTTAACTCCATCCATCCCAATATTAATTTCACTTTTGAACTTGAAAACAACAATAGTTTACCTTTTATAGATTTACTTATCACTAAGAATGCTTATAATAACTCACTTAAATTTAATATTTATAGAAAACCTACCTGCACTGACCACTCCATCCCTTTTTCTTCCTCTCATCCACTAACCCACAAAATGGCCAATTTTTACTTCGTATATACTTACCTTATTACCAACCAACATAATAAATCCACTTTTGCTAACCACATCCTCCAATGTAACCATTATTTTGACCCTAAGCCTAATTATAAAATTCTTCATTTTAATAATAAGGGTACGCTTTTGAATCTCATGCAAATTTTCGAAATTATCTCTAACAATAACGAAAGTAGACTCAATGAAGTCATATATTTTTATTCCAGTTATATCACTGTTAATATTAATAACTAGTCTTTGTTCTTTGGTTTTGTTTTATTCGGCTTTCACTTATCCTATTGATTGTAAGTTGGCTACATTTTGTTAGTCCCTGATTTAATTTTTAGTGGTTTTAAAGAGTTTAAATTTTAACCTAGTTAGCTCTTTAGTGTTTTTGTTTTCATTCTGGGTTTGGTGTTTTCTTTAAAGACAGGTGCCCCTTTTGCTTTAGTTAATTGTTATCTGGCATCTATAACCTCATTTTCCCAAGCGGTCCATATTTTAAGTTATTTATAACTCTAGCCTATGTCACTATAACTACTTTTCTCAATAAACCTGTGGAGAAGACTATTAGTACTTTCTATTTACAGATAACCAAAACATATTTGGATAAAACAGGCAAGAAAATACGATACTTGAAAGAAAATCTTTCTTTTTTAGACTGGGCCGGCCAATTTATGAAAAGACATTCAAAACGTCTTACACGATAATTATCCCAAAACAATAAAGTATTAAGAAGAAAAGTGTGAAAAGAGATTCTTGATGTATATTTTGCACATTCGGAAATTATACTAAAAGATAAAGTTGGAAATGGTGTAGAATTTGATGTAACCCCTACTATGAAGCTAACTTGTCTTATGATCCCAATATAAAAAAAATATTTTTATGAGGGGATCCCATACTCAAATCTGCCAGTGTGCAGATGCTTCCTGTCTGTTATGTTATCTATAAGGTGGAAAGTCTGTGGAGTAGTTGAACAGAAGAGGGAGTGGTTGGTTTGACAGCGTCACATGTTTGCTCAAAGCTGTCTTGGTATAAACGAGAGAACGAGACAATTGACTGCTACAAAAATTTTAATTAGGGATAATCTTAGTAACTATTTTAATGTTTTGGATCTTGCTGAAGAACATAATATAAATGTGCCTGTTTACCAGGAAACCGAACCAATTTTCTCCAGCCTGTGAACGTGGCGTTCTTCTCTTCTTATTCAAAACATCTTGACTAATGTGTTGTTACCCAGTATTCATGTTGGATATTACTGATGGCTCCTTTTCCTGCGTTTCGCCATCTTTGTCTACTGGGAGCTACATGAGCGGCTTCTCTCAAACTGATGTTCTCTTGTTAAATCTATCCAACGTTTTGGTGATCGTTCAGGTCTTTTTTTCATTTGGTTTACCTAGAACCGCCAGTCTTTCAATATTGTGTTCGCTGCGTTGGTAATGTCCAAAGACAAAGTGCAGCCATGTGCTGGAGAGTGTTTGTCTTGGACAAATTTCGTGTAGAACGAAGAAATGGGCAATCTTTCAATTCAAAGCCACGGAAATTTATCCGTTAGATATAAAATATTGCAGCGAATAAACTTTCTGATAACCACTGGAATACAATGACATCGTGTCCCATCAAAATCTTCCCCTTTTGCCCACAAAGAAATACAACAACTGGAACAGTTGCGGGACGCAACCTCTCTAAAAATAAAGGAAAGCATCATCTAAGGGCAAAAACAGTTTTGAAGTAGAAATTAAGTACTTGCATGGGTCCTTTTTCCCGACTTGGTCCTGCGATCAGGTATCTGATACATGTTCTTTACGATATTCAGTTACCGAGTCACGGCAGGACATTTTATCTACATTTTTGAGAATTTTCAGAATGCACATTCCAAGTAAACGATTTGCAAAAAATCTAATAGCGTTTCTACGGCTCTATAAGCTATTTCGTCTGATATAAATTTTCAGTTAATTCGAGGCCCGTTTTTTCGTTCTCAGGCCGTGTATTATGTTGGAAAAAACTAAAATGTGTCGTCTCCAGTTTGATATCTGACACGCAAGTACGAGTATAAGTGGTTATTTATAATATCGTTACCAGTAAAAGATGTGATCCGTCTTATCTTTATCATCACTTCTTTATTGCAAGTATCTAAGCATCTGTCAAGATAACCTGCAGTATGTAACAGTAAAAACATTGTAAATACAGTATGTATAATAATTATTGAATCTTTCATTGGCAAGGAAAGTAGATGTGGAAATAGTCGAGTATTTCTTATACTTCCTTGTCATTCTTTGAAATTCAGAAATTATAATGATTTGATTCGTAGAAAATTTCAGAGGCACGTAATCATGTCAATGACACCTTCGTCTTTACAATAATTTCAAACGAGTGGCCTCAATGTAATTCAGTCTTTTAAAATGAGCAAAACGCGGCTGAGGTGTTGAAATCAATCTCGAGATTACGGAAATATTTGGAATGCACAAATGATTTTATAAATTGGGTTAACGACCAATTTGAATCGAGAGCTATTGATTCAAATTTTGTTGTGAGTAAAAGATATTTTGCAACAGAGACACCGAATAGGTTTATAATTGGGGTCTTCCGTGTGATTTGCGACCAGTTCAAATCCTACAGAGTAGGCTCCTTGGTCATAATAAACAAGTATAATAAAATATAAGATAATAAATGATAATAACAACATCGATCACCGTTTTGCTATGCTTTATCTCCAACAGAACACAAAAATTACCCTTTTGAAGCATGCTTTTGTTATAAAGTAACTCTAACAACAAATTTGGAAACATACTCATTGTTTTTTATAGAAGAAATTGAGTCTTTCCTTCAGTGTCGTCTTTTGATGAACTTTTGAAAATTAAGAGATTACTAAATACATAGAAGTGTGATTTATTGAACATAATGTGGCCAATACACAAATTTCCTAATTAACAAGAGCTGTGTTCGGAAAAGTTTCACTTCTATATTCTTTGCAGTGGGCTTTGGATCACTTTTTTCATTCAAAACGCTTATACGTGGGGTTCTATATGCTTCTGCTCCATTTTTAACACTTAATGCTATTTTTAGTATCACTTACAATCACCAAGATTAATTTCCCATATTTTTTAAATTATTCTATAAATAAAAAATACATATACTTACTTAGAGCAATTATGCATTTCCATGTAATACGTCCTATTAATATACTTTTATCTTGTTAAATAACATGTCTTTTTGGATATACTTACTTCAAATATTGAAAATAATAATATTCGTTTGCTTTATTTAAGCTTATTAATTGATACTTCCTTTAATTAAATCATTTCACATTTAATTCTCCCAGACTTAAATGCAGTGGTAAGATCACACTGAATTTCTGCAGAAACGTATTAGGCTTGAGCAATAAATAGATTTTTCAAATTTCTTAAAATTTCTTCAAATAAATACTGCACAAAAGTGAATTCATCTAGGCTTCTAGGCAAATAAAGCGACTAGTCTCTAGAAGTGGGCGCTAAGTAAGCATTTTTCAGTTGGAAGGCGCATTATCTCTAAGCAAGTTAGTCCATTGACCGGCGATATTTTAGTGGAATGCGATAAACTTTCGGTAGAGGTCAGGCCATTCAACAAACGTTCCTTTATTGTGCTGCTCTGCCTCTTATTAATAGCAATAAAGAATATCTACACACTGATGAGTCGCCCGATAAACGCAATTGTGTTTACATCGATGGTTTTTATAGATGCGCATACGTGTCCGTTTCTACATGGAGAAATCTAGACGGCTGGAGGTGGCATGCTCGCTACGGCAGTGTTGCCACAGCTACGATAATTTACCGTACACGTCAAAGTCAAAATTGTCTTTTAATCGTTCAGTCATCATAGTTTGAACCTAAAGTTGCCATGTCAGGTTCAATAACAAATATACTTGTGATTATGCAAATCTGAAATTTGTAAAATTTTGGAGTACTGCTAATAAACTAGAATCCACGATTGATAAATACTCCAATGCTTTAGTAGCCCGAGGGCTTAAACAAATAAAATGTTATGTCTTACTAGTGTTTTTTATAACCTACACGTAAATAATGAATGATAAAGTAGATGATCAACTATTGCTGTGTACGCATCGAAGTATCGAGGTACGTGATTGGTCGCTAACGATGCGTGGGCGTTATGAATTATAATGCCCGCATAAGCATATGTAAGACATAATAATTATTTATGTACCAAGGGCATTATGAAGATGTTTATGACTATTCGAGGGCGTCAAGTTTATAAAATTGAGAACCCCGGGCACGAGGGTTTGTAAGTCGCCCGATGAGTCCAAATTTCAAGTAATGCCCGTGGTGCATGCAACATTTTATTTTCCATTTTGAATACCCAAATAAATTGAAAAGCTTGAAAAGCAGTACATAACGACCTATAGCGCAAAGAGCGCGCGTAATCACTACCACCGCTCCTTATGAGAGGGCATAATAAACGGGCGTTATGATTACGCCTGCTCTCTGCGCCCTAGGGCGATATGACACATTAAACATACATATACATACTATCATATAAATAAAGTTAATCAATAAAATCAATAGAATGTTTAAAGCATAACAGTCTACGAGGGTAAGGTGAATAGTTCTCGGCCTTGCCATAAGATGGCGTTCCAATCTGCAAAAATTTATTTTTCCTCCTGCGTGCAAGTGTTATTAGTTCGTATGACAAGTTTCAACTTGTTCTCTCAAGTAGTTTGTTTACACGAATTTTTGCCGTAGACGTCTTGTGTGTTTTTCGTTAAAATGTCTAAATTTGAATATCGTGCGGTCATAAAATTCTTAGTTTTGGATGGATTAACCCCTAAGGAAATTCATCCGAAGTTGACAAAAATTTACGGAAACTCTGCTCCTTCCATGTCAACCGTTAAAAAGTGGGCAGCTGAATTTAAACATGGTCGCACGTCCCTCGAAGATGACCCACGTGAAGGACGGCTAAAAACCGCAACCACACCGGAAACCATCGAAAAAGTGCATGATATCGTGTTTGCTCGATAGGCGAGTGAAGGTCAGTGAGATAGCTGAGGTTGTGGGGATATCGGAAGAAAGGGTGCGAAACATCTTGCACAAAGAATTAGGGATGAGAAAGCTCTGCGCGAGATGGGTGCCGCATTTGCTGAATGCACAAACGAGTTTCGCAGCAATGTTTCGACCGATTCAATAGGCATCCGAACGATTTTGTGCGGCGATTTGTCACCATGGATGAGACATGGGTTCACCGCTACACCCCAGACACGAAGCAACAGTCGAAGCAGTGGGTGGAAGCCGGTGGTTCAGCGCCAAAGAAAGCGAAGTCGATCGCATCTGCTGTAAAGGTCATGGCCAGCGTGGTTTGGGATGCGAAGGGGATCCTGTTAATTGATTACCTTGCAAAAGGCAGAACAATTACAGGCGAATATTACTCCAACCTTCTAGCCCAGTTGGATGCCAAAATCCGGGAGAAGAGGCCTGGCTTGAAGAAGAAAAAAATCATCTTTCACCAGAACAACGCACCTTTTCACAAGAGTGCGTTGGCAATGGGAAAACTGCGGGATTTGGAGTACGATTTGCTTGGCCATCTCCCCTATTCTCCTGATTTGACACCCTCGGACTTCCATCTGTTCCCAAACTTGAAGAAATTTGTTTCTGGGAAGCGCTTCGCGTCGAATGAAGAAGTTAAGAGGGCCGTAGATGAATATTTTCACAGCCTTCCAGACTCTCACTTCCGGGAAGGAATACTGATGTTGGAGAAACGCTGGACCAAGTGTGTTGAAGTCAAGGAAGATTATGTAGAAAAATACAATCATTTTTTAACTGAAAATCGCAGTCTTTCATTGTCAGGCGAGAATTTTTCACCTTACCCTCGTAACTCGACACAACAGCATCTGGTAAAGGATTCCATCGATTAACAACCCTATTGCACAGGAAATCACAACGTGCAATTTTCTTGTATTATCTTTTTTCTTTGATGTAGTGTAGTAACTGCAGGTATTCAGTACCTATTGCTCATTCTGTTTACAACTTCACTTTGTTTTCTATACTTACCCTCTTGTCTCTTTTTTATGTAAATCAATAGACATTATAACGGCATTTGTACACTCCTCTGGCATTTCCTCCTCATTCTGAATTCCTACAATTAGCTGGTGCATTCTCGTAAGCAGTTTGTTACCTCCATATTTAAATAATTCTGCAGATCATGAAAAAAGTGTTTCCATCTCTCTTCTCCTGCCTTATTTATTAGTAATGCCGTCTAGATGTAGGCTTCCTAGACTGTTATCTTGTCTTTCTAGAAATCTAGATTATCAAGACTGAACAAAGTCTTGTCTCGACATTTCAGACAAGACAAGATTTTCTTATCCTAGATCAAAACTTGTACCCTTTCTACCTTTCAGCCCTCAATACTCCAACCCTCAATACTGGTCACTTAGCTATAGTAAAAGTGTCCCCCCAGCCATACGAATTACTGCAGTTTGGTAAATTGGTTCCAACCTTGTTATATAATTTAACCGCAAGAAGTGATGCTGTATTGACTGGCTTCATGATAAAAAAATCCATATGCCAGGAAATGAATCTGAATCAGATATGGCAGAACAATGCCAGGAGCAAAATAAACATAGTAACTTCCTGGCATAATGCATTTTTTTAATATGCAGTCTGCGGCATTAGGGAATTTATTTGTAATGTACGAGTATTTCGGGTACTTCAAAACAATTGCCGTAAAATACAACACTTGATACAGCATTAAAGAACAAACAAAATGCTTCATATAAACATGGTTTCCAAACTGTGTGTTAAGGAAGCTATACTCTTGAGGAGAAGTATAGGAAATACGGATTTTTATTGAATAAAAATAAACACAAAGCAAATATTACATACTTTGGCGTATCTACGCGATTTTTTATACTGAAGTAGATGATCTTGAATGGCATTTGATGTGAGGTTCAGACAGAGTAGTTTACGTAAGGGAGGAGGCATGTTTTATATCTTTTCAGAGTCGAAATATTCATTAACACTAATTGGATATTCGAACAAGTTAGACTTTTTTACATTATAAAAATACTCTTGTTTAGAATCACTAGAGGCACTAGTTTTAGAGAATATCTAACATTAAGATTTAAACGTGCTTAGGTAATCATCAAAAATAGAAAGGTGACTAATTAAGTAATTATACTTGATTTTAATTCATTTTAAGTAGACAACATTGCCTGAATACCTGTTGTCACTCCAAAAAGTGATTTAAGTAATCCCCTAACCGGTTGGGCAAAGTGAGATGAAACGCATAATTTGTCTGTGTTGCATTGTTATTTCATTCAAAAGCACAGACAAAACATTTTATTTTAAATCGGCATTAAAGTACCTCGAAATCGTCATTAAAATACGAGAAATCGGCAGTAAAGTAATCCATTGTTTTACGACTTTTTTGTAAGTAGCGAGGCGACATATAAACGTCAACCAACGTTAGCATAACCTACAAATGTTGTAATTTCATAATTTTTCGATTTCAAATAAAACATAATGTACTCCTCGACACTAAAGTTCCTTTTTATCCCTCGAGTGGTTTATTTGCCTTGGCCCTACGGGCCTCGGCAACTAAATCCACGTTCGTGATAAAAAGCTAAACTTCAGTGCCTTGGTATACAAACTACTATTCCCAGAAATCCTTTTCAAGACCACCAATCTAATTTACCATAAAAATAGCGTACATATGCCAAATGCCTGTCTTTATTTTATACGTATCATCTTAATAAAAGAAATGTTTTCTTAACTAAGCTGCACGCAGGTTTCTTGTGAAAGGAAGCGAAACAAATGAAAACAATCAAATCCAGATTAAGGGCTGCCCTATCTCGAGATTTATAGAAAGTTTTTTGAACATTAAAAAACGTCTTTGAGCCTGTCAATTTTTATATACGTTTTGAATAAAAGGAAATAAATAATTTGCATTTTTTGCTAATATTCTATTATTGTATTTGAATGGCAAATCTATTTTTGATACCAGTGTTTTTTTTTTGGAATTCAGTTTCTGTATCGTCCCATTAATGTTAAGTACGCAACCAAGTTTTTACAAACGGGCAGGTGCCTTTTAGGATTCAGTGTCACTAAGTCTGTTCTTCAATATTTCGATTTACTTCAGCTTTTGATAAGGTCGAACTTAAATTTAAATCAAAGTTATTATCGTCCACCTCAACGAACGTTCTGTTCTTCCTCGTTAATTTCTTCAAAATTTCGACTTGCTATAATACTTACGGATCTTATCCTTCTAATTCTCTGATCAACAGCTGTTCTCTCTTCTTTTACACAATAAATGTTGCCCCAGAGTTCCAATTTATCAAATATTATCGTTTGACATCAATTACTACTGTTGAAATTGTACAAAACTGGTGGCCATACAAAATATATTAGTTCGACCATCGAAAGACCACCAGTGTTTGAGAACCCCGAGTTTCTCCCCACTCGATATTTTTTCAGACTAGTGTACCGCATATTGAAAGTAGACTAAATCGTTTCCCAACTAATTGGCACTCATTGCATTTCCTCATGTGTTGTTTGGCACAGTTTTCAAGTCCAATGTGAAACAATGCAACTCTTGCATTATTGCTTTAATTAAACCGAATTAAAACCAATGTGAGCTTTTATTCGCGAAAACCGAAAGGCTCTTGTCCTTCATCACCAAAAGATGGAAATATATCACATTAGTAATATTATTGAATAATATGTTATTCGATTCTTCCAAAAAAAATTATTTGGAATGTCGACATCCTATAATACAACCTATAATAAAATTAACTGTGGTCGTCGCTTTCATACGAGTTTGGCTGCGTAGTGAAAAGTGTGCATCAAGATGAATAAGTTTAAAATTAAAAGCTCTTGACATTAATACAAACATTGATTAGCATTAATTTGGAAAGGCAAGAACAAACTTATTCCTCGTCTCGAAAATTAACATTCTTCAAAATCAAAACGAGAAATATCACTTCTCAACCTTGATCTCTGTAAATTCGCTACCTATATTTTTAATAAATTATATTGCATCAAAAACTGAAACCCTCCAAGACATTTTAAGATTTAAAATCTAATCGAAAGTATACACAGTAGCATCTGTTGCATAAAACCTATTTGAACTGGCAACAGTGGCGACAACACTGCGTGGAAGTTCGACTGCTGCAACTCGAAAGTTTCCTAATAGACGTCGATGAACTGACCAGTTGAATTAGGAAATATGTCCGGGGACTCGCATCACACGGCCACGAATCGCTGCATAAATCATCGCACCTCTGCAGCGCACGTCCCATCGAAGTCAGCCGTCAGATTGCACCCAGCGCAGTTAGGCGTCACTTCCGGTGACCCCCATTTGCAATATCCGTCGATATTGATAGATTATGTCAGCTGATGCCGAACACAGAGCAGACGCGATTTGTCGCTCGTGGTTTGGGCACCGAATCCTCGGCCGGGGCAGATTAGAAATAGTGCTCGAATTAGCAAAGGTCATAGGCACTCTGGAGTCGCTGCCCCTGCTGCTGATGACCGCCAAGGTTGAATCAATCAACTGAAGTGGATAAGCTTGTTGAACGTTAGCAGACGCACACAGGCTCCATGCCTCAGCAGTGACCTGGCGACGGAACAATAAACCTGCAGGAGCGATTCGGCTTCGCGGTTTCATGGGGCATAGGAACAACGCCCTGGTGCTAAAGCAGTGGGTGGCTGGTGCGAAAAGTGCTGAACTGCTGGTGCAAGATTTTTCTGATTCCTTAGAAACATCATTCCTATAAAACATTACATGGACACGTGTTCCCTATCAAATAACTCTCATATTTAAAAGCTGTATAAAATTGTACAGATCACTTATTTGAGAAAAGGCCCTGAGTATAGTGTGGCCATTTTCGATGGGATTGAATGGCAATCTCCGTTATTATTAGAGCTAGAAGGAAATTGGATTATGGCGTCACCCTTCTACGGACAGTACGATAAAGAAAACAGAAATCGAATATCTCTTTGGGTTTCCGAGTTACAGTCCAAAAAAAATGAAAATTTCAACACTTCAGTTTACAAATTACAACGTAGCTCATTTGTTTTTACAGTCAACAAATAACAAAGTAGAGTCTTAGTACTAATAGGATAATACAACCTGGTCAGAATTGACGTTTGGGTGTTTTGAATATTGACTACAGTTTTAATGCCTCGTAATAGTATATTTGTCACGAATGGCTATAGTACGTCTAAATATGAAATAACAATACTAATTTAAAAAATAAATTTTGGGTAATAAAATTATAAGACATTGTGATTAATAAAAAAAAATTACAACCAACAATATTGGTAAGCTGGCGATTGCTATTCAGAACATCAAAGATGTTTCCACTTATAAATTATAATTATTAATATTATTGGATAATTTAAAATAATTGCAAACATATAGAGTAATAATTACATAGCAGCTGCAGCAAAGACAAATCTACTACAAAACATTAAGCAAAGTACTGATGACGCAAAAAAATCATTAACTCGGAGTTTATACTAGGAAGTCTAATTTTAAATGGAGTATGCAGTGGGTATTGTACCATAACAATCACTCTATTTAATAAGGCAATAATTGCCGATGCAATCTCAATTTCATCAGTTTATATGCCACGCTAACTTTTTTCCTTACCGTTATTCCTATAATGTTACAATATTAATAATAAGGTCATTGTTATTACTTATTCGAACTCCAGAAATACAGATTTACAACACCTCAAGGGATATTGCTCATGCAAAAGTCTGAGTGCTTTAAAATTATTATTATTATGTATTATTTCTATTTCATTTCTCTCGAGTAAACTGGCTATTTATTTAACACACAATGTGATATCGAATTAACTCACCTACGTTTGGAATTACATATCGTTATCAACAGCAACATCAGCGTCAATATTATTAACATTATTTTATAGCTCTCGGATATGTTAGATATTTACTATTACTTGTTGGCACCATCAGTATCAACATCAATACTAATCTGAGGTCTAATTTCTTCCGGATATAAAAATAATTCTACGTTATTCACATTTACACTTTTATGCTATTATCAACATCGACACCAGCACATCATTAGGGATATTTTACTTCTCTTGGGTACACTATGGATTTGTTTTGTGGTGTGACATAAGCAAACGACTGTTTTCAATATTTGAACATACATATACTACTATACGTAGTAGGGTAGAACGAAAATGTGAAAAGTGCAATTTTTTGTGGGGCTAGTGCGGAAAAGTTCGGTTTAGATCTAAAATGAATCTGCATCAACTTTTTTTTGTAATCGAATTATATCTTTAGGTTCCATATTTTGTTTGATTATACATTTTTCAGGTATTAATTTTTAGAAACAAAAATCACCAGTTTTTGATTATTTTTACTACTAAACATTAAAAAGTAACCAATAGACATTAGTAGAATGTAATTGCACTTATAATGTATAGTCAAAATAGACTTAATTATAAAATCTGTTAAATGAATAAATTAATATATACGTTACAATGCAATATATTTTATAACACATATCTGGTATCACAATTTAAGTTAACAACTTCTAAGCTGCTTTAGTGTTAAAGGAAGAGATAAAATTTTGTGACTCTAATTTTGATAGGATAAAACTATCCTTGGATTTCGGACCACAAACTACAGCTGACGCTTCCGTTACTAATTTAGCAGGTAGTTCTACAGATTATGTATGATAAGGACAATTTCACACTTCTATGCTACTATGATTTCCAGTAGCAATTATCTCTTCGAAATCTTAAGCAGCAATATATTTTAGGTGCTGTCACATTACAATAATTTCATACAATCAATTCGATATACTCTAGAGCAGTGAAATTGAATGGTGGCATCTTGAATGTTCTTTCTGATTTTTCTCGGCTTTTAAGTATTCTGCATAATACCAATTCTCAGATATGTCTTCGATCGTCCTTGATCTTACTGAACAATACATTTTCAGGGTGACCATAATAGCCATTCCTCTATATACAATATTTACGATTTTTTTCTCTTTTTGCAACTATCGCGATTAGTTAATCATTCACCATAGAAGTTTTGAACTACTTGTGCGATATAGTTCTGATTTAATAGTGAACCAAACTGGAGCATACACTTTTTGCACGAATTTTACTCGTACTAAGGTATTGAGTTGAATACTGGGACGTTTAGTTGCTACATACAATCTTAGCAATCGATTAACTGTTAGCCACCTTGTATGGGACGTCTTTCCAGGTTATCTTAAAGCTAATTCATTTGGCCATCATTCTCCAACCGCTACCGCTTGGCACATTTGGTGCAAATGGTTTTGATCGGCTGACAATAATGTTGGTAAATTGTTTTCTATTAGCACAAAGTTGATCGCGTCATTTCTTTACAGTGTTGTAACATTTCTCCTATTGGCCCAAAAAATCCACAAGTTTCGGTGTTACGACCATCTATCTCTTGTAAAAAATGATAGAAGCAGCTCATTAGCATAAAACGTACATATTAGCCACTGTAATGGTCTCCCATGCTCTTCTTCTGGCTTACTTACAATACTCCTTGCGTACCAGTGTTTACTGCTATTCTATCACGACCAATTACACTAATATTTGATGTATCAATATTATTTATCAGGACAAATGCTTTTATACTCTATAATATCTGCAGCAAATCCCGATCCAGGGAAGACCTGTCCTATGCATTTTGATCCGGGTTCTTCGATGATCGTGATGTGTTCTTCTGTTGTTGGTGTTTATTCAATGTGAAGCGATTGCTTTTGGTCAAAATTCAAATTTTCAAGGCTTGTGGTTCTTTGTATGTATTAATTAATTTGAAAATACCTCCGTACAGACTATTTTTAAATCAAATGGTCATTTTCTCACACTAACGCTATTAATGTCTTCAACGCTACGTATACCAAATTTCAATTACATTATGAAACCTCTAGACATTTTCTTATTTCAAAATGTTTTTGCACACATTGTTTTTAGCCTTAATGACAACTTTTCCGTGGCAGCCATTTTAGTTTTTAGAAAAAAAATGTTTTTTTCGCATTTTCGTTCCACCCTAATACGTAGGTCGTATGTCGACATCACAAGCGAAATCAACATAAAGATTTTATTTTTCTACGATATACTACATAGGTAGTTAGTAAATGTACACTAGAACTGTAGCTTATCTACATTTATACATCACCAATAATATTATTATTATATTAGGTCCACTAAGTACGTCAGCTACGTACTTGCTATAACGTGTGATACAGAAAGGATCCACGCTAGCCAAGAGCGTAGCCAGGATTCCAGTTAGGGGGTAGAGGGGGGGGGGGCATAAATTTAATTACCCAATCAACTACTACTATTATTATAGTTGTATTTAATTTTTTACAAATTACAAAAATTATAAGTTGAAACATCATCAGTTTCCGCAAATCTGCTGCAGCTCGTAACTTCTCTTTTTTTAAATGTTGTAAAATGTGAATTGCAATAATGATTATAAATCAACTGCCTTTTGCTCTTTATAAATGTTTAGGGGTGGGCAACTGCCCATCCCTGCCCCTCCCTAGCTACGCCCATGACGCTAGCTATATTTGAAATATATTTTTATCAATCGTATCCTATTCGCTATCAACAGCAACATCAACAGCAGTAGCATGTTATTTTCACGGGTATAAGACAAACTTATGTTAACTACACTTAGACTTACATATTATTTTCTTAATATCAGCTACGTTGTTATTGTTTTCATTTAATTTGTCCCAGATATTCTAATTTTATTACACAATGACACAGAACAACCACAAGGTCTACCATTAAACTGATATGTTGTATCCAACATCACTATTGACGTTATTATTATTTCATTTCTATCGGGTAGATCAAATACGTATGACAATAAATATAGGATACCGAAGTTTGCAAACTTAATTTCTTGTGGTTAACAACTATCATTTTATTATTTCCAGCTTTGATGTCTATTGTATTGATGTATGACATACTCCACGTGACCACCACCCCTTTGCAAGCATAGTTCCCTTCCAAGCATTCTTGAAGACTGCCTACATAGGTAATTTCTAAATAGAGGTTGACGTAAATTTTGGAAGAACTGTACGATCGCCCTCTCAATTTCGCAGTTGCGACTGACTGGGGGATTTTCATTGAAAATGTTGTTTTCCATCGTTCCCATTCTATAGAAATTGAAATTTAACGTTTAACCTACTTGATACTTGGTCCGTTATATCTGCTTTGTTCGTATGGACGGTTATAGAGGTTGCAAACAAAATGATTTTGCTCGGTAGTAAGCATCTTGTTTAACACGGTTATTGCATACTTTTAACTAGAAGGTGTCGACAAAACATCGGAGTGACATTTGCAGCAATTGTCATTTAAATTGCAACTGCTACGATGCTCTTAATTTTGGTATCTTATATTTATTGTCATATTGTATTTGTCATACAGCGTGAAACAAGAAAAACCCATCTTATATACATATAAAATAATTACACACAATTATCAACAGCAGCATCCGCATTGGTAGTATTATTACTACTGTTATTTTACTTCTCCCGGTTACAAGACAAACTTATGTTAGCTATATCTAGATTTACATATTGTTTTCATATCATATTGTTTTTATTTAATTTGTCTCAGATACTCCAATTTTATTACAAAATGACACAGAAAAACTACAAGGTCTACATTTAGACTTTTATGTTGTATTCAACATCACTATTTACATTATTATTATTTCATTTATATTAGGTACGCCACCTATTTACCACACAGAGGAAAGGCCAATGTTATCTACATTTATAATTACACATCGTTATCCATCTGCATCAGTATTATTACTACTCATATTTTACTTCTCCCGTTTATAAGACAAATTTCTGTTAACTATATCTAGATTTACATATTGTTTTCATTAATATCAGCTACATTATTATATTATTATTGTTTTTATTTAATATGTCTCAGATATTCTAATTTTATTACACAATGCCACAAAAAACTACAAGGTCTACATTTAGACTTATATTTTGTATCCAACATCACTAGCGACATCAATATAATCATTATTTCATTTATATGGGTACATGAGCTTTTTACCATATAGTGTGCTGAAGAAATAGGCCCATGTTATCTACATTTGAAATGATGTTCCTATATCGTTTATCAACAGCAACATCGGCATCAACAGCATTATTATTACTATTATTTTATTTCTTCCAGATATAAACCAAACCTATGTTAGCTATATTAAATTTAGAGTTATATATTGTTTCCATCAATATTCAAGTATTTATTATACAGCCATACAAAAAAAACCATACGATCTACATTTAAGCTTATATGTTGTGCTAAACATCGCAATTGACATTATTATCCATCCATTTCAATCGGGTATGTCAGCTATTTAGCATCGAGTGATACGGTGATAAAGAACATACGAATATTAGCTACATTGGAAATTACACTGGTATTTCGTTACCATCAGCATCAATGACATAACTCGTATTTTTACATTTCCTGGGTATCAGGCAAATTTATGTTATAGCAATATTTAGACTTACATATTGTTGTTTTCATAAATATTAGCAACGTCATTATTATATTTATTTCGTTTTAGTGGCATATATCAAATATTTACTATAGTGTAATACAGAAAAGATATATCTGTTTGAAATTACATACCGCTATCAACATTAGCATCGGCATCACTATTATTACTGCTATCATTATTTTGTTTCTCTTGAATGTGCACACCCAAGTTAGTCACATTTAAACTTATATGTCGTCACCAACAGCATCATCATTATTTTTAATTTATTTTCTTGGGGGTATGCTAGGTATACTTGTGAGATACAAAGTGATTTGTATTTATTCTTATATGTAGTACCCACCATCAACAAATATGCAGATCTGCCACATATTTATCTCTTCTAACATCAACTAGCACATTAATATCATTACTTAAATTTATTTAATCCCATTATACGTAACCGCTACATTCGGTGCTCTTTTTCTTCTTCATGCGATTCATTTGACCACTATCTTGGTATGACGAGGTTCACTGTTTTTTTTTTCACAGGCTTCTATCCATCCGCGCCCCATCTCGAATGTCTCTATTCTTTTGATATCATCATCTTCTTGGCCGACGTCTTTTCCTTTTATGTGATGGTATCCCATTGATTACTCTTTTGGAGACAATTGCGTGGTTATATCATATTCTACTTCCATTACTTCTCTAATTCGTATGTTTCGCATTGTTTCTCTTATCCAGTAATCAATTTTTAAGGTTATAAGTTGTTTATGTTTTCCCGCTATAATGTGCTACAGAAAAGCCAAGTTCTGTACATTAGACTTATTGCCTTCAACATTGTTATTAGTGTTATTACTGTACAGTGTAATATAACACCACATTATTTAATCATGCAATTTTTTTGGGTATTTCGCCACACTACAATATGAAACAACATGAACACTGTAAACTCGCCATCGACAACATTTAGGAATCTGCAGTGCAACTGAGTGTCGAATTGCAGAACGCTACGGACTTCTCCATTCTGCCTGCATTCTGCCATCTCAAAAATGTGCTCTGGCAGGTTAAATTAACGGCAAAAACATTTTTGCGTCTGCACAACAAGTTCTATCAAAATATAGTATTTTACTGAGAAGGCTCACTGATTAATCAGCCAATTAGCCGTAGTATATGGGACTTTCAATATTAACGACAGATCAATAGTTTCTTCACACCAACCTATTACATTTAATCTTGTTGCCTTGTCCGGTATAAGAACTTAGAATACAATACACAGCACATGTCTAAAAACTGACCCTTGATGAACCCCACGCAGCACTGTAAGGTTGATTGTTTGGTATTTTTCAAGAATCTCCGAGTGATATATGAAATGTTTAATAAAATCAGGATAAGGTAATAAACGTAATATGTAGAAATGCGGCAATAAAAATGTATTCATGGTGTCCGTTTATCGTAAACAGAAGCAATCGTAAAGCAGACAAAGTCCTCGGAATAATGAGCTGGAGTCAAAGCGACGAAAGGTGGCGGACATTTATTATTTTCGCGAAGTAACGCCATGCACAGCGAACGCACTATTGCTTCACGGTGCCAATGGCACAAATTACGGGCCGGCGCCTTCAATCAAAGGATTTTCAAAGTGCCAGCAAAAGTGCGTTTCGCTCCGATTTGCGTCCACGACGTGTTGGCCGCTCGCCGCGCGCTCGTCCTTTTGTGCTTCTGCGGAACAATCCTGCAGCCTTGATGAGAGCTCTTTTCTAAGTGTAACAAGCTATTCATAGGCCGGTTAATTCCGTTACATCTAGTTTTATTTTCTCCAGGCGCGTAATTAAGTGAAACGGAGTGAATTATAAATCATTACGCCACTTTATTGGTTTTTGCTGGATATTCCTGGAGGCGTTGCCGTCACTTTAAATTACGACTACAAGTGGTACTGAATCCAAACATATCGATTACGCAACGACGTAAATCACAGTTATAGGTTGTACTTACACGCATTACTGTAACTACAATATAAATCTTGCGGACGCGGATTAGCGGAAATATTTCGGATAATCGCGGAGTAATGCCTCTACCTGTCAGCGCTAACCTCGACGTCGACATTTTGGATTCAGCTTAGCAGTGTCTTTATCACCTGCTTCGCTGACGTTAAATACTAAATTATGGCATGTATCTACCCTAACTGTCGAAATAAAAATCTTGTAAAACTATCAAATTCGAAAAGACACTAAGCGTAGACGTTGACTGGTTATCAATATTGCCGTAGGCCATACATAAGTCTATTGTCACCCTCCTTCTTTTTCATGATAAGACAGTTGGTCATGGAAAACCCTTTACAATCTATTGTATTTAGAGAATGTAATCGATCATATACGTCGGGTTAATGTTAAAGCCGGAAATATCGAAAAACTCCAGACAAACTTCACGTCAAGTAAACTAATTAATATACGTTTCGTAATCGCAAATCGGTTTCTTGGTAGATGTCAATTATTTTCTACAGCAGATTGTTCTAATAGCTATATATTTAGGTAACCAAAAGAAAAAATATGAATATAAAAAATAATGGAATCAATAGAACACAATAGCAGAAATCGCAATGCCAAGAAGATAAATGGTGTATGACAACGAGGTTTAAAGGAATACGTTAGCAAACTTCATCACGATGAGAGGGAAGACGAAAACGAATAGTCAAACAGGAAGACATATTCGAATAATGGAGGAACACCAATATTTAAAGAATCGCGTTATTTAATGCATAAAATACCTACAATCTGCAACGATACACCGAAGACTAGAACCGTATAATGAAGATACACTTGCGAATTACCAGAATGGATGTCGACTTGGAAGGTCAACCATAAAGCACACTGGAGGATATATATAATATATATATATATTTAATATCAACTTTGAAACGGATCTTAGTATTCCTCGCCAGCGGTGCTATTTTCATACTTGCCATACAAGTTGTATTGTAAATTAGATTTAAGCAGTGTATTCTAGAACAATAAATGTGCGTAGACCGTCCCTGTGTATGCAGCACCTAAATTGTGCGTGTGTGGCGTTACATAGAAAAGCCTGCAATCGCGGGGCATTGAGAACTGTAATTAGGTAGTGGCACGCCAACTTCAACGGGCAACGGCTGTGATGCGACTCAAAAAGTGTACTGTGCGAATTCGGCGAGTAAATTAGGAACTGCTAGAAGGTTCTGGCAGTATTTAAAGTGCACTGCATAAGTTTCAAGTGCAGCAAATAGCGTTTGCGTTCCCGAAGATGCCTTCTTCATAGCCTATAACGTAAGTACGCTAATTACGACACCGTTACGAATGCGGAACTTCCCCGCAGCAATCTGTGTGGCTATTTTCCACGCAACACGCCACCCAAGGTTTGGATGACGCAACTTACGGCGAATCTAATTCAAGGGCACGGAGAAGTTCCTATGGGTCCATTTCAAGGTAAATTTGATATCAGAAAATATGTTGCAGTTAACGAGATAAAACTTGTGTCGGGTTGCGTTGGAATAGCGCTTTAGGAATGCCGATATGTGTAAATCGCGCTCGGTTGATTGAGGGGCGTGCATCAAGAAAAATAATTATCAGGAACTTCATTCAGTCATACTATATAACGTAGTGAGACACATTGAAGAAAATCAACCCTAAATACTAAGACTATACAAATAATTCCGTACGTTAACAATATAACACTAATAAGGACACTTAAACATATTCAGAGAAATGGATTAAGTTGCAAAAAAGAGTAGGACTACCAGTAAATGAAAAGAGGGCCAAATATATGAAATATGGAGATGAAAGATATTCTAAAAGAAAAGTAAAACCTACATGTGAATTACTATGACTGAGGGGTATAAACCAATGTTGTTATTAAATTAACTACACAAGACAAAATGATGATGACTAGAAACTAGATTACAACAGAGCGGTAAGTACATATACAATGAAAACCAGATGTATGCGGAAAAGAGAAGAAGAGAAATTGCAAATTCTCAAGCCTAAGGTGCTGAGAATGATATTAAAACAAAGCTAGAGCAATGATGAATTTTGAAATACCAAAAGAATTAAAAGGTGAGAGCATAAAAAAATACGTAAAGGCATAGAAAATAAGCTAATTGAGGTATATAATATGCAGTGAGAGAACAATATTTATAAATATATTAACGCAACAAGATGGATTCACGAGGTAACAGATTTAAAAACAATGCATGTGAAGGAGTGGACAAAACAAGAGATTTTGATAGGAAGAAATGAAGAAAAACAGTAGAACACGCATAATAACACCAATAATCATAAAAGTGGACGATAAGAGGAGCTAATCTACCCTATTGGAAAGATAAAAGTTCCATAAGGAAACAGTCAAAACCCCCTAGGCTTGCGAAATCAATGAAGAAGACGATATCTATTCATGTCATGGGAAGCCCTACCAGATTATATCGAGTCTTTGTCAGTTTCAAATTTCGTGTTCTCCCTTACGAGAGAAAAGTGTGTTGATTAGGGATATTGATGTAAACTACATGTCGACCAAGGCAGATACTCCTATTACCTATCTGTTGGTAATTTTGAGTACTGCTCTACCGTCAACATCCAGTTTTTCTGGTGTTGGAACTAGGTTGGGGTAAGTTCTCTCCCATGGTACATTTGAAAATCTAGTAAAATTGCTTCCGGTGATGTCATCATAGTTTTTCTGTCCTATTGGGTTCTCACTTTTCGTTGTAAGGAATCATCTGTTCAACGACTGCAATCACCTGGACTCTTTTTATTTTCATTCCCCGGCCTCTGACGTGTTCTAATTGTAAAAATCGATTACTGGACATGTTATCAGCAACAATTTTCAAAACATTCTTATTCTTGCTCAGTTTCAAATACCTATCAATACGCAACGGGCAAAAACTATTCAACTCCCTTGCGCTAACCTGCAGAGATATTCGAGGTTTTTTAATGTTTTTATCTTTAATGTACAGATGATGATTTTCACGTCTGGTTGTAAGATCTTTTTCCTTTTGGAAGTAAATGTATCAAGGGTTAGTCATCATTGTTCTCTCATCTTCACTTTCCTCCATGAATTCATTACCACTTCCACCTTCATTTTCACTTTCTGACACCATTTCATTCTGATCTTGGCTCTGCAGTACAAGCAAATTCATTTAATTCCCTTTTTCATCGTAAATCCAAGCTTAGATTATCTACTAACACCTATTACCACACATGATACCGGGAGTCCGAGGAGGATTAATTCTATTTGTTTATAGATGCCAGTTATAATTTCGCAACTAATATAAGAAATACTTTTTAAACACTATAGGTTCCCTGTAAAGCGTTAAAAGTATTGTAGTAGCTCTAGATTAGGATCGGCATTTTGTCAGTACAAATGATAAAAGTTGAAAGTACTATGCTGTGTGCAACACCTGACAGAAGAAAAGGAAACACTACCAGTGAATCGTATTTGGTAGACGTGTTAAAGTGTCATGTTCATATCAAAGCAAATTATGATTAAAACACGAGAAAGGTAGGTGTAAATAAAAAGCACATCTTTCTTGTGGAGCATTTTTTAGAATGTATAGATCTATAAGTACACAAAATCTCACAATTGTAAAAATGAGCATTGGCCGATAGATTAAAATATAGACCAGAAATTATGTCAGATTAGAATTGTTGAAACTACAATACTATAAATTATAATAACTATTCCAACTATACATAAGAAATTAACTCACTCTCGACCGACAAAAATACCTCAATATCTTCATCGACACGACAGACATTTCGTGTTACGATGAAAAAGTCCACTGTATTTACCTGAAACAAAAAAAAAATGCATTAGTATATTAACGCAAAAAAATTGATTCAGTTATTGTTAAACCATGGAATATGTACAGCCTATATGTGGCTACTTTATTATTTCGTTCTTTTTAGTAGTTATACAAATAAAATAATAAATGCAAGGGGCAATTTGCTGCGAAGAAACAAATAAAATTATTGAACTTACATACAGAGATAACTTCATACACTAAAGGAAAGGGGTAAGCATAAGAAATACATGGCTATAACACCTTAAAAGGGAAACGGCAGATCTTATTTTGAGCGGAATATGAAAAAAGGTTTGACTAATTTGACTTTCATAAAAAAATTACGAGGATCAACACAGACACTTTACCTATTAAATTCCTTTTATTATTATAATAATTGGCGTTCCATTCTTTAAGATATAGGTATAGCAGTTCTTGCGAACTTTTTTAATAAATATCTTTGGGGTGGATTAATTCCTTTTCCATATTTTATACTTTCATAATTTTTGGTGTGTTCTGGCTTGTTTCGTCATTTTCCTCCATTCTATCCTGTTGTTGATTTCGGTTATCGAGTTTATTATTTCATTGTTCTCAAATCGTTTTCTAGATCTTCTCTCCAGGTATTTTTCGGTCTTCTTTTTCTTATGTTGCAAATGGGTCTCCATTTTGTATCGGTTGTGGTTATTTATCTATCTCGGCATCTGATTAGATGTCCGTCTCAACTCAACCTTCGATTTTTTCGGATGTTTTCATTTTTACTTCCCTCATCTAAAAAACGAAGGAGATTTCTTCAGATCTTCATGTTTCAAGGTCCCTAGATGACAAAAAACTGTCTGTTGCCGGTTTAACTCAAAAACAATTTGTTGGAGGAATACAACATTTTGCATGCAGATTATATGTCTACCTGGCACGAAACCGAGAAAATTTCGGAATTTTTTATTTTTGCTCTAACTGAGAAATAGATAAAAGTAATAATCATTGGCAAAAATGAGACCTAACAGGTACCGGATAAACATCACAAATGGGACAGAATAGTATGGTGTCTTTATAACGCGTACAATCCGAGCAGAGTTTGGCTCAGTTGTTCAAGCGGCTGCAAGCGGCGGAGTAGTAAATAGGTTCGAAATATTCGCCTGGGAGCACTGAGTCCGAAACCCCTTTACAGATTTTTTTCATTGCATTCTTCTTTAGTTTGTCGAAAGTTTGACAGAAGTCTGTGAATAAATCGATCTCGATACTATATTCATATGTTCTCCCAAATATCTGTGTTATGATATGCACAGCGTCAGTTGTTCATCTATTTTTCATAAATCCACAATGATATTTTCCTATGGTGTTTATCGGTGTATATACGTTTACTATGATTAAGATCTTATAATCTGCTGTTAATACTTCTTTCTTCCATGTCTTTTTCATATTCTAATTAGTAATCACATTCTTCATTCTTATGGCACTTGTTTGTTTCTCTATATTTTTGTAAATAAATTGTATATCTCATTCATGAGTGTTTCGCATCCGTATTTTATTAGCTTGCTGTTAATTCCATCCCAACGTGAGTCGTCTCATTCTTTTGATTTTTTATTATCTCTTTAATTCGATCGTCATCTAATTCACCCTTCGTGTCATGCTCATTAAAATTATAAGCAATATTTGTTAGAAATGTCCCACCCATATTTCTTTAATATTTTCGCTATCGTGTTTTACTTCCCCTCGTTGTTCTTAATTTCTCGTATTTTTACCATATTTCGCCTGCTTTACTGTTTACCTTTTTATAAAATTTCTTGCAATTATTTTATCTACTTTCCTGTTCCATTTCATCCATAATCTTGTTAATCCATCCTTTCTTTTTCTTTTAAATCATAAATTTTGTGCTGCTTATTACTATGGTTTGCCATTGTCATTAGTTTTTTCCGCTGCTATTTCAGATGTATACTCTTCTTTCCCTATTTGGGCATTAGTCTCCTATTAGTTGGTTTTGCTCTTATATACGTAGTCCTTAAATTTTTATGGTTGAATAATAATCCTTTTAGGTCTTTTGGTACGACAAAATCTACCACACACCTACCGTATTTCAATTCACTTGAATATAAAAAGTATATTCTTTGTTGTCCATCTGTGCGTTTCCTTTTCATTTCACTTCATGAACTGCTAAGATTCCCATGCGACATTTCTTGATTTCGTTATTTATATCATTTAGCTTTCCTGCCAGGGCCGCTGCGTGTAGGTGTGCAGGTTGTACACCGCACAAAGGCGGCCAATCGAAGGGGCAGCATTTTGGTTGATTTTGTGTATAATGCATCATTTACGAAATTCCAGAATTATTCATATTACGAAGTCCAGACAATGTATCCGGCCTGTATAAATTTTGATATAGTATAGCCGTAGACCCAGATGTCTGATATTGTCATTGTGTTATTATTGTATCTTGCGTGATCTTGCGTATATTTGAATTCACTGTTTTTCTAGCGGGTCTGTAGATATAATCCTAAAGGTAAGTAATTTTTATTACGTTGTAAAAGGCTGCGGCATAGTGCTTGAGAAATTAATATGTTTAATATTTATTTCAAATATTGTTTATCAAGTCATTAATTAATTTAGTTATACGGCTGGGGCTAAAAATTATACAGGGTTGTAATTATGTATGAGGCCAAAGCTGCCCTGATCAAATGGTTTCAGATATGCGTTCATATTTGGTATAGGTTAATTTGAGGTTATCTTGCATATTCTGAAGTAAAATTTTTTTTTTCATATAGTTATTAAGTGCTGTCGCCATACTGATTTTTTTTTAAATAGCAAGCTAGGCGTATCACACAGCCTAGCTTTCGATGGAAAGCTTATTTTTTTCTCTTTTCAGAAATATTACAAATGTACAGGGGTACATAAGAAAATAACGCAGACAAATAAAATAAAAACATTTGAGGCATGCTTAATTCGTCGCTGTACATTTAGTGAAATCTAGTAACAATTGCATTAATAAAACGTCATAAATAAACAAAACACAAACAGTAATTAAAATTTAGGATAACAAACAACATTTCTTGAATACAAATGAAAACAACAACATTATTAGTTAACAGTAGTTAAGAGAGATGTTCAAATTTCTGCCCATTTACTTCTTGGCAATAATGAATGCGTTTTTTAAAATTGTCTTAAGCGTCGCGTAAAGAATTGCGAAAAATATCAGCTATTTCAGCACGAATACGATTTTTCAATTCTTCTAAATTGTCAGGTCTATTTAAATAAACGAGAATTTTTAATTGGTCCCACAAAAAAATCTAAAGGAGACAAATCTGGTGACCGAACGGGCCACTCCACGGTTCCTCTTCTCCCGATCCAACGCCGATTAAAAATGTCGCTTAAATAATTGCACACTGCAAGTCCATAGTGGGGAGACGCACCATCCTGCTGAAACCAGATGTTGTCGTTGACTGCATTTGGGTTATCATGATTTGGAAAGAGTTCTATAATTTGAGGATAATATTTTCCCGCCGCATTTAAAGATATCTCTTCGACGTAAGGTTGCCTTCAATGAAAAATAGTCCAATAATGTTGTGGTCAACAATACCAGCCCATACGTTAACTTTCTGGGGCTGCTGGGTGTGAACTTCTTCCATCCAATGGGGGTTGGTGTCAGATCAGGATCTACAGTTGTGCCTGTTTACAGATCCATTCAAACGAAAAGCAGCTTCATCCGAGAATACAACTGAATTGGCAAAATTGTCATTTTCAGAAATAACCTCCATTGCCCAGTGCCCACTCACAAAACTCGAGCCTTCTGTCGAAATCGTCTTCTATCAATTTCTGTACTAAATGTACTTTGTAAGAGTAAAACTTTCTTTTCAAAACAGTTTGAATGGAACGTCTACTCATATTATGATTTAAGGCAAGTTGCTGTACAGACGTTTGAGGTTGCTCAATCACACCCAGTAGTACCTCAAGGGAATTCTCTTCATTTGTGGCAGATTTTGGCCTACTAGATTTAGGACAATCTTTTATGCCTCCACGTTCAATAAATCTTTCTAAAGTTCTACTTACTGTAGATCTACTAACTGGATTCCGATTGGGATGTGCCGTATTAAATAAATGACGTACCTCGTCGTGTGTTCATCTTCTGTCACCATGACCAATGATCATGAGAATCTCTATCTGTTCTCCTTCCGACAAACGATCCATATTGCAGAATTCAAAATATGATTTGCCAGACAATACAACTACAGGAAGGATTAACAATGTGTGATATTTATTTTGTCACACTCATCTGGAAGCTCCATCAAACCCTATCTACTACTTGGGCTGTTTAAAAGATAATCACGCCGAATTACCTTTGTGGTAATATATTTTTTAAATTATTTTAACTAGATTAGCGCTCATCTTTGTTGCTATTAAGAAATCCCACTCGTGGACTTGATTCGTGATCTAGTTAAAATTACCAAAAAATGATCACCACTTATGTAATTACTGTTAAGACATTTGCAATGTTCTACCAATAGTGGGCTCATTTAATAGATGTCTTTAATTTTTACATTTGAGTTGAAGGGGTTGAAATTGGTAACCCTTTTAAATGTATTTGTTATAACTTTCTTACAAACAATCATTTCATTTTAAAAAAATAGGTACTGAACAGTATAATTTATTTAAAACTTCTTTAGCACTTTCAGTTCTTTGTTGTAGAGCTAATATTTTTTGGGTAATCATCTTGATGTATTTTATTTTTTTACACAAAAAATATGAGTTTGTCGATAAAACTAAAAGAACTAAAAATATATATTAACCACACAAGCTCTCTTATGAGCATCTTAACGAAATGAGTTTGACTGCCAAAACGAGGCGATTAGCCGAGTTCTGCGGCAATCAAAGGGGTTTCGTTAAATGCCATAAGTAAACGAGTATTGTTCAATATTTTAACAACACCGATGAGAATAAAATAAATTAAACTTTCTATTAGATATTGTTGTATAATCAAATTCTTGTCCGTTAAAAAGTTCTGATAAACTAACCTCTTTAGGAGGATATACCTCGACGGGATGGGCTTTAAAAGAAAAAAATATACAAAATGTTTGTTTTAACGCCCACTGTAACCCCTCCAACTTTGTCGGTATCATTTTGGGACATTCTGTATGGCATGATACTTTAACTGAAATTAATGTCGCCAGTAAAATAATGCAATACCCTTCATTTAATATGCAAACAGTTACAAAATGTGTTGTAAAAATTACAAAAGTAGGTATTAAGAGACTATAAGGCAATTAAAAATTTTGAAAGTGTTATTAATTCTGCTAAAAAAATATAGATACTTTGGATGTAGAACCAATTTTTCCAAATATTCGACAAAGAGAGAAGAAAAGAATATTTGATTATGAAGTGAATTATAAACCTCTAAAAATAATTAAAAACTATATAGGATAAACCATAACCCAACACAAAAACACATTTAATAAATGTCTATATTATAGGTAGCTTGACTGAATTAATGAATGTTGTAGTATTAGAAGCACACATTTTGTTATTTTACGTTTTTATAGTTTTGGTAGATATTCACTGGTTAAAATACATTTCTGTACATTCTCATTGATTCTCCCTGAATTAAAATACACGAAAATAAGAAGCTTCCCAACAATTCTATTGATTTTGGCCAAATTTATGAAAATATGATAGAGGAAACGGTTGAAGCACAAGTTACAGCGTTACAGGTATGAAGATTAAATTTAAAAAGAACTCATACTACTATTTAAAGCACATTCGTCGTTGACAGATTACAATACTTAAAAATAAATCAAAATTTATATTTCTAGTTTGGTGACTTGCAGTGTTTAAACTGTAAATCGCTGTTTTTTGCTTTTTGCTAGATAAAATTAAACAACGTCGGAAGATTAAAAATTATATTGATAATTGAATATGATTTGTTCATTTTGTAAATTCTCGCTGTTTGAAGCTGAATGGGTTTCGCAAAACCTTCATAATAAATGCGTTACCTAAAACAGAAATGCTTAATTATATTCATAGTCTGATAAAATATTTTTTATTTACAGTATTGAAAGCGCACCAATCTTTGCTAAAATTCAATAAAATGAATTGAGAAGGCTTAAATTCAATTTGAAACAGAAAGGAAGATTTTGTTTGTAAATTGCGCCTGCTTAAAGCGTAGTGACTTAATACAAATAAAATAGTATTACGTATGCAAATGTATTCGAAATAAATCTAATAAAATTAAGAAGGCAAACCATGAGAGATACCTAATGAAGCAAAAATTAAAATTCAGTTGGCTTGCTAAATATGTAGTGATTCAATAAATTACGTAAGTTGCGTTCATACATTACATGGTTATATCCCTACCAGCTATAGTAAATATTAGCGAGATTCTATACATTTAATATTTTCCAAGCTACTGCTCAAAACTGCACTTAATGTCATGTACAAGCGTAATAAACAATTGTAAAGAGCAATTGCTCCTAGAGTTTTAAATTGCAAAATGATAGTGTATCGCTGTTGAGGGTCACTGCTCTTTGCTATCGCCATTTATTATATTGGAAACTGGCTTTACATTGTTTACTACAAAGTTGTAAGCTGCAAATTATATCCAGGCGATTTCTGCAGCAAAATCCTCAAGTCATGTTTAATTAATTTACAGCTTCAGATCGATACATCGATGACTTAATGACTTGCAGTGTGGCCATTCTTGATGAAGCAACGTTCTTTTCTGTAGCTGCAACTGGTTGAAGAATTGATTTTATACTAACTTAATGGTCGTTACCACGACAAGCAGACATTATCTGCTCATTATACGTTATGCAAACGTATTAATTATTTACATACTAAGAGGTTGGCTTTGAGGTTTCCGAATTTTGAATAAATGTTAATGTTCTATAATAAAATTGTAGTAAAAAATATTTTTAAAAACAGATCAATAATTATTTGATACAATCGAGTTCTGTAACTTTTCTATTAAAGGCAGGTAACATTGTCATAAACTGTCATCAGAAGAAAATGTACAACGCAGCAAATTTATCCGAAAGTATTAAAACTTCAACCGAGGCAGACGTCCAACGAAGCTGCAGCTGTTGTCAGCGCAGGAGCTTTTCCGAGCCGTTTTCCCAGAACGCCCATTTGGGGAAAATTTCGAGAATCGCCGGAGAGCGTGCAGCATAATCTTCGCGTATTTTAAGAACCCCTGAAATATTTGTCAAGTGTCCAGTTGAACTTTTTAAGTGGCGGAGACAGTAAACATCTCGCGAGATTTACGGCGGGGTGGTCATTAGCAAGCCCTTCGGCATTAAAACTTATTTTGACAGGAATTTAATGATCGGCCGTTTAATTGCCAGCTAGATTTTACAAATTGAAATTATAGACACAGGTGCGGCTATTTCGGACGTTCGGCGTAAAATACATTGTTGAGGCACTAAACTTCGACAAATTTACGGCCCGGATTTTCGTCACTCCATGAGTGTCCGCGTCTGATTTAAAATGGCCCGCTGGGCCTCTGCTGGGCACCTATAAATGCCTCTATAACCATGTCGAGTTTACAAGTACGAAGTGCTTCGATGAAAGACATTCAACAGCGTCGCCCGCCCCGTAAAATTCTTCAATTAATGCGTCATGCCGTTAAATATTTAGGTTGCGCTTGTTTAGCCAACGACTCCGTTTAAGTGATGCTTTCTGTGCTTTTAATTAGTGAATAAATACTATGATTGTAGTTCTGCCACCATTACGCTCGTTGGAACAATTCGTTAGTGCATGACTATTAACGGCGCGTTATGAAGTTGGAAGGATGTCGTGTGGGAATGAACACCCATAAAGCAGCGCATAAAAACGTGGTTCTAAAGCTGCTAAAAATAATTAGTGATATTTAAGAAAATTCATGAACGACGTATTCTTCGTATACTCAGGTTAAATTCAGAAAAGAAAGTATGATTGGCGAATTCGAATACCTATATGTTATTGTAAAAGACTGATTGGCCAATAGATGGACAGAAAGCGCCTGACTGATCTATTGGATTTCTTTATCTCAAAATGCCACAAGGATATCCATCGTGCTCAGACCATCTTCCAACTGTATTGACGATTAGTTGTATTCTAGTAAAAGGGAAACTCAGCTGAAATTACATAGTAAGCATACTGATGGAGGGGTGGGGAATTTTAAAGAAGTAGTTCGAACAACAGTAACACCAAGTACCAACTTGAAAAACGAAGAAGATAAACATAATAAAACAAATTTACCCTACTGTTGTAGTATTTGCTTTAGCTCCCCTTATTTTGTGTTTGAAAGTATTACTATCTCTCATTTATTAGTATTCTCATGATTAGAAGGAAACATTTTAATAAATCAACAGCTTAAATATATTACGTTCTAAATATCAGTGCCGTTGCGTGTGCGTTTGGATGTGAATTTTGATACCACAGAGGATGATGTTCCACTGCGAGAGCTCTGATATGATATTGAAGTGTGCCTTGTAGTAATTATGTGGATTACTAGAAAGGATGAAAGAATAAGGTCTGTAACAGATATTATTGCTTGAGTAGCTTTGCAATGGATGTTGTACGCATTTCGGCGGTGCAGGTGAGTTGAGCACCGTTTCATTTTTGATACGGATGCACTGATTGTAGAGAGTTTTGTTACTTGGGTCGTTGCGCATTATTATTTTTGGATTGGTGCTCAATCGGTCCTGCAATATAGTACACCATTTACGTGGGATTAGTGGACGTCCGGCGAGATGAGCACTAGCCCTTGACCTGATAAGCAATTATCAGTGATATAGGAAGCGCAACTGGATGGTCTGGGATGCCCATTTCCCACAAATGTTTTGTGAATTCCGTCTTCTGCGGAGGCGTTGAAATTCACAATGACATGAGTTGGAGCCGATTGGTCTAATTAGCATTCGGCTAATGACGTTATCCGTAATCCTGAATCATAAATATATGACAGGTAATTATCGGCGGTGCTCCTGAAGATCATCCCTGAACGAGATATTCTACTAGATGCTACGTGGGAGCGCGGTGCGAGCGGCAAAACTCCCTGTAAGTACCATCATCCCAAACACGTACTGCTAAATGTCTTAATGTTTATTTACTCTTGTTTGCATGGATGTTTGTGGAATTTGGTTATTTTGTGAGGCCTCGCTTTCTCATGTGTCGTCTTTCTGATGTACAACCCTTAGACCGAAGGGGCGTTATGAAATTTTTGGTTAGTCGCCAGCCTGTACATTTATGCATGAAGACCGATTTAAATCCAGGAAAAAAATAAATTTGCTCCGAACCCAAAATTAATGTGCCTACACTACTACAAAACACGATACAAAATAACTTGAACAATAATAAAGCCCCTGGATTTGATTTGATAACTTGGAAAATAGACAAAATAAGATACCTGTTTATAAGACAATCCTGAAACCAATGGCTGAGAAAATACCCTCCTAAATCGATAATTAACGAAGTGATGCAAGCTCACTCTAAGCACTACCAAAAGGGGCTAGAATCGCACCTGAACTACTTAGCAGTCTGGACAACAGTAAGAAGGTACGCAGGATGAAGCGGCTGAATCCTACAGACCTTTTCAAATAGTGCTGAAATAGTTTAGTAAAATCGTGAAACTATGTGTCAAGATAACTAACTTAGTTTACGATAATATACTATAATAATAATAATAATAATATTAACACTTGGGAAGAAACACCAGTGGGCATATGTCTCGTAAATGACTACGGATCGACCGATACCGATAATCGGTATCGGTATATCGGCCATATCGGCCGAATTATGGATATATCGGTATCGGTCATATCGGCCTTCTTATTTGCCGATTATGTTAAACTGCGTTATTAAAACAAAATGACAAGAAGACACCTACTAAACGAACCTAAGCATGAGTTCGTATTTAGGGAATTACCCCATCCGAATCCAGCAAGCAGCGGCGCATACGTGCATGCATGCAGTCAAAAAGTGGTGGGGGAAAGCAATGAGAATATATCGGCCGATATATCGGCCTCGATAATATCGGTATCGGCCGATATATCGGTATCGGCCAAAAAACCCGTATCGGTCGATCCCTACAGCAATGACATTGTCTATAATCCATTCACAATGTTTCCTCCTCGCAGGAGACTGTTGCATGTATGAATTGTGATAGATGTCAAACTGTGACATGAAAAAATATGAAATTTTTTACAACTGCTTGACATTATTGAAATTTTGATGCCAGAATGCTGAACATTTTTAAGGAGACAACAGTTGAACTGCCAACAGTGCAAGTTTTCAAAAATCAGAACCACAAATTGAAAACAACATAACTCACTTTTACCACGTCCAGTTACTTCGCATGCGTAACAAAAATATCACCGGAACATACCCTACTGAGAGGAGGAAACATTGTGAACGAATTATATACAATACGTTTTTGCTTTAGTCGTAACCTTTACTTATTGTTGACAGATCAGAACAGATTTTAGATTATGTATGGAAGTTAAAGACGCGTAAAGGGACTTGGAATCCATAATATGTGGATATGTAAATTAAGTTACACGATATTTTTCCTATATTACATTTAACAATAGCTGTTTGTGCCATTGGAAGAATGCGTGCACCATGGTCACACGCACACGGAATTTACAGAACGAGATTCAGCCGAGATCTGCGATCATTGTGACAACAAGTACGTATGTTTTGGAAGAAATTTCGTAACCTCCGCCGTATGCTCAGATTCTAGTCCATTTTTTTCTTGTGCCTGGAACTCCCGAATACACAATCAAATTTGTTAGAAACCCTTCGTTTCAAAATGGTGGCACTTTTAACTTAGTTTAACATGGGGACTGGTGAGAGACATTGATCACTTCAAAAGGTTATAACCACCTATGTTAGAAACTTCGATCAAGAATAGTTAGGGACTCCTTGAGTGTGGAAAGATTTCTGAAAGTTTCAAAATTTTCAAGTTCCAAGACGGCGGCGCGGCGTAGTTACAGTAATCCTGGAGCAAAACCTAATCTAATCTAACCTAACCTAGCCTAACTCAATATAACCCTAACCTAGCTCGAAGCTAACCCCAGATTCACCTAACTTAACCCTAGCCGAAATATAACCGTAACCTAACACTTTTTTTGTGTTGGAGAAAAAACCTTCAAAAGGGTTCCTGCGAGAAGTTATTCGATTTCACAGCAGACTGTGAGGTTTTACCCACTAAAACCCTTCCATTTCATCATTATCAGCGCCGGAATTCGTTCTCGTATTACATCAGCACTACAGTCTTCTTATCTCCTCGTTTTCTTTTGTTTGCAATGTTTTTACTAACCCAGTACCAGACCTGTAAGCAATATAATTTTAAAATTTCCTCTAAAAATACCAAAGTTATGGCGTTTAAAGGAAAATACCCGGTGCGGTCAAAGATAGTTGCTAATAACGGAGGAATAGAACAGGCGTCGCATTCTAATTACTTAGGGTGTATTGTGAAGGCGAAACAGGTATAAATGCCTAATCCATGTAGTGAAGAAGAAGAAAACTAACCCGGTAATATGATAATATTGGCTCATTTTCCTTCGTCGTGTATAATCAGTTCTATTATGCATGTGCCTAGTTTTAGCGATAACTCTGACCTACTTCTATGCCATCTCGGTCATACAAACACTGTAGTTGGATATAAGCATACTCTTTTCTTTCCAATTTTCTCTTTATTTGGCCTTTCTGATCCAGGTTTTTCCACTGATTCTGGTGATACCATGTCATTCTTGGACACCCTGGTTGTCATCTTCCCGTTATGGACCGCCATTTATTTTTCTACTCTTCCATCTTCTCTTCCTGCTGACTGTCCATTGCCATTTTAATTTACAGATTCTTCTAGTTATATCGTGAACTCTTGTATTTGGTCTTATCCACATGCTTATCTTTCTCCCTTTCAGAGCGAATTCCAACATACATTTTTCCCAATGCCCTCTGTGTGTATTTATCCACTGCTTGAAAAGATAAGTTTAAATTTGTCATAAACGACATGGTATCCGCAAAGGCGCGCAGAACTCCATTGAAAGGAAAACGAAGATAACTTCTTCAGATGTCAACTAGTCAACTCGATCATTTTTAGCTGCGTGCAGACTTTTAACTTCGTACGATATTCACCCAAAGATTGCTCAAATATTGTCTTCAATGAAATGGGTTTAAATCTGTCATAGAAGATATTGTTCTTTGGTTGAAAGTGGTCCTTATATTTCTTGACATCAGTGTTAGTTGTTTCCAATGATCTTCATATTAAACATACTTTATAATTTAGTTCCATAACTTCTTCTACAGTCCTAAAGCAACTAACCTCCTTTTATCGGTTGAATTGAAGTTTCCCATTGTTTTCAAAAACTGCTGGATCCGTGAGTCCCATTCTTTGGAATCAATTCACGTTTCTTCTTTCCTGGTGACACCATAATGTATACTTCGTATACTTAGAAGAGCGCCAGGGAATAAAATATTATTGTGTGGATTAATAGTAAATCTACTACAATTTGTTAATACCTTTACATTCAATTATTTTCTATTTTTAAACGACTCTACGATTTTATGATGTGCAACAAAGAAAAGTGCTCACTCTTAAACAACTCGGCAACTTTTTAAAAATGCCACAGCTGCTATTCTTACATAAAATTGGCAATCACAAGACAAAGGCTTGTAGACGTGATTCTGATGGAACGAAAAACAACTGCCAACAACGCCATCGTATCGTGTCACTTAAAAATCTTAATGTTACTTGCGGCTATACCTGAAAGGAGCTATCAACTAAAGGCACCTTAATATTTCACTGCCCCTTCATTACTTTATGGGAGTTCCTCTCCTGACACGTGAAGTTAACAAGACTTCTCGCTTCTACAGATGAAAATGTTGTTCACTTTATTTTTATAAATAGCTTCCTACTAAAATAGGTACGACAAATGGTACTGATTTCTTCTAATTATCTAGCTGTTTTACTTATATTTGACTGCGCGGTAATTTTGGCATGAAAAATGTGCATAGTTAGTCAACACAGTTTTGTAAATGTAATAATAATAGATAACTGCAACTGTTGCAGAGAAACTGAAATTCCACGTGAAAAGAAGCACATTTCAAGATATCCTGGCATTATAATTCACGCGAGTGGATCCTTCAGTATTTTTTAATTAGAGAAGAGAAGAGCTAAAGACAGCATGATCAACAATAATATAAAACATGGCCATAACGGTCTTCCTCAAATATGTTCACCAGAGGAGGTGTCATGCAATCTTGTAGAGCACTGCTAACATGAGATCAACTTTTTCTGGAACCCATTATATCAGTATTGAACTATACTGGTTGCATGCACAGCTTCTTCGACAGGTAAGACAGTTACGTAGTATAAACTTTTGAGAAAGGCGGCTTTATATCACCAGGTTAATTAGAATATACCAAATAGCATATCTCATGATTAATAATATTATTCCAAAAACTATTACTTCGCTAGTTTTATGTTACAAATCATTACACACATCTCGTGGTATAAGGATTGTATACAGAATATATTCAAAGACCTGGATACCTTCCAGGTTATTTCCAAACGTTTTTATCAGAAATATCTAGGTAAATTCTAATGTTATGGTGCCATCTTCAACAACTGAGAAAGAGGTGGAATAATTGAGAAGTGGATGAAGAAACGGAACATTGCACTGCACGCGCAACATGTGCGATGCTTCTTGTTAGACTGGAAGTAACTTTTCCCTTAAACGTTGCTTGGAAAAAGGTCCAAACGAATTTGAGTTAATTCCTGCAAAGTAATTTGGAGTCAACTGCGGTCCATGTGCGTTGGCCTCACCTCTAGAGCATCATTATTCCGACAATAGCCTGGTTTCAGTCGGCACAGAAAAAGGTTATTATTTCTTCAGGAAAGAACCCACTTCTATACTTGCAGATGCATAGATGAAGCTTCGAAGATGGGAATTAGACCTTGACGTTCCGGAAGATAAACAGTCTACAACGGTGTTGAGATTGACGTGGAACAAAATTTATTGTCAAATACCAAAAATCAGGAATGCTTTAAGGTCAAGAGATCTGTAATTTCTGTTGCGGCACTAATATCCGACCCAATTAGTTTCACCGCCGTACTTGATGTCAAATTAATGTTACACTAAGCCTAAGCCTAAGATTGTATGGGATGAAGCATACAACCAACACGAAAAATTAAACTCTCAAAAAATAGCTTTCCAGTATTGATGAGCTGAGTAAAATTGGCATAACCAAGAGTGAATTTAGAATTGACGAGAAGAAAACTATTCAACTTCACATATTTTCAGATGCTAGTGAAGAAGTATATGGAAATATTGAAGTTCAATTAAGATTTTCTCCACTGGCCAAGAAAAAAGAGAAAAGCGTTACAATGCCAAGATTGGAACTCTTGTGATGCCTCGTTAAAGCTTGACTGCAAGAAAAGTCCTTCGGTCGTTAAAATATACGGAAGTTCACAACTGTGACATAAATAAGAAAATATGAAAATTGAAGCACATTTATCGAGAATCTGGTTCGAGAAATCAATTCCTTAGCCCCAAAACAAGTATGGCGTCACGTTCTTAGCCCCAATAACCCCGCAGATCTCCCCTCAAAAAGATGTCCTCCTGTTAAATCAATATCGTCAAAATTATTGGAGGAGTCCGAATCGTTCGATCGGAGAAACGAAGAAGTTATTTCCATGGAAAGATGGAAAGCTCCAGTCCTGGCCAACGCAAGTGTAAAAACGCATCACCAGTTTCCAGAGTATTGGGAAAATGTCACGACAGCTGCATTGGCAACAAGATTCCTCATCAATTCATAGTGTATGGTCCTTTGACCTCCGAAAAAATTAAAAAGCCCAACCGATGTGGAAATGGAATCAGTAAATGATGGTCCTCATCTCATTCGGAAATTCTTCATATAGGCTGGGAGGCTGCTATTCGTTATCATAGAAATAATTCCGGTCACTCGTATTACAACGGTTGCATACAAGCTCTCTTTTAAAGCGTAGACAGATGGTGAACAGTTTTAAGGGAGATTGTGTAGGTTTTATAATTTTTCGCAAAACGTCATTGGTTGCATTACAGGGAAATTCGCTATTCTACAACCCACTATGCTTTTCTCATAATATCATGGTTGCATCTATAATTTCCTTCAGGCGTACAGTTAGATACTGAAAGATTGTGCCGTGTAGCCACGCCCCCTTTATGTAGAACGTTTTAATTCCAATATATTTAAGGCACGGTCATATACTTTATTTACAATTATTGAGGGGATTGTAACATTTGTAACATTATATAAAATTGCCCCTCTCGTGATATCATGGTTGCCTACAAATCATTTCAGGTGCAAGTAGTTATATGGTAAACACTTTTGAAAAATATTATACATGTGGGATAACAACGTCCCTTTTAGGTGATAAGGGTGGCAATTCCAACATGCTTAACGCTCTTGTTTTAGAACTACTCAGAAGACTGCAACATTGTACTTGTGCTTGTTAAAGCAAGACCGTCTGTCGAAGACGGCTGATTTACTCCATACGTTCTCGATTTCATTTCGCGGAACCCCAGGCGCGCCATGAAAATGAGATTTCAGCTGGTAAACGTGTAAGCTTGTGTCCGTATCTGCGGAATCTTCGGCATCCTTCAACCTACGACAACTCCCAGACTTGGGTAATCTCATTACAACTGACGCAGCACCGCCTGCAATGCATGTATTTTAATGCGCCCGGCCCCGAGGTCGGGCTTAACGACATATCAGCTCATTGCACCTTGTCGCAAATGTACTCCACCGTCGGCACTACTCATGACTCAATAACTTCTTTAAAATGTAAATTGTCCCGCCGAACTTCCTCTCCGTTCGCGGCGCTTTTTACGGCGGCGAAAGTTAATGCAGTTCATTACACACGCGCTTGCCACACATTCGGTGCAAGGGTAATTCTATTTGCGATTCGAACTGTACCTAGGGTAGCGGCACCTCGCGGCCAAAGTCCAATTAACGATGACAAAGATTTTAGTATGCAAATTGGCATCAGCCGTTGCTATGGCGATGGCTAACGCGCTTGGCAGGTGAGGGATCCAAGTATAATTATTCCATTGTCTTGTGTAATATTGTCTGATGCTACGCTCTGTTTTTAACACATGTCCCCTTCGTATCCAGCAGGTGCTGGACGATTCAGATGCGACACGACAGGAACAACATTCTGAGTACTAACATTAGGGAAACCGTCGATGCGAACACTTGGAAAGGTTGCTGCACACAGGAGACTAACACAGCGCTTACTCTCAGGATTTCGTTATCAATGCCTGTTGATCTTCAAATTTCACTTTTCTGCTTGCCAATCATTGAGTACACTATACCTGCCACATTTAATACTAATGCTTTCATTCTTTATAAATGGAGTATTTTGTAGAAGTTTATTTGCTGCATTTTTTCACTATGGATGAGAATGAAATCTCTCAAATATATAATTATGGAGATACTATGCTTCTTCTTCATACACACCTAAACTCGCATATTTAGGTGTGGCCGAGAATCTACAAACAAGCAAAAGGGATGTTCGGTACGAATCTGTTTGCATGCAAGAAAATGTTATTCATGTTCGTGATATAATGTCCAAAGATCGCCAGCTAATAGTATACGTAACATGGTAGAAGTTAAGGGTTTCCCAAAAGGCGTTAGCGAAACTATAGATACATTGCACTTATTAAACTGGAAAAATATCTGCTACGTAAATCAAAGTCAAGACCTGCAGTTCGATTTTAATCAGCTACTGCAAATGAAGGAGTTCCGCAGGAATCTATTTAAAGACCGTTACTGTGTTCTATCTACACTTTAGTCTTTAGTCTAACGTTAAACATTGCATATTACATGTTAATACTGACGATAAGCACTTCCCTGACCTAGTACCAATATGTGTTCTTGTTTCTTAATTTAAAAAGGCGCTTGAAAAATAAAGACGATAAATCTTGATCCTGAGTTGAGCCTGCCGTCTAATTTTAAAGATATATTACCATATTTACCTACTTAATATTTCTTAGTGAAGTTTTACAATAATTACCTTGATCAGATAGCCGGTACTGCACCGGCTATCGACACGTTTTATAACAAACTCAATTAATTAACAATGATATTAATAATAAATAATTAATGTATTAATCTGAAGGTAATTCACGGTAACTAAACCGAACATGTTTAACAACTCCAATTTTGGTAATACCTCATGTAAGCCTTCAGCACTCGAAAAACATGTGTTTCGCTGTATCCGAGCCCTCGCCGCAGTCGCACGCGTCGGCGTCGGTATTTCCGATCCGCACCAGGTAGGAGTGGAAGGGTAAGTGGCCAACCTTGCCCGTCGAAAATGAGGAACAGTTTCTGTGTATGAGGTTAGCGACTATCACAGGTGTTAACGTGGTAAGCTGAAAACCTACACTATTTAAAATCCTGCGTAGTTACAGGGAATCGAACCCAGCCGTCTGCGACTCGAGCTTATTTGAATTTCGCTAACAAAAAAGAACGAAGTAAAACTATTAACTATATGCATGCAACAATGTATGGAGTTGGTAGAGATAAAACTCTATTTTAAGCTTTTGGGACACGTTACAAAACAACTTACTGGATTTTTAATTCCGTAGCAATTGTTATTAAAAGTTTATGGCACCACCATAATGTTCACCTGTAATCTCGAAATCACAACGTGAAAATGTAAAGCTGGCGTTGATTTATGATTAAAATTATGATTTCGCACAAGGTACTATTGAAACTATAGATCCATTGCACTAAAATGAATATGAAAAGATAGCTATTACATTGATGAGGAACTGTAAATCAGGGAGTTTCGCAGGGATGTGCTTCAATATCATCACTGTGTCCTATCTAGACTCCAGTCATTTAATACAGGGTGCTGAAAAAATGGCGTATTAACTTGATGGTACGTTGTTAAGAATGTTTTCCTTATTTTCTCATACTTAGGAAGTATCCCTTAACAAGGTACTATCGAGTTAATACGCCATTTTTTTCAGCACCCTGTATAACGTTGAACATTGCAATTTACACGTTAATGCTGATGATACGTACTTTTCCTAACCTACAACTAAGACTTTTTTGTTTCTAAATTTAAAAAAAACATTTTAAAAATTATGACAATAAACAGTGATCTTGAGTTGAGCCTTATTTTGACAATACAATATCTCTGTCATATCACATTTACTTAATACTTGTTAGCGAACGTTTACAATTTTTTGGATCAGAGAGCCAGATTGTAGTGTGTGTTACTGTATATGTTTTTCATCTTCATCATCCTCTTATATTAGACCAGTGGACTGTTTACTTCGAGAAAGTTGTGGTTTTATAAGTCCTCTTTGTTCGTAAGCTATGTATGGTTTTGTAAAATATTGATCGCAAAGAAAATACAGTTGTGCCAATACTCCACCTTTCAGTGCTAAATACGCTAAATACAACATGATATTAATATTTCAATCTTAAGTTATTTAATCGTAACCAGGGCGAAATATGTTTAACAACTCGAATTTTGGTCATACTTCCTACTGCATGTAGTTCTCAGACAAACGTCTTTCCGCCAGCGAGCAGTGTCAGAGCCCTCGCCGTATTGGCAGACGTCGCGTTCGGTCTTCCCGATCCGCACCAGGTAGGTAGATTTGTCCGTCGAAATGTGTTAGGAGTTAGCGACTACCACATGTGTTAACATGGTAAGTGGAGAACGTACATTTGAAATACCTGTGTAGTTACCGGGAATAGCATCCAGTCCAGCTGTATTTAATTATTTTAATTAAGAAGCACTGGATTAGTTGTCCCATTATCAGTATAAGAAAGAGATCAAGGATAAGACACAATCAAAAACCTTAGAATGCTGATAATAATTTTTCTACAACACATTTAATTATTGCAGCAAAAGCTTGTCGTTTACTAAACTAAGTTTTTTGATAATGTTACAAAACACCTAACTCCATTTTCAAATTCTGTAGCGGCTTTGTTATTAAAAGTTTATGGCAACACCTACCTCCCTCAATCTCGAAATTACACCGTTAAAAACATTGTTATTACTGTATAATTTAAATTAGACTTTTCACAAGGCACTATTGAAACTAGAGATACTTTGCACTAAAATGAATATGAAAATATATTGGTTACAGTGATAAGAAACTATAAATCAGAGTTCAACAGGGATCTACTTTAACATCATCGCTTTGTCCTATCTACACTCCAGTCCATTTTATATAACGTTGAACGTTGCAATCTACTTGTCAATGCTGATGATAAGCAATTTTCTTTACTTACCACCAAAACGTCTTTTACTAAATTTAAATTGATATTTTAAAAATTATGACTATAAACAGTGCATTGAGTCCCTTAGAATTTCTTTGATTAGAGAGCTAGATTGCTGCGTGTGTTACTGTATATGTTGCTAACATTTATAGTCAGAAAGCCAAATTTAGAATTTCTTCGTCTTCTTCCTCTTATATTAGACAAGTGGCCTGTTTAATTCCACGAAGTTGTAGACTTATGGGTCCTTTTTGTTTGTAACTTATAAGTTATAATTGTAAGTTACTAATCGCAAAAAAGTACAATTGCGGCAGTGTTCCACCTTTTGGTACTAAACACGCTAAAGACAACATGGTATTAATATTTCAATATTAACTTACTTAATGGTAACTGGGCCAAAAAATGTTTTAACAACTAGAATTTTGATCATAGTTCATACTTCATGTAACTCTCAGCCACACCTTTGCGCTGCACCTTCAGCGGGTACTCAAACAACACGTGTTTCGCGGTGTCGGAGCCATCGCTGCAGTCGCAGGCGTCGTCATCGGCCTTTCCGATCCGCACTAGGTAGGAGCGGAAGGGTAGGTGGTTGCCTTTCCCATTGAAATTTGAGAGGAGTTCCTTTATTAGAAGTTAGCGAGTACCATATGCGAAGAACGTGCAATATTTCAAATCCCTGCGTAGTTATGGCGAATCAAACCCAATCCAGCCGTCCACGACTCAGGATTATTTGAATTGTTCCAACAAAAATCGACCAAGTAAAACTGTTGATTATATGTTAGAAGAGACAAAAGATAATTACGAAACGAGTCTACGTTGACATCGTCGAGGCCGAATTAGGAAATGAATGTTAACCGTTCTATTTTTAACAGCCAAACACTGGGAGTTACACAAATAACCACAAAGAAATATACTGCCATAACAGATGTAAATGTTACTCAATCCGCTATATTTGAAGTTACCCTAGTAAATAAGCCGAAGTCAGACATGAGAGACGACGTTTCTTAACAAAATATTTGTTTATTTTTGACTGAAGCCTCAAATTCCTTTCTATTTTAGGGGAGCGCTCATTGTTTCACAGTAGAATGTTCAATTTCGTAATGGAACAATATTACAGAAAAAATAGGTCGAGCCAAGAGGTCATGACAAAATTTCTATTTCCGCTAGTTTATTTTGCCTAAATATTAAGTGCACTGTTTTCAGACTAGTTAAATAATTCATTGTAAACAGTGCCATATGAGTTATTTTATGAAATTGCTTAATTAAATATGTCAAAAGAAAGCATACAATTTATGGAACGGTTATAAGAGTATAAAGAAGGAAAACTACGCACTGAACGAAACTGTTTACGAAAAACCAAAAGTAAAAACACACGGAATTATAAATTACATCACTTAAATTGAAAAAATATATGTATATCTTTGGTAACCTTTGTATTGGTTGCATATTTGAATATCTTGCCATTTTAAAACGCTTAAGGTGGATCACCAATTCACAATGTGGTAGCATATATGTAAGTTTATCTGATACGTTGTATTCCTTGTGTCAGGTACTGCATGATTAGTAGCAATAGTCAATCACACTATCGAATATGATTAGCAATCACGCCCTTTAAAATATAACGTGGATTAGAAACGAAGCAGCAACATTCAACCTTCCACTTTTCGATTTAAAAACGACGAGATCCTGATCTAAGGGCCGCAGGGGCATCGAGGATCTTGAAATCCCCCGAGATAGCGGTTGCGCAATAACACAAATTCGGGGGAATTATCAGTTGTAACTGTAAATTAGGGCAGTTTAAAAATGCCATAACCAGGAATTACGCACCTAAGAGCTTAATAAAGTTTTATCGCGGCATTAAAATTAAGAAATTCGATTAAAAACTTTCCCACCTGAACCTATCATGAGCCATTAGGGCGCCTCTAATCTTTTAAAACGACCCCATGATGCCTTAATCTAATAACGGTCATCATTAAAATGGCGAGCGCGAGATAAATTCAACGGTTATTGTTACGACGTACATAATTACTAGGAGAAAATTAAGCAAAATTGATAATAAGCGAAAGACCTCACGCTCGTTCGGCGAACGCGGCGAGGTATAATGACGATAATAAAGCTGGAAAGAAAAAGTTTGAGGGAACGGTAATAAAATTACGGAAAAGGTGAGAACCGGTGGACAGATCCTTTGAGGTCACGCGTGTCCGGGTTGTGTGCTGCACGGGCTTTCGCAGTCTTAATTAAGAGCCGAGTTACTATAGTTACTAATTGCACACTGGAGGTGTCCTGCCTCTCACCTAGGGTGGGTCAAAGGATAAACACAGACTCATTACCGGTAACCGAGGGGCTGACCTCAATTGGAAACTCTTGATGCTGCTTGTGCACAATTTTCAGAACGACTCGTAATTACTTCCGCCGGCTACTGCTACATTTGCTCTTAATAAACTCTTGGTGCCTATTTGTTTTCGAACTCGAAAATGCGAATGAAAACAAAAGCACCTCGCTACTCTTGAAGGACTAGTTTAGATCTTAACGTATTTCAGTGCTTGATCACAATACTGCACTTGGTTGGCGTGCCTACTTTGGATGTGAATTTTATAATTACAACAGTTACCTTACTAGTAATATGCACAAATACATACAGGGTGTGTTCTCTTTTCAATGTTGTGTTCATAGGAATCTCAAAAGCTATGAGAGATTAAAGAAACGATCAACAAAAAAGAAAAGGTAGTGCAGTTGTATGGATTCGATATAGCACTATTGATAAAAACTTCAGTTGCTGAATAAAACTAGGGTGAACGGACCAATTATAAACAATTGAAAAATTAGTGCGAATCTCATGTGGTTGCGATGTTAAACGCGCATGGTCAAAATATGTGCAAGATCGCAGCTGAATGAAGTACCAGAGAGGCAAAAAAGCGTGATAAGAACTAACACAGGCAAAAAACTAATTTTTTAGTTATTAAAGAGCAAAATAATCCAATTAAGCGATCTCACTAAGCATAGAATAATCTTATTATTTCTGTTCAAGAAAATAAGGAAACTGAGTATTTGCAAATATTTAGCAGATCATTACTTTTTATGAAAAATACCAAGGGTACCACGACTGCGCCTCGATTTTAACCGTTCCTCTAACTACCATAGTTTTTGAGATTGCGAAAGGTACAACAAAAAAACTCACCCTGTACAGCCTGGGACAAGCACATCACATTGGTTTTGCTAAAATTTATTTTCCACTGGAGCCAATGTTTACAGATTCATCACCGAATTCATGTTAATTAATAAAAATCCCTGAACACTTCATTATCAATATAAACCAACACATTTTACTAAAGAAGATTTCATGTGCGCTCGTACTTGCTACGATTATTATGAAATGCATAGCTAATTTTACTGCTCAAAAATGTTTAATCGGATATTGAATTCACTAAAATCGAAATTCTGTAAATACTCTCAATCTCTAGACTAATTTTTCTATATATATACGAAGTTGCGGCGAGTACAACAATTTCATAACAAACGATTTGAACTAGATTCTCACTTCATCGGCAGTCGTGTGAGCGTTTACAATTCTGTATCTCTATACGCTAATTTAATCAGTTTTTTATTTATGTACGTGTGTGTGAAGCAACGAGCTAAAGTCTAATAGACCTACGTCTTTTTTAGTAAATAATAATGATACTCTTCATCTTCTTGTAACGTTATAAGATTAATTCATGGAAGTTTTTACGCTTTCTCGTTAGTCACACTTTCTCCATGATAAGTAAGCATAATCTTTCTATGTTTCTATACGACAAGACTAAAAATGGATAGTTTGGATTATATTGTTAACATTCACAAATTGTTATGGGTTTTTAGAGCCTTTCGTTTCCCTAGTCACTCATTGGTGGAAAAACCAAAGCTAGAAACTTCTTGATGAACAATTTATAAACAAGACGGTACAGAAAATTTTATTAGCAACTTCCCTAAAAACAAGTGCCCCTATTTAATTCCGGTTCTGAGTGTTGACGATGTATTTGTGATTTATGAGGCAACGCGCACATTCAGAGAAAGGATTTTTAAAGTTTACAATTACACTTATAAGCCCGAACAATAACCGAGGGTGAGTTAATTTCGTGGCACGGCGTTAAATTACTTAAAAACTATTTTCTTACATCTTACTAGTTTGCTTTATGACTTTGATTTATTGGTTTAATTTATCAACCTGTATCAGCCTTGATCGATCTTTTTGAACGTTCTTCTGTGTTGTTATGTGTTTTCGTCTGCTTCGTGGGTTTTTCCGGCGGGTGGAGTCTTATTTATGAATACATTGTGAGCGCCTGGCCTGCGACGGGTTCTTAGGCTGTTAAGGATCCCGCAGCCGTTGGTATACAACTAACATGGAGCGCTGCATTTTGAAGAAGACGTCAGTTTTTAAGGTTATGTGCTTACTGGTCATATTAGGTGATTACTAAAGCCCCGATTTTTAGGTCGTTGAAATGCCAAAAAAAGGTCACTAAATAGGTTCTAAAAACTCGTAATTCAGGTCTTAAAAACTTTAATTTAGGACTTATAATTTTTGTAGCCTAAATTAGGCTACAACAAAATAACACTATATACTTACATTTAAATGTAAGTTAAATAATTCATACATACTCAGTACAAAATTCTACAGTTTTACAATAATTCTTGAATATAAACTAAGCATTTGCTTAACAAACCAAATATTGTTGCAACTTTTCTGGCTTAAAACTAAGACGCTTATCTGATAAAACATATTTTAACCAAGAGAAAGATCTCTCCACATCACAAGATGTTATTGGAGCAAACTTATATTTGCTCCAGTCGGCATCTACCTACCTTCCTCACTCTCACCAGAAAGCATTTTTTTAAAGTTGAGGATTTCTTGAAAACCAGGATTTTTTTAAAATAAACAATCAAGTTTAGCATAAGCTTGTGTAGCAATTATACTTGGGGATTTTGCTAATGTTTCCATCAGTTTTTCAATAACTTCTACAGATTGAGTTAAAAGCAGTCCCACTGTTTCCAACCTTGTTTTACTGTCAATCAGAATTTTAAAATGAGCTTTAATATAAAGGAGATCATTTTTAATATTAGGTTTGTTAACATACAGATTTACGTTTAATTTATTGACTTTTTATAATTTGATTAGTTAAACGGGGATAAATAAGTCAAATTTAAAATAATTACAGATTTTTAGTTGATTAATAAAAATCATTTTGTCAAAAACGTTTGTTTAATAATTAAAATTTAGACGTTTCGCCAGTTTTGTTGGCATCGTCTGTAATACATTGCAAATTGAAAGTTTATAAACAGATTAATATATAATAATTTACATTGTTGGGTTTTTTAAAAGTAGAATTATTACATGTTTAATTTTAGAAATTCATTAATAGAGCACTTAAGGAACAAGTAGTTCCATAATTAAATATTATAATTAATATTTCAAGTTGAACGTTTTCACATACTGCATGATGGAATGTTATATGGGCAGCTCGGTAGACAAGAAAACCTCATTCCACAGAGTTGGGTTCCCCGGTCTGTTAATGTTAAAATTCGTGTGATACGCCACTGGGCTGTAAATTTACTTCAATCGCGCAGACGCTACTTTGCTATGCTGTCAAAATCCTACACAAATCTGTTTATTTGTTGCGGTTCGCGTTTTGTGATTTAAATTTAACAAAAGGAGTTTTATGAGCATTCGATAAGGTAATTTTTGAATTCTGGCGCCTTCAACTGCATTAATCTATCTTTTGTTTGCAGGCAAAACCTCCACTTAATTGTTAAACGACGCCAACATGCATTGTTTCTCCTAACCTCAAATGCAATTACTGGATATTCGCTTTTGATAGATGCTTTAATCTGCCTGGATCTCTGCTCAGTAAGACGTGCTCTTGTTTGAATTGTTGCTTTCCGGTTCCTAACACCGATACTTTGATTATAATCTAACCTGAGTTTTCTGCAGTGCTGCGGTAACTCATTCGGACAGCGTCTCCTGATGATATCTGCCTGAAGCTGGACCCCTAGGATGCTGTGACTGCTGTGAGGGCCTCCTACACGCTGGGCGGATATGCTGCCATTGAAATCTCGGGCTCAGGAACTTAATTGTGCCCGTAACTGATGATCGTAATCTGCACTGGTCCCTGCCGAAGTCCTCGGAAGGTCGTAGCGGAAGAAATTATTTTTTATGTGATGGAATTTGCTACCCACACGTTCACTGGTGCACTGTTAAATTCTCTACACAATGGTGTACTTTTTATTGTTATAAATGAAATATTTTTATATTAAAATTGCAATTAAATGAGAGACCAAAAACTTCGTGTCAATAATTAATTTTATTCAAATGTTTCTTCTCCCTGGTCGTTAATAACAAATGCCTATCTAAACTACAAAAACGGATATTGACCAAGTTCAATACAATAACCTTCTTAACTAATTTTCCTTATAACTAAAACTATTTACAAAATTTCTAATTCTAAAATATTGTCTTTTCGATTTTATTTTAACTGTCTCATAGCGCCACTCACTTTGTATTATTTAGATTGTCTTTTCACTCTCGCGTAATTACACTGACTTGTTTTTAAAATAGTCCACTTCCTTCACCAATTTTGTTACACATCCTGCTGTGTGTCCTTTTCCTTGTATTTTTATCCACTGTCTACTTTTCCCACATTTTCAAATATCCCAGTCCCATATTACAATTGCCATGTTCTGCCTGGTTTATGCTGTTTGTAACGTATTATAATAATTCTGCTTCTTTTACCTTTATTTAAAATGCTCATAAACATATCCTATTTAATTATTCTGACATCTACGCTTCATTTAACACGCACATTATAAACCTTTCCGTGACAGTTCTATTTATTTGGTTTGGCTCTAATTTTGCACAAACCTCTTATTTTTGGCTAATTTAAAATTATCGACTCCAATCTATGAAAAACGAGCTCTGCCCTTTGCCTTTTGTACTCAAATCATTTCATTACTACTGGCATTGCTTTGCAAATGTAATTACGGATTGAAATTTATACGCTAAATCTTGCAGTTGTATGAACTACCCCAACTCTGTGCTATCTGACTTGCTTTATTTATTTGTGCTGCAAACAGAGTTGAGTAGCGGGCTCAATACCATCTCAGTAGATGTACCGCGTCCGCCAAGTTACGATAATTTTAGTTTCAAATTTGTAAAATAACACCTTAATATTTTAAAATTTTCGAATTAGCCTAATTTAGGTTAAAAGTGTAATTTAGGTTTTGTTTAGGATATTTAGGTCGTTAAGAACAAAATTTGGGTATTTAGGCATTTAGGCAAAAACAAGTATAGCTCAAAAGATGTATTTTTTCATAATTCTTATCATCTGTAAGTCTCACATCAGTGCCTAAATTAATATGAAAAAGGATAAAACCTACAAATCCGGACCTTAGTGATTACTTTAAGCTGAACTTTTTATGATTTTTTAATTGTGTTAATGTCTGCACTAACAAAATAACGTAAATAATCCAAAGAATGCTAGACATCGGTCTCATAGTAGACGTTTAATGATGATTGCGTTCGAAACGGCTTTATGAGAATTCTCAAGTACTGCATAACATAATCGCAATTTAACTATTATACACTCGCATAGTATTTTCAATTTCTCACATTACTAAGTAACTTTAACTACAATATTTACGCACTTGAATTATAATTTTGATGAGATATATACATATATAATGTATTAAATATAATAGTTACTATTAAGTATGTGGTTTTATTTTCTTGCTGCTCTATGGAGGTATATTGTCACTTTACAAAGCCTGGCGCCCATTCATTAACGAGTAGTTGTAACGATTGGTCCTTTATTTAGTATCTGAACTACGACGAATCTACCGTCACAGTATACAGGAGCTAGGAGATTTGATGTTATCATTTATTTTATTACAACTGCCAGTATTTACACATGACATTATTATTATTGACGTACAAGTTTGAACAGTGTGGCATTCGCATATATTGGTCTCCTTACAGGAGAACTATTTTTCAAAATTGTAAATATTGTAATTTCTACATTTTTCCTTTAAATTGTGCCAATAGGAAAACGTGATATGGGGACGTGTGGAAATCTGCAACAAAGTAGCTATAAAGATGATGACTTAGACTTAAGACTATTTTATTTGTCTGTGTGCATTTTCTAATAGCTTTTCTGGATATACTTTGATAAAGTTCGTTTTTCATAAAATAAACTGGCATCAAAATCCAACACAGAGTATTCCTTAAAAGACAAATGTGATTGTTATTGCTGTTTAAGTAATAATTTTAAACTTGAGAAAAATGAATGATGGGGATTTATATAACTAGTCCATAGTGTTAAAGCAACAATTCCTTTCTTTATTATTTTAAACAACTGAAACAATCTTTAACAATGCAACAAACTATTCGTCAAGACTAAAATCATTCTTTGCGCAGGAAAGTTGTTAAAATTCAGAATTATAAAAGCACAATGGAGCCCTAAAATAACAAGTCAGTATTTTTTGTGGAGCTTTATTAGATCAAGAAAGTTGCTAGCTTTAAAAATTCTAGGCGAAAACCGCAAAGCAATTTTGGGATATCCGAAAATTATCCTTCATAGATACTGTTACAAGCCCCCACATATGCAGAAAAACGTTGCGACTACGCACATGTACATCCTTGGCAAGTTGCGTTTATTTACATTCAAATAAAATATCAATACTTAAACTGAAAATATTAAATAAAATGCTGATTAGATCTAAAATAGCCACATCAAAAGAATCTCTTAAGCACTGCAATTAATTTTGTTAACGAAATCATAAAAACATGGTTCTATCGAAATGTTTAGTAGTAATTTCTTTAAAGTCCAAATTTCGCTATTCAAAACTTTAAATGCTATCCAGTATAGAATATGGGCAAGTTATATGCCAATTTAATTGCTTTGAAGTGTGCTTAGATTTGTTATAATAAGACAAATTGTAATGATTTGCAATATTAATACATTTCTACACTTCAAAGTTAAGAAGAATCAATGTACATATTTGAAACTTTAAAAGAGTGCGTGCAACTATCAAATTTTGGAGAATCAGACATTTTAGTACCTGAATATAATACACATATATGTCCCGAAAGCAGGAGTTACCAAGAAATAATTTATTTAAAAAAGAAGTAGTAGCTTCATTGTCTCCTTATAAATACGAGTACAAGAAACAGACAAAGAACCTTAGAATTTTGATATATTTTATTATTCCGAAACGAGAACGAATGTTTTCAACATGATTTCAAAACATCTTACTTCATTTTCAAATTCTGCACTCGTTTTCTCATTAACAGTTTTTGTCTATCTAATAATCGGATATACTGTAACTCATCACATTCGTCTATTCTCGAAGTTATTTTGGAGTTTTCAATTTGTTTTCTGAGCATTACGACACACTACAAAGTATTAAACCGTTCAGCAAAGAACAATATTCAAAGAATTGTATATACAGTATTCCCTATGAATGCGGAAAATAGAGACCTGCAGAAAGACATACAAATTTATGCAAAAAGTACCAGAACGAAAAATCTAAAATTGTAAAATACATTGACCTAACACAGATAACAGTTCATCTAAGCAATCGATTTCAACAAGACGTAAAGTACATTTTTGGTGCATACGATGTAGCAACCTATATAATCTATTCAGAAAGAAAAGTATGAATGTAGAGCCCGGATATAGCGACGAAGTTATATAGCAAACGCTAGTTCTAACGTACTAAAACAAAAGTCCCGATCAAAACCCAATGCTCTTACGTGAGTCTTACGTATATTTATGTTCGCTGATGATGAATTTACGAATGGAAATTAACAACGCGCTCGGTTACAACAAATAGGTTGGAAATGATGACCTCATCAACCACGCGGGGCAAACAGTATCTACACCTATCAATGATCACCCCAAAGTTTGTGAGGATATGAATTACCTATATGAATTAGCTATATCAGTTTACTGCATGCAGTGCAAATGTGGAAACGCAATGATAGGAATACCACAATAAAATGATTTAACAATCGAATACCGGAATGGTAGTCGCAGAAAGATGTTATAGTTGAAGAAAGATTAAAAACTATTAATGAACTAGAAAAAGGTCAGCCTAATAGTGAAATATGTTGCGAATTTGAAGCGGAAAAGTCAACTGCTGGTCGCTACAATTAACAAGAACAAAACTTATAGAGATTTTTTTTAATTTGGTACTCAGCCAACAGCCGTTAGACCAGCTATAGGCGTCGCTGTACATGTGGCAAACTTAAACGTGTCCTAAGTAAGAAAAATACAAAACTGTAGAAGCTGTGGTCAGTACTTTAATAAAATGATTAAACCAAAGTGTTACCGGTACTGTTTTGCAATCCAAAGTAGGCGAATTAGCAAGATTGTGTTCTGGATCTAGCAACAATGAATTTGTATGTATGAAAAAATTGGGTAGATAGATTCAGATAGGTACAATAATAATGTTGAAAAATACATGGGTGAGCTATTGCAGCGAGCGATTGTTTATAACGAAATTGCCCTTTGAGTTCGTTACATTTTAGCTCTACTGTACTTATTTTGTTTTTTTGGATTTCACTTCATTAGTTTTAATTGAGGTTTGTGACTTTGTAAGTTCATTGTTATTGAGAAAATTACAAAAAACTTCAGATTTATCAGAAACGTGCATTATATGAAATATCTCACAAAGTTAATAAATATAGTTACGTTTCTATATGTCTTTTAAAAGTGTATTTCTATTACGTTCATATTATATATTTACTACATCATAATTAACTCAACATTCTACATTTAAATTTAGCAAGCCACAATGATTTAAAATACAGTTCCTGCTTACTCTCACACACTTTAAAATTTTTGTTTTTGTTAATGCTGTCGATTTTCTCTCTTTTTCTTGTAGAAGCATGCTTCTGTATTACTGAAAAACAGTATAATCTATTACAAAATGATACTACTTCTATTTTCATTGAGCCGCCTTGCAAGTTGTGCCTTTTTAAACTCATATTTTACATATTTTTGACGAGCGACGCAGTTATTGCATATGTTGCACGACAAAGAACAAAACCTGATAATGTAAATTCGGCACTGACTCAAATTGAAAGACCAGAAACTTCTTAAAACCCTTTATTGTAAATTCTTCTCCTACCCACATCATGTGAGAATACACGAACATCTTTTGTGAATCCTACTAAAACAGCGGTTTTTGTATATTTTACATCAAATGTTCAATGCTTTGCCTTTCTGTACAGCAACATCTTTGATGTCACCTTCTTTAGAAAAGAATTGTTGAAGCAAGTCTTATTTACTAAGGTAAGTTAGAAAGTAAAAAATGAGAAATATTAGAAGATCTGCATGAGTGTACAAGTCGGCCTCGTGGGTTATTAGATGTATAGACGCATTGCTGTAGATAGGTTAGAGGTTGTGGGTGAAGTTAGCAGAGATCTACAGGATTGCTAAGAGTTCTAACAAGAAAGCTGTTCCATAAGGTAAACCATTTAATGCCTGATTAATAATTACATGAAATAAAGGAGAAAGAATATTCATTAAAGCTGTTGAGACGGAATATGTAATGAATTGTTACTGCGTAATTTAGTTAAAAAGTATTTGCATACTTGATTTAGATTTTAAACATAAAATAATTTTGAATTGAGAATAATTTAAAAATGCACGTCCCAACTTGAAAAAAAAGAGTTTCATGGTCAAACGATGTATTAACTGAGCTAGTGTTGGAGACTTAATTACCATACGTATTTATCGCACCGGGTCAATTATACAAATGATAGAGTACATAACCAAAAATATCTTGGCTTAAGTTTTATGCAAGCTTATATGAAAAAGTTTTGATAACGAACACCTGTTATAAATACATTTATTTATTTTAAATTCATTAATAAGTATAGCAATGCAATATTATCAAGTAGTAATTTTGTTTCAATGTAACAGGTGTTTAAAAAACAGGTAAAGAGTACTTTGAAAAACTGCTAGCGCATGTCCTGTATAATATCTTAGATTTGGCTCGAACCACTGTCTACATAGGTTTTGTTCCATAATATACACAAGAAATTTCACAAAGATTGAAAAAACATGTAATTACATATTGCAGTTTAAACTTGACACCTCCAAGTGCTACAAATTTTCGTCAAAGTACTCTACGGTGACAGAAAATACATACATACATACTCTACAGTACCCTATAGCCCATAGTTTCACCAACGAAAAATAAGAGTTCTATATATTGTCTTTTGAGTTTGACATTTTAAATGAATAATCTGCGTTGAGCATTTTGTGAAAAGTCGATCAATAATTGAAAGTCAAATGTATTTTGGATGTCAGATTAATGTTCGAAATTATGCCCTTCATGATATACCATAAAAATGGGCTGAAAAGTGGCGAACAAGTGCATCGGTGTGTGATCGAAAGCGGTCTTATACTTTAAAAGGGTTTAGAATTTCCTAAAAATTCTATGGGTATGATTCATAGCACAAATAATTCAATATTACTATTTTGATACAAAAATCGCGTTTTCGATATGCCTATTCATTAATTAACTTTCTAATTTAAACGTTTTTGTTTAGACAATGAAATATTACATTTCCGTTATTTCTCTTAATTGTCTTGTCTTGTATTTTTTTCCATTGCGACAAAACGTTTTGCTGGTGCAGCGTCCATTTTTTGACCACTAACCGGCCGCCCAAATTGAGCAAACCGTGACTTGCTGCGGCAGGTTTATAAATAGACGAACCAATCAAGTTTTTCATTATCTATATTACAGATCCCACCTGCGTGACTACCTGTTCCCCTATTGTGGGTGTCTCATGGGCGTGAGCTGCTTCCCCCTTTTTAACCATAAAAAGAATGGTTGGCAGACATGTGCATGGCAACGAATGGCACTATTTAATTGTTCAGTTTTATTATAAGGGCTAATTGCAACTTTTAAATTTGAAAAACCAGTGATTTCTAATCTAGAAACTACAGATGCATTATGTAATGCGGAATTGCGTTCTCGAAAAACCTAATTATGTTTCCCTGCGAATACATAGAATTCTTGTTAACATCAACAGAGTGGTAAAAAGTCACGATTTGTATCTTTGAATTTGCAACAGTGTGTTTCTAAATCGCAAATGCAAACTTCATAATCTGATAGTCTTTACAAAACAGGCAGATTTGCATTGGAAAGTTACAATTTCAAGTTCAAAAGTGGTGTGGCGTTTGTATTTAATAGTTGTAAGCCGTTATAAGCTTGAAAAGCAGTTAAAATTCAATTTAAAAAAAGTTTAAAATCCCCAGTATAAGTTTAAAAGTTGCAAGTGCACATTTGATTATGGAGACATAGAAGAGCAGATCATAAATTCACAGAACACAGTAATTGTGTGTCTTTAAGTTCTATTATCACGGTTTAAATCCATAATTTCAATATTTAAGTTAGATATGTGGCTTCCTAATATATGTATATAAAATGAAGATTGACATTGCAGTTTTTCTAAGTATATACGATTAATGGTTGCACGTTTGGGATTTGTAAGCGTTTAAAAATCGCAATTACATATTAAAGATGTTAGAATCGCACTTGCGTATTTAACTGCGAAAGTGTGGAAGGGCATAAAAGAAAATTTCATATTAAGATAAACATAACGAAAATATTAGCTCGCACATAATTCATCAATTACACCGAGTAAAGACAGCTACGCATTTATTTTGTAATGATTCTGTACTTAACATATTATAAAGTTAAAATAGTAATGAAAGAATAAAAAATTATGATTGATACCTTATTTAGAATGATAAGATAAATAATTATACAAATTCAGTATTTTACTGTTATTTGTTGCTGTGGACAAGTTGGAGGTGGACATCTAGGTGCTTGTAGCAGTATACGTATTGGCTGATGTCATGGATAATTAGGTGTTGAATGTATTGCTGCAGATAGTTAGAAGTTAACAGAGATCTACAGAATTGTTATGTTTTATAACCAGAAATATATTGCATAAGATAAATCATTTAAGGGTCCATACACAATTTCCTAAAATAAAGGAAAACGAATATTCATGAAGTCTTTTTAAGTAAAAATATTCGATAAACTGTCACTATGTCTAATTCAGTTAAAAACAATCTACATATGTACTTGATTTGAATTTTAAACATAAAAATGATTTATTAACTGAGCTAGTTTTTGAACATTTAAGTAACCACATGTAGTGATTATGCCAGGTCAAGAGTATATAAAATAGAGTACATAACCAAACATATATTGAGTTAAGTCAATCTGACTTATAAAGGAATCAAGTATGTAATCTGATTTGAAAGTAATTTTCAAATAGCAGTTGTAAGTTATTTATTTATTTATATAATTATAAGCATAGCATTGCAATATGTAATACAAAAATATTTTTGAAATGTGCGAAGACAACGTTGAATCATAATTTGGGCATAAAGATTAACAATGACGTACATATTACCAAATGAAGGAAATCACGAAAAATCAAGCAGATTTTTAAGAAGATTTGCAACCGTCGGTCGTTTCCTAATGATGAATTAGAAAAGTCAAAACATTAACTCTCTTGTCTAGATCGCTCTAAATAACATCCCAATTTTTATCAAATCCGATAAAACTGCACTTCATAGTGGCTTAGGTCAGGGCCTTCGTGGATACTAGAAGGCCGCAAGGAATGATGTTATGATTCCACAAGGAATTATATGTTGGTATACGCAACATGGAAGGTTCAGATATCAAAATTATTTTTCCGCGCTAAAGTTACAACTCAAAGGCCAAGTACATTCTTTATCGTTTCGCTAGTTACGTACCAATAACTGAATTAAGCGATTTCCAAGGAATATTGCAAACATATTTCCATACAATATTCTTTTCCGAAGGAACAAAGAGCCTGAAAAATGTGAAAAATTGAGAATTTAATAGTCATGCAAACAAATCGAATGGCAGATTAGTAACGGAAAAATAAATCAGTTTCTGATTTTAATCTTTGTTTAAAAGATGTTAGAGGTAGGGCTTCATCGTTTATCAAATTAATGTGAATGTTGGTGGATTAATACAGGGTTTAAATGTGTGTTTGCGCTAAAAATACGAAAAACTTGCAATATCTCTGTAAAATAAACAAACACTTTGAGTTATGTATTGCGCTGTGACGCAAATGGGATCGGTGTAAAAATAAATAACTCGCTTTCCTTTGATTTCGTGATTTAATTAATTTGATATTGTATTTGTTTTTTTATAAACATTCAACTTTAAAGAGCGCTCCATGAGCACCATTATGAAAACAGAGAGTGGTACGATAAGTACGATTTATATCAATCACATCTTACATGTAATATTGCGGTATTGTTTAGAATGTTAGTATTCTGCATGCATAGATCTTGCTAATTACATAAAGAACGATAATGTCGATATATTTAGATTTACGATGAAGTCAAAAATCGGTATGAGGATATCTAAGCAAAATACGGAAATTCCACTTTTTATTCACAACAAGAACGTAGTTCTTTCTGGTTGTATAGTAGTAAGGAGAAAATTATTCAGAAGTTATAGACAATAAAACTCAAGACCAAACAATTAGATGAGAGACAAGATGGAGCTTTTAAATCGAGATGGAGTAACTCTCATACTCCTATTTAACTAATATTGTTGCAGTTTCAATGAGCCGTATGGTAAGTAGCAATTATTTCGTATTAAATTTATGATATTGATTGAATTATTGTTTCCCTTACATAATGTAGTTTTGGATACAAACATTATTTCAAGTGTGCAGGGATCCACAAGGAGCTGAAAAACCTGGTAACGGTCGGACTTTTCAACTTTCAAGCAGACGGTTGAGGACGTATAAAGACCCGAACCCTTTGTTCGAACACTTGGACAGAGTAGACTGCTGACTACCGGAATTCAGAAAACGGGCGAAGGTACAAGCCGAGAGTCAATTTCCAGCGTCGAAGCTCAAAAATCGGTCTAAATTAAGAACGTTCTATTGCGAATTTATATGTTCGATAGTCACGCGAAGAATGCAAACAATAAGCTAAGTGGGTCAGGATTTAAATTTAGATTTGTTCCAGGTAACACTCCTGCCAGAATAATTCACACCGTGGCAGGAAGGCGCGCATTATGTATTAAACGGGGATGTAGGTGTGCAGAAACACGTGTGAGCAGATGTGCTTAATGAAAATCCGAGGATGGCAGAGTAATAGGGGCGCGGATGGTGCTGGACTGCGGTCAACACGAGAAATAGGAACACAGGTGTCGTGTCGGGAAATAGAAATTACGTTCCTAGCTTTGATAGACTGGAAATGGAAACACAATGCAGAACGCCAGCTGCCAAACAATATTCAGCAGCACACAAATCTTATTGACGCGAGGATCCGGCGATCATAAATTTGGCGTTTCGGCACGCGAGTTGCTCATCGGGAATAAAATGCACAACAAATTAACCCGAGCCAAGATGGAATAGACTTAATTTGGAAGAAGGTGGCGACAGTACTATAGAACTAATTTTACCTACATCCACATTGTTTTTTAAAATTAAGATTGGACATGACCGCTACGAGGACATGTGCAGCCATATACTTCATTAACTCATAGTTTCTATGACTATATAACTCATTTCAGAAGCAACGTTAAAGTTAAATATCAAACCAGAGATGTTTGCATAAAGATACTCCAGTATACATACCTAAAAGTAAGTAGAAACAATATATTAAAGATTTATTATACGAAAAAATACGATAAGCACAATATACATGCGCAACAACGGAGATCATTCAATTTGGCCCTAATAAGGAGTTAAAAGAAATGTTGAATAAACTGTATGCGGGATGCCCAAACGATGCAAAGATCCCCTCGTCAAGGACATGAATGATCCGGCAAAAGCCGTAGGGTTGCCACAAGGGCCACTCGCCCTGGGCCTACTGTCACGGCTCCGTCGATCGGGTTTGCCTGGCATCCAAGCAACTCAAGTAATTCGCCCCTCTGCCGTTCTAAACTCAGCGGGCCTGCACCAAAAATGAGTTTTCTGAACCGTTTCGTAAAATGTTCACAATTTCTAATGCTTTGCTTATCCTTCTTCTTTCAACAATTCTTCAACTTTTAATTTAATATCCGTTGTGATTATTTACATCTCCATATTCTTCACGATGACACTATATTCTACGCAGCTGCTTTCGGCTGTAGATTTTACATCCCTCAATACTTGAACAATGTTTCGCACCTACTATTAACGTAGCTGGCAGAAAAAATCGCTCTGCTTATTCATTGTCTTTCCGTTTAGCAGAGGAGTCGTTATCGATGTGGACTGCAGTGGGACTACAGCTTTCTTCCAGTTCGTCTTCTTAATTTGTTTCGTCCATCTGTTAGGTCAGGTCTTCATGTCCTCCGCTTTCCCTTAAATATAGTTTCTTAATTTTGGCATACCAAAAGGCTGAAGTATTTTAAGGTACACGCGTAGATAATCTAGAAAACCCTTTGAAAACTTGTGATATTACTCGTAGCCACAACAATGCCCTCAATATAACACAAAAAATGTAGAAATGTAACCGTAGTGTATACAATCGCCAGAATTGAGTCAAAAATAGTAAAAACCTTAATGGAGAAACAAATCGAAGGGACGCACGCAGAGGAACAAACTGGATTTAGAGCTGATAAGTCAACCGTGGATAACATTTTCACACACACAATATTGGTAAAGAAAATGGCGATGATAAATTTAGAATATTACGATAACGTTTCAGTAAAAAATTATGAAAAGATGGAAAACATGAAACTAAATCCAATACTTATACGAGTAATCACTAAACTGTGCAAAAATAACATCGCCATCGCCAGGATAAAGCTAGGAAGTAAGTTTGGAGAAGAAATTCAAATATATAAAACCATATTTCACAATCTAGTAGAAGCGTGGGATGAAAATAAAATAAATAAAAGGACGTTGCTCGCTACAACCATGGACTTTATGAGACAAGATTGGATATGATCCTAAATGAACATATTAAAGAGATGGTGAATATGAAAAGCGATGTGACGACATACAAAAATGACAGCAAGTATGGTTTGAAAATGTTAATGGTATCAGAGACGCTATATGGACAAGTAAAATCTTAAAGTGGATACCAAGACTGCCACAATAGAAAATTATGATTAACGATTATTATCATTATTATTAAGTATCTACGATCCTCTTCATTCGCTACTAAGTAATTTTTCAGAATATTACACCAGGTACTACGAAACATGTTGACTTCTTAAGAAAGGTACTAAGTGAAGACATTGTGTATTTTTAATAATTTAGCTTTGTTGGTCAACTACCGTCATGTTTCTACGTAACGCCAAATATTTCATCAGGAGATCGTACCCCAGTTCATTAAATTGTTCAAAAGTAAAAAGTTCCCTGGATACATTTCATGAAAATCTAAAGACCAATATTACTAATACAGAATACAACAAAGTTTTCACAAAAACATGGCCAAGAGATATCATCGATGTTTCCAACTGTATGGTAGTTAGTTTAAAGATTTTATAGCAACCCAAAGGGTCCCTGCACTATTTTTTCTTTTGGGTGGTTGGTTAAGGTGTGTAGAAAAGGTTGCTATTCAAATTCACTCATCTGTTTCATTATGATGATTATAGTTCTGTTGTTATCCTACTTCTTTTGGTACCTTGTAGGTACTCTTGTCTAGTAATTGTCTCGTCTCTAATTAATTTTATGGGTTTCTTAATTTCAGGGTGTGATTTGCCTTTTTGTGTTAGTTAATTTGTTTTTGCGTCAAATAAAGTTCGGGCACTTCATCCCATATAGGAACACGGCCTGAGACAAGGCGAGTCAGGGTCGCCGAAATATATCTTTCCGAAACACACTCATCTGGCACAGCGTTTGCATTTACGTCACTGGTTGTGATATATTTGTGAGTTTTTAGTGCGCTTGTGTTGAGCAACACGTTTAGGTGTTTTGACCACTCTTGGTGCCTTTCACATAATTAGGATTGGTGATTCCTGGGCTTGTGTCTTGGGAGTTATCTCAAACTTTTCGTTTTCCTTACGTGTTCAAAGTCAATTTCAGTAATTCACCTTTGGCTGTTTCTCCAAAATTTCCAGAAAGGGGGGAGGGGGGTGTAACGGTCTTGAAATAATTTTCTGCTCTATTGGCGTCTTCTACACCTTAGCAACTTTAAAACTTTAAACGTCATTGTGCGTGTCACGATTGCCTAAGTAGTTTTTGGTAATTTCTGGTATTCGATTGTCATTTCTTGAAGAGTTCGAGCGTGCAACTTGAGTGTGAGGCTGTTTCCGATTCTAATTTTTGGAAGTTTTTGAGCGTTAACGTTACTTCCAAGACCCTAAAATACTGTTTTAGGACTCCTTTTAGTGACATCTACAAGATTTACTCTGAAAAGTATCCTTGATCAAGTGTAGATTTGTGTAGATTTGGTGTTTTTTTAATTTTTTAAAAATTTTTTAGTACCACAAAATAACAAAAAGGTTCTGAATTATAACAAGTTAGAATACACTAACAAAACAATATCAAGAATTATAGGATTATATAAAAATAGTTTTGAAAATAATAGTTATTAAGGTACCAAAGGCATTAGGAGTAAAATAAAATCCCAAGATTGTTAGTGTACTAACCAAGCGCCTTTGGCCCGAGGTGTGTACAACAATCGCGGGCTCTTAGCTCATAATGCCCGTGGTGCCTTCAAGTTTAAATAAAGGGGCATAGCGCAAATTGACTGTAAGAATATTAAATACTACTAGTTTTAGTAAATCGGGAGCATCAACAAGATTATTCACAATTTTATACAGAAAGATGATTTCAAAGTTTCTTCGATTAATATCGAGTGGTGTCAGCTTTAACGACGCGCACAAACCAGTTATGTTTTCTGTTTCATATGAACCCGTCATTTTAAAATTTAGAAATATCGCAAATCTATTTTGAATCCTTTGTAAGCGTAGTTTGTGCGCCTCGTAAAAGGGGCTCCATATGATTGACCAGAAACTCAACTTACTTAAAATGTAGGCATTGTAAACGGTCTTAAATGAAGAAATGTTCCGAAATGGCTTACAAGTTCGTACAACAAAACCTAGAAGTTTATTGCAGGAGTGTATTAAAGTATCGATGTGGCTGATATAGCTTAATTTGGAGTCAAGGATCACACCCAAGTCCTTAATATTTGATACTTTATTTAGCGGGTTATTATTGATGGTGTAATTAAAATCACTAATGATGGTATTTCGTGTGAAAGTAATGGTAAAATATTTAAAAAGATTAAGATGGAATTTATTTTTTTGACAATATTCGTAAAAAGAATTCAGATCGAGTTGTAGGAGTATATGATCGTTCTTATTTGATATCATATAAAATATTTTTAGATCGTCTGCAAACAGCAAATATTTGACAAATTTAAAACATGATTTTATGTCATTAATGAATATTAAAAAGAGAAGTGGGCCCAAGTGAGAACCTTGGGGCACTCCCGATGTTAAAGGGAATGGCTCGGACGAATAACCTTTAGTAGAAATGAATTGCGATCTATTACTTAGTTATCAGGAAAACCAACAGAGTAAGTCACCATGTACACTCATTCCCGCAAGCTTCCTCACAAGTATGTTGTGAGAGATCTTGTCGGCCTTGCTAAATCAATGTACACGGCATCCACTTGAATACGAGCGTCCATGCTTTTAAGCTGATGGGCTTATAGTTTGTGACATCAGATTTGTTGCCGCTTTTAAAAATAGGGACAATAGAAGCAGATTTCCATTGATACGGAAAGATTTGTGTATGTAAAGATTTATGGAAGGTAAGGTGTAGTGGGTATGATAAAGAAGTAGCACAATTTCTAACAAAATACGAAGGAAGGCCATCAGGCCCAGCACCTTTTGTGCCATCTAGAGAAACAAGTAGATTAAAGATATCGTCATGGCAAAATTGAATTGTGTTTAAAATCGAGGAGTTCGTGGAATTTTGCATCGGATCGTCTATAAAAAAAATCTTGCCGGGTTGGTACGTAGACACTTCGGAAGTATTTACAAAATAGATCACAAATTTCGGTGCCCGTTGAAGCTGATGATAATCCCTCACAAGACATAGTGCCTGGAATCCCACTTTCCTTATCAATAGAAACAAGATTAAAAAACTTTTTTGGGTCACTAGGTATGCTATTTTCAAGCGATTGAACGTAGTTTTTATGATCAACATTTATAAGCCGTTTAGTGCGATGCCTTAGTTCACTGAATATGTTATAATAGGTTAGGTTTTTGAAAGTTTTCCATTTTTTATGGTATTTATTTTTTATTCGAATAAGTGAAATAGTGTTTTTAGAATAAAAAAATGGGTAACTCTGGGTTTTCATAAAAAAAAAACAGGAACATCCGTTTCTAGACACTGATTAATATTATAGTACAAAAAGTCAATACACTCGTCCACATTTTTGTTCAAAAATGCGGAATCCCAATCTATTTTGTTCAAGGTATTGGTTATATTTTCATAGTTTCCTTTTTAAAATTTTTATTTTGAAACGAGATAGTTGACAATTGCTTGTATTGGGGAACAGAAACAATAAATTAAAGGGTCCTATGGCGAGCGTCCTCTTTGACCAGTGGTTCACTACATGGAAATACATTTTGTATGATAAAATCGTTTGCAAAGATAAGATCCAAGAAAGTACTACTTATGTTAGCCACATGATTATATTGACAAAGACTAACGTAGGAGCACAGATCAAGCAGTGTGGATGATCTGGTATCTACACCAGTCGGAGTAAGATAAGTATTATTATCATTTATGACCCATTCAACATTTGTAAAATTAAAGTCACTACAGAGGAGAAAATCATCTTTTATTTACAATTTTAAGAAGGTTGTTACTAAAACACGAGAGGGCATAATCGTCGTTGGGGGGCAAGTATACACAACCAATGTATAAACGTGTTGGTCCTTGGGACGCAGCTGTAGCGGTGCGAGCTAGATTCATAGTGACCCATACATCTTCCGCATCACTCCGCCAATCAGTCTGTAGTGAGCAATTGAAATGTTTACGCGTGGCTATCAGGACACCACCTCCATCTTTTTTGTCACTCGCGGATGACTCACTATCTCTTCAAAATATATTGTAAGTGTTGAGATCGATCACTTCACAATCGTACACACTATTAGTCAACCAGGTTTCCGTAATAAAAATTTAGTTTAAATTCTGCACATTTTGATCTTAGACCTCTTACGTTTTGGTAAAGTACGGTAAAGTCCATGATTAAGAACGGGAATATATTGAAGTAAATACTGATTTAGTTTATAAATTTATCGATATCTTCGGAATTGAAAATAGTGTAAATTTTTGAGTTTTCGCTTTTACGTACCAAGAACTTTCCGTCCTTAATCCACACAAACTTGTAGCTAAATTCTTTGGCAGCATCTCTTACTTCTTTGTGGAGTATATTTTTTCTCAAGAGAAAGATGATCATTTACGTAAATTGAGTCTGAGACGTCTTTAACTGAAAAACTACGACCGGTGGATGTAGACGAGGAACGACGGTTTTTCACAGCTGCAAGAAACACCATCGCGTATTATCCTGGAGTGGAACCTTGCAATGATGCTTTTGGTAGAATCCTTGCTTTTGCTAAAAGTGGACTCGGTGCGAAAAGTTGATGTCCGTTTCATCACTAGATCTAGGGAATTTTCATTACGTTTTTCAGGAGTACCCTGGAACTCAAGATTGTTGGCCCTAGCGCGCTGATCCAAATCGTTGACTTTTTGTTTTCGGGAAATTACCTCTTTTTTAAACTAGCATTTTCATTAGATATTTAGTTTATTGATTAATTTGACCTGCTCTTGAAAGTTAACAATGATGACTTCAAAATCGCTGATTTTATTAGAAAAGAACCCAACCGATCTTGTAAGTTCTGCATTTTACAGCCTTAAGTTCTTTAAAGCTGTGAGAACATCGGGCAGCGTTCCAAGTTCACTCCCAGCTTCTTGGGTAGAAAAATGGGAAGATATCCTAGGCATGCTACTACATGCAGCAAACGAACCTTTTTTGTTGGTACTCGAATAATCGGTACACGATCGACGCCTCCAAGATAATTCTCTCGAGTTTTTCATAGATGATACCATATCAGCGGACAGGCCAGAGCACTTGTGATAAACGCCGTCGCACTGACCCTGGCATTGAATACCTGGCGCGCGACTTGTTATTGGCTTATTGCATTTTAAACAATTTGCTGACATTTCGACCACACTGCACCGATTCACTTGAAACTTAGACAACTAATGCACAATATTAAGGGTGTAAACTGTGTAAAGTTTTAGCAAAAACCAATAACTTTGAACCACTTAAAATTTGTTATAATTCAGCAACCAACCACTAAACAACCGTCACGCGCAGCGCAGCGGCCAAATATGTGTTATGGATTATTAAATAACTACCCTTGTTTGCTTGAATCAATATGTTCATGCTATTTTGGAAGTAAAGCTACCTGTAGGCCGTCCGTAACCTCAGATATAGATTGGTATATTTACCTTCACGTGGGGTGACGTTTGCTCGAATTTATTTGAAAGCATTCAGTTCCTTTCCCGTTTTCAAATAACCCCGATGTCCTACACGTTAATTTGGTATATATCGTCTGTTGCACTGCGCGTTGCACACTAGGAAAAACCGCAACACCTGGTGGCCTGAAGCCGTTCTAGCTTAATTGCGAACTACTATCTTTCCACGCAAATGGTCGAGGTCAGAGTTGGTTTATATTCCACCGTTTGCATAACCGGGAGCGTAGTAACTATTCTAGTGCTTCCTGCTACGTTCTAAAACTGCATTGAATGTTACTTATTGCATATTTTAAATTCATTCTAATTTTGGGAACTAGTAATCAATTATTTACCAATTTCACGTGGTTAATCATTTATATTCAGGAAATAACCATCAGTTGATTACCAATTGCATTTGGTTTATATATCTTCTGAATTTCTGTTGTATTTTTTAATAATCAAGAATAATACACGTCAAATTTCACTGATATATAAAACCACCCGGCGATTGTGCGAAGAACTTGTTTTTTATGAGATAAATACGTGTCGTTTCGGGTGTATTTCTGCTTCACTGTTCTGTATCAGCATCTCACGGTTAATATGTTCATTAAAGAAACTATTGCTCTACTTTACAACGTCGATTTGTTCTGTCTCTTACGTTGTTTTCTGGATCTGGCTGGGCGCCGCTAAAATATGCCTTATGATCTAGTGTTAATATAGCCTTGTATATGTGGTGAGCACGTTGGCTCCTTTCCGCTCCTGCGCCACTTCTTCTAGCGTTGACATTTAATACTAAGCAGTGGCGGTTATGTCACAAGAGCTGAGGAACTGCAGAACTAACAATTCTTCGCCGTCATGAAGCGATAAATCAAAATTAAACATTACTTTGAGGTCACATTACGTTTACAGCTTAAATACTAGGCAACCCAGTTTACTCAGCTAGGTTCCCATTTTGTACCACATGTGTTTTAAATAGCCAATCATGAAAGTTTAGTTTGCATCTTAGTATGTTCCGAGTGCATTGGATCTGCAATCCCTATAGCACGAGTTGATTTGATAGTCAGTTTCGGGTTGTGCATGTAGATCGGTGAAAGGACGTTTTTTGTGACATACGTCAGCAGCAAATATCTGAGCCATTTTTAATTAATCAATTCGATGAACTTGTAACAGCTAAATTTACGAATTTAATTAGGACTACAACATGGAGTATACATTTTATTGACAATGGTACGAAAAAGTACAAAGTTAGATCGACTTTTCATAGAAAAGTGTTTTTCTTTGTTTATATGCAACATTAATTTTAAGTTGTCCAGAATCACCTTTTTTCGAAGAAAAATGTCTGCTCCACCTTGGCTCAGCCAACAAATTACGCCTGTAATCGTTCGTCAGGTTTACGAGCGATGAGGAATTGGGCGCGATAAAAAATTGAGGCGGAATTATGTTAGGTGTCTGTTTTTCGTATAAACGTAAATAAGGAAAATGTCCAATGCATTATGCATGAGGCGGTGGGACAAGTTACCTGGGAAATATAACAAGGCTCGGGAGCTGACTTATTACCGGCGGGGATGAAATGAAAACTGGCGCAGGTGGGGTTGAAGAGGCGGTAATGACATGCAAATGAGTAAGGTGAGGAGAAAAGATGCAAAGCGGCTTCGGAACAATCTAGGTATTTGGCAAGATTACGCGGACTTTCGAGAAATATGCGCAAATGAGGAATAAATGAGAGCTAATGGCCGCGGCTGCCGAGGTGAAAAGGGCGCGGAAAGCTTTCAGGAAATGAGGGCCCTGGGAATCAAGGTATTGCGGACTCAAAGGATTTAAGGTAACCCGCCGCCCTGAGCAGCTCGTTCTGTGAATGGGACTATCGCTCGCCCTCCTCGGGGAAAAGAAACACTTTCGGGAACGCTTCGCGTATTAAAACTGCAACGGGCTCGGAATCTTCTCCGACCGCCAGATACGCGAAACAGACGCCGTGTTCTGATAAGCCACTTTATTTTGCTAATTGCCAATTATCAGCGCTCATGATAAATTTGACTGTTGAACTGGCACACAATCCATGGACAAAAGATTATTAGATTTATCTGCGCGAGCAAAGTAAAATTAGAACGAGGTCTTTAACCAAATTATGGCAGAAGCTGTAGATAACATTTATAAAACTTCTTACGCAAACTTTTAATTACACAAACTAAATTTCAGGACAGCAGGAAACAAACACGTTAGTGTCATGATCATGACAAATATTAATGCTGTTAAGAGAACATTTCTAGAAATTATAATTCGAAAATCCGTAACGCCGTTTCTGTAGCCACTTTCAACTCAAGAATTCAATTTTTTAAAACAGTTTTGTTACAGATAAGTTACAATTACGAAGCGTAGATAGATAGATAACCAGATTACTAGGTTTTTACAAATAACTAAACTCTTCGTTTTCCGTAACATTGATTAAAATAAAAAGAGAACAGTTTCAGTTAAAATGTTCTCAATACGACCACTTATAAATTTTTTAGTCGGTGTGTCATTCTAAAATTATTTCTAAGTGAAAACCATAGTTGACCATGTCTGCAAACCACTCTTTAACAACCATTATTACAATTTTATTTGAATATATAATCACCTGAAGCCAAATCCCAAGAATCTGCTGAATCAATTCAAATGTTAATTCAATATTTTTTTGCAAGCTAACCAGAGACTTGTGAGGCGGAGCGTTATCCCGGAAACTACGTCGAATCTCCACATTTGTCCCAATTTTACATCTACGTAATCCGTCAGATTTATTGCGTTATTTGCACTTTGCACATTGGGTTTCGATTTATTAGATTCTATTACCTTCTTGCATCCGGATCGTAATGATAGATTAACTTTTTGTCCACATTTACAGTACGAACCAAACATTTAGAAAAAATACCCTCAAAACGGCTACAAAGCGAGTTATCTCTTTCACCCTCCAACATTTTCGGTCATTTTTCAAGAACTTGAAGACCCAGTTAGCACACGACACATTAGTATGGAATGTGCAATGTCTACTGTACGCTTTAGCTCAATTATATCACACCTAGCTTATTTTATCGAAATTATTTTTTTTGTCAATTATGTTGTGTTCTTCAAAAACTCACAATACGAAATCGGTTAAACCTTCTACTACTCAATTTGAAAAAAATGTGTTAGCTGTAAACTGATTAATCATCAGCTTGAAACGCTTCTTAAATTTCGATATATTCACGCCACGAATCATATTTATTATATTCGTGAAAATATATTGTATAAGTTTGCGTTTTAGAACAGCAATAGTCACCGAATGACTAACATGAGTTCGATGCCAATATCACTCGGTTGATTATGCCCATCACAACAATTATTGGCTCACGTAATTATCGCATTAATTTTCATTAAAATTTCCCCTTGTCTTTCCTTAGAGTGCTTTTGTGATTACATTTGTGGCACACTGTGCTTGGTACAAAACGGACAATATTTCTTAAAGGAAGTCTTTATATTGTGATAAAAAGTTTAATTATTTTAATAAACGAGGTTAACTACAATTCGTGCAGTAATCTGATTACACAATTATCTCGCCAATATTGAAATTTATATCTCCGTGATTTAAACAATAAGCAGTTTAAGGTAAGACTTCACTTACCAGGCACTCCTACATTAGAAAGTGTGGAAGAAAAATTTGATTAGTAGCATATATAACGCAAATATTTTTTCCCGATACCATCGCTTTGTGCAATGAATTCAAATTAAGTTTTTAAACATTATTATTCTACAATCCCCCATAGTTAGTATCACCATGTGTTATATTACTTTCAGGTGTAATGTAATATTTAAATGTGTTTATTCAAAAACTTACTGCCACTAAGTGCTCTACACAAAAAAACATTAAAAGAAAATTGGGCCTTACCAGGTTAAAAAGTAGTATTTCAAGGCCTAATCGAATTTGGTATTGTTAAGCGGTGACTTAGGTTGCCATATTGCTTTGTCTACAATTATTAAATTGCTGCATCCTTCGCCTCACCTGAAAAGAACAATAAATTGTTAGAAATATACATACTAGGCAAATTAATGCGTCATGCATTGACGAAAAAAAAATTCAATTGAGACTGTATTCGAGCAACAGTAAATTTGAAATTAACCCAAGGATAGTACATACTAATAAATCCATTTGTTGTGTTATGATTGCAAATCATAAGTATACAAGTCACACATAAGCATTGTTTGGAACCTTTAACTAAAAAAAATACTCGAGAAGCTTAAATTCACTTCCGACATTAAGAATGTTACGAAAAGTATATGAAATGTCACTGAAATGAATTACCACCACTTGGATTACCACCAACATTGATTTATATCTAACGTGGATTTATATCCGACGTGAACTTCTATCCACGTGGAATTGGATCCAATATGGAATTTCTTCAGATCTGCACTACCACCATGATTATGGTTGTTGACAGAAAAAATTCTCATCCCCCCCCCCCCCCAGAAGATTCGCCAAATACCTAGGAGGTCAGAAGACGAATAGAAATCGAGAGCAATGAACCACTTGCAAAGAGTGTGGTCTAACCTAAACATACATAAAACGACAAATATTCAACTTGGCAACACTTTACTTTTGCTATATCCTATACGGTGCTGAAACCTGGGTGATCCGTAAAAGCAAAGAAGACAAAATTAACGCTTTTGAGCTCTACTGTTGGAGAATAATGTTACGAATCCCATAGACAGAACACCGAACCAATGCATCGGTTCCCCGAGAAATCCAACCAGAACATAACGTCTATTTGCAAAAGTCTATATAAAAATCTTACTACTTTTTGGTCATAGAGCAATTATCGCGCAGGGAAAACCAGCGGAAAAACGAAAGCGAATATCCTGAAAGAAGATTTGGAAACAGCATTAAAAATAGCTAAGTACAGGATTGAATGGTGACGCCTAATTAAACCTACAGTACCCAATTTCTTTGAATCGCAATACATCTATTAAAATGTGATGATGTTGAAGAAGAATCGACTTGCATTTTCTCCCGAATTGCAATTTTCTGGCAAATAAATGGAATGCCAACAAACTAAACTATCACCGACCTGGTTTACCACCAACCATGAATTTACATCCGACATGGATTTATATTCGATGTGGATTGACATCTAGCAAAGTTTTTCACCGGATTGCTTTATCAGCGACATGAACTACATCCGACTCAAACTGCCCCCTTACCCAGGGGCGGATGGGCAACATCTTAGCGGCCCGGGAAATAATATTTGTCGGCCCTTTTTTAATTTCCGGATATGGCTAAAATATACATTTACAGGGTGTTACGCCTTTTTCCTTTAAAATTAAATAGAGCATTTGCAATATTGAATTTACAGTTGTTTTATATAATAAACTTACGAATGATCCAGATCTACGTTGTTGTCCTTTTTCAAGGATATTTTTTCTTTTTTCGATGACCTCATTTAAATGTTCTTTTAAGTGTACATCATATTTACTTACTAACAATATTAATTCCAAAAAGTTACCATGGTACAATGTGGGATCAGCTAAAGTATATGCAGCTTCATATTTCTTTCCCCTATAACTTAATCCGCGTTTTCCAATAAGTTTTATAATGTCTATAATCACTTCTAATACTCGTCGTTTTTTCTTTATTTGCTGCTGTCTGATATTTAATGTAGATGAAAGAAGCAAATTGGAAATGTCCTTTTGATTCTTGCACATAAAGTAGGTATGCTCTAACGGAATGTTCATGTTCACTGCTTACTTCATGCCCTGAATTCGTTGATAAGTGTGCGAAAAGTCATTCATACCAAGAACAAATTGATTTTCGTGCTTTGCGTATACTAGACATACAGTACAAAACAACTTAAAAGTTTTTTCATTGTATGTTAGCCAGTTCCTTACTGTGCCATTTTTAATTTTGAAGGCTTTTTCGCGATTAAAAAACTCAATTAAAGCTGGTTGTCTCGGATGAAATAAAAAAAAATTTGAATGTCGTACAAATTTGGCTTTTTAAAATAACTATCATAGTGACTATCAGTAATATTAATTGCGGATTGAAAGCTTGATTTTGCTTCGTTGGTTTTTGCAATGCTTTGAAAATTACAAGAAGTTGTTAAAGCAGTAGACGTGGACGCTTGGTTTTCACCTTCGTTTTGTATTCTTGTTTCAACTTGAGAACTTACGGATTCAGGAAACGAAACAATTTTTTTCCGATAATTGTTGAGATGGTTGTGGTTGACTAATAATAGAAGAAGAGGCTAGTTTTTCAAACATAAATTTAATGTTTTTTGACTTGTGTGCCTCAGCTTCCATTGCCTTCTTTCTCTTTTATGGCTTATCTTAATTACCACAAAATAAACAAAACATAAAAGTTTGAGAGTTATTTATGGGCAGTCGGAAGAAGAAATATAAAAACTCAATTTTTTGCTGATTAATTATATAGGCAAGTAATAGTGTAAAATACAGAACAAAATGTACAAAAATCATACAAAAATTTGTTAAGAAAATGAAAAATTCATTCCGGTTCTTTATTTTCGGTAAGTACATGTTTATGAAGATAGGTTGGTAGATCACTTCGACGTACTTTCAGCCACCGGCCCTGCGGGCCTCTGAAAAGCCGGCCCACCGGGAAATTTCCCGGTTCGTCTTATGGCCCATCCGCCCCTGCCCTTACCTATCTAACAAGCTCCCTACACAGCTTCTACTTGCCTACGTGCACGTACAGCCGTGTGCAAATAAATCTGGGACAATGGTTTTTTTATATGTAAATTGAGTTAAGATTTGAAGCATATCTCCATGGATTTCCTGCTATCAGAAAGAGTTATGTTAAACTTTGACACGTAAATGAAAATGTAGCTCTTTCTGGTAGCAGAAAATCCATGGAGATATTCTTCAATTCTCAACTCAACCTACATATGAAAAAACCAGTGTCCCAGATTTATTTGCACACGACTGTACATGGGCTATGAATGGCGAAATAGATTCTAAAATAATTCCTATTGTTATCACAGATTATTACAGAACTAAATGTAAGCGTATGTGTTATAATATTACTGTTTTTAGATGTAGTCTTAATTTTACATAAAAATTATATGACGTACGTATGTTCTAATGCATCATTAAGCCCTTGTTTACAAAACCGTTTAGAGTCCATAAAGTGTAACTTTATTAAACTAGTACCAGAATGATAAAGTAAATTAGAATGAACTGTCACGCTTAAGTAGATGTTACAGTAAATGCACTATTGCTACCAAAAAAGATTACAAACATTTCGACATCCATTACCCATGAATTTGTATTACTTTAGTTGATTAAATGACCTTAACTGCCATGTGAATAATTCAATCCTGTCATACGTCATATGAAATGTTATTATAAAAAGCTACAGTATAATACAATTATAAAACTAGATGTATGTGCACATTTTCGAATAGTTACACCATTTTCTAGGAAAGAAATAATTCTAGCGTTCTGACGTTTTGAATTCTTCTCAGCTGCCAATTAAAAGTCACATTCGTACAACTTAAAAACAATTTTCCCAGTGTTTTGTAGTAACAGTACCCATAACGTATTTGAGCAAATTTGAACATCACCAAAAGAGTAATTTTTATAACAATATTGTTTCATACAGTGGCGAGTCAGAAGCCAGAAAACAACGTTTTAGCGTGCCGGCGATCACAGCATTAGCCGATCTTTCTCTTCTATTTGGTTATTCCTATGGTGCGTCTTCCTGTGGACACACGGTATACGTTTCCACGAAGAGTGCATAGAAATAAAAAAATTTACATAACCTTAAAAATAAAAAAAACGAGATTAGGATGATCTAACTGTACTAAACAACAGATTTGTTTTAGTATGCTCGTTGATAAAGAACACTCTTTCCGATTTTTTAAGCGTATTTTAGGCACTCTTTGAGGAATTCTTCACTTGTGGCTACAATGATGGGATTGCGATTGTGACCTTACATAAATTCCAACTATATACCGTCCGATCTATAAAAAATCTGGTGTAACACACGCACACAACTTCCTTTTACAGTGATCTTATAATTAGCCAAAAATTGGATTTTAAATTTTTAAGCATTTGTCAAAAATTGTCAAAAATTACAAATTCTACAAAACCGGTACTACAAAATAGAGCGTTAGGTGAAGAGACAAATTTTTTCTAGAATTTTAAGCTGAATTCAAAAATGTGATAATATACCGGGTGGTCTATTTAAAAAGTATGAAAAGAAACAAAAGAAACCCATTTTAGAGTTATTCAAATGGAAAATCACCTATCTCACATCAATACACATTAAAAATGTAATAAAAATGTAACGTTTGAAAAAAATCGTTAGAGCCGTTTTTTAAACAATCGAAAAAATTTAAAAATAATAAGAGTAAACACCTACTTCCGGTTAAGCAATTTTCTTCAAAATATTACTGTCGCATCTAGATAGTACACAAAACTTACATATGAAGTTTCAACGCCATACCTCTTTTCGTTTTTGCGATATTCTGTTCACAGATAGACAGACAGACAGACAGACAGGCAGACAGACAGGCAGACAGACAGACAGACAGAAACACAGACAGACCAATAAAAAAAAAATTTCTTTTGGGTTCAGGGGACTCTAAAACGTTAAGATCTGTTGAAAACTCAATTTCGAATTTTTGGGGTGAATCCAATACTACCTTTATCGTAAAAGGAAGTAAAAGGCTCCAGCTTCTAGCCCTTTATTTAAAGATTTTCGACCCACTAAACAATATATTGCTATGAACACGTTTTAAGCCTTTATGATTATACTAGCAATTAATAATATTTCAAGCATTTAAAATATTATTTTATAAAATGTTCCAGAAATGTGCTAGTTTAATATTTGCAAACTGTATAAAATAGCAAGGGAATTGATAATGATTTGTAAAACGGTATTAAAAATAGTGTTAGCCTTGATTTGAACAAAATGTAATCAGAATAACCTTGGAAATAACCAGTGGCGTAACTACCGAGGGGGCAAAGGGGGCAGCGGCCCCCGGGCCCTGAACTTCAGGGGGCCCAACGGGTCCCCTGAAGTTTAAAGCCCGGCAGGTCCAAACTCGGTCCCGTATAAAGTTTCAATGAGTCCGGGAAAAACACAAGAAACCCTCGCAGAAATCTAAAACATGTCAAAAAGTTATCTGTTTGGTATAAATTTAAAATAAAATAATTTCTGTACACCCGATGCACTACGTCTTGCACGTGCACGTAGGTACTTCGCAGTCATCTCAGATTACTGATCTCTATTGAGAAGCAGAGAGCGAGAAATGTTCATACATCAGACATCATTACATCTTTTGCTAATCAGAAGTCTAGAAGATATCTTCTTGATTAGCAGATCAGCAGTTAAGCAAAGTTATACTTTGAATTGTACCTCTAAATGTACGGAAGTGCCGAATTGCGGAAATAATTATGTTTTTGTTTGTTCCTTTAGTGCGTAGGCTTACAGGATTTATATTTATTATTATTATTATTTTCAATAAAAAATGCGTATCTCGTTATTGTTCATTTGGTTTGATGTTTCTGTTTATGAATTAAAAAAAAATAATTGAAAAATGATAACCAAAAATGCTTTGGCAAGAATAGAACTTACACTTGACAATTAAGGGGGCCCGGTGAATATCACGGCCACCTGGCCCAAAATTTGAAGATACGCCACTGGAAATAATGTAAAACCATGTAAGATCCAGGACAAACAAATTGGGGGAAAGGAAGCAAAGCTGTGAAGTGGTGTTAATTTTGGCTTCCCCAATAAATAATTGTTAATACGTGAATAAATACCCTTTTCCCAATTCAGTCTGTTTCAAATTCATTCTATATTCTTTCGGTGTGTTGTAGTAGGTTGCATTGATTCGTAGCACCTCTGCAGAAGTATAAAAAAGTGTTTCATTTGTGCATCGAGTGTTGGCTACCTTTTCCAAGATTGTTTACGAGGTTCAGGTAGTGCAATTGGAGCCTTGTGAGCTAGAGGTAGGCAGCGATCTTCTTGGGAAGCAGTTGGAACCCTAGGTATGAGGTAACGACTGAATTCGACACGTTTTCGCAGCGGTCGAACTACAGGAATCGTTCTGCAAGCGTCTGCGGGTTGTATCGGCAGGTCGACAAAGAAAGAGGGGCCTAGGCATCGTGGGACTTGCTGGAGATCGAGTTAAACCCTAGTTTCCATTGGAAAAGCAACGGAAAGGCCAGGAAAGTCCATCCTAAAAGATTGAATTTATTGAATTTCAAGCGCGGCGTTGGTTTTTTGTGCACTTCCGGCAGACATGTCCTCTGAGTGTTTTTATTGTGACGCCTATTTACTTACTGCATTTGTTATCACCTAGGTAACGCTTTAATTACGTAATCACAGATAATTCTCGAATAATAGTCAACTTGTTTTGCAAAATTGTAAAGTTAGATCGCTATACTTGAATTTAGTTCCCATTAGTTAAATAATATCCATTATTGTAACGATCCCTGTGGTTAAACCATCATTATACAAATTGTTTACAATTAATTTATTAAAAAGATAACACAACATTAAGTTGATAGCAAATGTATTTCCTATAATTTCTATAAATCAAGATAATATTTGTTAGGATGTAGAGACCCGACCCATATGAGATTAAACTCATTTATTTTAAATTATTATAACCAAATCAAGTAATATATTATTAAATGGTATACTTTTACCTAAATTTTGACGATATTAGTTTGCAGATTACAAACAACTGTTTCGACTATCAATATTCAACTTATTTGTTTTAAATGGAAAACCCTGTAGATTTTTAGATAGGTTTCGTCGAAAACACTAAAAAAAATCTAAAAGGGTATAAAATCTACATTTCCATGGAAATTCGAATTTAAATGTAAAAGTCTTAGAAAACAGAAGTAAACAAAGAACAACCTTTACTGATGTAAAGTTACATAAGGAAAACATAATTTTTAACTATACTTTGAAAGGTATGCTCCTTTTGCGTTGGTTGCCCTAATTTAGAGCTTTAACACATAAATACGTTCTTTTATACCGCTTAAATAAACTAAAAAGTTGCTGTCCAAACATGAATTTGGACAAGTTTTAAATAAATAGTTTTTTTTCCTAGTTTGACGTACCAGCATTTAAGCTATGTTCATCTTTAAACGACGAGGTAAATATGACGGCATCGTTTTAAGAATAATTTATTATCTTCGTCGACTTTCTTAAATTTCGTAAGGCTGGTTGAGATTTAGCTTGCTCTACAGTTTCACACCAAATAATTTTATTTTGTATTTCGGTTTCCGCCTTTTTCATTGTCCTCAGATCTTCTGTTCCATACAATTACCTCTTTTAAACGCCTCTTTTGTACTATTTTAATTTTTACCATTTAATTTTCTGCGCTTTGGTACGTTTCTTTATGTTTTCTGCTTATAAATTGTCCAATTCGGTGCAACCTCTAGCATCTAGCATTACCAATGTTTTATCATCATTGCTTCTTCTTAGCAGTGTCATATTCTCAGTTCATCATCGGTTTCGCCTATAGTATCTTTCCTTGTTGTTCTACATAACTCGGTTAATGTTTTGCCTATCTATCGGCTTAGGTTCTGTAACTAAAATATTTTGAAAGCTTGGAAAGTATTTCAAGCTCCCACTGTAAGCGTCCAGGTCTCGGTTCGATATAGGAAGACGAATAGCGTAGCAATGAAACGCATCCTTTGAAGACGACTCGTCTTGCCATCGATTCGGATATTCATTTCTTGTGAATAGTCCCAGTTTTCATGTTCATAGTAACAAAAACCGTGAATCAGGTTACTGGCGTATCTTGGTTTTTCATATTTACCACTACGATTTTTGTCTTTGCTATGCTTAGTAAGAAATACACGACACATCAGCCTCCGTTCGCAATGTCTGATAGAAGAACAATATCATCCGTGTCTCTGCGTTTACTACTATCAGTCTTAGCAATCTCAATGCGTCTCTATAAGTGTTCTGAATAGAAAAGAATTGGAAGTTCTGAATAGAATAAAAGTAGAAGTAAAACCCTGCCTTATTTTCCTTCTATAGTCGTATTTTTGCTATGGTTCATCTCCCTTTCGCTCTTCAGCTTTTAATTGCAGATAGTTGGCAATGACAGGGATCTGCCTCATTTAGCGACTTCAACATGGATAAAACCATTATGCTTGCCTTTATAACAAGTTTTTGCCATAGTCGATGAAACGTAAAAACGCAGTGAATGAACACCTTGATATCAAAGAATATTTCCCTTGCACCCAGACACTTCTAAAGCCCAATTACGTTTCGCTGACGAAGTTTTCCAAAAACAGAAATACGTGACTGATAATTTAATGGTCTCCATATTTATAGTGTTGTACGTTTCGGAAATGGGGAGAAAAATTGTTCACAGTCAACCTTTTCATATTTCTCCTGATCTCTTGTAAGAGTTGTTCTCATGTTTCGTCGGGTTTTGGAGCCGTATTTCCCTTCATTCTTTTTAGTGTTTGAATCACTACATTCCTACAGAAGAGAACAGATCAAATTTAGCTTAATCTTCAATTATATCGTGTCGATTTTCTTCATTATTTATTCCTAGGCATTGTTCATTCAAAATTTCTTAGATATTATTTAGTAGTGGTTGCGGCTCTTACTAATCTTCAGTTGCCTGTTTCCTATAAATTCCAGATTGGAGAGAAGCTCTTACGGACAAATGATTTAGCAGCTTTGGGACAGCTTGAGACAACCTGAGAATAACTATGGTCAAAATCAGCATGGGATTACGTTTGACCCTTCGGCTAGTTTGTATAAATACGCAATTCAGCGGATTTTTATCGAAGCAATTGTTCGGCATTCCTTGCCAGTCATTACCAGATGCGGTGAAAATCACTTCGGCAACAATTCTCCCCATCCAGTTCACCACGCATTGCCACTTCACGCTTGCTTACGAACGTAGATGAACTCCAGACATAATCGAAACCGAAAGTTTGTTCTGGGGACGAAGAGATCCAACACGTGCGACTACCGCTGTTTATTTGCGCGATTTGTATTCCGGCAATAAAGCATACTACCGGGAAATTTCCTCGATAAATCAATTCCTACATGTGCTCGTCGCGCGAGGAGTGGAAAACACCTTGCCGGAATTCGGAACTCTTAATATCGGGAGTCATCTGCACGACGCTCTTCGAAGGATTAAAGTCCCAAATGAAACACGAGCGATCGGCCGTAATTTGCAGCGGCATTTGAACGTGAAAATCAGTTAAACATCAAACGGGCAAATGGAAATCAGAAAAAGTTAATTGAAATTTAAGTGACGACTTTTTACCGCAGAGCAGTCGCCATCTGACCGTTTATAATAAATCAACGATGCGCTTACCCCAGTCACTCCGTACACGTAATTAAACACACACCGAACGTGAGCTACGCAAAAACACTAATTGCTTTTCGACCCTGGCAAATTGCAGGTGTTACAAATGTACGATATTACTAATTCGAGCGATAAAAAGTGGGTGTAGAATGTTAACCAGAGATAACTGCAGAAAATTTATAAAGCTCGGAGGGGGACGTAAATTTCGCTTCCCTTCTCGTTTGGCAAAGCTTTCCCTGCCGGACAACACGGAGCTGTGTAATGATGTAATCGGCTTGAAATCCCTAATGTCGAAATTTAAATTAAAAAACGATCAGGCTTAAATCGTTGGACTCTTAGAATTGACGTTCAAAAATGTGGTATCTATTACATCATCACTAAGAAACTTGGACCTCATATGGAGTATGGAGTGCAGTTTAAAATAACAAAATTGATTGATTTAGTGGGCTCATGATTTCCATTGTAATTTCCTTGACACAATTAAATTACACAACCTTCACGAGTGAACAATTGTTTTTGCCAAAAATACACGTTTATAAACCTGTGCAAAATATGAAATATCAGTGTTTTTAATTACTAAAAAAATATTTGTTATTAAAAGAGAAACATGCGTGCCGAGTAAAGGTGGTAAAACAGCTTCTATTATTACCCAGAAAAAACTAGCTAGGAATTAAATTTTAAAAAACGACAAATTTACTACATACGCCAGGACGCAGACAAGCTGTCGGACTAAAGAAGCTAAGACTAATTGTTTTTTTCTTTCGTCGCTGTGTCAAATACCTACATTATACTTGAACGTCCGTCTTATGTATCGATTTCCTTAGATTGTTCTAAAATGTAAAAGATAAGTACTACTATCTCAATACAAAGGTTAGGTCAGAAATATACTCATCAATGTTTCCAAATAGATCATTTAGCTATTAATAGTCTAACATTTTGCAGACACCATTACCGCCAAATTATTTAATAAAAATGTTTGTTTATTCAATCAAATAAAGATTTCATAAAATACAGATGTTTTGTTTGCATTTGGTTTTAAAGCTGATAGAGCAATTTCGATGTTTAAGCAGATTAAGTAAATAAAATTCTTACTTCAGGCAACTTCAGTTCTCTGTCATCAGTTTCTAAACGTTTTATCTCAGTGCACACGTTACACATTTGTTCACGAACAGGGTTTCAGTTCTGAGCTCCCAAAAATTAATATTAGTTATGTAACGCCCCGTTTCAATAGCGCATTCTAGCAATTCGCATCTTCTTTCGGACCACCTTATATTTTAATTAATGTATTAAAGGAATTCAAGTTTATAGCGTAAAGCGCCTGACTTTAGAGATACTGCACCTGCAACGCTTTTCTGGTCGAAGCGCGCTCGCTTGGCTTTTCCTGAGTAGGCTCGCTGGCAAGCAGTCGAGTTTCTCGATTATTGATTTTTCACGGAGCGGGATGTGAAATTAATGGAGCAGGCCAAGATCGCTCTTTTTAACAAATAAAAACCGCTAGCGGCGTTGTTTTCTTCACGAGCGGCCGTAAACAGCTTTGGCCGGTTCCCATGCGGCTTTCTTACGGTTATTCTACAGTTACTCCAGGAATAACTAGGCTTCCCATTTTTCCGCTTCTACGTGAGAGCTGGTTAGAAACTCCAGAATGCACTAGGCCGCTTTTTACCGCAGTACACTGCCCTCCTTGCTAGTCGCGTCCTTGGGTTCTATGAAATGAAGCAGCCAAATCCTGCTTGAAGCCCTATTCGTGAAGGATCTTCCCTCTCACAATCACTGAACATAACATCTAATCAAACTGTAAGTACATGCATTCCTCATCGCTTTTATTGACAAAGGTAGTTGCCACAAATATACTCAGTTTTTGCTAAGGCCTTAGAATATCCAACTGAAGCGTGTTTAATTACTTTTTTTAATCAGTTTATAATGCTAAAAGCGTGAGTGATTAATCGTTTCAAAATTGCTGAAATTCGTATGTACCCAAACCTCACTTCAACCGCGTCCTTTGGACTTGAGCCCACATGTCAAGTACGATACCCACATGAGGCGATCCTGAGTTGCACCCCGAGCTATTAATTAGCATATTTTGTGACTAAAATACTTGGAAGTTGATTCCTATTTGTTGTTAATTTATCTGTTAGGCAATTGTCCTAGAAATCTCACACTTTAGCTTTCATGGCTTATGTATATAATTAGTTGATTCCTATTTGTTGTTAATTTATCTGTTAGGCAATTGTCCTAGAAATCTCACACTTGAGCTTTCATGGCTTATGTATATAATTAATGTGTTACTGCGATTATTTGGGTTTTATTATATGCCCCTATTGCTGATAATATTTTTGTGTTCTTTCCGCAACCCTTTCGCCTGTACAATCTATATAGGAATGCAGCGAAGCACTAAAGGTAGGTGGTGTGTTATTAATTAGCTTTGTTTTTATGATGTGAGTAACGACAAGGCGCCCATATTTTCACAATTCTACTGTTCAATTTTAAAGCCTGAAGGATCGTCACGAAAGCTTATTATCTTGATGCAAAATGCTAGAATGCGATATTGGTATCAACGTAATCTGATGCATATGAAGCCACAAATACAGGAAATAACTGATAGCTTCGATTTACCAATTTTTAACATTGACTCAGGGCCACCGGGTGCATAAATGCCGCTCGTATACAAACTTAAAAACCGTCATATACACAAAAAATTGTAACTCTCATGCTGTAGATTCCAAAAAATAGATATTATAGATATTATAGACAAATCAGTCTAAAGTCTGAGTATCGATAAACTTTTTCCCGTGAGAAATGTTTTTAAAACAACTGAAATGTTTGGAAACGTATCATATAAATGGTTTTCATATAGTGTCTGCAGTATATGGAACATAGCGAAACACCAGTGGTACATTTTTTTAAAGATCAACTACGCCTTTGCACTTTTCAGTCTGGCTCTTTGCGCTCAAAGTTTTTATATAATGATCAAATAACTTACAATAATAGCAAAAAAAATCAAATGTTGTGAATCGAGTATATCAAATAATTTCTATTGATTTCTTACATAGTCTGAATCAGACTTTTTTCGACAGGAACTCTCTGGAAAAATTATTATCTGCTGAGGAGAATTTTCCACTAAATTTTTTTATTTTTGTACCTGTATCATTTGCATCAAAATTTAAAGTAGAGCTTTATAGTTTGGTTTTGTTCGAAGAAGAATCTGAATTTTCTTCCTCTTTGTCTTCTAATGTCCTAGACAGCTATCAGCTTCTACCTGTTTTGAAGTCATAGCATTACTACCAGCTTCAGGTTTTTTTCACAATTAAGATCGTAAAAATGCCGCTGGTAACACTAATAAAAGTGAAATATTCGGGGTGCCACAATTCGAGCGAAAAAGTGCTAAAGTCCATTATGTGCGTGTAGTTAAGAAATATTTTTATCGTCAGATCTGCTTAATGTCGTCGCGCAAAGAATTTAAATTAACCTTCTAAACATCGGAAGACAGTTGTATAAAGAGCAGGCATTTCATATCAACACAGCACGACTTCCATCTACCTTTTTGCGTCATGGAAGAGACGCAATTGCAGGGCAATAAACGGACGAGCATTCGCCTCGACTAACAATAAACCAGGTGAAAGTGAGAGTCAAACCTACTGGACAATAGAACCATAAACTCGAGCCGAGATTCCTCTTCAAGGCGAGAGTTATTTTAACGCTGCTGGACAATATGACCATAAACTCGAGCAGGGAATCCCTCTTTCACGCGAGAGGTATTTCAGCCCTCAGCTCGTGCCCGGGCTGGACAATACCTATTGTATTCAAATTATAGGGAACCCTCTCTCTTGCATAGGCTATTTGTATATAAGCATGGACATTCTTGATTGCCTTGTGTCACTCTGACCAAGACGAGGGCAGAGGTCGGATATTTTAGCCTCTAATTACCAAATCAGATTATGGCGTGTGTTTATACTTAATTCACTATTCATATTTGTATATAAAAATAATACTGACGTATTTGTATATGTGTGTAATTAGTGTTCTAATATAAAATATAAGGAATATTATTGTTTTCCACAATAGGTTATACCTTATTGAACCAACTTAATTCCAAAGTGATGAACACGGTAAGATCATCTTAACGTAAACCACTTTACTGTACTGGGCTCCTTGCAAGACCGTTAATTAGACGTAAAGTTCTGGTAACGGTCCAGCATTGTACAACGTTTAATGATTTCTGAATCGTATATCTTCTATAAAAAAAACTTAAATTCAAATGTCGTTGCTGTTTCTCTTTGCGGGCTGTTTATGTAGTACGTTGCTATGGTATTGATGATAAACAACCCGTTATAAGTCTTTACAAGCTAACCCCACAAAGAAGCTATTTACCCCTACAGACAGAGTTCAGTAAACAGGTGTTTACGATTCAGAATGCCATCGAATTATATATGATTATTCATGTTTAATAATTTTCATTATGGAATGGGTTATATATAAATTAATTAATTAGTTGGTAAAGAATATTTGAAACCAATATTAAACACATTAATTTCTCACACTATATTACAGATTATTACAATATAATAAATAGCGCATACTTTTCTTATTATATTCGCAGACTACGGAAACTACAATAATATAATGACGATACTAAAAGTGTGTAGATGTGTAGCATGTAAAAGATCCCTTGCTACGGTTGGAACTCCTTAGTCTCGGCAAAATTCTAAGTAGGACTTTGACCATATGACCATAGCAGTCGGTGTGTAAGGTACCTGGTACTGTGCATGCCTAGACCTTGTCCATTAACAAACAACAACAACAACAAAAGTGTGTAACCAAGGTTACACAAAGTCCAAATGAATACAGGCCGAGTACATCATGGGGCCTTTGTCCTCAAGAAATGCATACGAGAATATTTGGTGTTTATGGTAAAATCGCAAAATAATGTTGTAAGATAGGAAATTCCAGGTCCTGGACAAGCCTATGTTGTGAAAACTTCAAGCACTGTTAAGTGTGTGGAAAATAGTCTGCAGATGAACGGATTTGAGTAAGAAATATTGCAAACCTCTTGATAACAGGACCCAGGGCTCCTTAAATGTGTTGAATTTGAACCAGCAATGTATTTTTACAACTGTACGACATATGAATCTCCATGCATTTCCCTGTAAAATTTCCAAATTCCACAAGTAATGTACAACTTATACTCCATTTTCATATTCTTATAAATAGGTTCCAAGGTTTGCATTTCCTTAAAAGGGATTGACTAACTGCTTTGCTTTATACGTTCGCAAAATTGTTCGGAAACGTGTCATAAATTTACCTAGGTCGACAACTTCACGTTCGCAAAAGCTACGTGCAATCTTTAGAGAGCAACTATTTTCTAACCGTTTTTTGTGGTATCTTAATATTAATAAAGGCGGATCAGTTCTTGATTTTCAGTTTTTCCTGGAAATTGTTTTGCTTCAGAAGATTAAAGTGTGTTGTAAGTAGGGATGTCGGCGGGTACCCGGGTACCCGGGTTAACCCGGGTAATAGTCGACCCGGGTTGTTTCTTGTTTCATACAAGACAATAAATCCGCTTTACGGAAATATTCAACCCGTCTATAGTACCCTTAAATCGCGTCAGTATGAGGGAAGTAAAATAAACATCCTCTGTGTGATGTTGATGCTGCTACCAATTTCGGACAAAAAGTCACGTACTTGAATTTGATAGCACTTGGAAGTGTGAAAATATTTACGAATAACAGACGACTTGCAGTCTGAATTGGTGATTAGGTAATATTTTAATTTAGTTCAGTTTAAAACTCGCCGCATAAAAGAAAGAAATTGTAGTTACCTCAGATGTTCAGATGTACACTAATTTTTTGTTATATATTTCAGGTACCCGGGTTTACCCGGGTACTGCTTTCGGGTACCCGAGTTTTATTTCAGACCGGGTACGACATCCCTAGTTGTAAGTATCACAAATAAGGCACGTGAAAAAAGTTCAGCCCTCGAGGCTGTCAGGCTGTGGCTTTTGGGATATATTTTCGATTAATGATATATATCCGAAATCAATTCTGGCGTCCTGTGCAGCTTTAACTGCTCAACAATGTCGAATACCGTTTGGGAATGTATAAAGCACAAGTACAGGACGTGTATACTGTGGAGACGTTTCGAGATGATTATGGAAAGAAGCTTATATGAGTGAGATAACAAGCTTATGGGTCTATAATTCGGGATATTGCCATTACCTTCCTTTTTGTATAACAGAATTACTTTTACTAACAATCGGTTATAGGTACGTTTCTAACCTTCATAACGGTAGGAAAGTGAGTCATTGTCACTTTCAATGAAGTTGTCATGTTATAGTATTCCAACCAGAAATTGGAAAGCTATTTAAAATCAGGCTAGCATTGAGAACAGCAAGTCACTTCGTAATTTAATTCATAAAATTACTGTTTGATGTCATTCAGTGACACTTCGTTAATAACCTTCAAATTTGACAGATGTAATGGGAAGTTTGGAAGATATATACGTTTTTCAAAATTTTCTATGCTACTATACGGTTTTAAAAACTCAACTAGTACCTACTTAAATCATGCACAATGTTACAATCCCTTAATAAAACAGTTACATCAAAGAGCAATGCTCTTTGGTTACATGTAGGTACAATTTACAGATGAACTGTTATTACTTGAAAGCTGATTGACATTAGAATATTATTTACTGATTGTATGAAACCAACTTAGACATGACTTACACTTTTCATGGTGTACTGGATTTTAAATAACTTTCCAATTTTTGGTTGGAATACTATACCTAGCAATAGCGTCACAGATTCCATTGTTTGAGTCTTATTAAACTACGATAAAATTGGTATTATTTGAAACTTACCTAATTAAATAAATAATAATAAAAACCGATTATGAGTAAAATAGTATACATACCACGGTAAAAAGTTTCCACCTAGGTATGTAATATACTATTACATTAGAATATACATATAGAAGCAAATTCTTTTCCAACAATGTAAAATTTCTTAAAGTTTGCTAAAAAGAAAGCTCACAAAATAACATTTTAAAATAATCTAGTTTTTTTGTGCGCTTTGGTTTGGTATACCTGGCGAATATGATTTTTCATTGTTGCAACTGTTTCATAAACCTTACTGAAATAATTTAAAATTGCAAGATCTGGGAATTTTGCTGGTGAAGCCATTAGAGCAAAACTATTCTAACATCATGGGCATTACGAGGTGCCGCTCGGTCATGTTAAAATCCTTGTTTTTTCCGGAATTCCGGAATAGGGGACCAACAATTATCTGTCAGCAATTATTAAAATAATTTACTTTTGGAGTACGAATTTTCTTGCTAGTATATTTGATAACTTGATAAATCAAGGTATTAAATATTATGAAATTTAAACCTGCTCCACAATTAAAATTAATTCTTAGTACTGCCTTCTGGCCAATTATTCAGAAACTGGCGCCTGCAGCCGATAAGTTGCCCGTCTGTCCTCAGCAATCAATGCAGGTGACGCACACAGAACGGCAGCCACAAGGTAGCGTCTATAAGATAACTTCTTCCGCGTCAGCAGCTCCAGTGTAAATATTACGTTCACTGATACCTTTGAATACCTTTCCGTAGCGGCCGTCAGGTACACACACGTTCTGCTTACTCTGAAATTTACTTCGTGACGAGGGCATCGCTATCTCACCTGCTTATAGGAACGCCGACGCGCACGGTGAGCTGGCTCCGATAAAAATCTTAGAAAAATAAATACTGGAAAACGAAGCAGGCGTTGAAGGCTTTATCCCGAACCGTGTTTACTCACCGCGCCACCTACCGATTCAGGACGTGTTTCCGATGAAAATACTTCGCAGCACACCTGCATTTAATTGCCTGTTTATTGAACTAGAAATTCCTTGCTTTCATTAGCAGGTATTTGGGGCGGTTGCTTATTTTTCCTCTCGATAGGCGTCGGGACGCAATGCTTCTGAGTAGGTGCTGATGTATTTATTGCCTCATTGCACGTTTTCAATTTTATATGATCGACTATATCATAAATACTTATCAATAGTATGTTGTATACTATAAAACTATAATTACACTATAGCACTGACAGTGATCTATGCAATACGAGTTCGTTACTTTCTCTCAAAATAGAACAATATAAACGAAGGAGACTTGACCTACGACTTCAACATGACGGAGCCACGGAGTTTCTGCATAGGCGACAATGTAGGACGTGTAGGCTGTAGAAGATGCCTTGCGGGTGAGGAGAGCCACACCATCTGCAACTTAAGGTCAAGCAACGCTCGCAGTAAGTCAGAAAGTAGTTTGTTACAAAATATATTTTAAATTGGTCAATAATACTCTATCTCAGGTATACAAAGCATACATCACGGTGGAAACCAAGCAACCGTGCCAAAAAGAGAAATCTTTGTCTGCCTCCGGCCCACCTATCCATTAGGGCACAAGACAATCGCGGTTTAAAAATAATCCAGCCGGGCGCATGATTTATGCGTTGCAAAGTTGTGGGACCGCTGTTTCTGATAATAGAGTTGAAATGATTATTCTCTAACCCCCGAAAGTAGCAGAGCGAAAGCGACCCCAACCTGGACCGACCTGAGAATAGACCTGGATAAACGATCTCCCTGCTTCGCTGCACTGATCCGATTTTATAAAAGGTTCTTTGCAATTTGATAAAAGCGGTTAGCCGGACCCATTGCCCGCATTCAATGACTGATCGCGAAAGGTACAACCGGGAACCCCATTCAATTTCATATTACTTGAATTACAAATTCAGATTATTACGGATGATACACTCGCTGCAACTGTTACGGTATAAAGTTATACAGCATTTTCCAATTAACCGGCCCCCAAATTCATCTTTCAAGTGCGCCTTCGGTACGTGGAAATGTAAATCTCAGCAAACATCCACTCGGTGCATGACAATTGACCAGTTGGATTCATTGAAAAAACACGTAATAAACAACGTTAACCCATCGCTTTAACATCAAGCAAAATTAGAAGAGAAACAATGTGATACAAGTATACTTGAGCTGGTATCTATTGGTTTTTAATTAATAAATTGTTTCAATAGGTTTGCAGTAAGATCGTTCTTGTACCATTGATCTATATCAGTGGACTATTTCATTTCTAATTCTGTAAAGATGTTTACACACAGCGTGAACCAGAACGAACAGAAAAATAGAAAATTTTGACTCTTATCATTTACAGTTTGCGAAGTAATCTTCCCCCTCTCTCCCACGCCATGGTTTCAGCCTTTGACTGGTTTGTCGCAGCATTTTCTCGACCGTTTTAATATACTGCAATAATACTAAATTATGACCTACATAATTTATTAATTAGAAATGTATGATAACCAGCTTAGTACATTGTTATTTAATGTAAATTAAATAATTCAGACACTAAGTCTTAAAAATAATGTTAATTGTATGTATAATGTAAATGGGATTGTGTATGAAATAATTGAGTTGCTTGCCTTGGAGACATTTTTAAATATTTTTTCCCAGAAGGGAATACAAAACGCATGTAGTTCCCAAATTGGGGAAAATAGATACAATTTTGACAGTAAGTGTTAATTTATCGTTGTATTGAGTGAATACATGCGTGGTAAAATGAACGGAACCTTATAAAAGTGAAAAACTGTAAATAAATTGAGAAAATATAATCTTCGTGATACTCAAAAAAAGTGTCCGATGTAGGGTTGCCAACACTGTCATTTTGACTCGAAGACTTAAAGTTCAACAATCATTCTTCGGGCTTCGGGTTTTCAATAAAATTCTTCGGGTTAACTAAAGGTTCATAAATACGTGAATTGCAACAAATTTTACTTCTATTTAAGAGCTCCAGAGCAGAAGTCGTTGGTAGAAAGTAGGTAAAGTGAAAAATATATTTTTAGAAAATAATGCTTTAATTTTTTATAAAAATTTAGTTTCTTATAATTTATTTGACTACTAAGAGAGATTTTTGTAAATGTTACGTTATGAAATGTGAAACACACATTAAGTTGTTGTATAAAATGAATAACTGTGAAAACAAAGTTATCTGTTAATAGTCTTCATTTACAATGGGTTAGAATTTTTAAGGTTGTATTTTATGTTATGATTGTTAAACAATACTCGTAAATATTAAGTATTAATAAGATGATTTGTTGAAGTTTGTGCTTTCCAAAGAAAGTGTTATACTTTCATTCTTATGATTAGCAGAAGCCGAGAATTTTGGAATGGTATCTTTATAATGTAAACAAACTTTAATCTTGCTTATTAAATGTATGCTCTGATTTTTCTGCCCTACTCCAAATTATTTTTCTTCGGGCCAGCGTCGGTGCAATGTTGGTAACCCTGGTACAACGCACAGTGGTCACTCAAAGGCAGTACCTAAGCACGGGTGCATCTACGAAGCACCTTGAAAGATAGGACTTTGAGGATACCACACAGAAAACGCTGGAAGCCGATTTCTACTCCTGGAGCTGCGAGTTTGCCGACGTGTAAGCGGTATCGGGCTGTGTTGAGCCTGAAGTAAGTGTCACTTCAACTAGGACAATCATCGAACCCCGATCCAGCTGTCCAGGAATCGCCAGGGACCACCTGCAGCTCACTACCAGGACCCAGAAGGAACCTACAGAAAGGTGGTCAACCTTGTTGGAAAAGCAATGAAAGTTAGTATTCATAGGAAGCTCAGCAAATCCATCATTTACCTGTGAATTACTGCTAAAATGCAGTAAAGCGTTTTCGCAGAAGTGAGGTTAAAGGGAATGGATAAAGTGGAGATCTGTATTACCGACACGTCATACTTAAAATTAAAAATAATATTAAATAATTATAATTTATGCATGACTATAACTGTTACAACAGTCAATTGTATCTAAAATAAAATAAACTGAGCTAGTTCGAAAACGCAATATAATTGCATAGTAAATAATTTACGGGAAAAAAAGCATTTGTCATTATAAAAGAAATTTGGGGTGTGGGGCTAATTATTATAAAAGCTCAAACATACAACATTATATAAATAAATCTATTGTTAGTGGGGGTAATAATAAAAGCTAGTATCACTTCAATACGAGTACTAAGCCTGGGCTTATATGGTTCTTGTCTTGTACTATTCGTTATCCTTAGCACTTCCTCATTAGCAGCTCTTTCTTCCATCCAATTTTCAGCATGTTTCTGAGACACCATAACTCAAAAGCTTCAATATACTTCGTCTCCTGGCTACTGATTATCCAAGTATCACAACCCTAAAGAGACTATCTAAATATCCTTCGATTTAAATGGCATTGGATGTAAATAAGCTTTATTCCTTGATGGACACATAGTTTTATAGAGCAATTACAACATAAGCATGGACTCTTGATGTGTGATTTATTCCCAAAGTATATATTTTTGGTATTAATGTAGAAGAGCCTTCAGGTACATCAGCAAGGTACAGCATCCGAATTCTAAGTTTTCACGACTGTAAAATCGGTTAAATTTTAAAATCATTTTATACATTTGACATGACAGATAAAATTGTCGAATTATGTAGATTTCAATTTTATGGCTTTTTATATAACACTCATACAGATTTAGTAGAATAGATGAACGTATTCAAGATAACTATGCCATACGTCTTAATTTTCCGAAATCTTCCACTAAACTTTCGAATTACAAATTTATTCACTCGTGTGTGTTTATATTCAGCCAAATATGTTGATTTTTCTAGAAAAAAGAAAAGGATACCCACGAATATGATATTTATGTGGATATATAAATGAACTTTATTTAACTGCATTTTTTTTGTTATCAGTATATTACTTCCACACAAGTTTGGTTAAACTTTTACTCTATTAACTGTCAGACTGATTTAACCTAAAATATTATTGGCAAGTACTTATTTATTTTATTAAAGTATCCTACGCGTCAATTATTTTTTATTAATTAATTTTATATACGATACTAGCTCAGTCATTATTTTGTTATAACATAAAATTCTTCTACTCGGCTTGGGACATGCAGAATTGTAATATTTTTATAACAACTCTTTCCGTTCAAACTCAATACAGGTTATGTAGATTCCCTTAACATAAAGTGTACGTGGCAGTTTACTTAACTTAATAATTCAATTGCCTTTGTGGATATCACTCTCCCCTTTATTTCAGGTAATAAATAATAATTAGGCATTACATGGTTTAAATTATTTCTCATAAATATTGCCGTTTTTAAATGCAGCCTTCTATATACGATATTCGTCTAACATTTTTATGACGATCTCTACTACAGCTGAAGGGTGAACAGGTTAATTGCAACTGCAACTCTTTTCATTATTTGCATCATACTCAAGTATGCTGACACATTATCAGGCGTGTTATTTATTAAAATTCATTTTAATAGGCAATTATACAATCATTTATGATTGAATACAATATATTTTATTGGATCATATCAAAAATATGTGTATTTTCATTCTTGATAAAAAAAATACACTCTGTTATTTCTAAATAAGCCTTTCACTAAGTGCCCAGGCTAGTTACTATCATATTCTTAGTTACTATGTAAATTTTGAAATCTCTTTAATTAACATGTCATCTTTTATTCTCAGCCCAAAATAAGTCGATCTGTCACTCCCAATTCCAAACCTAGCACATTTTAACATAGTTTACAAATCTACACATTCCTCTTCACTTTTGCACATTAAAAGTCCCCATGCCAGAGCTGCACCATTTTCATATGCATTACTATCTTCTTCAACCAAATTCCACCTTTCTTAATTTCATTATACCTTATTCATGTTTTCTTCCTGCAGGTCATTCGGCTGGTTGTACATTCGTTTACTGCTTCGTTGAACTACCCCCATGTTATGAGAATAAAAAAAAATAAAGCGGCTCATCGCCACTTTCCAATGAAAAAACGTTGTGTAATTTTAGTCCCATTCTGAATAAATATTCCTAGTATTAGCTTTATTTGTTAAATATGAACCAAATATCACGTTAACGAATATGTATTATTGTTGCACTAGTAAATCATAATAAGGGTAGCAGTCCCCATTTTTAATACGATTATTTAACTCTTAAACTACCACGCGGGGTCTTCTTGGGATCCCAGAGACAGCTTTTTACGTTTCATTCGTTTAATATTTTTTTCTGCATCACATCCGTTTATATACATTTTCTTTACTTTACATTTAACAATATTCTGACCTCACTAAGCAATTCTACTTTATTTTTTTAGAAAATATCAAAAATAGTAGTTGGGGTCTAACTGAGACCCCACGCGATCGTTTAGGGAGCCATCCATATTATCGACGATAGCTGATTTAACGGCCGTTAAATTAGTTGTTTAACAGTTGAGCCGCGGGTATATCATGTGCTCTGTGAATATTAGCAAACACGGTCATCATTATTGTTGAGTAAAGTTAAAAACGTATTTACGGTATGTACACCAATTTGCTTATTTCTAGGTACGTCAAGATTTTGACCCATATTTCTATATACAGGGTGTTTGTAGGTCGTTAGACCGCGATATTGAAAAAAAAACATTTTTTAAAATATTAAATAGCGGTATACAACAAAAAAAAACTGCCGTGCACCAATTTAAATCATGATCTTGTATTTTTACGTAATGATACACCACTTATATTGTTTTATTTAAAAAAAAAACCTACTTTTCAATTGTTTGTATACATTTGGTGCGATAGTTTGGTCATGTGGAAATTTTTTGAGCAAAGTAAAATTTGTTTTTCATTTCTTATTCTATTAGTGATTTTGCGTAAGTTGTGACGTACTTTGGCTAATTTTTAATTTCCAAAATTCCAAAATTTTAGTATAAGCATGCTATCATAAAGCATATTGGGGTCAATTTCAATTATGTAAAAATATACGGGGTGTTAGATTTTAAAAAAACCAACGTAATCGTGTATAACTACGTAAAAATAGGGGGCCATGGTTAAAATTAGTTTACGGCAGTTTGAATGTTGTACAGTGGCATTTCAAATAAAGAAAAGCGTTTTCAATATCTCTATTATTAACGAACTTACAGCGATCTACAAACTCTTGCATAGGTAAAATAACAAAAGCACCTACTTCATCTAATAAATACGTACGTACGGTTTCAGAAAAATAAGCCGATATTTCTAAAATTTTGCGTGGGTACATAATTTTACATTATTTTTATAATATTTTAACGTATTTATTTAGCACAAAAAAGTGACTTGACTCGAAGAAAAAATGTTTTCTATCTACAGGCGAGAGCTCATGATGGCCAATACAATATTTTGTACTTATTAATATTTTCGTTTCAAGCTCTCCAAAGAATAAAGCGAAGTAATTAATGCTTTATCAATAATTTACACACGCCCTGTATAATGTATATGGTTTAACAGACAAATTAAAGCCTCCTTTTAAGTGTAAAATCAAATCTAATTCTAAAATTGGCAAAATGTATTCAAAACTTCATTGGGGTTCTACAAGGACATTTCATTTAATCACCATAACAAAAACTGGAATGTAAATCTGTAGGTATAGTCTACAGACAAACTACAACGCTTTTGACTACAGTATTGTGGTTGTTTAGCTTAAACATAAATTAAATATATTTAATGTCTTATTCATTTCCTAATTTCAGACTTATAGTTAATTGATTAATCGTTATTAAAAAAAAAATTGACGGTGTGTGCGCAACTAGATTACGTAATTTTTTTTAGTTATTTACATTACAAGTACGGTAGGTCGCATTTTACTAACAGCGCGAGGTTTTAATTTTGAAGCACTCCGCTTCGCGTCGTGCTTCAAAATTAAAACCTCGCGCTGTAAAATGCCTAACGCACTGAGTATTGTATTAAATTTTTTAGCCGACATATATTTTTTTAATATTTTCTATAAATTCATGACTTCGCTTTCCAATATCAAGCCATCAAGCAAGCTGACATCAGTAAATGTTGTAGGTGACACTTTGAAACGTCAAAATTCAAAGTCGTAAATATCAATTTTCTTTATTTCTCCTAAACGCAACTGAACGATAAAATACGTAACTAGCGTTTCTGCTAACACCCGTTATTACTACAAAGCAACTTTTTGTTTAAGGGTCTCTGAAACCTAAAAATTTTCTAGTCATTTTACCGCACCGCGGTGCGACAAAGCACGGACTAATTATAAAATCGTAATTACGGTGAACGTCAACTGTGCATGAATGTGTTGTTTACATGTCACGATGCCAAAATAGTAATTTACGATACAAGTGCGTAAAGCTACTCTTTAGGCACGAGTGGGGTGGAGTTAAAACACGAGTGAGCGAGCGTTTTAAGCCCCGCGAGTGACTAAAGATGCTTTACGCATGTGTATCATACAATATTTTATCTACGATAGAATCTAGAAAACACGGTAAATATAAAAAAAAATGTAAATTAGGATTACCAGCAACCGGTCGTAATTTTGCGTGTTTTAAAAATTTTAAAACACGTTGCTACTGACAATGTGCCTAATGACATCTTTTAAACAGGTTACTATTGACGACGTAAACTAATGAAAACATTTTATTAAACAGTCGTTTTACAAACTTAAAACTGCCAACAAAAGGCAATTTTACACACTGTCGTAGATAAAAATATTTTTCATTTTATTTATAGAATTATTTCCAATTGGTTATTGATTTATATTAGGTTAAGTAAGCTAAGAGTAGGTTAGATTACGTTGAAATAAGTAAGGTTAGGTGGTAACCGTCTTAAATTATTTTGTTCCGTTTAGACAACCCTAAGGTATTTGTGTGGACTTGATTGCTTATACTGTTTTTTCTTATACGCCTGTGGAAATTTGAAATTGGTACTTAGCTTGTTTTGAGAATTTTGGCGCATGCGATTTTCAGGTAGAGTTCTTTTGCGGTTCCCAGTTTTCGATATTTGACGGTGGTGCAAGATATATTTTTAATGGCTCCTTATGTTTACGCTTGAAATTGGGAATTATCCCGAAAGACCGCCTATAATCTATTTTGCTTTCCTTATATTTTATCTCTAATTAAACTTCTTACTTATAGATTTAATTATTTTGCGTATTTCATATTTCATGTTTTTTAATTGTCAAAAGTAGACATGTATAAATTCAATGATAGCGCCACTTGGCTTGCAGCGACACTTGTCTAAAAACGAAGTATTGTAATCGCGAAAAAACCACCTTCCGAGATTTCTCCAGATCTTCACGTTTCAAGGTCCCTAGATGCCGAAAAACAGGTTTTCTCGATTCCGTCTGTCTGTCTGTCTGTTGGCGGTATAACTCAAAAACTATTTGTTGGAGAAAGACAATATTTTGCATACACATTATATATCTACCTGGCATGAAACAGAAAAAAATTCAGACAAATATATAGGTACAGGGTGAGCACCTTAAAAAATAAAATTTTGTTTATTTTTGACTTAACTTAGCAATAAATATAAGTAATAATTTGTACATAGCGCAGGCTTTATTCTTACTAAAAATGGAACCCAATAGATACAGTATAAATGTTGTACGATACAAAAAGGAGCAACGAATTAATGCGTTATTAAATATAGCTTCAACGCAGGAATTCGAGCGGTCGGTGCTCCGTAGCTCAGGTAGAAATTGCCCGTTCCCTTGCAATATCCTACAAAACGTTGTGATTGCATACGCGGTCATGCGGCCCTTCGATTTCGACCACGGGTAACGTTTATTTTTATTTCAAAATTATTTAATTTATTAGAAACGCGAAGATATTTTTACTCCTAACTTAATTTGATTTTTAAAATGATTTAGTGTCACAATGTCCACGAGGGAAGTTGTGATTATTTTGATGCAGCAATAGCTTTATTCGAGTATATGTCGCTCCGTTCTTGAGATGCTGCGATTTACGTTAGGGAGTAGCTTTTTAGTAAGCACTTAAAAAGGCTGTAACTCAGTTAGGGTTATTTCGCTGTTCGATTCCAGTGCATATTTAAGAAATTCTTATTTTTGCTTACATAATTCCCGCATACTATTTAATTTCATAAATTTGTTGTAATAACCCATAGTTTAGTAAGTTTAATAGTTTGAATTCTGGGTCCATTTTAAACGTAGATAATCTGGTGTTACTTGTATAATATTAATTTTAATGTAAACTGTTTATCTATGCTTGTATGTAAGCGCTTTTAATATGTACTACTGCGTTTAACGGCTGATGTCCCTCAAATTTATAATATTACCTTGGCGATCTATATTCGCGTTTCATTATCCATTTTTATTAAAAGCTTGGGTACTCGACCTTATTTATAGTTCTTTCTTTTATTCGACATATAGATACGTTTCTGTCTGTTTTTTTCAAGATTGGGATCATAAGAGAGAACTTTAAGATTGTTTAGCAGCATTTGCCTCCAATAGTTCTTCAGGTTTTATTCTATTAGGTTCTTGGTCCCTCGTCACCCCGTTCTGAGCTAGTCGAATTACTTCTTATTAACGCTGTACTATAAACCATCACCTTACCAGCTAAGCTAGGTTTAACCGATAGCACCCTTACATACATATTCATATGGGAAAGAAAAGCAGTAGTCATGGTCTTGAACTTTTTCCAAAGCACGACCTTAATAAATAAAATGTAAAATGTTTCTTCTAACTATTTCACGAACATGATATTCCCGTGTTACATCCGTTGAAATTGTTTACAGATGCTAAAGTCATCCGACTGTTGCTTATACCTAACAAGAATCGATTTGTTTTTCATTGTCCATAAAATACTCCAATGTGTTGAAAACATTTGAAATTTATTACACAATTATTACCTCTGGCGTAAAAAGCGGCCCTGCTGACTGTAATGTAGGTAAAGCCATATGATCCACACGCCACGTACGTTCCTGGAACGTGCAACGCACCAAATATTAAATTACCAATCAGCATACGAAAACAATTTATTTCCCGATATAAAATACGGCGGCGTGTGCATTAAATCCGCCATTAACATAACAATGATAAGTTAATAACAATTTAGCACGGGGATAAAGCGCGACAACTGCTCTTTTTAGGGTCGCCATATAATCCGGTTCAGGCAGCTGATCCGAGTCCCTTTCGGAGGGTTGCACCTACTGCGTTTATTACTGCATCCAGACCTCGCTGTCACTTACACTTCCAAACCCACACACACATAACCGTTCGCTGCAACGTCATGATAAAATACAATATACCGGCATGACGTGTGATGCTGCGAACCCTCTCGATGATGCTACTGAAAGCCCTGGAACACCTAGTCGCCAATGTGTGTAAAACGCGACGCTTTCCAACAGGTAAACCGACATCGATTTCATTTTTTCATAATCGCGGTTCTTATGTTGATTTCATCCACTTGTTCTGCCATTTTGCTCGTTACTCGCGTTTACAACTACGTCGGCACGTTGCTCGTGTTTGCGGTTTACTGTCAAGCTCCCCCTGCGTCTATTACAGAATAAAATAGCAAATGTATGCAACGAAGCTAATACTCACAGTATTGCCTATGTGATTGCACCACTATAAATAAAACTACTAGATTTGGTTTTCTGGGCCTAATAATTTAGAAGAAACTGTATTTGTCCCTATTTACTAGACTACTAGGACTGGACACTAGAGGATACGCTAGGGGAGGTAGCTTAGGTTTAAACTTCGTAAACATTTGACACAAACATTAAGCGACAAACGTTCCTGATGTAATGTGTAAGCTACTTAACGTGGACTAAGCTATTACGTTAGTGTGTTAGAATAGGTTTATATTTCATTTGTAACTTTCTAAAACACGTAATGAAACTTTTGACACTTAATTCTATACGAAAAACGTTATCGATCCAATGTGTCAACTTCTTAACTCAGATTAAGTTAAATCAAGTTACGTGAGGGTAGGTTACATTACGTTTAGATTTCGTTTTTTAATTTTCTAAAAAACTTTTGACATACCACCTCTATACGAAAAACTTTGTCGATCTAATTTGTGAGCTACATAGATTAAGTTAAATCAAGTTACGTGAGGGTAGGTTACATTACGTTTAGATTTAGTTTGTAATTTTGGAAAAACACTTAACAAAACATTTGACAGTAATTCTATACGAAAAACGATACAATGTGTCAGCTTCTTAGCTCAGATTACGTTAAATTAAGTTACGTTAGGGTAAATTAGGTTACGTTTAGATTTCGATTTTAATTCTCTGAAACACTTAACAAAAATTTTGACACCAGCACCTCTATATGAGAAACGTAGTCGATCCAATGTGTGAGCTTCTTAACTCAGATTAAGTTAAATCAAGTTACGTGAGGGTAATTAGATTACGTTTAGATTTAGTTTGTAATTTTCGAAAACACTTAACAAAACATTTGACAGTAATTCTATACGAAAAACGTTATCGATACAATGTGTCAGCTTCTTAGCTCATATTACGTTAAATTAAGTTATGTTAGGGTAAATTAGGTTACGTTTAGATTTCGATTGTAATTCTCTGAAACACTTAACAAAAATTTTGACACACCAGCACCCTTAACTCAAATTAAGTTACGTTAAGATAGATTAGATCAGATTTGAATTCCGTTTGTAATTCACTAAAACACTTAACAAAACTTTTGACACACCACCACTACACGAGAAACGTAGTCGATCCCATGTGTGAGCTTCTTAACTCAGATGAAGTTAAATCAAGTTACGTGAGGGTAGGTTACATTACGTTTAGATTTAGTTTGTAATTTTCGAAAACGCTTAACAAAACATTTGACAGTAATTCTATACGAAAAACGTTATCAATACAATGTGTCAACTTCTTAGTTCAGATTACGTTAAATTAAGTTACGTTAGAATAAATTAGATTACGTTTAGATTTCGATTGTAATTCTCTGAAACACTTAACAAAAATTTTGACACACCACCTCTACACTAGAAACGTAGTCGATCCAATGTGTGAGCTTCTTAACTCAGATTAAGTTAAATCAAGTTACGTGAGGGTAGGTTAGATTATGTTTAGATTTAGTTTGTAATTTTCGAAAACACTTAACAAAACATTTGACAGTAATTTTATACGAAAAACGACATCGATCCAATGTATGAGCTGCTTAACTCAAATTAAGTTAAATTAAGTTACGTTAGGATAGGTTATATCAGGTTTGAATTTTGTTTGTAATTTTCTATAACACTTAATAAAACTTGCTACACTTATTATATACGAAAAACTTTGCTGATCTAATTTGTGAGCTACATAGATTAAGTTAAATTAGGTTACGTTAGGATAGGTTAGATCAGGTTTGAATTTCGTTTGTAATTCTCTAAAACACTTAACAAAACCTTTGACACACCACCTCTATACGGGAAACGTTGTTGATACATGTGTGAGTTTCTTAAATCAGATTAAGTTAAATCAAGTTACGTGGGGGTAGGTTAGATTACCTGGAGATTTAGTTTGTAATTTTCGAAAACACTTAACAAGACATTTGACAGTAATTCTATACGAAAAACGATATCGATGCAATGTGTGAGCTGCTTAAATTAAGTTACGTTAAGATAGGTTGTATCAGGTTTGAATTTCGTTTGTAATGTTCTATAACACTTAATAAAAAATGCGACACTTATTATATACGAAAAACTTTGCCGATCTAATTTGTGAGCTACGTGGATTAAGTTAAATTAAGTTACGCTGGAATAGGTTAGATCAGGTCTGAATTTCGTTTGTAATTTTCTAATACAGTTAATAAAACTTTCGACACTAATTCTATACGAGAATCGTTGTCTATCCAATGTGTGAGCTGCTTAACTCAGATTAAGTTAAATTACCTTATGTTAGAATAGATTAGATCAGGTTAGAATTACGTTTGTAATTTTTTAAAATACTTAAAACTCGCGACTTATTACGTATACATATACGAAAAACTTTGCCGATCTAATAACTCAGATTAAATTAAATGAAGCTACGCGTTCATATCCGCACCTCCAAAACTGGTATCATGATTATTCGACAAAGCACAAAAATATTTATTTAGAGCCACCAAGCAGATGCCCATAACTAAGAAATGTCCCTCGCTCGAGTGCTACGCCGCTACGCGTTACTATTGAACCCTCGACACAAGACGTCGGTTTTAGTTGTTCAAACAGGCCCGATAAAGCAGAACAGTCCCACGGGATGGAAGGTACTGAAATTTACATATCAATGCTCAATATCAAATTTACATCGGTATTTATTGATATATCGGCAGACATAAGCTATAAAACAACCCGATGGGGTTTCATTTAACAGCACACAAAAGCACCTGAATGGAGAAATCCAAAATTTGGTTTAATTTGGAATATTATATGTTGAGCAGAGCGCATCGGGGAAATGAGTTTTCCAACTTAGAAATTTAAACATGATAACCACGAAACATTAGATTTTATATTGTTTTAGCCTCCGGTCTAGAATATTGCTATGACATTTGAATCCGTTAGATCTACACATATTGTACAAAATGGAATTAAATGGCACTACATTATAGCACTTTTGTGTATATATTTTAACATACTTCTCTAGGATTAATGTTTCCCCAGTAATAGTTTTCGGCAATTTATAACGTAACTTATATTTACAAATAATGAAGGTGTAGCAACGGCTAGTGCAGCGGCTCAGCGGGGGCTGCATATTTGAATGACAGGTCGGCAAGAACCTGCCAAATTCTAAAGAAATAAGATATTGATATTGATATTTATTTACTTCCATAAAACATTACATGTATAGGAATTGTCACAAAATATAACGAGTATGTATTTACAAATAATTACAATAGTTATTAAGGTACTAAGGGCATTATGAGTAAAATAAGAGCCCAAGATTGTTAGTGTACTAACCGAGGGCCGTTGGCCCGAGGTGTGTACAACAATCGGGGGCTCTTAGCTCATAATGCCCGTGGTGCCTTCAAGGTTTTTTGTCCTACCAATTTTCTTACCTAATTCATATTCATAATTCAATTCATATAATTACTATGATATAGTATCTAGTTAGCTGATCTAAGTTAGATTTGTGACATTAGCTGAGCTGTCATTAATTTTCATTGTGACAGTGGTGCATTATAAAGTTGTATCCATGGAAACAAATACTGTTAATTTTTCATAATAACCCTAGTGTTCTTATGAAGAAAATAATTGCCCTGGAGCGTTATTTTGTATCTAAGATACCTTAAAATCGAGTCATTAATTTCAATTAATGTATTGGTAGGACATAAACATAATTATAACATGTATTCGTTGACAGAATAATAACATTTCACATTTAAAAACAATTTCAATTTAGTTTTGAATTCTTGAAAGCTAGCGCAGTTTTTAATGTCCCCAGGTAACAAATTGTACGCTTTAACTGCTGCATTCTGTGGAGACTTAAATCCTTCTACGTACTTATTAAACGGTACATGGTAATTATTTTTTATGCGAGTCTCAAAATTGTGAATAGTAGAATTTTTTACAAAGTTATTTTGATTATTATAGGCATATACACACAATTAATAAATATATAATGCAGCTACAGTAAGAATGGAATACTTTTTAAAGTAATTCACGCAACTGGTAGTAGAACTAATTTTGGCGATACATCTAACAAGACGCTTCTGTAGTATAAATAACTGGTTAACTTGTGTGGACCAACCCCAAACACAAATACCATATCTAAGACGGCTATCAACATGAGCATGGTAAACGTTAATTAACTGCTCATCTGTTAGTACAGTGCGCACATTTTTAAATAAGTATAGAATAGATCGTAGTTTGGAAACTAAATGTTGTGAGGTCTCCACGTTAAACATTCGTCAACGTGCATCCCTAAAAACTTGATACAGTCTGTGTTTGTAATTGAACGTCCATTTATTTGAATATCCAGATTTCTACAATCTTTTTGTCTATTGTGAAATCTCACAAAATGTGTTTTTCCTGCATTAAGAAATAGCGAGTTGTTACAAAACCAGCTATACAGAACATCCATGACGTTATTGCATTTAGTTTCCAACAATTCACGCTTCCATTTAGATACGATAATAGAAGCATCGTCCGCATACAAGGTAAATAAAGCATCATCTGTTACTTTATCCAGATCATTGACGCATAAAAGGAATAAAATTGGCCCCAAAATGGAACCTTGGGGTACGCCCACACATATATTAACGTAATTGGAAGTTACAGTGGACTTAACGCTCTTGTCAATATTTTGAACAGACACATATTGTTTGGGGTTGTTAAGAAAAGAGCTTATCCAGATAAGTGCGGTGCCCTCTATGCCATAATAATTAATTTTACTTATAAGCGTCTCAATATCAACACAATCAAATGCCTTACTGAGATCACAAAAGATCCCAACTGGACATTCATTTTGTTCGATAAGATTAGTTAGAATATTATAAAAAGAATATACTGCAGCAACAGTAGATCTATTCACACGAAAACCGTATTGATTTTGAGAAAAGATGTTATTGCTTTTCAAAAAATACAAAAGCCTGTTCAAATAGCAATATTCATACACCTTAAAAATACATAGGTAAGCGTTACAGGTCTATAATTTTCTTTTACAGTTGGATCACCTTTTTTGTACACAGGTATGACTTTCCCTACTTTTAATCGGTCAGGGAAGACACCAGTACAAAAAGAAGTGTTGATCAGATACACTAGCGGCTTCACAATAACATGTAGCGTGTGTTTGAGAACAGCAGCGGGCACATCATCTGGACCGCTAGACCACTTGTTTTTAATCGTTTTACAATTTAGTTCCAAAAATTCATTTTCAGTAAAAGGATACAGCATTAGCTTATTGACAGGCGTAGCGTCGGCGGATAATGTACTAATGTTTCTATTCGGCACTTGTGGTATTTGATTGACAATATCTACAGCAGCATTGGCAACACCGTAAAAAAAGATTTTTGAGCGGTGAACCACTTCAGTGACAGTCGTGTCCAGTGTTATTATACTATTCTATTGCTTTAACCCCCCTTTGCGGGGCAGTAAAATCATTGCTATTCAGCAGCTCTGCCAACTTGGCTGCCACGATAATAATTGTGTCATCCGCGTAGTTCTATATCTTCGAACGTTTCTTTCGGGAAGACGGTATTGTAGTACACGCTCTAGAACAGGGGGCTAAGTATAGACCCTTGCGGGACTCCGCTTGCCATTTTCTTTATAATATCGTTTTGTTTTCCAGGTAACTCGAAAATAATGTATAGTTCTACCACCGAGTAGAGTTGAAAGCATTCTTTATGTCTATCGCGATTAGGATGCAAGACTTCCTTGTTGAAACGCATGTTTTCGGATTTCCGTAATTTGATCCGTTATTATTTCCATGGGTCTATCGTTGTCTTACCTACTTTACAGCCGTATAGGTCTTCGAATAATTCTTCTCCGTCCTCTATTTTTCTAAGCAGCCTATCGTGTATAAGTCTTTTTAGTATTTTTCCGGCTGAGCCTACCAGGCAGATAATCCTATATTTTTTGTTTCAGTCTCATTGCCATATTTTATTATAAGAACTACTTTAGCTCTCTTCCAAATCTCTGGGAAGTTTCATGTTCCTAGCGCTTGGCTTCTCGTACATTTCATCATATTTCTTCGCACGTAGGGAACAGTGCTTCGATGATTATTTCTGAAAATCCTTACTTTCTGTTATTTTAGGCGTTACTATAAACCTCTTAGTTATGATTCGGTAGCCATGGCCCTATATGTTGTTATCTGTTTCTTTAGACAGTTGTGCCCATTTTCCATCTTTAGATTTCCATATGTATCTTCCTTCTTTCCATTTTTCTGCTATGACTCTCTTCTTTCTCTCTTCCGCTCTAGAATTCTTTTCTAGCCTAATCCTTGTCTATTTTTAATTTATGACACCTATTCCTCTCTTGATTTATTTCTTCAGTAGTATACTAGTCTTCTTTTAAATACTCCCTACCCTTTTTGTCAATACGGTTTTCTGGAAACCAGATTGTATTTTTTCAATATATTTTTGAGAGTCCAATAGGCCTCCTATAGACATGCTTAAGAGTATCCATTCTTGTTTTTTCTATTTTCCATTTTTGTGGTTTCTGTGTCCATCACGCTGAGTATTTAATTTTCATATAATTCAAAGATTATATTTTGATGTACCGAGCACATTTCCTTTCAATCATAATAAAGGTTGTGAGTTGCTGATGTTCGGCACTGTTAGGTTGTTTTGAAGTCTCCATTCTGGACTATTTTATTCCTCCCACCCATTATAACTACTTAGGGATCCCTGAAGAAGTAATTTAAGCATTTATAATATTATATATTTCTTATGTCTCATGAGACCCTCTGTTATTCTCGCAGCTAATCTAACTTAACCTAACCTACGTTAACTTCACCTCACTGAACACGACTTAACCCAAGTAGAGTAGCCGTTTCATTAGATTAAGAGTGTTTTTTTCTTGTTTAAAAATTTTAATATGTTTTCTATAAAATGTAAAGCGAAATTTAATCTAGTGCAACCGTAATGTAACTTGATTTCACCTAATCGAAGTCAAGTAGCGCTTATATTGGATTAAGAAGGTTTTTTCGTATAGAGTTTGAATTTATTGTCGTTTTAGAACTTTTTCTCCATCGTATTTGCACTCAGTAGATATAGATTTTCAGATTTCGATAACATCTAAGTGAAAGTTCTTCCGATATACCAGCTATGGTAGATCGCACTACTAAAAACCACTAGGCGTCATATGCCTCAGCAGTAACAACGTAGTTTACTTAATCCTTTATCTAATAGACTTGTCCGTCCGTCCGTCCGTCCGGGACGCTGTTTCAGCAGCCAAACCGTAAGAGATAGAGAAAAAAGTTATGAAAGTTATATGTTTGGAATGGTCATGTCAGCTCAGGAACCGAATTTCAGTCACGTGACACTTCCGGTTTTCGAGAAATCACAAAAAAGACCGTTTTTCAAATAGAACGCGTATTAAATAAAAATGTTTCAGCAGCCAAACGGAGCTGCGACCCTCTGCGCCTTAAAACGCCGATCGGTTAGGCAACCACTTTGACACCTTCCAGGTCTGGGTACTGTTTTTATTTAATACGCGTTCTATTTGAAAAACGGTCTTTTTTGTTTTTTTAAATGAGACATATGTCTCACTGGATTGCTTGTTAATTAGTAATATGTCATAAGCCTTTGATATTTTCACCCAAGTTGGTTTTACAGCTGCTCATTCTCAAAGTAAATCATTTACAGTAATTTGGAATATTGGTTTGTAACGCTTTAAAGTACAATATCTTTTTGAATTAATAAAAAAATAGTCTAACAATTCTAACATGTTGAAACCCCATAGACCACCCAAAGCGTATTTAATGTCGTCATTCGAAAATGTCCTGTAGATTGCTAATTTAAACCAAGCCGGTCTGTGAAATTTAACTAATTGTTAAAAACTATACCAAGAACAGGCTGCTGGTAGAGCAAATTAAATCAACGCCCCCCAGATAATCGCAAATGGAAAGTCTAAACTCCATTATTTTCCGCAATTCTGCCGAAGCACCAAACATTACCTCAGAATTTCAGGCCCGCGTTATCAGCGGCCGCATAGCACTTAAAGAAAGGAGTCCGTTCTTCTAAAATTCCGCGATCCCACGACTGTTAGAGTTCAGTTAGTTTAATTTGAAACATGAGGGTAGATAGCGATCAGTAATCAGGTATTGTCTGCTCCCTGTACCATCAATTGACAGTTCTTTCTGGAGAAACAGCGACCAGCGAGCGTACGCTAAGTTGCGCCCCTCTAGGTCTGCAGCCCCCTTGCAAAGTTCGAGAAGCACCCTTGCTGGACTGCAAATTACAGACTGCTTTGACGCCATGCGATTTTTCGCATGTGATAATGGAGTGCCCGGGTCTGGAAGTCGGAGCAACGCGCAGTGGTGGAGCTACAGCAAAGAGTGAAGATGAGAAAACACAAGAGACGACTGTTTTAATATATTTCGATCGACATCTCGGCCGCCCAGCACGTGACCGGCTTCATTATTTATAGCTGATTGCATTTTAATTTACCGGTTCACAGCATTGTACTTTGGCAATGCAATACACAGATAAAAATATGAATCAAAATCAACGTCGTACCTTTCGGCGTTTTTGCGAAGTAGGCAAAGTTGAAGGCTGGAACAATAATTTGCAGTCTTGAGTTTTTCATTGCAGATAAAACCGAGGTGTTTAAAAACAGAAATAATTAATATTACATTCATAATTGAAGTTAATTAGCTGCATCTATAAGTTGTCCATTCCAACTCTCAATTACCATTATTCATCAGTTACAATTACAAGTTCGGGCAATTTAAACTATGTATTAACACTTAAGTCCAAGCTGGTAATTACGGGCGCTTTATTTAGATGACGGTTAAGTTAAGTTAGAAAATTCACAAGATAAAACTAATAATAATTACACTAACGTTTCACATGTAGTTATTGAAGTTCGAGAACGAATAAGTGGGAATAGGGAAATGTTTTAACTTAACTGACAAATGGAGACAACTAGAAGTATAATCTGAAAATTAAAGCACTTTAATTTGAAATTAACGCACGAATGAAAAGCTACACAACTCTTTCGAAGTCTTAAATACATAAATGCTAAACCTAAACTGATAGTTTACTTATAATCCAGCAATTTAAGTTTAACTAAGCATTGCATAGCTAATGCTGTATACTAGGGATAATTACTAATCGATTCTAATCGACAATGAATTGGTAATTTAAGCTAGAAATTCTCTAGGGAAACTAATTGTAACTGATAGTTATAATTTAAGTTTTACAGCGAATTAAGTAGACCTGTAAACAAGAGCTTTCATAACGCTATAATGATGCTAAAACTAAAAACCAAAGGTGGAATTATCGATTGGAAAATTAAATTAAACAACGTAAGTTTGGTATAATTTGATATTAGACGATAAGTACAAGCAGCTTGAAGTTGATCGAAGCATTAAAAATAATTAAACTTAAAATAGCTATAGAAAATAATTACTAGCTAATTGTCATTGTTTAATACAATTAGTGTAAACGTAAGCTGAAATTAGAAAATTAGCAATGACTATATGAAGTTGAAACCTACAATTTCCTATAAGAGATTAAACTCTTCTGGACATATATGAACCTATGTATATAAGTTTATATATATAATTTTAAACTGGTTATTACAACAAACTTTAGGCGTATAAATGCTTACAAATTCCACTAATTGTAAGTTAGAAAGTGTTAGCTCAAACGGAATAATTACGTAGGTTAAAGCTACAACTATTGGTATAAAACGGCAACTGCGAGTAGCTTTACGTTAATCAAAGCATAAAAAATATATAACTTAAAATTAGCTATAGTAAATAAGTATAAGTTAATTGCCCTTTATTGTAATTGCGTATTGACAGCTAGGGATTTACACTGCTTTGAACATTCAAGTCTATGTAAAGTATGAGTGCAATTTTACACTGATTAGTATTATTAAAAATAGTTTTAGATGTATAAATATTTAGAAATTCTAATACTTTCAAGTTAGACAATGTTAGCTCAAAGGGACAGTTGTAAATTGCTCTACGTTGAAACTACAATTGGCGCTATAAGACAAAGACTACGAAGAAATAATAATTATACTTAAAATTCGCTGTAGCATATAATTGCAAGTTAATATTCACTTGTTGCAATTGCGTATCAACAATCAGGGATTTACACTGCTTTGAACATTCAAGTCTATATAAAGTGTAAGTGTAATTTTACACTGATTATTATAATTACAAATAGTTTTAGGCATATAAATACTTAGAAATTTCTATAATTGCAAGTTAGAAAATGTTAGTTCAAACGGACAGTTATAAATCACCATCTAGGTTAAAGCTACAACTATCGATAAGAAACAATAACTACGAGTAGCTTTAAGTTAGCCCAAGTATTAAAAATATATAACTTAGAATTAGCTATAGTAAATAGTCACCAGTTAATTGTCATTTATTGCAATTTCATTTATGTAGTTAGGGACTTAAACTACTTACAAATAATTTTGGCTATATAAATACTTAGAAGTGCCAATGATTGAAAGTTAGAAAATGATAACTCAAACGGATAATTTTAAATCACTCTACTTTCAAGCTACAACTGTTGATATAAGAAAATAGCTAGGAGTAGTTTTAAGTTGGTCAACACAAGTAGCTTGAGTGGTATAAATACTAACAACTTACAATAATTCCAAGTTAGAAAATGTTCAAAACGCTTAAACGGTAATTTATAAATCACTCTATGTATGTTAAAGCTACAAGTATCCGTAGAAAACGGTAACTATGAGTGTTTTTTGTACGATTAACTTGATAAGAGGCTTCCACGAATGGGGCCCCCAATTAATCCACTGCGAGTTCCGGTTCAATGGGATTGCCGGGAACTGCCACTTAATAACCCTAACTTGGGTTCAGTTAGTTGTTGGAGTGAAACAAGACTTAACAAACACGAACCCAAGTTAGGGTTATTAAGTGGCAGTTCCCGGCAATCCCATTGAACCGGAACTCGCAGTGGATTAATTGGGGGCCCCATTCGTGGAAGCCTCTTATCAAGTTAATCGTACAAAAAACATTGGTCCTTCGAGCCGGATTTGGAAGAAGCTAAAAAACGCGAGTGTACAAGTTTCCAGTAGCTGGTGGATGCAATCGCTCCAACATCATTTCGTCGGAGAGCGTCAAGAAGCTTCGCCAACACCAGGAAATTCAACCATCGAGAGCTTACACCGAGTCCAGGTCCCACGTCAAGCGGCAGCGATCGGCAGCGGGTTGGTTTTCTGTTCGTCAAGAAGTTACTACGTTCTCAAATCAAAAGTAAGTCCTTTTCCATTACACCTTCGTTTAGTGTTGTTTTTTGCTTGTGTCAGTCATGGTGGAAACTCGTTCGACATCAGCGGTCATGTCGGAAACTCGCGCTTTAACCACTCGTTGCAAATTCATAAAAGCCAAAGTAGATCGTTTCGAAACTCTATTTCATAGAATTTCTTCGTCCAGCCCCGTGAAGGCTCACGAGGTCGGCAACTTGTCAGAAGAGTTTAGTTGTTTCCAAAATTTGTTGGATGAATATGAGAAGTCAATGGAGGGCCTAATGGAGGCCGACGCTGAACACTTTGATGAACTTTTCAATGAATTCGACTCTTTTATGACTCATTTTAGCGAGATTAGTAGCACAGTCAAGGAATTCTTATCAAAAAATAAGATCAGTCCGGGTATAAAACCTAATCTAGGTCAAAATTCTTTGCAAAGTGGCCCTTCAGGAGAGCTCGCTGGATTAAGATTACCACCCTTAGATTTGCCTTCATTTTCGGGGAAATTCGAGAATTGGGTTCAATTTCATGACTCCTTTACGTCGCTTATTCATAACAACGCTAATTTGACCAACGTTCAGAAATTTTACTATTTGATTTCTTCCCTTAAGGGAGAAGCTGCTAGTTCAATCTCGTCGTTAAAAGTTACCAACGATAACTATACCATTGCTTGGGATATCCTAGTCAAGCGATTTGAAAATAAGAAACTGATAGTAAAATCAAACATAAATGCGTTATTCAGTTTAGAGAGCGTAAAAAAGGATTCACATTCGTCTGTTCAAAGGCTGCTCGATAGTGTAGTTAGAATTTTGGAAATTTTAAAGGCGTACGGGGAACCCACAGTCGACACCATACTAATACACATCATAGTTTCGAAGCTCAGCTCAGCAATGCAGACTGACTGGGAATTATGCAAACATGCCGGACAATTTCCTACTTTGCGAGAGTTGTTAGATTTTTTAGAGAGCAAAAGTCACTTATTAGGTTCGCTGGAAGCTGCGAAAATAGGTTCGAGTTTGGGAAATCAGGGATCCGAGCAAAAAAGTCATGCACGCGCTCATGTAGCCAGAGAGCAAGGTAATCACTCTTGTGATTTTTGCAAAAATAGTAATCATTCGATTAGCGCTTGCGAATCATTCTCAAAATTGTCGGTAAACGCTCGTATCGAAGAGGCGCGTCGTTTGAAATTATGCAACAATTGTCTCAAGCCCGGACATTTCGTGGTAAAATGCACATCGTCGAGATGCCGCGTATGCAGAAAAAAGCACCATACTTTACTGTGTTTGCGTCCAAAGCGCGACGCGCACGAAAATACTTCGTCGCCGCGTCCTGGACCGCCAGAATCCAGCAGTGACGCACGGGAGGTCGGGGCCGTCTCCCCGAGCGAGGCACCCGTCGCATCCGTTTCAGCAGCTTGTAGCCGTCCTGCAATCGCGGCGCCAGCGCAAGTTTTATTGTCCACGGTTAGCGTATTCGTAGAAGGATCCTCCGGGTCATTTTCCCGGGCAAAAGCTCTTTTGGACCCCGGATCCCAACTTAACTTAGTTAGCGCCGACTTGTGTCAAAATTTGAAAATTGAGAAACGAGGTAATATCACCTCACTGTCGGGTGTTGGTGCCAGGGCTCTGAACGCTGAATTCAGAGCAAACGTTCGAATCCGCTCCCGTAACGGGAAATACGAGGACATTTTGAGCTGTATTGTGTTAGACAAAATTACGGACCCTCTGCTGGCCCTTTCTTTCTCGTTGAGGGATTTGAAGATCCCACCAAACATTGTGCTAGCCGATTCAGATTGTAATACACCGGGAAAGATTGATCTTTTATTAGGCGCGAATGTCTTTTGGCAAGTGCTCTGTCAGGGACAGGTGAAATTGGGCCCAGAGAAGCCATTCTTAACAAAAACTCTTTTTGGTTGGGTTTTAGGCGGAAACATGAACATCGAAAATCGAGCGCTCATGCTTTCAAATAGAGTTCATTTAAGTGTAGCCGGCATCGAGCACGGCATTCAGAGATTTTGGGAAATCGAGGGGGCTTACGGTTCATCAGGCCGACTCTCTGCTGATGACAAATTTTGCGAAGACCATTTTCAATCGACTACGAAACGGGCGTCGTCGGAGCCGCGTAGGTTCATCGTGAGCATACCTTTCAGGAAAGATGCTCCATCGCTGGGAGACTCGCGCGGTATAGCGTTAAAGCGTTTCTATTCATTAGAAAACAAATTGTCAAAAAATCCCGAGTTGAAAACCGCGTATTCCGCATTTCTCAAAGAATACGAGTCGCTTGGTCACTTGAGCAAGGTGGACGACGAAGCGAGCCTTCCTCATCCTAGGTTTTATTTACCACATTTGCCAGTCATAAAGGAGGACAGTTCAACGACCAAACATCGCGTTGTTTTTGACGGCAGTTGTGCGTCCTCCTCCGGAGTATCGCTTAACGACCTTCAACATAAGGGCCCAGTGGTCCAGCAGTCGTTGTTTGCAATTCTTTGTCGCTTTAGGCAATTCAAGTACGTGCTGAAAGCAGATTGCGCCAAAATGTATAGGCAAATTCTCGTGGACCCCTCGCAGACGCAATACCAATTAATTTTATGGCGTGACGACAAAACCTCAGCGGTAAAATGCTTCAAATTATTAACGGTCACCTACGGTACTAAATCAGCCTCGTACCTAGCAACTAGGTGCTTGATACAAATCGCCCAGGAAATCGAAGCATCGCTTCCAGAGGCCTCATTAAGAATTAGCCGGGATTTTTATGTAGATGACCTACTGACTGGTTTTGAAAATAGGGCGGAAGCCATAAAAACGCAATTCGAAATTAGTAGCGCTTTGTCGGGGTACGGGTTTGAATTGCGAAAGTGGGCATCCAACGACAGTGAAGTAGCTAGCGCCATTGGTGTAGATCGCGGCAGCATGGAGCCCATTTCTTTGACGGAAGACGCCACGGAGAAAACTCTCGGCATTTTTTGGGATACTCGGCGGGACGTGCTAAGTTACAGAGTAAACCCTAGCTGTTGCAAATCAGTTACCAAGCGGGCTATACTCTCTAGTATGGCTCAAATATTCGATCCCTTGGGACTACTTGGTCCAAGCGTTCTAACTTTGAAACTTCTCGTGCAACGGCTTTGGCAGTTGAAGTTGTCATGGGACGAAACGGTGCCCATGGAGATGCGCTCCAGATACGACGAACTCCATTCTTCATTACGCTCTTTGGGCTCGTTGGCAATTCCGAGACGGGTAATTTGCGATGACATAAATTCGATAGATCTCCACGGATTTGCGGACGCGAGTTCTGTAGCCTATGGGTGCGCCGTGTATATACGTTGCGTTGACGCGCGCGGTAATGTCACCACCAATTTGCTTTGTGCTAAGTCAAGGGTCGCTCCATTAAAAACAATATCCTTGCCTCGTTTGGAGCTTTGCGCAGCCTTACTGTTGGCTCGTTTGATTAAAACTATACTCGATTCCTCCGCATTTAAATTTGACCGCGTGTACTATTGGTCGGACTCCACCATAACTCTGCACTGGATAAATAAGGATGCGAGTAATTGGAAGACGTTCGTCGCGAACCGGGTGTCCGAGATTCACGAACTAAGCAATAGGGAAGAATGGTTTCACGTGCGTACAAATTGCAACCCGTCCGATATAATTAGCAGGGGAATGTTACCCCAGGAGTTACTCAACTCACGCTTGTGGTGGCACGGGCCAGAATTTTTGTCACAGGCGGACTTAAAACCCCAGCCCGTTAAAATTGATTCGGGTGAGCTAGCAGCCCAAGAGTCGCGCCCAGTAGTGGCCACTCTTCACCATCGCGTCCCAGAATTTGAACTTTTCAGGCGCTATTCCAGTTTTACAAAATTACAGCGCGTAGTCGCGTACTGCCTGCGTCTCGCGAGAAACAGAAACACCGAAACGCGCTGGTCGGGACCTCCAGCCATTGACGAATTGGAGGACGCGACTCGCCGCCTGATCAAAATTGCCCAGGCGGAAGTCTTTTCCGGAGAAATAGCAGTTTTGTCTAAAAAAGCGCCATTGCCGAAAAATAGTGCGCTGCTTTCTCTAAACCCATTTCTGGACGATCAGGGCCTACTGCGCGTGGGCGGCCGTCTAGAAAACTCCAATCTAAGCTTTGATCAGAAACATCCCCTTTTGTTACCAGCTAGTCACCCTTTGTCGTTGCTAATCGTGAAGCAAGAGCATTTGCGGCTCTTGCATTGTGGACACTCGGTGTTACTGGCCTCATTGCGGGATAAGTTTTGGATCGTGAGAGCCAAAGACCTAATACGTAAAGTAATACACAATTGCGTGATATGCTTCCGGGCCAAGCCTAAGATGAATGAACACTTGATGGGATCACTACCCGAAGCTCGTGTCACACCCTCTCCCCCTTTCAGTAATTGCGGGATAGATTACGCGGGTCCCGTGTTTATAAAAAACAAATCCGGGCGAGGCGCGAAAGAAGTAAAGGCTTACGTAGCCCTATTTGTGTGTTTAGCCACGAAGGCTATTCATCTTGAACTCGTGGAAGACCTCACGACGGAGGCTTTCATCGCATCATTGAGGAGATTCATCTCCAGACGCGGTTTACCCTCCAACATATTTTCTGACAATGCTACCTGTTTCACCGGTGCCAGAAATCAGCTATCGGAATTAAAAAATATCCTGTCAGGCTCTAGTGAGCAATGCATAAGTGGAAGTCCTCCAGCACGTCTCTAGCCCCCCAGGTGGGCGACGTGGTACTCGTCCACGACGAGGCATCTCCAAGCTACCGTTGGCCACTGGCAATCATTTCGGCCACATATCCAGGAGCGGATGGTGTTGTGCGTGTGGTGCAAGTGCGCGATTCCCGAGGGAATCTCCTGAAACGCTCGGTGCGTAAAGTGTACATCCTACCCAAAGACGATCATTGCGATCAAGGGCAATAAACATTGACTTTGCTCTTAGTTGGTAGTTTTCGCTTATTGAACATTTTGCTAGGTTTAGTTGTTTCTTTGCTTGTATTCATGCTAGTTGTAGGTTATCTGTAAGACTCTTGGATTATCATCTGTCATTAGTTCTTGTTATGCATTTGATTATTTTGTAGTGTTAGATTTCAGTTTAATTTTGGGATTTAATCACGTCGTGCCATAGTCGGCACTTCGGGGGCGGCATGTTTGATTCACACAGATGCGTGCATCAAAACCTTCTTGATTATAATTAATCATGTAATTCAAGTCATAACTGTTTTATCTCATTCAAAGGTCGTGGTAAAGTCAAATTTGCATCTTGCCGTATTTGTTTGCCTCTGTTAATGTTGGAAAGGAATTTGTAAGCTTCCCTTAATGGCTTTTAAGCGGATGGATACATTTTCTAATAGAACTTAAGCCGACTTAGCATATTTGGGAATCATGGGTTTATGGATTTCGTTCAATTGCCTCATTGAGAGAGCTTAGCATTAAAGTTTCTTAGAATAAGCATTTTTCCTAAATAACGTGCGACGCTCCGATTGGCTACGCAGGATCGCCTCAGCCAATAGTGTTTGAGCTTGCCCCTCCTTGATGATTTGGCGAGTTCGGCTCGCTGTAAATTCAAAGTCAGTTAGATTCAGAGCCTCGAGGAAGCAAGTTCAGCTATGCTTTGTGCTAGTTTGCGTTTCGGTCTAACTCCCTGGTAAAGTCGTTTCCAGGTTATTTTGTGTTACGGTTACGCGCAATTCGCTATTTTCGCGTGGCCAATCCAAGCGTGTCACAACAGTTGAAGCTTTTGTAAAAAACCTTAATGCTAAGCTCTCTCAATGAGGCAATTGAACGAAATCCATAAACCCATGATTCCCAAATATGCTAAGTCGGCTTAAGTTCTATTAGAAAATGTATCCATCCGCTTAAAAGCCATTAAGGGAAGCTTACAAATTCCTTTCCAACATTAACAGAGGCAAACAAATACGGCAAGATGCAAATTTGACTTTACCACGACCTTTGAATGAGATAAAACAGTTATGACTTGAATTACATGATTAATTATAATCAAGAAGGTTTTGATGCACGCATCTGTGTGAATCAAACAATGAGTATAGCTTAAAAATTATTGGTCTTTAAATTAGCTACTCTAAATAATTGTAATTCGTTGCAATCATGTAGATAGTTAAGGTTTAAACTGTTTTGAACAAGTCTATATAAAGCGTAAGCTCTATTTTATACAGGTTATTATTATAAGTTAACGTCGTTATTTAATGCAATTGTTGTAAATCTAAAGTGAAATTAGGAATTAACAATAACGGTAAGTAGTTGAAACTTACAATTGCGTACAGACATTTACGGTTTTAACTTAAACTGTTTGAACATGTAAATGTATGGAGTAAGTATACACAGTTAATGTAATAAGTGTAATTTTATACTGGTTATCAAAGCTAGTTTTAGGCAAATAAATATGTACTTGTAATAATTTCAAGTTAAAAAATGCTCAAACGGACAGTTGTAAATCACTCTAGGTTAAAGCTAGTACCACATGATAAATGCGAGTAGCTGTTTTACTTCCTTTTACTACTATAAAGGAAGTATTGGATTCACCCCAAAAATTCGAAATTGAGTTTTCAACAGATCTTCACGTTTTAGAGTCCCCTGATCCCAAAAAACATATTTTTTTTCATTGGTCTGTCTGTCTGTCTGTCTGTGTGTCTGTGTGTCTGTCTGTGTGTGTGTCTGTGAACAGAATATCTCAAAAACGAAAAGAGGTATGGCATTGAAACTTCATATATAAGTTTTGTGTACTATGTAGATGAGACAGCAAGCTTTTGAAGAAAATCGCATAACCGGAAGTAGGTGTTTACTCTTGTGATTTTTCAGTTTTTTTCGATTTTTTCAAAAACGGCTCTAACGATTTTTTTTAAACTTTACATTTTTCTTACATTTTTAATATGTATTGATGTGAGATAGGTGATTTTCCAGTTGAATACTTCTAAAGTGGGTTTCTTTTGTGTTTTTTTCTATTTTTTTTATTAACTCCTATTTTAAATAAAACACCCGGTATATTATTACATTTTTGAATTCACCTTAAAATTCTAGAGAAAATTTGTCTCTTAAACTAACACTCGATTTTGTACCGTTTTTGTAGAATTTGTAAATTTTGAAAATTTTTAACAAATGGTTAAAAATTAAAAATTAAATTTTTGACTAATTATAAGATCACTGTAAAAGGAAGTTGTGTGAGTGTATCACACCAGATTTTTACATTAATAGAAGTATTAAAAGCAATTCAACTTCAATTAGCTATTGTAAGTAGTACAAATTACTGAACATGAAACTTACAATACAGTGTAACTGATAGCTTGAGTTTCTATTTATGTAAATCTATGCAAGGATTTTCAGATCCAATCATATAAATATTGTTCGTGTTATTATTTGCTCACTAAAGCGCAGGTTACTGAATTATAATTAGCCTTGAATATTTCTGGTTTTAAACATTCTTTTACTAACTAATTTAATAAAATTTAGTTATTTACAGAAAATATGTATTGTGTTATAAATTTGTTCACACTAACAAAATGACCACATTGCTCCTTATAATATATACAGACCATATGAATATTTAAATTCCGAATCATGGCCCTAAAGCACTTGACAAACATATAATTCAAAATCTTTCAGACTCTTAGTTGCTTTAAATGCCAATGAGGTTTTCCAAATTCGGCAATATCTTGACACAATAAATTAAAATATAAACGGTGCTCACGCTTATCAAATTATCGATGGCGCACGTGCTCTCGAGAGATCAGGCAAAAGAAATATTCAGGAATTTCAGCTTCCAGTTAAATTGGTTCTGGAACACCTGAACTCCAAAAATAGAACTCACGTATGCTGTTAGCATTTTTTACCAAATAATTCATGGTTGGGGCGTTCTACAAATAAGCTTACGAGGATAAATCGGACAGCCTGTCTTAGCACTAAAAACGAAACGTTCAAAATAATGCATCCAGTTTAACATTTTCACTAGTGGCTATATTTTTTGTATTTGAAATGTGACCAAGAGGAAGTGTTTTATTAAAAACGAAAGACGGTGAAATGCAACTTTAAAGAACAGTGACTTCTGAATGAAGACCTAGATTAAACAAATTAAAAATTACTGGGGAGGTTATTCGCACCCTGCTACATTTCCAGTAAAATAAGCTAAGTTCTCCTAGTTAATTTTTAATTTAATAAGTTAATTGCTGAATACGGAAATAAATGTTTCTTCCGAAACAAAACAAAGAAATAGCATGATTATTGAAGCGCCACAAATTTTTTTCAAGATAATATCATTATTTTATCTAAGGACCAACGCTCTTCCTTTAAAAGCAGATCAGGTGGGGTTCAGCGTTCACAAGCAAATACCTCTGGCCTTTTCCGGCATGGGCATATGTCAGTAGGTTATGTTCCTACAAGCAGCTCGACGGCCAAGCACAACACGTAAAGAGGGCCGTTCGACGTAAACTGCACGAACTCAATCCGGACGTTAGCACATGCAAACGTGCACCCCTGACACACCTGGATGTCATTAAGAGCCTGTGAGACAAAAAGAGTGCCAATGGGAGCTGTTACTCCCGCAGACTCAGCACACTCGAGTTGAACAGCGTCAGGGAATAAAAGGACATTAAGGACCTCCTGTATCTCTAAGGTTCACAAGTTCTGCTTATGTAGGAGATTTAAGAAAAATAAGGAGCCCCGTTTCTTAACTCGTCGGCTCGGCTAATAGCACTTCCCACGATTCGTGTTTTCGAAATATATCTACAGAAATCCAATAGACTTGAAATACTGTTTTCAACGAATGAAGCCTACCTGAGTACGCCTAATTGTTCCTAATGTGGCCTATTTTTAGAAACCACACCTTAACGAATCGAAATCTGCGGCTGTAAGTACGTCTAAGTGGTCTAAAGAGGTTTAAAAATGGATCTTGACGAGCGGTGTGGTCTCTTAGCAGACTCGAACACCTGACGTTGCTCAAATATTGTGAGTTGCTCTACAGTCTACATCGACGGAATATCAACCGAATGACCTCGATTTCAAATTAAATATTTCCCACAATTCTTGCCAGCCAGTTAAATTTAGATGTAAAATGCAGCATGTTTCGAGCGTGTCCTTAAGGATGTACGATATAGGTTCGATATTCGTCTGAAAATTTTTGAAACGCATATACGGGCAAGTATACCAAGTAGAATGTGTGTTACGGCTTTGTTAGTATACAACTGGTACTAAATGCGATGATTATAAAAAGTGCAGTTTAGATACAACTGAAACTCAAAATCAGCTTCAGCATTGAGTACTGATAAAGCAACCAAATCACTTCCAGTTGGATTTTTTATATTATATGACTTCGATGAACTGCTTAATAAACATTTCCTTTTGAAATACTAGCAAAAAGTGAAAACTCGATCTCGTAGCAGCCCATTATGGAATTTTTAAAAATTAAAACTTCGATGGAGCCACATATATTCTGCCCATTCGCAATTTTCTATGTTTCTGATATTTCAGATTGTAGTTTTTATGGCTGCGAGTCAGCATTTCCTGCCCAGAGATTGATTTGTACATAAAAAATTGCAGAACATGATTAGCTAGCCTCGAACCTATATCAGCAGGGATAAGGTCAAACTGTGGGTTCTTAAAATTGTAATATCGTAAAACAAGATTAGTTTTCGCGGGATGACTAAGATACAGAATGGTCATTTGTTTTCAAACAGAAGTTTGCGATATACAAAAAACGGTTACAGTATGAATTTTGAACCGTACGTTACCAACAAGGTGATCACAAATTTCCATTTGAAATCGTACCTTCAAATAGAATTTCAAGAATTGTCATACCCAGCAATTAATTTGTATTAAATAATATGTGACAACCTTAACAAGAAGAAATTCCGTTTGTTCAAATGTCATTACAATTCGTAGGACTGTTAATAGGTACACTTCACCCTTCCTACCTGCTGTAAGTCGTTACCCTCAAATCTTCCCCGCCCACTTCTCTTAAAATCGTTATTTTTGTGATAGCTTTGTACAGTAAAAGGCAGCTCATCGTTTCGATCCTAAACAAAATTCATTCAACTGATCGCTTTGATCCGTAGAAGACATACCAACGCCTTAAGTAGTTGAATGCAAGTGCATATCGATTATTTCCTTTTATACAGCCCACAGAATTATTTATTCTACACTTATTTGTCAATTAACTAGCAACTTGTGCGCACTAATTCCCGCCCTTTTTTGTTGATCCCTTTTCTGAACTGTAAATTGGGTCAACTAAATTTCAGATTTGGGCTGATGTTACATTATGTTTATATTGAGCCACAACCCCACAACAAACTAGATCTGGAATTTATTTGCTAACGGAATTATAATTTAGCCACTCCTTTGGCTATATATATCACTGCCAAATTTTTGAGTATACGTTGTTAAATATGTTTATCCCTTTCATCATTTTTCCTAAGAATTCATCACTCTCAGCGGTAGTGTTTATAGCTTCAACGATTTCGTGGTATTGACTGTTGTGTAATATGTACACTTGGTTCTTCCCTACATTCTGGAAAATTCCTCTCCTCGTTACTCTCGCCCCTGTTTATATTTCCTTTAATTTTATCGATTTGGGGCATTCTTCGTAGATATGGGTGTTTGTTTATAATCCATAAGGTTTTCTATTTTGGAATTTGTTATCGTTTAATTAAGACATTTAAATTTTTTAATAATTAGTGAATGTGCAATTTGTTACATATAAATAAACCACTCTAATGACATAGCTCACACACCACCAGTTTAGATGTAGGAGTAAACGGCCACTGAGACTGACGGGTATGGGGTGATTCAAAGGTGCAATCTGCGAACAACGACAGCGCCTGCGTCCTGCATTGACGCAATAGTAAAAACATCGCCGGAATGGATAGGTCATTACACAATTAGAATTCGTTAACCACTACTTAAGGTGGGTGATGCATGGCATGTTATTCACGAGCCGCCGTCGAAACAGATGAATCACTGAGACCAGCGCGCGCACGCGACTTTCTATTGCCTTGTGCATTTACGCTTGTGCGTCTGCGTAGTAGATCGTCAGCATAAATGCGTGGCAGAAACAGCTGTCCGCTTGGTAGTATTGTTTCTTTTGCAAAAAAAATATAAATATCTGTTGTTCTTTTATGTGCAAGCAAATAAGCTTTTAATTTTAGTATATTTTTGGAGCTAACATTTACAGCTCAGCACCAATACAGGGTCAACTTCTGGGTTCCTTGCAACGAGGGCTTTCTGTACTGCCGAGCCGAGGTTAACAAAAAACAAGATATATCATTGCTATTGAGCTAGCTGGTAATAAAAGAGTAATATTAATTTTTAAAAATCGAGAAGCTCGAACTGCCGTTGAAACTTAGTGCTCAATGCGTTGGGATCGAACAGTTCCATCACAACTAGAGTTGCAAAACAAACATTTTTTTACCATCATAATACAAGTACATAATTACTACAGTTAAATGGCAACACTATTTTCTTTCTACTTCAAGGCTCTCATCTGCGGTGTTTTTTACTGAAAAAAAAAAAACAAAGTGAAAAAAAACATCAGCTCGGTATGTTTTTCCCTCATAACACAGCAGAACAACTTTTTTTAATTACAACACTAGTCACAACTTTTAAATTTCGGTTGATTTCCATATTTGGAACATAGGAGGGCGCGTTGCCTATCCCACGAAGCGTTTTAGATTGAAATTACTATAGAATTTCAAGATTCGAATTGGCTGCAGACGCAGAGCTCCATAACTGTACTCCATAGCATCAGATGGGTTGTAGTACTACATTATGCAGTAGTAGCTTGTTGCGGATGGAAAGTTTGGAATTGCCACTTAACAGCCAGTGGAACTTACTACACTTCATGCCTAGTTGCTTTCGTTGGTCGATATGTGGGTTTTTTATGTTAAGCCCTTGAGATAGCATGATTTTTCTCTGCTCGAAAAAAACCCACTGGATTTGTCGGGTAAAACCCACTTGATAAAAACTCGCGGGTTTTAGGCTGAATGTGGATTTTACAAAAATTGACTAACAAAGGCTGTAAATGGCATCAAATCTTCCATTTATAACAATTTCAATCATTTTTAAACTGGCATATCATTGAATGAGGAAATCCTCTTGAAGGAAGTCTCTCAGAATCAATTGACAATAGAAACTTCTAACATAATTTAACATACTTTGAGTATACGTATAACCCCATTTACATGATTTACATATCTAAAGAATGTTAATTTCTATTTTTGTAGGTAAATTGCGAATTACCCAAGTATGTAACTTTTACCTAAAAATAATGCAAAAACGGAGAATTTATCTAAAGCCCAAAAACCCCGAAAACCCTCAAAAACTAAGTGGGCAGATAATTTTTGAAAAATAACCTGGGTTTTTGCGAAGAGCATCGGGCCTAAAACGCTCCCTTGTGGCACGCCCGATTTGATGGGGTGCAAGTCTTTTACTTCGGCTTCATGCTTTACCTGAACATATAGTTCTGCTAAAGATTTGAAGATAATACTATAATACTGGCGGGAAAGATACCCTTTTGTCTTAGCAATAGATGTTCATGCTTTTCATCGAGGAAGATAGCGGAGCAATAGCTTTTCCTTCGAATGCAAGTTCATTGTTTAACACGCGATAATTATCCATACTAAAGCCGTACTGGTGGTCGGAGGTAATTTCTTTGTAAAGAGAATAGGAGAGAGCCGTTTCAGGAGCAGCTCTTCAAATAGTCTGGGGATTATTGGCGACAGCCTAATGGATCTGTAAGATTTAGTGCTATTTGGTGATTTGCTAGACGTCTGGATTAGATTACTCAGAATGATCTTTCATTGAGCTGGTAAAGTACAAAGGGTGGCGTTAAAGATAACAGTGATCACATTAAATTCTACAGTTTGTAGCTCGAACCGGGTGCTTTTTTATTGTTTAGATTTTTTAAATAATTTATTTCACTTCCCCGCGAGGGAAAGATCTGACTGGAAATGAAAGCTGGTGTATTGCTTCTAGGAGTCGTGGTCACTATGTGCCCATGTACTATTGCCCTTCCTTATTGAGGGTATTTGCCGTTCAGATTGGTTAAACCAAACATTATCTACAATGTCACTCCATCCAAGCGTAGTTGGGAAGATCGGTTGTTTATGACAGATTAGTTCTGTAGGCTCCCTAGTAGGTTAATTTACTCTGCGCTTCAAGTGACCTACTGTTTGGCATATTCTTGGTAGCCGTCTTTTGTGGTAAATTTTTTACTTTATCACTATTGGGCAGTTACTGTATCTATTTTCATCAAGGCGTTCGGCTGTTGCTTTATTAACAGTCTTATGAATTACTTTAATAAAATATTCAACTGCGTCTTCGAGAGCGGATGGCCGAGCACTTAACATGCTTGCGTCTCAGGCCTAACAAGCGAAGTCTTCCTCAGTTTCGATCAAGGCTAGCTACCCAGATCACGAGCAAAGAGGGCTCATTTAATCACGACGTTGTGGTTAAAACAGGCCATTGGCCTAACACAAAAGGAAGAAGAAAAAGCTGCACTAATAAAGGCGATGATTGAGACATTATTTGCTGATAAGTAGCCTGATGGTATGCCTTTTACTACAAAAAAAGTCGAGTAATAGAAGATTTTGGCTCTGTCTGTTGGCCAGTACGTAGGTTGGAATGTTGACATATAGCTGAAGTAATTTTTCCACCACCAATTTTAGAATTTTCGCACGTGAAGTAGTAAGACGTGATCCTCATTCACTTCGCTGCGCTTAGATGGAAGTGTTCCTGAAGTCCCTTACCGTTTAGGCGGCATGACGGGCAGCAAACTGCAAAAATGCTTCCCAAGAAATTTATATTATATTTCCGTAGTGGATGTTTTATGATAACGGCTAAACCTTCCCGAGTTGCTTCACGTAGATGATTTGTGTTGTACAACAGGTACTCAGGTAATTAATATTATTCGTCTAAATTTCATTAAGACTCGATTTTTATTACCCTCAGCTAAGTTGATGGAAGTATTGTAATCGTTTTCTCAATTCAGTCTGTCTGTCGGTATGTTCGTCTGTTGGCGGTCTAGTTCAAAAACTATTTGTTGGGGAAAGACGATACTTGACATGCGGATTAGATGTTTACCTATCTCGAAACCGAATATACTTTCGGTCAAACATATACAGGTTGAGCACTATAAAAAATAACCGCACACATACATGGTGAGCATCATAAAAGGGGCAGAAATGTGCAGCGAACGCCGCGTACAGCATTAGGGAGGACCGAAAGGTTCAGCGATCGATGCGAACCGCACCTGAGAAACCCTTTACACAAGAAATGTGATTTACATTAGTTTTTATTATGTAATTTCTTTGTTTTCCTCCAAGAGGTCGGTATCTATCAAACATTTACTTTTACTGAAAATCGAATTTCTTTAAACAAGCTATTCTTCTCATATGTTACCTAAAAACGTATTGTTCTGTATTCATTCGCTGTTTTTCGCATTTCTCCGAACCAGGAATTTTTCTAAAATTGAAACAATTTCAAAATAGAAAACAGGGATAGTTAGAGAGGAAGCACAAGACCAAATTTACAGGTGGCGGTCAAAAAAGCAAGCTAAGAACACTCCACAATCACCCAGTCGTGCCAGTATCTCAATTGATGGAGCTAAACAACTTTTGGGTAATTAAGCTTAATATAAACAAAGAATGAAATATGTCCCTTTTAACGTAATTTACGACCACGCTCCTTGAACAATAATTAAGCACCCAGCCTTTTGACAACTCAGATCAAAACGGGGACAAGTTTCAGTTGGCTGAGGACTAGCTCGTTCGAACTATCGTTTTTTATGCAAAAACGTACTGCTACGTTCGTCCGGAATAAATTCTGTCCACTTGGTATCCGGGAAATCGGGTGGTTAGGAAAAGACGAATGGTCTGCCAGAAGGGCGAGTTCTTAATTTTCGGCCGGCAGCTTTGCGGCGCGGGTAAATATTAAATCTTTATACCTATCAAGCAATTTACCTCCCATTTATAACATAAACAGTCGTCTCTCGAAGTAATCATCTGAAACGCGACTCGGCGGCGTCAGCAATAAACCTTCACGGATGCGGCCGTCAATTTATCAACTGGTGAAGTTGAGGCTCCCGCCCGCTCCACCACACATGCGAGATGTAGACGTAAATGCCACCTGATTTTAATTAGGGTAATTGTAACGCGTTAAGTGAATTTATTTGCCAGGCAAATTATTGCCCGGGGCTGCCAATTGGTGCATTCGGATGCTTAAGTTGTCTGCGAAATCGTCTTGGCAACTTCGCCGCGTGATTTATGGAAAGGTGAGTGAGTTAGTGCAGGAGGATGCGCGGCATAAACAGAACTTATTGCGTTGTTTACATTCGAATATGACCGCTTTTATGTACGCACCTACTACACTACACGTTCATTAATTGTGCGGTTGCGAGCCGAACCGCTGAACGGTCTTCCATTGTTGTAGAGGCCTCCACAACGTGAGCCATAGCAACCCACGCAGGGGAACAGTTCCTAGCAGATTACATGAAACGGGATGATTTTGGATAACTGTTCTAAAAAGTCCTTGAAATTCGAGACCATATAGCATTACGATTACCGTGATGATCAGTATATTCTTATTGCATTACTGCAAGGTATATATTTACCCCGTTTTTCCAATCATTGCTATTGCCCTCAGAGTCATCCCATACATCTCTTAACATTGTTCTTTCATTACCAACCCACAAGCAACAACAGTTTCTATTAGATTTCAAAAATTGGAATTACTTTGCCTGATTTGGATAAATATTTCTTCACGAATTTTCTGAACTCGATATCATATTGCAATAAGATTACCATGGTCATCAGTATGATGGTAATATATCTACTGTAAGGTATGGATTTCTACCCTTTTCCCAATCATTTCTGTTCTCTTTTGTCTCTTCAGCCATATCCCATATTCGAGTATATCTTAACATCATTATTTCACCATAACAATTTCCACCAGATTACCTTAAATGGAAAATCTGACTTAATTTAAACACCAGCATGTTCGTATTATATCTACTGCAAGGTATAAATATACACTTTTTTCCAATCACGTCTATCGTGTTCAGCTTCATACAATATATTTCTCCACATTTTTCGTTCATTCCCAATGCACAAACAACAGTTTGTATCAGAATTCAAAATAGGAATTATCTTGGCTGATTTGAAAAAATCTCTTTTCAGTTTTCCGAACTCGAGATTATATTGCATTATGATTACCATGGTTATCAGTACGTTCTTATTACATCTACTGTAAGGTATGGAGTCTACCTTTTGCCCAGTAATTACTGTGTTCTTTTGTCTCTTCATCATCATCTCACATATATCTTAACATTATTATTTCATCATAACAATTTCCACCAGATTACCTTAAAAGAAAAATCTGAGTTAATTTAAACAGACCTCTTCTTCGTATTACATCTACTGCAAGGTATAGATATACATTTTTCTCCGATCACACCTATCGTGTTCAGCTTCATACAATATATTTCTCAACATTTTTCGTTCATTACCAATGCACGAACAACAACAGTTTGTATCAGAATTCAAAATAGGAATTATCTTGGCCAATTTGGAAAAATTTCTCTTCAGTTTTTCGAACTCGAGATCATATTGCATTATGATTACCGTGGTTATCAGTACGTTCTTATTACATCTTCTGTAAGGTATTGATTCTACCATTTACCCAGTAATTTCTGTTCTCTTTCGTCTCTTCAGCATCATCTCACATATATGTTAATATAATTCCTTCACCAAAACAGTTTCCACCAGATCATCTTAAATGGAAAATCTTAGTTAATTTATACTGACCACTTCTCGGGATTCTCTCAAAAATCATCAAGAGAAAATCAGAACGATCATAGTACATTTTACTGCAAGGTATAGAGAAATCCTTTCGTTCCAATCAATCACTTCTACCGTTTTCAGTTTCATTGCATAATATCTCTTAACATTGTTCTTTCATTACACTTTCTATCGGTTTACAAGAATATGAATTATCTTGACTAATTCTAATAAATCTTTCTTCAGCAGTTTTCCCAAGTCGAGATCATGGTTACCATAATCATAAGTATTTTCGTTATACATCTAACGGATATGATTCTATTTTAAATCATTCCAGTTTTCTTTTTTTTTATTTCAGCCGACACACAATGATAGCTTCCAACACATTACTTGAAACGGAAAAATCTTCATTAATTTAAAAGCATGCGTCTTCTCAGAATTTTACCACAGTTTAGAAGCAGATTGCATTATGACTACCATGGTCGTCAGTATGTTATTATTACATCATCAACTGTAAAGTATGGATTTCAAGTTTTTCAATAATTTCTGTTCTCTGCTGTTCACTTCGTCCTCATCGCATGAACGTCTTAATATAGTTTTTTTAATTATAACCTGCTGCACACTATACTTCCATAATGTAGACAAATCCCATTTTGGGAGTCTTTCAAAACTGATGGAGAAATTATGAATGCCACCGTTTTCCTAGATAATCTACTATAAGGCATAGATCTTTCTTTTTCTTCCAGTCGTTTCTGTTCAATAATCTTCTCGCTGGAATCACATCCCGTATTTCCCTTATTGTCGTTCATTCATTAGGCATGAGAATGTAATACAAAACCTCTTGATTTTGATTTCCAACCCATGAGCTTACACGAGCCCATATGTCGTCATGCATGCCAGAAACATGATGTGTCAATTTCTTTTTCTTTATAGAATTGACTTCGTATCGTGTTACAATTACTGCTTTTATGTACGCACCTAGTACACTCACTACACTTTAACTAAGTGTGTGGTTGAGAGCCGAATAGAAGCTTCAACCACCCGATCCAGTAACATTATCTACCAGATTACAAGAAATGGAAAGATCTTGGCTCATTTGAACATATGACTACCACGATAATAATCTTCGTATTGGGTCTATTGCAGGTTATAAATCACGTCTTTTCTTCCAGACATTTCTTTCTCTACCATTTTTGCTTGACCTCGTCCTCCATATCTCTTAGTATCAATGGATAAAATGTTAGAGATTGGGTAGAGAAAAGGAATTAACAATGGTCTCATTTCTCTAACCGCTTGTGTCATCCTTCGATTACATATTATCTTTGGCTTCCAATTCAAAAGTTTGTGGGTATGTCCATTAGCATTTAAAACTATACAAGCAAACGGCGCGCTACGCGCACATGAAATAGGATACGCGAAAGGTCACGCTCCGAGCCGAGCGCTCAGATAAGAAAAACAAAACCTAAACAAATATAAACATCTGTGAAGCCGGAACGTGAGATGTGCCACGGACTCACGGACACACATCAAGGAAAATTATATTATAGATGATTTCCTTTGGTTTCGTATTTAACGTTACTCTTTTTGTTGCGGCAGTTATCATTTAATATAGTTCTAAATACATCAAAAAGATACACTATGATTCGACACATGCCATAAGAAAAAGAGATACTTATTAGAGAATAAAGGGCTATGGAAGAAAAATGCATTTGAAAAATGACGTTATACAGGGTGTCCCAGAACTGCCTCCCCACCGATTAGTCATAGATTTCTTAGGTTATAATAAATCGAGTAAACCTAATATACCTTAGTACAAAGTTCTTCCAGTAAAAAGTTATAGGGCCTTGAATTCAATTTTTTCTTTTTTCCTTTTATGTTAATTTTATGTTAATTTATGGACAAGATAACTGAGGAAGTAAAACAAGAAAGCCAATGATACAGGATGAGTAATCAAGAGCTGAAAATAGTATGCTACGCCGACGATGCAGTAATAATGGCAGAAACAGAAAATGATCTTCAACACCTGTTAAATAAATACAAACTAGCCGCAGAAAAATATAACATGAGCATATCACTCGAAAAAACAAAATGTCTCACTATATCAAGAGAGCCCCTAAGATGCAAATTGGTCATTGACAACATCCCTATTGAATAGGTTATGAAATTTTCATATCTAGGAGTCGAATTATCCAGCTACACAGACCTTTACCAAGAAGTCTTCAAACAGACTAGTAAAGCGGCCTCGATTTCAGGTGCCATAATGTCATATGGAATAACAAAGACATGAACGTCGAAAGTAAAGTTCGTATATATAAAACATGCATTAGACCAATTATGACAAACGCAGCAGAAACAAGAGCCGACACATGTAAAACAAAAAATCAGGGGACTCTAAAACGTGAAGATCTGTTGAAAACTCAATTTCGAATTTTTGGGGTGAATCCAATACTTCCTTTATTGTAAAAGGAAGTAAAAATAATACAGTGCCTCCTAGAGCTACGATAAAGGGTATGTTGGTAACGATAAAAGGTATGTGGTATATAACACCAAAAAATATTTAAAAAAATAAAAGTAGGCCGATTTATCTGAAAATTGAAAGTCTGCCATTACTCTTAATTCTAAATAACTTTTCTTAATACTTTTTTTGTTATCTCTTCTAATAAAGGTAGTTTCCTCTTGGACATTTTTTAAAAATCGATTTTAAAAACACCCTGTATATTAATTAATTTGCTTGATTTTCTCAAAATCTTGGATTAAGAACAAGCAGGAGCGATTCCTAGAATATTAACATCTAACTCGATTTTTTTTTGTCATTTACACCTTTTGTGAACTCAATCCGCGGACACACTCTATATAACTTTGTTACTTATAACATTTATTTAAATTTTAGGTTATTATCCGAAATATAATTAAAAAGCCTAAAAATAAAGTACTATTAGTTCATAAGCGTAAAAGCAACCGTTTGCCTTAAAATTCCTATCAAAGTTTTGCGTTGTCATTAAGACGTGCAATTATCAAATAGCAATGATCACAAAAGCAATAAGTGATGATTGTGATCTAGTAAACGACAGTAATAAATCAATTAATGAGGTCAGTGATGGATAATAACTTAAAATTTAAATAAATATTATAAGTAACAAAGTTATAGCTAAAAGAGTTTTCAGATGTAGGTAAAGTGCCTCTTAGAGTGAAGTCTAGTGTATCAAACATTTTTTACTAGTGCAGTATATAATAGTGTCCCATGTACAATGTACACCTAAATTCAAATCGGTATCTTTACATTTGCGGATATTAACATAAAAGGAAACAAAATTGAGCTTCAAGGCCTTATAACTTCTTACTGTAGGGACTTTGTACTAAGGTATATTAGGTTTAATCGTTTTTTTTTTATAACCTAAAGAATCTATGACTAAGCGGTGGGGAGGCAGTTCTGGGACACCCTGTATACTACAAACAGTGATAGGCATATAACGCCAAATGTATACAGAAAAAAGTGGTAAAACACACTAAATAACTACTTTTATTTTTTGGCCGTCTACTCAAAACCGACTGTTTCGATTTTATTATTTGGCCATCGGCCAATGGTTATTTACGTCTAATAAAAATAGTCTTTGTGTTGAGTGCTACATGTTCCTTATGATTTTGTTTTTAATTTCATTAAAATTCTAACTTTTTCCAGGATACATCTCTATTGAATGTGCGACCGTTAGCACTCGTTTTTATATTTTTGTGGTAATTAATATATCATCCTATAATATGGAACTACAGCTTGCTGACAGTTAAAAAATAATAAAAAAAAGAAACAAACCCTCAAATACACCGTTCACCAGATGACATTAAGTCAGGGATACAAAAAAGAGAAGGTAGAAACTTGAAAGGTGGACTTGAAAATATTAAGAACTAGTTAGAGGACGGTAGACGAATAATTCATATATCTACATCAGTAATTAATAACTAGTAAAAAAAAACACAGTATATAATACTACAAAAATAACAATAAGTGGCATAACAAGACAACAAAAGAAAAAATATATAATTAGAAATTGATATACAAAATCAATTAAAAAACGTGTATCATTCTCTCTTAGACATATGTATAACGCTAGACATATAACAACGATATGATTTCAAATGAATCAATGAATGCCTACAGTTCAAAACGTCAAGACTTTGAAAACGCAGAAAAGAGAAAAAGACCTAAAACTCAAACGCTAGTAAAATCGACTACTCGCATATAGAAACCTCGGAATGAAATCCCTTAACGAACTAGTATTTCATGTATACATTTTTTTAGCAAGTTGTGTAAGATCGCATAAGTACCACATTATGAGACTACGCACATTTTAATGTGACTGGTCATCCATATTCAAAACGCAGACGGACACTTGAATTAAATGTAGAGCAGACGCGATAATGCAAATCTATTTCGAAAAATCGGCCTTGGAAGATTCCTAACCAAACGCAACATCTTATCGAACGCCTTGGATCTCCAGAATACAAACATTCTTTTTAGCAAAGTAGCAAGGATAGTGATAACACTAATTTCAGAACGATAAGGCGGAATCGCATTAATGATGCACAAACTGAGCTTTCCGGATACACTTAGTAAACAAGTCGATACTAAAATGGATAATTGCAGCTACTTCTGTCACTGTTAGTAAAGGCACTACTGACTTTTTTATGTATGAAATTATTTCTATTTACTATCTGTATTATGTACAATAAGAAAAATTTAAGGTACAGTTTAATAAAATGACATGAAAATAGCATGATAGTGACATTCCTTTAGATGTAACTCACTTGTTAGTTGCTGAACGCATGTTTGTAGGAAAATGTGATGTGAAGAGTAGGTATAACATTGGGCTTAATATAGGTACTCTCTTGAGGGGCTCCTGATTTAATTGGGCGCAGCTCAGTTATTTCTTGGCCATATATCACCTGGAAGTACCTTTCTTCTAGAAATGAGGTAAATGGTAGCAGTGTGAGCTTATACAAGAGTCCTTCGTGACACACTGCTGAAAGCTTGGCTGTAGTCGAGAAATGCTGCTGAGCAGTACTGCTTTTCTTCGAATGTTTGGTTAATGGCATCTACTATCCTGTGCACCTGTTCTATCGTTGAATGGCCCTTTATGAACTCGAACTGATGGTTGGGTATTAGATGCATATTTTCTGTAATAGGTTCTAGTATTTTAGCAAGTAGTTCCTCTAATAGTTTTCCTATGATGGGTAGCACTAGTGACTAGTGTAGTATAAACGAGATATTGCAATGGTTTAAAGCCCTGAATCTCACCTCTGTGAGCACTGCAAAGTAATGAATAATTCATAAAAGCTCAGAATGGGAGATGGTATCTAATTGCAATAAGTAAAATAAATCAGACTTGAAGTAGTAATCATATTTGCAAAGCAATGCCAGTAATAAATAAATTAATTTCATAACATAAGGGAAAAGGCAGAGCTCAAAACCGTAGAGAATGGATTCACACAATATTTAATTAATTTAAAATAATAAAGGGGATGGTGAAATGTCAAAGCCAATCCAATTAAGAATGAATCGATTATGAAAATAATTATTGCATGCTTGTCGAGTGTATTTGCAAGTCATAAGTCATTAATAAAAAGAATTCTCTTTGAGCGTATTATAATATGGTAATAAAGCAGAATGCTAAGAGAAAAGTGCAAGGAGCACAAATTATAACAGATCTAAGGCAATTAATAGCAAAAGGGATCATCAATATTCAAGATTAGTTGGAATCCAAACAGTGAATTGACTTAAAAGTGCAAAATGAAATGGACATTTATTTGAACACCAAAGTTATTAAAAAAGGAAGTGCGCGAAATGAATAACTAATCAGTGCAACTGATATGCGAAAGGACTGTTAAACGAGTGCAGTGCGAGAAATATCGAAAGACATTAATTACAAAATTACAGGACAATTTAGTAAATAAGTTACTATTGTAAAAGTTTTTAGATTTAAGCATTTTAATTGTAAAAACTACCTAAGTTGAATAAGTTCGAATATCCGTTTTATGAATTTGATGTGCATTTGTTTATAACAAACTTTAAAAAAATTAACAATTGAATAAATTATTGCTGACAGCTTGTTTTTGCATCTCCTATTAATTTAAGATTTTCACTATTAAATATAAAAATACATTAAAAATAATAGCACCATTGTGACGAGTAAAATTCAGTGCATCCGGGGAAATGAAGGCATAATTTTTCCTGAGTTTGTGAACTTTTCATCATCGGCTTCCGAGCGACCCTCGCACCAGAGATCCAGCTTCGTACCAGCAACTACAGGCATCGTGAGGGGATCCTAGGCACGAGACCACATCACCGGCAACCCCATCCAGCTCCTGCATGCACGGCACTTCATTCCAGGCGCCCCCGCAGAAGATTTGGCCCAGTTCGACCCTTCCGAGCATCGAGGCGCTGCCTGCGTCAAATTATAAGGTCAGTTTATGAAGCCAACTTAAATGCTACGGACGTGAAACTTACCGGACACATAAAGAAAGCTGCTCCGAAGCTGATTCCAGGCATTTCAAACCTTCAGTTAGCCTAGATCTGATAATTGGAAAAAGTAGAAGTGAGGTTATGATTCTGCAGCGTCGATTTGAGAAACAACGAAGTTGTGTTTTCGCTTAAAAACAAAAGACGAGCTACTGACGCTTCAATTAAGCGGGAGAATTTAAAATTACCTGTTAGATCTGCTCACTGAGTTGTTGTAATTAATATTGAAAAACACTGAACGACCAGCACTTGATAAATTTCATAACGTAAATTTGTGACAGATTAGCTCGAGTGAAGCATATTAGTGCATTTGACCTACGCTCCAGTGGCGTACGATTAAATTTCAAAAACTAACTGTGAACACATACCTTGAGTAAGAGCTCATGTCTGCCGTGAGGTTAGCCAACAAAATTTAGATTGCAGGTAGATTAAATCACAAGTAGGGGCTCACGATCATTTATTTAAACTTGAGTTACT
>OW679194.1:11423746-11584172 GCA_940337035.1 Agriotes lineatus | reverse complement strand
TAGAAAATGTACGGTTTTTTCGAATTTTAATGACTTTTAACTTAAACTACTATTCATGCTGAAAGGCGATCATAACTTTACTTTTTTCTCTTTTGTGTCTACTAATACACAGCAAGAGTAAAACATTGTCCCTGAATTAGGAAAAGTTGATTCTCTAATTAACATTTTTCATTTTCTACTTCTTCACGTCTTGCAACTATTTTTCAACTTAGCTTCGACGTTATTAATTGTGGGAGGTTTCATATTGTTAGTTGTTAATTGTGCTAATTATATAAGTGTAGAAGGAACCCGTGTGTCGAATAGGCCGATGGCACCACTTCAAACCCGACAAAATCACGTTTCTGAAAGAATTTCATAAGGCAGAACTTATTCGCCGGCCACACAATCAAAGTCCCTGAAACCAGATGATCCAGATGGCGTCCGACAAAGCAGCACTTGACACACTTTTATTTTCATCTGCGCGGAAGAAGCGAATGATATCACTTTGATGTTAGTTGTCGCACTAGCATCTCTCGAAATCGGCTTATTTATACGAATGATAACATCCAAGCGCCGTAAAATTAGTTCACTGTCACACTGAGTGACATTTACGGGCGCCATGCTTACCATATTTTTATTACAAAGTCTTTTGTTGCTGTTGCTCACACGAGCCCAATGCAAAAGGTGGTTTCGTTATCGGCCAATGTGCGCTTCCGGTCTGCGGTTTCGTATGGCATGCAGGTTCATTCCCATTATTACAATTAAAGACCAATGAAAATTAAGAAATAAGAAATAAAGAAAACCTGTAGGAGGATTCTTTAAATTTAGAGAAATAATTAGACGCGAAAAAAGAAGCGCGAAAATATCCTGCGGGGAATTGGCAGAAAGGTTATAAAGGCGTAAGTGTAATAAAAGGCAGAGGTGGAAAATAAACAAGTAGGACGCAAGCGTTTGGTCAAAGTATCTCAAATTGAAGTGGAAATATAGATTTTGTAACGTAAGAAAAATGTCCATATTCTAGTTTAAACGTTGAAAAATGTTCAAAATGTGGATGGTTTATAATGTAAAGGACGATTTCTACTATCTGCAATTTGTTCCTCATTTTATCAATTGCTTTAAAAAAAATTAATGTGTACCAGCTAGGGCCATAATTGATATCGGTTATATGCATTAAATTAATAACTGATTATTCGGTATAATGGCAGTTCACGAGGACTTGGCCATTAGCATATTTATCATGTTAGATATTCTAGAAATTAAATTGAGTGAACGTTCCTGATGCAGTTCAATAGCGCACAGGTTTTAATTTGCAAACGTTTGGCTCATGTTCCCCTGCTTTTATTTCCAATCGCAAAAGAAGTTTTTTTTATATACTGAACTTACGAACATGTTAAATTTGGAGAATTGTAAAACCCTAGCTTTCCCCACTCTCAGTTATCAGTCATCAGTGATCAGACTCAATTTGAGAGCTTTGAAAGACTAACAAACATTTTTTAATTTTTAGAACCGAAAAACGTTTTAAGAATGCAAGAAGCTGAACAGGTCCGATGTGATTTGATTAAAAAAAGTATTCTTCTGTCCTCAATAATAATCTCGCCATTCAGTTTGTGAACGCTATCTCCTTACTAAAAGAGGATTTAAATGATGGCATGAGTGTTCCAGATTTGACAAGTTTGCGAGATTATTTATGCATTGGTTTTATTCTGATTCTACATTCCATAATAGAAAGATCATTTAGCAAGTTGAAAATAATAAAACATTATTTAAGAAATTGTACGAGCTGAGATAGGCTACATGACCTTTCGGTTTTGTCAACTGAGCAAAAACCATCGTCTACGATGGACATAATAATCTTGTGGAAGAATTTGCTGTCAATGGGGCCAGAAAGATACATTTTTTATTTCTGATCAATTAATTTTCACGGCGTTTTACAGACATTAATGATACAAATAAATACTAAGTATTTGTTACCTATTTTAACGTGGGTTCTTAGGATTTTACCTGAATGTTATTTTATTTTACTAGTGTTATCTAGGTAGATATTTATTCATCAGTTTTCTTTGTATTTGAAGATTTTATTTAGTGTTATATTTTTAATTGATATTTTGTTTTTGTTTAGATATGCTAGTTATAAAATGTGTTAAATGTTTGGCATTATCTACTCTATTTCTGTTGGTTATAACAGGATGTTATTTTATTTTTTGTTAAACGTTTACTTGGTATACTAATTGTAAATATACAATTCATTAGGTATATAAATCTTTTACACGGGGGAGGGGCACATTTTTATATTTGCTTAGGGGCCCAAAGTGCTCTTGCACCGCCACTGTCTGTAACCCATCTTTGGACTGTGAAGTTTCCACCTCTGTGAAGTTAGCGCTACAAGTTCAATAACTGTTACTTTTTCAAGAGTTCCCGTTGCATAAAGAGTTCTAGAGTTCCTTGCTATTCTTAAAAATAGTTCTATGTATTCAACTTCACTTTTTCCTCGGACAAATACCACTATAACTCTTTTTCCGCCATACTTATTGAAAATTATCATAACACTTTTCGAAAGAACTCGTCGGGGTGTTACTAGAACCCCCATTAGAACTACCGGAACTTTAAAAAATTGCTTCCAATTCGTTTTATAAAAGTGCTAACACAAAAATACACTTGTGGTGCTAGCTTCATAGAGGTGAAGTCTCCTCTCTAATATTAGCTTCGTCTAATTTTTGTCTAGCGTTTTACGAATTAACCTAAAATATTTGTTCAGGTTGTTCCTTGTAGTGCCTGCATCATCGTCACATGCACAATTGTGATACCACGCTAACACCTGTGGTAGTCGTTAACTTCTAATAAATAAAAACTGTTCCTCGATTTCGACGGCCAAGACTAATCACCTACCCTTCCGCTCCTATCTGGTGCTAATCGGGAAGACCAACGACGACGAATGCGACTACGGCGAAGACTCCGCGAAACAGGTGTTGTCTTTCGATTTCGACAGGCAAGGCTAGCCACCTACCCGGATTAGGAGCAAAGAAGGCTTATAGAACCAGAACTTTATAAAACTAGAGAGACTTAGCATAAGAGGAGGAAGAAGAAGAATGTACATATTTTGTACTCGCCTTATAGCATTTATGATTTCTCATTTTATTAATTTAGTTAGTTCAGTCTTTTCCACGTTTTTGATTTGGAAATTGCTGCAGAAGTTACAATAGGAGGTATACTATACATCAAGGTAGCGAAGCGCAGTATTATAACCTGAGCGCATATTAGATACTGGCGCGCGGCGCGAAGTATCTAAAGCGCGAAGGTTATAAGACGATTCGCTACCGTGGTGTATATACTATTTTTTGCACTACCAAACGGCTTAATACCTATATTCCCAACAAATTTCGAAAATATTTTAGCTGTCAACCTGACAATACAGCTCTTTAAAACGTCAAAATTAAAATAGTCATATTTGGTAACTTAGCAATTTATTAGTTACCACGGTGAAAATTGTTTATTTTACTTTCTCTCCCGTGGTGGAGAAAATCAACTTCACGACCTAAAGATAGGTCAATAACGGTGTGTTCTGAGACTAGTAATGCAAAATAGTATATTACTTTACAAGGGATGTAGGTAAGACTGGTAAGAGTTACACTACCGAGGACCGTTTGATGCCTGAGTGAGCGAAGCGAACGAGGGTAGCAAGGTTCGAGGTAGTGTAAATCTTCCTACATCCTGTGTAAAGTACATATTTTTTTTCACTACCAATATTTCTTTTTGTAAAGTAAATGGTAGGTAATAACCTGGCTTAAAATTATGACATTTGCTAAATTATAGTAGCCATATAGCGCTGTGACGTTTTGTTTGACAGTTATAAATGCATTGTGAAAAAATCTTGGAAAAAAATGCGTGAGTCACGAACTCAAGAATCGCTTCTGGCGTTAGCCCTTGTTTTCGCCAGCTCTCGATTTCGTGTTCTCGAAATAGTTTCTTAGCTATCTCCTTTTGCTTTTCTTCGGCCTAAACTTTTTAATTACTATTTTATACCCATTTTCTCATACGTTCTCGCTAATCTCTGTACATTTCCCTCCACTTCTATTTTTTGGTTCTTAGGATTTTTTCGCATATTCGTTCTCCATTTTTCCTAATGCCCCGTTGAGGCCTGGATCTATTTTTCTTGCCCTTGTAACTGTTCGTCTTGCTTCATGAGATTCTTTCCTTGTTCCTGTTATTTGTTCTGGCCACCAGCAAATTGGTATCTTTTTTCCGCTGAGCTTCTTCGTAACAAACGTCCTATCCGCTGCTTTTTTAGTTACTTTTGTGTAGTTAATACCATTCAATTTGCCTTTTTTGTTTGTAATTTTTTTCACCAAGGTATTGTCTAAATTACTCCATCCTTGCTGTTTTTATTTTCTATCAGAAGGTCTTTAAACACTAATTAGTTAACTACTACCATATTAAGTATTCATGTGATTGTAATGTTTATTTTTTCTATGAATCAAAGCAATCAGTAAAAAAGACATGAATGCTATGCGGGAAGACCATATGTTAGCTTGCTTTTTATTAACTTGAATGTGTTTGTGAGTTACGTATATTATGTGTGTACTATTGCTATTACCGTGGCTTTTTGATGTGGTAAGTAGTTCTTTTGAAGTGATGAGCAATTTAAAAAAATCGTTTAGCTAAGTTTTTGATTGGACTTTACAGTTGGATGTTTTCTGCCCTCTTCTGACCACGATTCCATATTCTGAATTAATTCCCGCGGTTGTACAATTAGCGTGAGCGTCAGAAGCGGTAAAAATTCAAAAACAAGTGGCAATAAACCTGCAATTATTTTAGACGTTCGCGAGTAAACACTGAAAACAACCGTGAAACGAAGATAAATTACGTTTTGAAAAGATGAGTTTTTAGAGTTCATCGACGTGAAGTCGGTATGAATTTGTGAATACATCAAAGTCTAAAAAGCTCAAGCCCACTTTTCATTATCTCCTCTCCATCCCTTTCGATTCCAGTGCAAGTGGCGCCCTCCAGACGGCGCGCGGATGCGTCGCGAACGAGAAGGTGCAACGGAGAACATTTTTCACGAATTCTTTCCCCTCGTAATAACAAGTCGTCGGCAGTCGAGACAGACGAATGGAATAAGCGATTACTTACCATGAAAGGTGGGTTTTTAAGAAAATCGCTGTTTGCTGAAAACATGATGAGCCCAAGATAAATATTTTACGTGATGTTTACTCGAAATGGATTACCGCCGTACGTTAGGGTTTATAAGTCGCAATTTATTCCGCTCTTTATGAACTAACGTCACACAAACCGTAAAACGAACAAATAGGAGTGGGTGGACTCGTTCAGACCACTACCTTGCTTTTACTGCAGCTTTCCGCGAGTAAGTACATAAAGCTTGTTAAAACTTTCTCATTCGATGTGCGATACGGAGGCTGGTTTGGATGCAGGAAATGCGGTTTTCATAAACCCCTTTGTAGGAGAGCTTCCCTAAAATTCCGAACTTGTTAAGTAATCATCCACGTATCGTTGTGCTCCGCAAATACGCTCGAGAGCTTCTCGAGTCATGAATTACGGACAGTTGGCAGCGTGCACCTCTGCAGGACGCAGCAGCACGACTGACCTGCTAAGAGCTCCTCGGCGTCTAAAATATTATCTCCTGGCTCCTTTTATTATCTATGTATTTGCTGTGTTCTGCACTACGGCCGTTTGCTATGTTTGTCTAGCCTACATAGATTTCTGGCCGTTATTTATGGCCGCGCTGCGCCTGCACCGTTTATGCAAATTTATCTGCGTCCCGGTTGAAATTCGAATCCTGCTAAAAGTAACATGCATTTCCAGTCTTCAAATATCGCGAATATTGCAGAGATTTTCTGTAGTATTTTTACAGCAATTTTTAAATAGATTCCTAATTTATAATGGTCACTGACCAATCTTAACTGCATTAAAACATGGTTGAAATATGTATTCATTGTGCTCATTCGTATAAATAGGCATGACTGACGGTCCGTATAATTTTATTTATACAAAGTTTTATTTTCATTATAAAATTGGCCTCGGATGGTGCAATTATTATGGTTGTTATCCGTATGGTTTCAAATTTGTCTAAAAAGTAATTGAACTGCAGATGCATAATCGTAGGTGTCGGCTTTAATATGTTACCAGAGGAAACGGTCATGGACTGTCGCAGCTTTAGCTGATGAGCTTCACTGTTGAGACCCCACTGAGTAGATGTGCAGTTACAGGGCCGCCGCGTGTAGGTATGCAGGCTGTTCATCGCACAAGGGCGGCTAATCAAAGGGGCAGCATTTTAATTGATTATATGTACTGTAAAATTTTTACAATCGATTACTCCAATAAACGACCATATCTTCTAGGAACAGAGAATGTATAAGTTGTTAGTAATTAATACACTGCTAGTTCTGTAAAAAACGCCTCCTCCCATACGGGACGGAGACCGAAAATGCAAGCGTAAAGCAATCACAACAGGCTTATAGGATTTCTGTCATTTTCTTAATCTGGTAATTTTGAAAATTCCTTGAATATCAGTGCTCTTTATGGGTTATTTAGGACATGTCTTTATTACAATGCAGGTTTCTAGACAAACCGTGTAACTACGTAATACCAAGACTATTACTAAATACGAGTGCTTTAGAATTTTTCTTAATTAATTTTTACACTAGCTTGCAGAATTATGGCTAAACGGATTTATAAATAAGAAATTTTGAGTTTAGAAGTTCGTATAAATGCAATTAGAGATAGTGAAAAAGGATTATCTCAACAAAATTCAGTGACCAAGTCATTTATCAAAAACAAAAACACTTCATATTACTTTCCTTATTATTAGGTTCGCCCCAAATGTTATCATTTTAAATTCGTTGAACTTTTTCCATCGGTTTTGGTGAATGAATAATTAATAATAATTGTCAACTAACTTTTTAGTTTTCCGGTTTTGTCGAAGACTGTTAACCTAGCGATTTAGAACACGAGTACCTTTTTATCTTATTATTAAAATGGTAATATAGAAAAAATTAATATTAAAATATAAAATCATGATAAAACCAATACAAATATAATTCAATTATTCATCGAAAATAAAGAAAAAATAAAAAATTGTAAAGGGAACATTTTCGATTGTACTAATAGTGAAAAAATCGCCAACCGAAATTTCTTCAGATTTTCACGTTTCAGGATCCCTAGATGACAACAGGTTTTCTCAATTTCGTCTGTTGGCGATATAGCTCAAAAAATATTTGTTGGGAGAATACGATATTTGGCATGTGGATTATATCTCTATCTGTCTCGAAACCCAATATACTTTCGGTCAAATATATACAGGGTGAGCACCTTAAAAATTAAATGTTGGCTATTTTTGCTTTAACTGAAGGAATAGATAAAAGTAATAATTTGTACATACCTTAGGTTTTTGCCTTTAATGAAAATGAAACCCCACGGATACAGGGTAAATATCGTAAAATAGATAGAAATGTGCAGCGTTCAACGCGTCGCTTTTATACAGCCAGAAGTCACCCAATTGCACAATTTGAAGTCCCGACAATTGTGACCACGTGACCAATAATCAATACCAACACATTGATTGTCAAAAGTTTACCAAATTTCGTAAAATTTTCTACACCCTGTATACAATGTCTTGTGTTTGATATGCGATCAGAGCCGCCAATACATTTTAGATCTCTTAAAGCATTGTAAAGATTTACACTTGAAATTAAGTAACGATCAAAATCTCAGTTATATCGATATTGATGGCAATGCTTTTTTCGTCGAAATCTAAACCTCACAATGTTTTATAAAAAAGGCTTATCTTCTCACAATCTGTTGAACATGATACGTTTCTGAATATTTTAGTTTTTTTAAGAATTTATCTACCGTTATCAGTAGCTTTAAGTGAAAGGCGTTTTTCGATATTTAAAATAGTAACCCCAACCGTAACCTAAAAATCTTAATAGTTTCCTCTATAATACGGTATCTACACAAAACGATGCTGTGGTTAGTTTAGAGTTGGGTATGTAACTTAATTAAGAATTTTGTGGAATTAAAAGCACTAAGGGTACACATTTTGTGATTTATTTTAGGGGGGCGCGGGCGTCATTTAATCTATCATGCCTTAACTAAGTGAAAACGAGAACGTCCGTGTCGGGAGTCGAACACTCTTCCGAGCGCTCGAGTTTTCACTGTGGCCTGGACTGCAAACGGCGGGAGCGCTCGCCCATCTAGGCCCCTAATGATAAAAGTCCCTCAATCTTCTCAAATTAAAAATTCACTTGTCAACATGTAAAATCTTCTTTCGTTTTAAGAGGAGATTTAAAAATATGAAAATGGCTCAAGAATAAAGTACCTTAATCAAAATATATAAATATTTTATTTGGGAACGTTGTTTGGAATTATAAGAAAGTGTCAAATATGAAGTCACAGCCATCTAATCTGAAAAACAGTGGTTTTTATTATGTTGCTCTTGCCACCGTGTGTGTGTATTTCAGAAAATGAGATACTTCAAAGTTACTTATTATCGGATACGATATGGATGTACTGTCGAACTTAAGTTTTGCTTACTTAGCAACCAGAAAATTACGTTAATGGAAATTTATGTGTACTATTTAGCATTGTTTTCTTAAAAAACGCTGTTTTTATTAGAAAAATAATATACGGAACTGTTGTTTTTCTTGCACTTTTTGTGTTAGTGTCAGTTCTAAGCGAGCCTTTTTTAAATAACAGTAAAAAACAGCAAAGGTGAATATACTAGTGAACAATGAAACAATGGCGGTTACTCAAAGATAAGAGCCATCAAGTAAAAGGAAAATAGTGTTGTCATTTAACTCTTCTAATTACTTGTATTCAATGGTGAAAAAAACTGTTTTTTATTTGAAAAAAAAGCTTTCTGATAAAAACCGGTTTTTACAACTCTAGTAATATCATCGTGCCGAAAATTTGTTGCAAAAGGTCTAACCAAAAAAGAAAACACAGTGAATTAGACAATCTGATATCTGAACTAATATCAATTCTCAATTACAATACAATCCAATTTCTATTAAGGTAATCATTTAAATTGTAAAAATTGCAAGTAGTATAGGAATTCCTCTCGATCCAGTAGGAAAATCTGGCGCATTTCCTCTTAATCTTCCTCGTCTATTATTGGGGCAGGGTGGTCGATAGGTCGAATAAGCCTGACAAGCCGATCATATCTTACATAATCACTCGCTCTGGAATGTTGACCATTTCGATTAGCGATCGACAGACTTAGCAACGATGAAGTGGGCCGAAACTCGCTAATGAATGCCGCCGTCCAATTGACAACCCGCGTCGACGAAAATAGCCAGATACAAGCCCAGGATCGGCGTTTTAATCCGTGGAGACGAAAATTTCGTGAGTTGCCTCTGACAAATACGCTGCTTGTTTACCATTAGGAAATTCCTGGCCTAAATCGCTATCAAAGTAGTTTGTGATTAAAAGAATTGGTTGGATTCGTGAGGCGTTATCTGAATACGTGGGGCCACACCACAAAAAACTGTTAGAAAAGTGAACATTTCGAGAAAGATGCATTATCAATTTAATTAAAACATTTAAAATCCTAATTTAGCTATTGCTTTGTTGAAAATATCTTTTGAACATTGTATTAAGCTGCGGAGCTTGTATATTTACCGGCCCCCGCTTATATTATCTGACATGCAACAAGCTGCGCCGTCCCCCAATTTTTGTTAAATTGTTGTTCTATTCAGAGAGTGTGAGAGTGACACAGATAGAGGGGATTCAAATTAATTTTGTAGTTGACATGTTCTATAATTTTTCCAAATGATAAGATTTTGGGCATATTTTTGTTTCACAAATCTTACACTTTAAGCAGATTGGCTTATGAAACAGGTAAGTCCAGAAGAATAGACCTTTAAACGAACTATTAGCTCCACGAATGGGAGGCGGAAATATAAAAATTGGCTTCAAACCGCCCGTTGCCACCAGTACGTTGGGTCAGCAAATCATCGCGGTCGTAAATTACCTTCGGCTATCAGCGATTCGCGAATCGCAGCAAGTAAAAGCTATCAGACCACGTGGCCGATGTAAAAATAAACATATAAACACGTCGGGCGATAAGGCCACCTCGGTGGAATTGTTTATCGTAACAGCAGATCCATGCGTAATGTGTTTATCTGCGATGGATGTTCCGTGTACGTAGCGGCCATGTTGCTGCAGCACTTGACATGATTAATCGTTGTATTTCTGCTGCCATTAGCAGCCCTCACGGCCACTGCAGCTACCTCAACCGCTGCTGCTGCTAACCCGAGCACGGGCAAGACACCGATTTATAAGGAGTTTTGTCAGCCAGGACTTGCTGACTGCATGCAAGAAGCCACCTCGTCCACGCACCGGCGATTTCCAAAATTACAGGGAGGATATTTGCGATTAGTCCTGCTTTCTGCAAGGCTAAACAGCCATAACTGCATTACTTACTGTACATGCAGTAGAAATTGAATACTTTTTATATATAGATGGCTATTGTTATGTTTCACGCAGCCTGTATACATAGGGTGGCCACCTCTCAGATACATACCGATTTTGGTTTCTCTTTCTGTTAAGGTTAAAAATATTAAAATATTCTACTTTCCTGCTTTCTCTACTATAGTATCGAGCAAAAAAATGATCATACAATTTCACACGGAGACAGAAGCAAACATCAGAGAACTTCGAGCTGTTGTATCTATCTAGGATTCTATTTTCATAGATTGACGCTGAGCTTCCAAAGATCATCACAATAAGCTTGCTCTCTCTAATTATATTTTATTTTACCAATAATCAATGTTTCAGATTCAATAAAAACCTCTTTTCCTAATACATAATTTGAAAATGGCATGACAACTGAGAGTAGATGAACTAACTCTAGACATACATTTAGTAAATCATCGTAAAGACATATCAAAATTGACATCTTCGACAATTTCTAAATGTAGCTGAATGCGATTCAAAAGCTTTCGTCGGCTACCAAACTGAAAAAAAATATGTAACGTGCTACTACTTTTGTAACTATAATAATTCAGAAGGTAGCTAAATGTTTACTTCGTACATAGCTAAGCTAGTGTTTACGAAATTTAAATTTAGAAAGAAAATGATCGTTGATTATGCATAAATTTACAAAAAAAGGAAAATGAAAAAATAAAAGTTTAATATTATCACTCGCTTAATCAAATATACTATAGCCAAAATTCACTAAATTCTAAGTACTTATACATCATCGTTAATTTCTACGTCAAATAGGAAAAAAAGAGTGTTGGGCAAACTGAAATAGCACATAGTGGGTGTCCCAATCTCCCAATAGAAACTAGATTTTTAAATTGCGCGCTATTTCGAAACTGTCAAATCTAGAACACGATTGCAGAATACCTAAAATTGTATTATGAAAATAACCGGAATAGTTCCAAAACTCCATACAGTGAAAAATGCAATTAAAAAATATACGGTACCCTCCACTCCAGATAAACGCTCTTCGGTGCTTTCCAAGAATACTTCGACACTCAGCATCACTCCGTTTTCCTAGTACAATGAAATGTTATGTATTATAAAAATTGTCAATGCGCACTTCACTCTGCTTCACAGTTCAATGTTATGAATCAGTCTATTGCTATAAAAACTATTGATATGCGCCCTTCGGGGCTTTCCAAGAATACTTTGGCACCTTAGCTTCGCGTTTATTATCAAATTGAAGGTGTTATTAATGAGTGTATTTAAGAATCAGTTGAATGCTGTAAAAATGCTGTTCGTTATATCATGTAAAAAATAAAAAACAAAATTTTGTTAATGCTTAACCAAAACAAATTTATGACTGTCCACTTTTGACATTAGCCTGAAGATGGTTTAATACATAAGCCGAAACATGTAGCGCATGTAAAATATATGTTAATTTTATGAGGAAGACAGTGTTTCCTTTACAATAATTTACTGAATCACCTCATTGTGAGAATGGACCAGATCCTGAATTCAAAACAAATTTATTAATTATTACATTCCAATACAATTTTAACAAAAACAAAGATCAATTCATGAAATGAACTTAAATAGGTACTAAAAATTGGCAAAAGGATTTCAATTCAACTTTGTATGTGTTGTGTGCGATTCTTAAGAAACCGTTATGACAAAAAGACTTTTGAACAAGTTTAATTAAATTTAAAAAATATTTTTTGTAATAATCAGCATCATCATCGTCATCAGTAGATTTGCCCTATATAGTTACATGTGATTATTATTAAGAAAAATAACAACAACCGAACGTATACGGACATTTTGAAGGCTGGCAACTATTGTTGGGCTCGTGGCACATGGGTCACACCCATGGCACGTGGTTCACACCCATGGCACGTGGGTCACACCCATGGCACGTGGGTCACACGTGGGGACTTTTTGAATTAATGTCGGTATATCGAGACTTTGTTTTTTATTTATATGTCGGTTTAGCGAGGTTTTATTGTTGTATGAAAAAGATCAGAAAGTGCCATATCTGTGGATTTTTGCCTTCGACCATACCTCAAAAGTTGATGTTGCCTTCATTTTCGGACGACCTATCGTATGAAAACTATCCAAGACTTCAGGAAGGTTTCTGGCGACCGGAATCGTGTACACATACGAACATACGTACACCGCACAGCACGTTTAGGCACCCGCTAATACGAGGGAGGGATCTAGTGGGCTGGGGTCTTCACCAAAAGATCCGCATAGCCGAGGCGGAGATTTGGTGTAGTGGGTTCATTAGTCGGTTGACACGACATTTTTGAGATATTTGACTCAGTGGGGTTTTCGATATGAGGGAATTTCAATACTTCGCACACTTCGTGTGGAAGAAATTGGAAGAAACTGTTCGGTTGTAAATAAATAACCACCGATCCGTCAGCGTCTAACTTGTTCATTTAAAAATATTGTTGGGGTGACGGGTGAGTGAAATTGTTGAACAACAACTATAACATCAATTCACCGCCGTTCTCAGCAGTTGAGCATTTCCAAAAACTTCTTACAAATATGTTTAACTAAAGATTTACATTTACATGGTTATGCTTACGCTTGCGTCATGGACTTAAGCTAGCTGATGATTTGCAATGTTGTACGTTCATCGTGTGGTGTTCAAAATCATCTTGAGCCATGAAGCAAATTTTCAATTAAAGTGTATCATTATTATTCAAAACTGTAGCATTCGGGGAAGTGAAAATTTAAGCTCCGTTGAAGAATTACAGACATAAAAAGTGACTAGTGTAGATTTTGGAGTGTCGCGTCGGTGTGATTAGACAGTATTTTAGAAAATTACGGTCAATGGAAATCGCTATCGCTAAACTTTTATGATATTACCTGAATTTTACTTGGGAGACATCTGATTTGAACAGGATGGTGCTACCTGTCACACAAGCAATGACAGACATTGTTGCGAAAGAAGTTTCCTGAGCGCGTAATTTCGAGCAGAGGAAATGTGATTGTCCTTCCAGGTAGAATGATTTAACACCACTAGACTTTTCTTGTCAGGGGTTTTGTTGTATCAAAAATATATACCAACAATCTACAAACAGTTCAAGACTCCAATGGCTAAAAGATACCGTTGGTCAAGTTATTTTTGAAATTGAACCACAATTATGTGAACATGCCTTTGAAAATTTCGTCGAAAGAATTGATGTATGTCAGAGGAGCAAAGTTAAAATCAGTACAACTGAAAAAAAATTAAAAAGTATTCCTTATTCACCTAATTACTTTTTCAGTTGTTATTGGATACAAAATATAAAAATGATTATTTGCTCGATTCATTTCAAAATGAGTTTATTTAAGGTATGTACCATATGAAGGAATACGTTTATCCTTGGGAGGGCTGAGAGATTGATTTTGAAAAATTTATGTTGTCTGTAAAGATGGCATCAGTATTTTATATCTAACAAGGTTATATGAGTAATGTCGTGTTGACAAATGCAAACATTTCTGTTGAATACATAAAAATGTAATTACAGCAAATGTTCAGTAATAATGTATTAAGGCAAATGCTTTTGCCGGTAAAAATGTTTTACGAAAGTATTTTGTTTTGGCAATGTCACAAGACATTGCCAAAAAAACAACAAATCGTGAGTAAAACATTTGCCGAACAAAATCGTGAGCCCGAAATACATTTTGTGGACTATTTCCCAAATATGGGTTTAGTTTGACATTTATACTGATGCGCAATGACAGTTGAAATGACGTTTCTTAAATACCACCTTGATTAAAGCAACATATTTGGTGGTTGCCGTGGATGCAAGTGGCAAAAGAAACTGACAAAATCCCAAGGGAAAATTTCGATTTTTTGTCACTACAAAAACACACGATTGGTTGAATTTTGAAAAAGCATGGCTTTTCATTGGATAATAAGAGATGTGGGAAATAGTCAGTAATAATGTATTAAGGGCAAATGCTTTTGCCGGTAAAAATGTTTTACGAAAGTATTTTGTTTTGGAAATGTCACAAGACAAACTAACTTGATCAAATTCCCGAGCCGAAGGCGAGGGAATTTGTCAAAGTTAGTTTGTCGAGGGGCATTGCCAAAAAAACAACAAATCGTGAGTAAAACATTTGCCGAGCAAAATCATGAGCCCGTAATACATTGTGTGGACTATTTCCCAAATATCGGTTCATTTTGACATTTATACTGATGCGCAATGACAGTTTAAATGACGTTTCTTAAATACCACCTTGATTAAAGCAACATATTTGGTGGTTGCCGTGGATGCAAGTGGCAAAAGAAACTGACAAAATCCCAAGGGAAAATTTCGATTTTTTGCCACTACAAAAACACACGATTGGTTGAATTTTGAAAAAGCATGGCTTTTCATTGGATAATAAGAGATGTAGGAAATAGTCAAAATAATTTCCTCCCTTTTCCATAAGCAGCAATACTTTGTGTTCAATATTAAACATTCTCTAAAAGTTGATTAACTCTGAATTCTGATGAAACTGTATATGTTATATTATTAAGTACCTTACTCATCACTGCCAACAACCAGAGGATAAACATATTTGATCATATGGTACCTCGATTAAATTATGAATGTAATTATCATGTTTTTAAATATTGATTGGAAGTGTTGATATTAGGTCTTCTGGGATTGCAAAGTCAATAAACCACCATAAAAAGTATCGAACCCGATTCGATGAGATTCGAGAGTGATTACAAATTAAATCTAGATGAAAAGTTTCAACTGTAACTTTAATCTGTAATTATAAAGAATATATAATATTCAATTCTTATTGAAAGAGGGTAACATCTAATGAGAAGAAAACTAGAAGAAGAAAAGTTTAAAATGCATTTTAAGAACACAATTTAAACCTCAACGTTTGACTTTTCTAAAATGTTTAATTAAAAAATTACAAATGTACTGTATTATTTGGTTTTTTAGGTAAAAAATTAAGGGCACCAACTAAACATTTTAAATCGCACCTTATTCAAGTAACTTGTTGCAATCTATCGCACAGTATAGAAAGCACGTTCCATTAAAAGAACTAACGACAAAGAAATGTAAAAAAAGGTGTGAACTGCACAACAGGCATCTTACCAGAAGGACGATTTCAGGAAGTAATCGATTGCATTTTTACGTCTTCTTCTTCTTCTTCTACTTCTATTTAGACGGTAATCGTCTGTTCATTAACCATATCTTAAGCGCTTAAGCTATCGCTCCATATTTTTCTCGGTCTGTCTACGTCTCTTTTACCGGCTGGGGATTGGTCTCTTGCTATCTTTACTATTCTAGTGTTGTTCATTCTGTTGACGTGCAGGTTCCATTCGTTTCTTCTACTGTTTATCCATTCGCCAATAGGTTGAATATCGCACATTTCTCTGATGTATGTACTTCTGAATCTGTCTAGCCGAGTCTTATTCACAATTTTTCTGAGGACTGCCATTTCCATCGTTTTTAGGATTTGTTGCGTTTTTGACGTATCGCGTCTCGTTTCGGCACCATATGACATAATTCGCCTTAGAACACTTATAGATTCTAGTTTTGGTTTCGATATCTAAATACTTGTTTTTTCAAATTGAGTAATTAAGACATCCCGATATTCTACTGGCTTTTTGTGTCTGTTCTCTAACTTCGACTTGTGTCTTTACATAGCTGTTTATTTTGGTATCTAAGTAATTTATATTCATCACTTGTTCTATCATCCTATTGTCGATCGATAAATTGCACCGTATTGGTTCCTTTGCAATCACTATTGATTTGGTTTTGTGTACTGAAATTTCCATATTGTATAATTCACCCGTTGTTCTGCACTTGTACGTAAATACGTAAAGGGTGTTACGTCTTCTTCGGACCGAAGCGATAAGCTGATAAAATTTTGTTAGGTGTCGTACGATTCGAAACGATGAGCAGAATGCTGTACTGTACGATGCGTTCAGAATCTCCACAAAAGTGGCAAATTTGGGGAAAGTATGTAGAGGGATTGGAAGGGGCGGGAGGTTAACGATTCAAAGAAATTTTACAGCAGGTAGGAAGGGTAAAGTGCATTTCTTTGCAGTCCTATGAACTGCAATTACATCTAACATTATTGCCTTAATTAGATTTATAAATATAACATTCACTGCTACCAGAAATTGTTTCCTAGCATTGTGACAGAACTACCGAAACGTTTTTCAAAAATTTTACCAAATGTTTCCCATTCTCCCTACAATATAGTTCAAAATGTGAAAAATGCAATTAATCCCAAGGTGAACCAATAGAAAAAATCTCAACTGTCAAGAAAACAACTGAAAACTCTTTTAGTGCATTCGTAACTGAAAGTGAAGCCTGAAAAAACCCCGACCGATCCTTTGAAACTATTGTTAAAGCTAAACTTTTATAGTTACTCTTATGATAGTCTTCTTTTTTGTCTTTTCTCTTTTGTCTCATGGTGTCGATGCCTTAATCTAATTTCTATAAGTTTATGTATCCAGAACCAGACCCCTAAGTTGTGTTTCCAGCTTTCCTCTCTTCGCTGCTATCCCAAATATAGTTTGTCTCACAGATCTTTTCTCTAACGCCAAATGCGTTTACATTCTGGGACGAATTCTACGTACGTATAGTGATGCCGCTGAGACGAGAAAATCTTTGATCTCGTTTCGTCTCGAAATTCGATAGACATTTTTCGATCTTAAATTTTCAAAACGAGATTAATCAAATTCCCAAATATGCGAGACGAGATTAACCAAATTCTCGATCTCAAAAGCTTTCCAATGGTATTTTTGAAACCCACACAAAAACTTATCAAACTCGACATATTAATGATAATGCCGCCTACACGAGATAATGCTCGACATTTTTCGAACTTGAATATTCGAAGCAAGCGAGATGAATCAAATTCTCGAATATTCGTGACGAGATTAACTAAATTTTCGATCTCGAAGAATTATAGAACTTTGTTTGAATTTTTTATAAAACTGTCACAAGGTTTACCCTAAAATAACTGCAGCCTCAATTCAATATGCGCAATACATATTTAAGATTCGAGAATCGAGATTCTCGAATTCTAGATCGAGAATCGGCGTTCGAGAATTTCCGAGATCGGGATCGCGAATGGGCAAATGTCGTCTGGTCAGTCTTGGGGCAACACTACTTATGTAAAGAAGAAATTGCAGTTGGGGTCTGACCCCCCCCCCCTCCCCCCCCCCCCTCCCCCCCCCCCCCCCCCGCCTACTTCCGTTCATTAATGTCTACATGACTTGTTTTGGTTTTCTTCTTTCATTCATTCTTCACACGTATCCGTACCATTTTAGCTGCTCGCGTTCGATTGCTTCAGTGGTCCCACTTCAATTCCCTTAGTTACTCAAGTATTCCTTGACGTATATAGTCTTACCTTTCCTACTACTCTTCTATGGTACCGAGGCTCTTAGCTGCTGGTAATTTTAATTTGTGTTTGATGCATGAATATGCTGTATTAGTTAATGTAGGTACAAATATTTGTTTACGGGTATTGCTCAGTTGTTAGTATATGCGATTTGCGTATTTTATTGGTTTATAATGATAATAATAATAAGTCGTCTTTATTGCTTTCAACAAAATAAAGTGGAAAGAAAATTCCAATATTCAATATGCAAAAGGCGACGTTCAGATGCCAGTTCGTAATACTGTCTCTTTTTTTTCACTTAGCCTTAATTGATATAATTAACAAATGATCATGCTAAAGGCGTTTGAATTTATTAACACTAAGCGTTTCAGAAAATAAAGAGAGTTTAAATGTTGAAAATGTTATATGAAAAAGAGCGTTCGTATACACTAGATATGCGAGCAGGAAAACTGAAGTCCTATACTCCTTATATTGATATTGTGGACGTCAGTTCGGTATCTCAATTTATTGTAGAGATAATCATAAATTATCAACGTATAGGATAAGCAGGATAAATGCAGTGACCTACGATATTTCATGTTGAACCATTTAATTAGAGGAAATATATCAGATCGAACTTTTTAAAGCCAAAAATAAATCGTAAACATGAGTTTTGCACTCGTTTGCTATCAATACTATCTAAACAGGATTCATATGCTGTATGAGCGTAAGTAAAATGTGACAGAATATAAATAATATAGGTTTTTTAATGCATTTATTGATTTGGTCTTGCTTTCTAAAGATATGATTGATAATTGGGCTTAGATTTTTAGAAGAGCATAAATAAACAGCTGAGTATTTTCTATACGGATATTTAGCAAAGTCAATGCCCGCTCCCGTACGATAGATTTATCAAAAATCATAACATTTGATTTTTGCGAATTAACGAGGAGAGTGTTTTCTCGAGATGTGTATAAGAGTATGTACGTCATTGTTGATGTTAACAGTTTTTATATTGGAAATGTCACAGGACAGATAGAGCTGCGTATCATCAACATAAAAATGACAGCGACATGTTTTAGTGGAAGTGAGAAAAGTAGAAGTATAAATGTCATACAAAAGGGGTCCTACTATGGAATCATGCCGAACACCTGCTGTCACGCTTTGATTGATTTCGTTTCCGTTTAGACTGTGTATTCTTCCTAAATGCTCGTATCTTTCTACGTACATATTTGTCATTGCACTACAATCTTACACTCTTCGTGCCCCTTTCGCATTTGATTAGTTTCGTTGTAATTTCGTGTCTTCCTCCTGCTTTTTCGTTTTTCATTTCTTTCATTCATGTTTTTTATATTAGTATGGTTTACTTGTAAACACTTTCCTATGAAAGTAAGAAATGCATATGATGTGATACATTTTTTCTTTAATGCTATATCTTGCAAATAGCACTTTTTAGTATTTTTTGCACCTACAGTGCCTTGATAGAGACAGTGGCGACAATAGGCACAATTTGCCACAAAATGGCGGCCAATGGCCTACTAACTTTAATACGTAAATTGAACGTTTTTGAATGGTCATGGTTACACAACGTATAAATAATATGTTGGTGGCACTGTAAGTCTATGTCAAATTCGAGGTTATCAGGTTAGGTTTTGCGTCAGTTTTGACACAAACTGACGCAAAATCTAACCTGCTACCCTCGAATTTGATACAAACTGACGCAAAACCTAACCTGCTACCCTCGAATTTGATACAAACTGACGCAAAACCTAACCTGCTAACCTCGATTGGGTATAAACAAACAAAAGCATCAACAAATTTTGCCTCTTAATGGCGGCCAATTCGAGCGACCAATAAAAAAGAATACACTCTATTGTCGCCACTGTCTCATATAGTCACTGTATTTGCACCCCTCTCACAGCACACGTTTGGAGCAGTTTTTGAACTAATTGTTTATTGAAATCATTTACATTAAACAGTATTCATTCATTTCCAACATTTTTCTAATGCGTCTTTATCCACACATGAGAAGCTACAGGTCTTGCATAATCCAAATGATATCCATAGCAATAATTTCAACGAACATCCATACATTAAAAAATGGATTTATTATATTTGCTGCTCCTTGCGATTGAAATTGTATACATAGAAATTATAGGTTACGTGCGTCGGGATAACACGGAGCTAACTCTTGCAGATGTTAAATATATTAGCGCCACTAAAACTAAAGGTTCTGAAGAGCAATTTATATGCGAAGTTGTCGGCCGTATCTCTTCCTAATCCTTTGACCACAGCATTATAACTGCCCCATTTTTCGGACAGCACGCTTAATTCATAAACATTCCTGAATTATGCACGCTTTGGCAAATCTCGTGTCCAATTTTGTATTTTATAATCGATTTTAGTACACCTTATTTCACCCGCAAAACAATAAATTTGAAGACTCTCCAGGAAGTGCCTCTACGAATGTTATGTTTCATTTAATGCGGGTGGATTTATGGTGAAATAACTTATAACACTTGGGAAAGTTTGAAAATTATTCTCAATAATTAGTATTGTCAGTAGTATTAGTTTACTTTAAAAATTTAAATTGAACGAGCAACAGATAAGAAGTCGATGTTTGGAATCTGCAAATTCATTGTAATATTGTTTAGTGCTAGTTCATGGGGGCGAGAGCAGAACCCACAATTAAAATTTGATGGATCCAGTGAAACTGCAGGCCCTAAGTGCGACATAAACACGTCCTTAAAATAAAAGAGATAACAAAGTTTTCAAGCTCTTTTTAAATTTCTTTTTAACCTGGAGGTGAATTTTATTAATGGATTTTCTAAGTAAAAATAAGTGCTTAATATTTTACACGTCAGTGCACTCGCTGGTCGTGCCGGATCCCTGGGAAATATATCTCCGAACAAATTACAATCAGATGTTAAATTTACGCCTGCATTAGTAGCGATGGCCAACACATGCAATTTTCCAGGAGCTCCAGAGAGGCGTAATTGCAAAAGGAGCTCCTAAAATTAAGTCCCCTTCGGCAAGGGTAATTTTATAAAGTCGAGTGTTCTTTGTATTGTGTAATTGCAATTTGCTCGGCGGGGCCACCTAATACCTTGTAACAAGGTATCATTACTCCTGACGTCTTATTTATAGGTAGATCTTAAATTCGATGTCTGCGGACCTGATGAGATGCCAAGATATTTTCATTGGTTAGTTTCTGCTTGTTAGTAAGGCTTCATAAATGTCGCCGTAAAATCGGCTTGATCCAGTGGGCCGCGGCTTAATTTAGTGCCAGGTGCTTAACGTCTTAAATCGAGTTTTTTCTGTCATTTTATAGTGGCGACGATGGAAAATGTAGTTAACTGGGGACTATGGGGTTCTGAGCGTTGCACTTTGGCTTTAGATTGATTACCAAAAACGTATAGGGAAGTCCATGATTAGTCACTAACTGATTTATATGCAAAACATCTGCTAATTGGGAAAGAAATGCGAAATAAACTTTTATTTTTATTATCCTCTTATCAGTTCAGCGTTGTGCTGAAAATGGGTGAAGATGTCTAGTTATTGGAATTATTGCACGCGCAGCATTTTTAGGTTATCAGATGGGTTATCCGTTGAACGTATATCAGCTAGTGTACGCAATAGTGCACCAAAATAAGGACAAGTGCTGTGAAAAGGTGATCACAATATAAAACCTCCAATACCAAGACTGTAATTACGAACTCGCGATTAGATTAATTACTGGGACGTGACGATCATATTTTGGCCACACTAGACTATGGACATAGGAAAGGGGATGACGAGGTCTTGGAATCTATAAAACCAGGAGCTGGTCCACCCTACAATCAGAGTCCAAAATAACATAAAAATAATAATGCAATGAAAATATTCGTAAGATAACTTAAAATATAAAATAAATCTTGCATTTTTTAAATTTTACGCAGGATTCATCTCTAGTACGCAAACAACAGTCTACGTCAGCGGCTCATTGCGTTTGAGACTTTGATGTAGTCCGATTTTCAAAATTAGGCGAGGGGGGCATATAGAAATGGGGTCGACATGTGACGCATTTTTGACGAGAATTTTCGAAGTGATGTCATTCTTAAAATTACTATAGAATATCAAAGATCAAGTTTGGTCCTTGTCCCATCAAGTTATATCAGAAATTTAAGAAATTTCAGGCTTACAGTTTTTTTCCACATTTTTAAAGAATTTAAATTTAAAACGATTTTATTAAATTTGTTGATGCAATTGAAATCCAAAATAGGCATAAACAGTTATCAACTGTCATTTAAAGCCTTCTGAACTTATGGGATTATTTCGTTGCTTGGCGTTTTATTTTAATATTTTAAAAACAGTGCTCTTCAGTGCTACTTTGATCTCTCCATCTCTCCATCCATACTTTGTATTTTAATTTCATATAAAAATTAATAAAACAGTTTTTTAAAAATCGGCAGTGAAGTACCTCGAAATCGTCATCAAAATACGGGAAATCGGCAGTGAAGTCATCCATTGTTTTATGACTTTTTGTAGGCGGCGGGAATATATTGGTAAACGTCAACCGACGCAAACATAACCTACAAAAGTTGGTTAAAATGTTGTAATTTCGCGATTCCTCGATTTAAAAAAAAACATAATGTACTCCTCGATACTGAAGTTCGTAATAGAAAGCTAAACTTCAGTGCCTTGGTATACAAACTATGTACTATTTTTTTTAAATACGGAAAGCTATAGTTTCCGTTTCTGGGTATGACATTTTTAAAATATTCCTGATAAATGTTTCGGGCATCAGCAAACTTGATCTGCGATATTCTATACCTTAATGAATATGTCGATAATGTATACTTTTAAAGCAGTAATTTGGAGAATTATCCCACTTGAAAATTTGCGCGCAATGTAACGTCATGACTGTCCGATCCCATTTAAAAATGGTTGTTTCGTAAGGAACCTGGTCCACTCTGCAGTTTTTTCTCTGCGCTCCATGCGCTAGATCCACGTCTTTTGTCTCACTTCAAACTAAAAACATTAAATATTATGCGAACAACTCACGCAAGATTTTAAACAATTATTTTAAAGCTTTAGCTTGCCTGAAGATAAACAAATCTGAAATTAAGTAACCGAGTGTTTTAGAAATAAGTACCGTAACAATTTACGGCACCCTTCCAATTAAAGGTGGTAAATTTTCGAAAACTACAAAAAACAGTGAAATGCAATTTCTCTGTAATTGTTCCTTCCCAGGATAAATACAGTGATTTCAAATAAATACATATTAGTTACTTTTATTGACCAATTATTCTATACTTTTGTCAAATTGTAGTAATCCAGAGGGGGAGAATTAATATTTTAAGAAACAAAAACGATTTTTAGGTCAAACTTTGCATTTAAAAAAATGTATATGTTTACTCTTCTTCATTCAATTTACACCACAAGGAGAACTCTTGATTTTAAACGCCTGAAGTTCTCCTTTTCGATATTTTTGAGTTGTTATACTATTTTCGTAGGGGACCAATGACGTCTTGGTCTAGATAGCAATATTTCAACAGTAGTTTAGGAAAATTAGAAGTAATGAACTATGACACAATGATGGTGACTTTTTATTAAACACTTCAATACTTCTAATTTCCCTAAACTGTTCTTGAAATTTTGCTACTTCCACCGAGATGTTATTGATCCCCTACGAAAATGGCATAGAAACTCAAAAAATCTCGAAAAGCAGGGATCTGATCGAGTTAAATTAAGAGTATCTTTTTTATGAAAAATTTAATTAATGGAGAATAGCTAAGTGTTAAAAAAAGTTTGCTCAAAAAATTGTTTCTTAAGCCACTAATAGTTCGGGTTAGTTATTTAAAAAAATGTAAATAGTTTTCTCCTGATAGTCGTGGAGGTAAAAGATAAGGTCCAACTAAACGATTGCCACAAACGCCTACCCAAAAATTTATTGAAAATTCTCTTTGGTAACGGGGCAATGTGAGGGTTTTCCTGTTCCCAAATGTGGTAATTGGAAAACGTAGCCTCATCAGTAGATAACATGTATAAATTCGGAATCATTTCTGTTTTGTTCTAAAAGCCACTCACAAAACTCTACTCTTCTAGCATAATCAGCAGGTTCCAACGCCTGCACACGTTGAAGATGGTAAGGCTACAGTAGATTTTCGTGCATAGTTCGCCATACTACCTGTCTAGATATACCAACGGTTGTAGCTATTCCTCTCGTGCTAACTGAAGGATTTTTTTCGACCATCTGAAGAATTTCGTCAGCCGCTTCAATTGTTCTATTTGTTCTTTGCCTACCACAGTCCCTGAATTGAAGCTGCACAGTTTCACTCTCGCGCAAACGCGGATGAAGTCTTATAAAAGTCTTCGCAGAACGTTGTTGACGATTAGCATAGGTTCTTTGATAACGTCTTACCGCTTCTTTTGTATTTCCGTTGTACTGACCGTAAATAAAATGCGTATTTGCATAATCTGCATTTGTGAAGAACCTGTTTATCTTCTGTTTGAATATTTAGATACTACTGTAGTAGTATTTGTAGACCGTATTTAAGACCTACTTTTTAAGTTTAATTTGTAATATGACAGCTGTTAATGACTAAAGCTTAAACAAAGTTGTAGAAGACTCCTGGTTTTCACATTAACAAAACAGTGGGACTTACGCTTGAGAACGGTGTAAAAGGATCCTAATTAACAGCTGTATGAAGCTTTAAATAGCAGAAATTTATTATTAGAGGTTTTTCTTGCATTTACCTAAACTAGCCGTCCCTAAAGTTTGGGTCGCACTTGCGGGGATACTTTGTGTACACGCCTAAGCGATATGTTAATAAAAAATTGAGGACAATTTTATAGATAGTGATAAGCGCATGATGCATTAAATCACCCTCCTGTAGAAACAAAACGTGAACGAAACGAGGTTCGACGCAATACATTTTCGCTAAGGACATTTTAATGGCTTTTGTTTTGTTTCTTAACTTTTTGTGATATTTTTGAGTAATTATTTGTTAATTAGTGATACTTACTTGTGTGTTTTTATACGTTTTATTTACTACCTTTGTGTATTTTTTAATAGTGTTTCAGTTTCGTATTTTTTGCCTACTTGTTGCGTACAAATAATACCCTTACTAAAAAATATATAAATTCGCCCGTCTTTCTATGTATACACAAAACAAACTCACATTTGCAGTCGGGTTAACCCCCCTCTGAAATGTTGAAAGCCATGCGCCTATGTATAGAAGAACTGTTAAGACAATTGATGGGAGAAATGAAGAAAATTAATTAAAAACGCTAAAAGTGCAGGCAGAAAGTGGGGGAAATACGAAGAAGAAAAGAGAACTTGGAAAACCGGTTTGGAATGAAAAACAATATCACAATACAGACCGTAAGTCTGAAAAAGAAAATCTAAGAGACGCAGTGAAAGATATAAATCAGTAATGAATTAGAACTAAACCAGAATATTAGCTCAGCATATTTGGACAAGCATTTGAAACAACATTTCACTGAGGGGAGTTACTGTTAAATGTAACAATTACAAAATATAACACATCCTATCCCACCAGAAAAAATTGAAGAACTTTAGCTTGAATGAGCAATGATAAATGGCAGTGGTGAAGATAAGCAGTCGTAGTTTCAAATAAAAATAATACATTTCTTAAATATAATTTTTCCAATACCTGCTACATACTAAAGTACAACTTTATACACTAATATCTAACGTAACACTTGCTGAAAGTGAATAAAGTTTTCTTTATCTTCGTTATTATTGACAACGTGGATAAAATGTTTAACACATACGTCTGTCTGTCTTGGTAAGGTACTAATAACCAGATAATATGATTGCTTGTTGAAGTAAACTTATTTCAAATTGTTTATTACTTTTTAAAACTTCTTTCTATAATTAAATGTAGGCATTGGAAAAGAATGTATGCCACATGTGAATGAAAAGATGCTATCCATTCGTGAAAATTAGTTCACTCGGCTTCCCCTTGTGAACTAAACTTTCCCATTTTGCATAAAAATTCTCTCTATTTACTTGTACCATAAATAACTCTTTTCGGGTGTAGGTGCCGCAACGGAAATATTAATGTTTTTCATAAACCGGAACGATATTTTCAATAATTTCATTATTTTAATAATTGCACTTCTTGAATACTTTTTAATAACAATGCAAGGAACGCATGACTTTATTCAAAAGCAATGCTTAATTCTCCATATGTCAGGTGGTAAAATTTCCAACAATTTAAAAACAGACGGCTCTTAGAGCAAATTTGACTCTGATGATGCAAGCTGCAATGTCTTGCGAAACGTTAGTCTATAAGGATGCACAAAAACTAAAAAGGTCAAGTATGCGTAAGGTACTCTAATAACACGGACCAAATCATGGGTCGCTTGTAAGAGTTCACGAACCACCAAAGAACCACAAAGCCCTTGCTTGGGTTTACAAGGTGTTAGGCACAGTAAGCCAACAATTGCTGGGTGTTTATCTACAAAGACGACGCGGTCTAAGCTGAAATTTAATTCTAATATTGACAATTCGAGTAACTGCGAAAGACTTATACATTATATATTTCACGTACACAATTTCATCTCTTTATATTTCTATAAGAGAGGATTTAAAAAAAAAAGATTAATGTTAAAAAACTATACAATAAAAAAGAGTTAGATATTGTACAGGTAGACTGCGTCCGGATTTTCGACAATATTCATAAAAGTTTCAAGTTTTGCTAAATGAATGACTTAGGCTGTGAATTGTTACCCCATCGGCCTTATTCGCCTGATTGGACACCGCCAGATTTCCACCTATTCTCCCCAATGAAAAAATAGTTAACAGGTTAGAAATTTGCATCAGACTAGGATGTGAATGAAAGCTGCTGTGAATGAAAATTTTGAAGGGCTTGATAAAACCCAATTTCAGGATCGTTTGTCCAAATGTATTGACGTGGTAAGAGATATTAATTTCAAACCATTAGATTTCCTTTTACATTTTCATTCTATGCTCTTTTCAGCCCACCCTCGTATATGTAAAGCAGTTTCACACGCCTTAAAGGCTCACGGTTTCAATAGTCTCTTTTCACTTTCTTCTGTCTTTTGCAAGTTCTTTCCATTCTCTTTTACTGGCTCCATCCATTTCCTTCTCTACCACTTTTTCGTTTTGTGCCTGCTTCGCACTCTAGTGCAATTTTTGTTGCTCTTCCAGACATCGTAATCTTTGTACTCTTACAATGTGTATCATCTTTCTTTGGCGTATTTCCATGATTTGCTAATTGGTTTGCCTTCTCCATAGATTTCTTTCTTTCCTGCCTCCGCATATATTTTTCGCAGTATCTTTGTTTCTCGGATTTCCACCTTTTCATCTTTGCCTTTATTAATAATGATCAAAAGTTCTCATGCATAAAGCATTGATGTGCGGATAATTCGATATATTTTTCTTTTTGCACCCCTTAATACTTTTTGCTTTTTTGTTGTTAAAGCTCCAGTACTTTTACTGCATTTACCCGCTCTCTTATTAGTGTCTTCATTTTACTTATTTTATTAGCTCAAACACATCTAGTTAGTCAAAACTTTAACTATTTCAAAATTATACTCTTTTCTCTTCGGAGATACTGTCTTAAAATTGTGTCCAACTTGATTTTCATTGCCCCTCAACTCCGTATGCTTGGTCTTATCTTCATATTTCCAACCCGCATTATTTGGATTTATTTACTAGCCGTCTACGAGTTAATAAAGCGTGTCAGTGGTATATTTGATATTTTCTATTAAAAGTTTTAAAAATACCAATTACAGCAACATCGGGGACACTGGATTACCTTGCCTTTATCCTCAGTTTACTTCAAAACTGTTAGAGGCTATACCTCCAATCATGACCTTACATTTTGTATTACTTAGTATGCTTACTATACATTTGATTAAGTTAATTATTTTTCTAGTGAACGCAAAGAATTTTAATGCTTATAATGTATGCTTCTTAATTATATCATAGGCTTGTTTAAAATTAGTGTAGCATATTTAATGCCAAATTAAATTCATATAATGTTGGAAGAATGTGCTTCACTGTGAAAATGTGACCAATTACTGATCTATTTGTTCTAAACTCCGCTTGGTACTGTCCTAAGTTGGTTTCTCTGCTACCGTTCTCTAATTAACGTTGCCAATACATTATACAGGGTGATAATAATCTACCTATGTTCTATGGATAAATTTGTTATTTTAAGAGCTACACAATCGTTTAAATTAGGCAAGTTGGTCACAATCTCTAGAGGAACATCAAGTTTTTAAAATATTTTGAAAAAAGTTAAAACTTCATTAACTTGCTAACCATTAATGTTGGGAGTAAAAGTAAAAAACGATTTTGGTAGATCATTTTACGTAGAATATTAAAACGATATCAAAATGGCCAAGAGGCTATGAGGTCGATTTTTGAGATATAAATCAAACTTGCATTTGTTTTAAATGACAACTATAGTTTGCTATGAGCTAATGAAAAAGATTATTTTTTCTGATTTTAAATGCTTAGAATTGGAAAAAATCATACCATTAACAAGAGAAAAAGGAAATACGAATCGAACAATAGTTATTTAACCAACAAGTGTGTTAATGCAGGCGATTAATAATCGAAACTGTTTAAAGCACGAACGAGCGATAGCGAGTGAGTGCCTTTAATAGTTGAGATTATTAATCGCCCATTAACAAACGAGTTGATTACAAAATTTTTTCGTTGACCACAAAATCTTTTTTTGTGGTGAAAAATTTGTAAAATTGCAGTATTACTAATTTTGTTGTGAATATTAATATAAAATAATTATATCAAGTACTCTAATTTGATTAATACAACTATCCTCCATGCAAAATATCATCAAAACGTCAAAATCACAAAAACATTTAATTAATGAAAAAGAGTGTATTAATCAAAAACAGTGTATTAATGGCTCTATTAATACATCCTTTTTTAAAAAACAGTTAGTTAATGAAAAAGAGTGTATTAATCAAAAACAGTTTATTAATGACATCTATTAATCCATCCTTTTTTAGGAAAAATAATTCCTTAATATTGAAATTAATAAGCGGTCAACGAAAAAATACTTTTTTGCACTACTAGTCTCAGAACGCACCGTTAATGGCGTATCTTTAGGTCGTGAAGTTGATTTCCTCCACCACGGGAGAGAAAGTAAAATAAACAATTTCCACCGTGGTAACTAATAAATTGCTAAGTTACCAAATATGACTATTTTAATTTTGACGTTTTAAAGAGCTGCATTGTCAGGTTGACAGTTAAAATATTTTCGAAATTTGTTGGAAATTTCGGTATTAAGCCGTTTGGTAGTGCAAAAAATAGTATATACACCACGGTAGGGAATCGTCAGAAAACCTTCGCGCTTTAGACACTTCGCGCTCAGTATCTAATATGTGCTCAGGTTATAATACTGCGCTTCGCTACCTTGATGTATAATATACTATTATTTAATTAATAATAACGAATCCATATACAGGGTGGTCCACTTTTTTGTAGCAAGACTTTAATAGTATATAGAAAAACTTAGCTTTGCGGTAGAATATTCACGTTTCTTTACAAAATAAGGAAATGCTAGCCGTTTTTCGTACTTATGCTAATAATGGAAGAAGAAATTAAAGAACTTTATTTTCAATGTCTAGTAATAAGTAATAAAGAATGTAACTTATTTAATTAAAATATTCTACCCCAAAATTAGTTCGAGTTTATTTTGAATAAAAAACATGAATTTGACCAAACTATTAAAAATTGCTACGCAACCGTGGGATATATGGAGAAATGTGAAGACACATTTTTTGTAGAGAATTAAACGCTTTTTTTGAAGAAATAAACAATTTCGATTTTGAACAGGGTCGTACTAGTGAATTTTTAAATTTATTGTTCGCAAAACCCCACATCTCCGCCACTGGTCGATCGAGGGCCTTGATATTGTCACAGAATGTAGTACCATTTAGGATAGAGCTGCACACCAAATTTAGTTTAATTATCTCACCTGGTTGGGATACTGTAAAAAGAAAATGATATTTCTTCGAAAATTTCAACGCCCTGTATCTTTAAAACGAAGAGTTTTAAGGCCTATGTTCATATGAAATTTTCGCCTTTAAATAAGTTTTTCTGTCTACTATTAAAGTCTAGCTACAAAAAAGTGGACCACCCTGTATATAATAGACTTGTCTGTCTGGGACGCTGGTCCGTCTGGGACGCTGTTTCAGCAGCCAAACCGTAAGAGATAGAGAAAAAAGTTATGAAAGTTATATGTTTGGAATGGTCATGTCAGGTCCGAAACCGAATTTCAGTAACGTGACACTTCCGGTTTTCGAGAAATCACGTGATTTCCGTCTGTCTGGGACGCTGTTTTGTCTGGGACGCTGTTTCAGCAGCCAAACCGTAAGAGATAGAGAAAAAAGTTATGAAAGTTATATGTTTGGAATGGTCATGTCAGGTCAGGAACATAATTTCAGTCACGTGACACTTCCGGTTTTCGAGAAATCACGTGATTTCCGTCTGTCTGGGACGCTGTTTTGTCTGGGACGCTGTTTCAGCAGCCAAACCGTAAGAGATAGAGAAAAAAGTTATTAAAGTTATATGTTTGGAATGGTCATGTCAGGTCAGGAACCGAATTTCAGTCACGTGACACTTCCGGTTTTCGAGAAATCACGTGATTTCCGTCTGTCTTGGACGCTGTTTTGTCTGGGACGCTGTTTTAGCGGCCAAACCGTAAGAGATAGAGAAAAAAGTTATGAAAGTTATATGTTTGGAATGGTCATGTCATGTCAGGAACCGAATTTCAGTCACGTGACACTTCCGGTTTTCGAGAAATCACGTGATTTCCGTCTGTCTGGGACGCTGTTTTGCCTGGGACGCTGTTTCAGCAGGCAAACTGTAAGAGATAGAGAAAAAAGTTATGAAAGTTATATGTTTGGAATGGTCATGTCAGGTCAGGAACCCAATTTCAGTCACGTGGCACTTCCGGTTTTCGAGAAATCACGTGATTTCCGTCTGTCTGGGACGCTGTTTTGCCTGGGACGCTGTTTCAGCAGGCAAACCGTAAGAGATAGAGAAAAAAGTTATGAAAGTTATATGTTTGGAATGGTCATGTCAGGTCAGGAACCGAATTTCAGTCACGTGACACTTCCGGTTTTCGAGAAATCACGTGATTTTCGTCTGTCTTGGACGCTGTTTTGTCTGGGACGCTGTTTTAGCGGCCAAACCGTAAGAGATAGAGAAAAAAGTTATTAAAGTTATATGTTTGGAATGGTCATGTCAGGTCAGGAACCCAATTTCAGTCACGTGGCACTTCCGGTTTTCGAGAAATCACGTGATTTCCGTCTGTCTGGGACGCTGTTTTGCCTGGGACGCTGTTTCAGCAGGCAAACCGTAAGAGATAGAGAAAAAAGTTATGAAAGTTATATGTTTGGAATGGTCATTTCAGGTCAGGAACCGAATTTCAGTCACGTTACACTTCCGGTTTTCGAGAAATCACGTGATTTCCGTCTGTCTTGGACGCTGTTTTGTCTGGGACGCTGTTTTAGCGGCCAAACCGTAAGAGATAGAGAAAAAAGTTATGAAAGTGATATGTTTGAAATGGTCATGTCATGTCAGGAACCCAATTTCAGTCACGTGACACTTCCGGTTTTCGAGAAATCACGTGATTTCCGTCTGTCTGGGACGCTGTTTCAGCAGCCAAACCGTAAGAGATAGAGAAAAAAGTTATGAAAGTTATATGTTTGGAATGGTCATGTCAGGTCAGGAACCGAATTTCAGTCACGTGACACTTCCGGTTTTCGAGAAATCACGTGATTTCCGTCCGTCCGGCACGCTGGTCCGTCCGGCACGCTGGTCCGTCCAGGACGCTGTTTCAGCAGCCAAACCGTAAGAGATAGAGAAAAAAGTTATTAAAGTTATATGTTTGGAATGGTCATGTCGGGTCAGGAACCGAATTTCAGTCACGTGACACTTCCGGTTTTCGAAAAATCACAAAAAAGACCGTTTTTCAAATAGAACGCGTATTAAATAAAAACTGTTTCAGCAGCCAAACGGAGCTGCGACCCTCTGCGCCTTAAAACCTCGATCGGTTAGGCAACCACTTTGACACCTTCCAGGTCTGGGTACAGTTTTTATTTAATACGCGTTCTATTTGAAAAACGGTTTTTTTTGTTTTTTTAAATGAGACATTTGTCTCACTGGTCTGCTAGTAATTAATAATATGAATAAGTGCATGGATAAAAAAATAAATTTAAATTACTTTAAATCAAGAAATTAACTATAACAATGTTTCAAGCTAACACTCTTGAATTTCAGTCTGCACTTTTAAGAAAGTGCCGAATTTCTCTAATGACTGCCCTTATTTTAATTTTTCTGTATACGTTTCTCTTCTTAGATTCATATTCCTGTATTTTCCTTATTCAGAAAATAGATTAATTTCAAATTTTCATCTGTTATGTACCCCTTACAAGCGACATTTTTACAGTTTCAAATACTTTTACTACAAATGCAGTATCTTATTACCTTCAATTGTAAATGCGAAAAATCTAAAAATCATAGTATGTATTAAAAGAAGTTGCGCCGAGTTACAAAAGTAGCCGAAATCCAAATTTTAATCTATAAATTAGTCTTTATTTTTCACCAATTAAACTCACTATTTTTATTTTTTCAGCATTTATTATGTGTAGTTCAGGTATCATTTAACTCATTATATTAATTTATCTAATTGTCAGTTCTTAAATAGTATTTACAATTTCTAACCCATGTTGTTTTCCATTGGACTCTCAATTAAGACAACACATAAATTTTAAATCATTTGCGTTATACCATATTACCAACAGTAACCAACTCGTTGAATAAAATATTGGATTTAGAATTTAGACAATTTTTGTGATTCCGACCAATTTTAAATTTTTTTTCTCGATAAACTAGGCTTACTATGATTTTTTTTACTTTATGGGATTTATTTTTAATCGCAGTAGGTTACTTGTTTGCTGTAACCGTAAAAATAGTTCTTTTTAAAGAGTCGTATAAATCATCAACATTTGAAATCGATGGGAAAATAAATAAGGAAAATACAGGAGCGGGTATGTTTCACTTGTTACCTTCACAGATACATATCTTCCTTCAAATTTTGGTCGTTTATACTATCCTTAAAAAAGTTATTTTTACAAATTTTAAATAATTTTACTGTAGACCAGTAGCCTAGCGGTGAAAAATAAATGCGAAAAATTGGAAAATTGTCGTAGGCCTAGTTTTATCAAAAAAAGGTTATTAGAAAAAGTGGCTAAAGATCACAAAGAAGTGTAGCATTTATTTTATGAAATCATAATACTAGCAAATTTTTTTTCGGTTAGAATTTCGATTTTGTGATACAGAGCAACTTCTTTTAATAAGCTTTCTGGATAAAACTAGGCCTAGTATGATTTTTCAATTTTTCGCATTCTTTTTTGATCGAAGTATGCCACTAATTTGCAATAAAATTACTTAAACATTACAAAAATGTCTTATAAATGGTAGCAGGTAGATATAACTGACCAGAGTTTAAAATCCATCAGAGAATAAATAAGGAAGATACAGTGATGTGAAGGTGAGAAGTGCAACCCACTGTATATTAGGGTGGAACGAAAACGCGAAAAAAACAATTTTTTTCTAAAAACTAAAATGGCTACCTCGCAAAAGTTGTCATTAAGGCTAAAAACAAGGTGTGCAAAAACATTTTCAAATAAGAAAATTTCTAGAGGTTCCATAATGTATTTGAAATTTGGTATACGTAGCGTTGAAAACATTCATAGCGGTAGTGTGAAAAAGTGACCAATATAATCTATACAGAGGTATTTTCAAATTGATTAATGCATACAAAGACCCACACGTCATGAAAATTTGAATGTTGACCAAAAACAATCGCTTCACACTGAGTAAACACCAACAACAGAGGAACACATCATGGTCATCGAAGAGCTCGAACCAAAATTCATAGGATATGTTTTCCCTGGATCGGGATTTGCTGCAGATCTTACTGAGTATAGAAGCATTTGTCCTGAAAAATAATATTGATACATCAAATGTTAGTGCAATTAGTCGTGATGGAATAGCAGTAAACACTGGTACGCAAGGAGTATTGGAAGTAAGCCAGAAGAAGAGCATGGGAGACCATTACAGTGGCTAATATGTACGTTTCATGCTAATGAGTTGCGTTTATCAGTTTTTACAAGAGATAGATGGTCGTAGCACTGAAACTTGTGGATTTTTTGGGTCAATAGCAAAAATGTTACAACACTGTGAAGAAATGACGCGATCAACTTTGATGATAATAGAAAACAATTTACCAACATTATTGTCAACCGATCAAAAGCATTTGCACCAAATGTGCCAAGTAGTAGCTGTTGGAGAATGATGGCCAAATGAATTTGCATTAAGAAAACCTGGAAAGGCTCCCCATACAAAGTGCCTAACAGTTAATCGATTGCTAAGATTGTAAGTAGCAACTGAACGTCGCAGTATTCAACATTGCTTTAGTATGAGTAAAATTCGTGCAAAAGGTGTGTGCTCCAGTTTGGTTCTCTATTAAATCAGAGCTATATTGCACAAGTAGTTCAAAACTTCTATGGTGAATGATTAACTAATCGCGATAGTTGCAAGAAGAGCAAAAAATCGTAAATATTGTTACCACTCAGAGGAATGGCTATTTTGGTCACCCTGAAGATGTATTGTTAAGTAAGATCAAGGACGATCGAAGACATATCTGAGAATTGGGATTATGCAGAATACTTAAAATCCGAGAAAAATCAGAAAGAACATTCAAGATGCCACCGTTCAATTTCACTGCTACAGAGTATATCGAATTGATTGTATGAAATTATTGTAATGTGACAGCACCTACTTCGCTAAAATATATTGCTGGCCAAGATTTAGAAGAGATAATTACTACTGGAAATCATAGTAACATAGAAGTGTTAAATTGTCCTTGTCATACATAATCTTTAGAACTAGCTGTTAAATTAGTAACGGAAGCGTCAGCTGTAGTTTGTGGTCCGAAATCCAAGGATGGTTGCATCCTATCAAAATTAGAGTAATAAAATATTATCCCTTCCTTTAACACTAAAGCAGATTATAAGTTGTTAACTTAAATTGTGATACTTATCAGATATGTGTTATAAAATATACCTATTGCATGTTAACGTATATATTAATTTATTCATTTAACATATTTTTTCTACGATTATGTCAAAATGACAACTTTTTGAACAGTTTCTAGTGTCAAAAGTGACGTTTATAGCACTTTTAATAGTAGCGCTCGAATTACGTCTTTTTAAAACGTTGCCATTGGAGGCGTGTTTTAATACTATATTAAAACACGCTTTGCCGTAAGTTTGAATGTTAACATAACCTAGAATATATAACACAAAGTGATGGAAAAAGTATCACTGAACTAAATTTTTATATTTCTGTTAGGATTGTAGAAAAACGAGGGTATGATCACGTACATAAGAGCCATTAAAGCACTAGCGACGTTAAAAGCACTCCGCTAGCGCGTCTTGCTCTTAAACTCGTCGCACGTGCTTTAAAGGCGTACTTATACATTAGTATCATAGTATATTATTATAATTAAGTTTATTTTGACTATACATTGCAAGTGCAATTACATTCTACTAATGTCTATTTGTTACTTTTTAATGTTTAGTAGTAAAAATAATCGAAAACTGGCGATTTTTGTTTCTAAAAATTAATATCTGAAAAATTTATATTCCAACAAAATATGGAACCTAAAGATATAATTCGATTACAAAAAAAAGTTAATGCAGATTCATTTTAGATCTAAAGGCAACTTTTCCACACTAGCCCCACAAAAAATTGCACTTTTCGCATTTTCGTTCCACCCTACTGTATATATAATATAGAAACGCAAAGTAGAGACTGTTGATAAACTTTTTCGCGTAGTATTATATTCAAGGCCGAATTGAAGAATCTCTAGCTTGCAAGGAACGACTTTCCAACTTCTATGTTGTAAGTCAAACATAAAAGTCTATGTTAATATTTTGAAAAACAAATGAAATTACGTCAAATTGAAAAACGTTCAAATTTAAATGTATGGACTGTAGCTGGCACACCAACCGATACATTGGATTTTCCTTTTCTCTGTCATGTTGGGCTAAAACAATGTGCAAATGATTTTTTTTTAGCTTTTAATAACTAGCATCGAAAATGCAACACCCTGAATAAAAGCGTTTCACAAAGAAAATCTGTTGTACCGTATATATTAGCCGAATGTCTTCACCTTTGGTGAGATACATAATTATGCGGACCGCACACCCTCTAAGCACCGTAATCCCGCAAAAATGCGAAAGCCTCCAAAGTTAATTACAAAATGATGTCGCAAAACAAGCGGGCGTATTTAGCGCCGCCGCGGCGGCATAAATAGGCGCATTGTTCCAGCGCGGCCCGCCACGCGTACGAAAAAATAATAAACCTTATAATAATACATATTTCAAAGTGGTTGTGAATGCAGGACCGGTAGTGATCTCGTCACGGAACACACGTACACAATGAGCACGCGCGCTGACAATGTGCACACATGGACGCCTCCGTGCAATGCACCGGTTTGCACCCTTGCTCACGGTAGCCCAAAATACAGCCCCCGCTGCTTGCACCTACAAAAGCGCCGCGAACAATCGTACACCGGCTGGGCCTAAAGCCAAACCGTCACCGACAATGCGACAAGCCAGCTGCAACTTACGGGAGACCGACGCCGCCAGTGGCCGTCAAAATGTTGCAAAAACTTGTATAGTAGGCTGCGCCAGTGACCCAATGCTTGATGTGTGTCAGCAGTGAATTTACGACAGAAATTTTGACGCTGCGACGAGAAGTCGTAACTATAAAACCGGCGACGACATTTTACTGGTACACTAGATTAAGATCTTTATGCATCTTGTGTTGTTAGAAAACATATGTTTCTCATTCTCATTTTAGTTCCCTGGCCTTAAAGACGTTATCATGAAAAACTCACCTTCGAGATTTCTTTAGATATTCATGTTTCAGGGTCCTTAGATGACGAAAAAAACATTTGTTCAATTCTGTCTGTCTGTCTGTTAGCGCTATAGCTCAAAAAGTTTTTTCGGAGGAAGACGATATCTTGCTGCTCGAAACTAAATATATTTTCGGTCAAATATATACATTATACAGGGCCAGCATCTTAAAAAAATATAATGTATATTTTCTCTTTAACGCAGCAATCGATAAAAGTAGCATTTTGCACATAGTTCAGGTTTTTATCTTTAACGAAAATAGGATTGAACAGATAAAGGGTGAACATTCTAAAATGAATGGATCGGTGTAGCAACCGCTTCGCGCCGCGACAGATGCGAACCGCACACACGGCAGATAGAAATGTGCACCGATTGTTGCGGGTCCCACTTGTGAGGGAGGTTCCGTGTAAGTTATTTAGAGATATTTTTAGTATAGTTCGGGTGGTATAGCAATATTTTAAATCATTTCTATTTTAGCAAAATTTTCAAATAGAAGAAAACGTTATACACTTTCCTTGTGCAACGGGGATCAAGGTTTAAGATGGCGTCGTTGCATAGTTTCTACGTTCTCTTGTTTTCAAAATAGCACATGAAACTTAAAAGTTGATATGTTTCCTTTAAAACTGAGCCAGAGCACAATAATTATTTTAACATTATTGGGACAACTTTTAAAGAAGGAATGGTTCTCAAGAACCAATACATTTTCTCATGGTGGAAATTTGTATTTTGAATAGACACTCGAAAAGTTTTATTGATTCACGATTTTCTTAGGTTACCCCAAAAGCGGTATTTATGTGCCTGGGCTACGAACTCTCTAAATCATCAAAAGTAATTGCAGCAACAGAAACTTCGACGACATTTTACATGACCTTGTTTTGTCGCTGCTACTTTATACTTTATTGTAGGGACATAGGTATATGTGGGATGCATTTGCAGGCATAGAAAGTTTACAATAGCCAGATGCATTCCTTAGTTAATAAACCAAAGTAATGAATCAATAACAGGCCTGTCACCAATTTTGACTTAAAAGAACGCTACGTAGCGACAAAACCAGCAGTGATATTTGTTTATCGCCTCGTCTCCCGGTGCCCTATCCGTTCCAGATCTTTGCTATCATCATAGCAACAGTTCTGCCAAAGGTAGTCTAAACCAGTCTCCCAGGTTTCTCATGCAATCCGTCGAAGTCCTGGACCTCTTCTTCATAATGTTTTCCCCTGCGCCGAGTCAAGAGTATCCGGTACATTTTTTCATTCCTCATTACATGCCCAAGTATTTTCCACTTGATGATGTTCAGCAGTTCTTAATCTATATCCATTTGGCGCAATACTTCAAGGTTTGTCATTTGTCACGTAGTCGTAGCGGGCGGCATGATCTACATTTCAAAAGCACACATCTTCTTCTAAGCTTTAGTGAATCTCCAAACTTCAACTCCACACAGTATCGGGTATACATGGCATTTTACGATGGAGGTTTTCATGACGAGGGTTAAGTTTTTGCTACCTTCAAGTATAAAATGGGATCTTGCCTTCCCTGTGTACGTTCTTATATCCACAACATAGTCGAATTGTTCGTTAAGGGTATTTCCCAAGTAGACAAATGTATTCTTCCCTCGATCTCTTACTCTCCCAGTATTACTTTACCCTACACATGTCTCTCTCCAAAAACGAAGTATTTGCTTGGTATTATTGACGATTAGTTCCAAATCGTAGTCTTCATTAGTGTATTGTTGATACTCTCTTTTAAAGATATAAATGTCGTGCATTTCTCTGGATATAATTTAAGATGGTGTTCTTAATAAACCTCGAAATTAATCTATTTTTCAGGAAAGTTACTTATGATTCAACCATACAATAGCTAGATAGTTAAGAATCCCCACTAATATTTTCTTCTTCTTTTTCTTCCAGCCTTTCAGCGCCAGCTAATGGACACAAGTGTTCCCCCCGCTGTTGCTCTTTTGTCATCTACTCAACGCCGCCATCTTCCTGTCTGTTTCGGTCTTTTTCATTCTTCTTATTTCTTCATTCTCTGTGGGATCTCTAATGCTCACCGCCGTTATTATTCTCTCGATAGCTCTATGTGCCAGTCTGAGTTTATTGGCAGACTTGACAGTTTACATAAATGTCCGTTTTCGTGTCTTCTGATTCAAAAAAGTCGTTTTCGAAGCGATGTCTGTCTGTCTGTCAGTCTATGAGTTTGCCTTACACGCCAGACCGTTTAAAAGGTCGACCTGAAAATTTATATCTTTATAATTGATAAAAATAAAATTCTTTAGTTTTCAAAAAAAATTCTGATCTGCGGAACACTAAAATACTTTCTTCTATATTTCTGTGGGAAATATAATTGATATTGAGTTTAATTTTTGTAGACTACCCTTATGGGAGATTTCGAAGATTACGTTTACCATACGTTTGCCCTAAATAGTTACGACAAAAGTTGCAACGCAAAATTGACGCTAACGTTTTTGTTGCTGATATTTTATTTTGAAGATATAAATGTCGTGCATTTCTCTAGGTACATATTAAGATCGTATTGTTAATAAACTTCGGAATTTCAAAAAATTACTTATGCTTCAACCTTAGATTGCCACTAATACCTTGTTTTCCTCCCTATTCAGCAGACTTTGACCGTCCAGTCCGGGACATAGCTTTGCTCTTATTTTTCCTATTGAATTCTGTTTTGGGCTGGCTAGCTACTAGTATTTTTCCACGATTTTTCTCTTCTTTCATCTCTCTAAGGCCTTTTGATATCCTCTATTCGGTATTGTTTTTCACCAAATCTATGTGTTTTAACCATGTGCCATCTTTTTTTCTAACAACACGTCGTTTCCACTTCCATTTTGCACTTTACGTTTTCGTTCTTCTTATTTCATCATTATTTTTGCGATCTCTAAGAATTAGCCTCAGCTATCTTTTCTTGATACCTATCTGTGTTATTCTGAGCTTACTGGCACACTTTTTCTATTAATTGGAATGTGGCGATTTTTTAGTATTATTCCCGATTTTCCTTAAATCCGACGGACCACTAATATACGTTCTCGTATTTCCGTGGACAATATTATTGATACGGAGTTAGTTTTTTTAGATTACCCAAATTAGAGATTTCAAAGATTATATTTACAGTAATTTTGTTTTAAATCGTACAACAAAAAGTTGCAACGACAAAACCTACGAGTATTTTGAAGATACGTATGTCGTACATTATCCAACCGAAAGTTGCTCTTGCAACTATCGCAGCGAGATCGATTTACTTTCAGATTTACTTTACTGCAAACAATAGAAGAAAGACCGTCTAGAAATAAAATAACTAAAATGACAGTTACGACAGTGGGCGCTGCTGAATTGTTTGGCAGTAACTACTAGCATGTACCAGGGGTAATTAAATGCATTTTCCAATAAGAATGTGGTCAATTCACCTTCAATCACTTTGGATCACATCGCATTTCCGAGTTTACGTTTGCAGCTGACTGGTGTGGAATTCATTGCAACAAGGAGTTGTAACAACAAAACTCCATGAAGCATTTCGTACGAGCCTTTTTGTCGCTGTTTCGGATAAAAATGTGTCACATAAACATTTTGTAATAGATTGATGTCTAATTCATATATAAGTCTTTCATACTAAGCTCATTCATCTGTCTTTTGTCTCAAAAAGCTTTTTTATAAATCATTACAGAATCATCTTACTAATAATTAAGGATATTAAGGCATATAAGTACAAATAACATAGTTTCATTGTTTACAACTAGTTGGCGTTAGTGTGCCAATAAGATTGCTGCAATAAATTAACACCCGTATTCATAGTCGTTCGCCAGCAGCTCGCCGGCGACTCGCCAGAGTTTCGTTATGAATAGTATGTTGGCGGCACTGTACGTCTATGTCAAATTCGAGGTTAGCAGGTTAGATTATGTGTCAGTTTCTGTCAAAACTGACTGAAAACCTAACCTGATCACCTCGAATTTGACATAGACGTACAGTGCCGCCAACATACTATTTATAACGAAACTCCGGCGAGTCGCCGGCGATCCGCTGGCGAACGACTATGAATATATATAATTTTTGACAATGTAAGACCAGAGCAACATTTTTTGGCGACAACATTTGTGACAAAAAAGTTTTAATTGGCGATATTTTTAACAGCTGCAATAGTATTTCTGCTTAACAATTCTGGAAAAAATTAAGTGCTTCTGTGAACCTTTTTCTTTATAAAGCAAAATCATGATTTGGACTTCCCATCTACTTTTCTGGTAAAATTAAGGTAGAGTATCTTGCTTTTAAAAATGTAACCTAAGAAACTGTCATCTTGATAAGCTTCACAACTGAATATCTTTGTAGTAATTAAAATTGCAGTACTCAGGTGCATTACTTGGACGAGTGACATTTTTTAAAGTGACATTTCGAAGACTGTTTTAAGCTGGCAGAGACATTTTTAGCAGCAAGAAAAATTCTCCTAAATGTATTCACTTATAATACCATGAGTAGTCAAAGTTATGTCGACTATTTTTGCGGTGGTGTCACGAATGTCCATTGCGCTTTGGTACGATTAGGACGAGTGCGCTAGCACGAGTCCTAATCCCAAGCGCAATGGACATGAGTAGTGATACCACCGCAAAAATAACCTACTTAACTTTGACTAAGAATGGTATTCGAGGGACTATTTAATGAACCAAACTACTTTTTCAAATTAGTTTTCAGTAAATCTAGCAACAAACTATGCAATTTCTATAGCAACAGAACACTAATATTGACTTTTTCTAATAAAAATCGCATTTGTTAAAAATAGTCACTTGAATACCTTCTAGGAAGATATATCCACTGATATTTTTTTGATTGGTCGAGAAACGTCAGAATTCTGGATTTTCATTGGTCACTTTTTGACAGATGACAGGTGAATTGAATAGTCAAGAAAATATTTAGGTATTTGTTTCCGTAATACTCTATTCAGCTTGTCATTTTGATTAGTGACAATAAAGGATTAACAAATTTGAACAGAATGTTATACTTTAGTAATTCTACAGTTCTAGATTATATCTGTGTTTTGATTATTATAGTGCAGTTGTTAGATAATACACCTAAATAATATTTTGATAAGCCTATATGGATTGTTAAACAAACTCATTTATTTTTAAAGTAATTCTAAAAGGGTGCCTAGATCGTAACCAAGTGCATAAATTAATTGAAAATGTTACAGAACTCCACCTTAGACTGAACCAATCCTAAACGAATTGGACCGTTTTCTGCCGACAGTTTTTGTGCCACTGATCGCCTTCGAATTCTGGCCATATATTATACTTATGAATCTGTTTTCGTGTGCATGCAGATTTCGTCTGGACCCTTGAACAGCCACCGGAACAAACAGGGGCTTGTAAATACGTGTGTTTGTGCGTGAGAATGGACATTAAATTTCCACAGAAACCGAATGATCTATAGGGTTGGAAAAATAGCATAGGAATATCGCTCTTCCTTAATAGTCTCTCTTGCATAAGTCAAAATAGTGTTTTTAAGATCTCTTTACTTATCTGTTCCTTGAATGGAAGTGTGAATGCTTTGAAAATTTTAAAGAGTTTCGATGAGTTTTAACCCAAATAATTATTAAAAAATTGGTTCTAATCCCAATATCAAGAGAGTAAGTTGAATAACCGTTGTTAGTTTCAGTAAATTCACAGTTGATCAAGCTTAATCTTTTAATAATAGCGGGCCGTGTTTTACAGTTATTGTATACTCATAATTCTTTGGTAGATAGACTTCATTACAATAAGCTTTGCTTATAGTAGTTTTGGAACTAGGTAAGACACTAGATTTATGTTGGCAGCACATTAGTTTGTAATCTTAAATGTTAGCCACTTATGTCAGTCAAAATAAAGCTTAATTGAAGTCCAAGTGATTTCCGATTAATGAGTAATAAGAAGAATGCTGTTAAAGTACAAACAGCCGCTAGAAGCTGCTTTTAAGAATTTAAAAAGGTGTACAAAGGGACACGTAATTTTTGATTAATTAAAAACGTTGAAAAAATATTTTCTGTAAGTAATTGAGCTTATAGTACACTGTAATATTGTTAATACCTCTGACTAATTTTTAGATTTCGATCGGTACTATGTATTTATAAATATTTAAAATCCAATGTTCAGACTAGAAAAACTTTCAACAGAACCAAGAGATAACTACTTGGATAATGAATTTTTGAAATTTCAACTGGACCGAAAAATTTGCGAATACCCCGACATGCATTTTACTCTTAACAATTTATTAGACCATGCTAGCTTGAATTTAAAATACGCAGGAGGTTACACAAAACTTTAAAAAACAATTGAATTCGATGAAGTAAAAATATTTAAAAAGTGTTTCCAAGAAATACACGATTGATTCAAAATGTCTGTTCTGTTTGAAATATACTGACGGCGAAGGGGAAGTGATCTTTATTTTATGTACCTAGATGAAACCTGGATATGCCAGCACGGAAGGATGATACGAATGCGGTTGAAAGATGATGATAGGTGTACTACTAATAAGAGATTGCAATCAGAAGGTAAGAGATTCGCAGCGCTTCATGCAGGCTATTGTGGTTTCTTACCGGGGTGTGGCCGCCTTTCAGACTCAAAAATTGAACATCGAGATTACCACAAAAATATGAACACCGAAATTTTTCAGAAGTGAGTAAAAATTCAGTTGGTGCCTACTGTAACTAGCATTGGAGGTAAATGTGTAATGGTTATGGATAATGTTCCTTATCTCGCAGCGTTGTTGGAGAAGCGACCAACTACTAATTCAAATTAAAAAAAAAACTCCAGGCCTGGCTGTGCAAAAATAAAATAAATTTTGACGAAAACGATAAAAAAACTAGTTAAAATCAACCTAAATAATTTCGATATAAAATAACATCATTATTGTAAGGCTTCCTCTCTACAATTGTATTTACAACCCCGTTGAACTTATATGGGCATTCTTTAAAAAATATATCATAAGTTAATGTCAGCCTGAAATTCAAAAGAACAAGTCAGAAACAAAGGTTTGAGAGGAAGTTTTGAGCAAATGCGATGCTCATTAGTGGAGAAACTGCATTAAGCACTGTGAATCTCTTCTAAGGAGTGATCGGGTGAAATATATGGGAGAACATTGTGTGGTTGACGTCCGTCCTGTTGAAATTTTGTTAACAAAGTCGTCCGATTCTGATGAAGATTCGGATTAGGGATTATCAAATTGACTCTTTCAGCTTTAATAAACAGACATAACAGCAGATCCAACAGCAGAAACATAACACAATGTTGAAAAATGTACAAATTCTCAGTTTATCAATGGCTTTGCATTGATTTATTTCTTCCTGGCGCAATATTGATGTTTTGTAAACATTTGTTATTCTGAAATATAAATCTGTTAACAATAAGTACCTACTATTTACTTTGACATAAAATATGTAACTGGCATTCACGTTGTCTTAATTACAATACTATAAAAGCAATATAACACGAACTTCAACAAAATAATGTTGATACTTCCACAAATCAGTGACATAAGCCACAATTATTTAATGCTTTGATTGATGCTATGACATTTCATTTCAAAGTGGAACTAAATTTATAACTAGATTCCAGTAATGGCAAAACAAACACTATGTTCTAAATTCTAGTGTCTATGCTAGTTCCAAAACGACTATACACTATTCTTCTGGGTTAGGGATTGTAGTAATCTGATATCGTGAAATAATTTTATTGATGTATACTTTGCCTTACAGATAAATTAAGAGAGGAGCTAGAGGAGCGTATAACAGGCGGCTAATGAACAATAAAGAGTGAGAATTGATGGTAGCTATAGATATGTCGTACATATCTAACCTGTCTAGTAGCTGTTTTATATAAAAAACACTGATAAGATAAATATTTAAGGTTTTATATTTCTACTTTTCTTCTACAGTGATAAGATATTTAATTGATAACTGAAACTCCTTCGTGTGTATTCAGTCGTAACTCTGTCATGTTAAAAATAAACACAAAGAGAGAGATGGCTAATGTAAATCTCAGTGTGTGAAACAAAAAAGAAGGTTTTTGTCGTAGCAGTTAATAGGGACTTTAATAAATCACAGCTTTAATTATTATGAGAAGACAGTATGATCTTCGTCATATCTCTAAGGATAAAAAACTTATTATCTTAAATAAGACAAAGTCTAATTTTGAACGAACAATTTAACTTAATATACTGAACGTCCTTTTCATACGTAATTTGTAAAAGTGGTCTGACAACCTGGCAAGTGTTACATTCCGAAAGTAAATAACTAAAACAAACACGGACCCTTACGTGAAACAAAGCTGTTAAAAACCCCAGTCCGGTGCTTGAGCAAATCGACAGCAGAGTCCTGCCGCGAAAGTCCGTCTATTAAATTCCCATCGTATTTCATTTACTTTATTGTGATTAGGGATTATCTCCTATAAGAGCCTTTACATACATTAGTCGGCTTCCGGCGCCGCTTATTACATAATACATTCGCATTTTTCATCCCTCCAAATTGAGCGTTATCCCTAGGTGCAACTTTCCCAGCAATCTGTTAATTTATAGTTGAACGATAACTGGATGTGGTAGAATTATGAAATAAAATCCCGCAGGAATAATACGATTAAACTTTTTGTGTAGCGCTGCGCTTGTTGCGGTTTAAATTTTATTTGTACGCGGTTTATAATTTAAAAACTCCAATCTCATTGTTATCTCTGGCGGAGGCGCCGGATAGGCTGGAACCGTGATTTGGGACGCGAGCTGGGGAAAGGGGATTTGCGAGAGGGATGATATTGTTACCTCGACCGGTGGGCAGCAGCCCTCAGGTCGATAACGGCCGGCCGCTACCTTTTTGGATGACTTGTGTGAATTGCAGTCAATGCTGCAGTCGCCAAACTCTTCTCTCTTCCACTCCTCGTCGTGTTCTTTTCTCTCCCTTCCACTGCCGGCCGTCGTTTGCAGATTTACCGTTTGGGAGCTTTCGGAAGCGCAATTAAAACTTACTTTGACTTTTCCACTACAACGTTTAGGCACACGGTTGTAGAAATAATTTCAATTAAATCTTACCATCATTTTCTTGCCTTGTTAGAAATACGTTACGGTTAATGTCTTTGCTGTGAAAGTAAGTGCTAGTGAGTTCATATCGCATTTGTTCTGACTGCTAAGTCAATAAATGCACTTGGTATCTGCCATATGACAGTTGCCCTCCTTAATTGTGCTTGCTCAATGCCAAATAAGACTAATGCTTGGAAAGTAATAGTGAGACAGTTCATAGTTCTGACTGTGTTAATAAATACACTTGGTTCTTTGGATTTTTTCTTAATGCTTCTCTGCTGCCAAAAGTACCATACAACAGTAACCTGCAGTATGCAGTTTGCAATATAACAGTTCAATACTTTAATTACGCTTGCTAACTGCTACATAATACAGGTATTTTCAACATAAGAGCCAGTCAATTGACACCGCATTTATTTTGACTGCCAAGTTAATACATACACTTCATCCTTCGATTTTTTTCTTGATGGAACACAATAATAACCTTCAGGTTTCTGTAATAAGACAGTTGTCGACCTTAATTACGCTTACTAAATGCAAATTTGATCAAGTACTTTGAAAATAATAGCCATTCAGTTGTCGGTGCATTTGTTTTAACTGCCAAGTTAATAAATACACTTGGTCCTTCGCAGTTTAATAATAGTAGTGCATTTATTTTTACTACCAAGTTAATGAATACATTTGGGCCTTTGGATTCTTCTTGATGAAATACAAGATTGGACATGCGGAAGTTACTAGACAGTTTGCTTTCAATAATGAATAATTAGATGACTGTTTAAATTAGTTAGTTTGGTTTCCCATAGATAGAACGCTTAACCTTTAAACTGTTAACTTACCACTTTTGTCAAAAATTCCATATTGGCGCGAAACCACTTTTCATATATGATCAGCGATATAATAAACCAATATAACGACCTTCATTATCAGACTTTGTTCATATTCGTTCGTCCTTAAATTAAATGTCTAATAACTGGGTGGTTTGCCCTATTACAGTCGTCGACCTTAATTTCACTTGCTTAATGTAAAATAAGACAGGTGCTTTGAAAGTAATAGCCTCTCAGTTAATAGTGGGCTTGTTGTGAGTGCAGATTTTTTTTTCTTGATGAGATACAAAAGTAACTTTAAAGCCTCTGCAATACGACAGTGGGCGACCTTAATTACTCTTGCTAAATGCAAAACGAGAAAGTTACTTTAAAAATAGTAGCCAGACAGTTGATAGTGCAGTGTTTGGACTACTAAATTAATAAATCCACTTGGTCCTTTGAAAGTTTTTTTACTGTCAGGAAAATTATCAGTTAATGATTAGCGAGTTATAAGCAATATGGACTCACTATAATTTTTGGAATTAAAAAAAGAGTTGTTACTGACATGTATATCATTTACCACAGTTGCTTAATCGGTTTCATTACAACGGACAGTTTTTTTTTTATTAACAAGCAACCTGAAATGGTATACCCCAGTCTAATCCTATTGCCACCTTATTGTTTAAACAGGGACTTTATAACGCATAAAATAAATATTAAATTATATAAGGACCTCCACGAATCCAACTTGTAAAATAGAAACAATAACAGCTTGATGTTTTCTAAAAATATTTTACAGTTATTGTTGATAATTCTACTAGTAGTAATTATTGATAACTGATTTCCATTAATGTTAACGAGAATTTTCACTTCTGCAGATTGTAGGGAATAACATCGCCTTAATATTTCATGTTATTAAAGCCATTCAGTATTCGTCAACTTTGATAAAACTATAGACACTGAAGTTGTGGTAATATTTTCAAATAAATATTATTCGAAATCTCGAAAATCGCACTTCCACAAAGAATTTCCAAGCTAGACTTACAGAATACCTCACGTGAAGTGTGTCGTTTTAAAATAAAGCTCAGCCCGAAACCAAGATCGCCTCTAATCTAAACTAACCGTCATCACTATCAATCAAACTAAGCTATTTACAAATATAACGGCGTGGAAAAGTTCTAAGCTCTCTGTAAAAAGTTTCGGCTCTTACCTGTGTTGATGGAGAGTCCTAAATGTGTTTATTTGTGTGCCTGAAGAGCGCTGGAATTTAATCAAAATAAAACGTTTTTAAACAGACATGGGAACAGAATTTATAATGTCTGGCCAAAATTAGTAGCAGTTATTTTGGATAGAATTAGAACTTTGCGAATGTATTTTAAGAATGTTAATAATGAAACAAGAACTTATTGGGGCATCTTCTAAAGCACTGCTTGATATACGTAGTTTAAACGAATCTATTTTTTAAACATTGTTTTTTGTACACTGTACGTTTGGAAACCCAAGAAAAAACTTGAAGTTACGATTGCAGATGACTGGTGAGCAAAGTGTGGAATACTGTAAATATTTCACGGAAATCCAAGGCTCTAGTGTTTCCACTTAACATTTTAAATTATCTTCACACGCTCATTTTTGTTTTAGGAATCTCAACCAATATAGGTGATGCCATGTCTTTCATATTTTCGAGGCAAAAGCCAATTCTTCTCGTCTACATAATTCACTGGCCCCAAGAATCAACATTAACATTGTAAAATATCTTTCATTTTTGAAATTGAACTCTTAAATGTCCCAGATTTGTGATCAAATAGCTTGTGTCACTGACGTCTTTTTTATTTTTTATTTTACTAGAACACCACATATTCTGAATTGCTGCTCTATAAATTTTCTGTTGACGAAAAATATTTTATTTGTTCCTCACTTGTAAACATCAATTTATCAAATCACTGTATTCACCTTGAAAATGTTTCTTAACTGGCTAGCCAGTAAATTTTTTACAGTTATATTTTACAAGCGTGCTCATAGATAAATGATAGCGTGCAAAGCCAGAGTTGTCTTCCTTAGTATGTGTCATATTGATGAATTTAGTTGCTTGTCGGTTTGACATTTTGAATAAATGGTAAATTTTTAGTTACAAGTGAAAAACAAATAAAATATTCAACAAAACACACCAGGTAACCATTTTTACTGGCTCAAGGATATGACAGGCTCGCCTAACGGCTCCCCAGTCATCCCAATCCTATCGCCAGTAACAACTGTTTTACCTGGCTTGCAATGTTATAGTATTTAACATTACAAGCCAGGTAAAACAGTTTTTACTGGCGATAGGATTGGGATGACTGGCGAGCCGTTAGGCGAGCCTGTCATATCCTTGAGCCAGTAAAAATGGTTACCTGGTGTGTTTTGTTGAATATTTTATTTGTTTCTCACTTGTAAATAACTAGAAATTTACCATTTATTCAAAATGGCAAACTGACAAGCAACTAAATTCATCAATATGACACATACTAGGAAGACAACTCTGGCTTTGCACGCTATCATTTATCTATGAGCACGCTTGTAAAATATAACTGGCTAGCCAGTAAATTTTTTACTGGCTAGCCAGTTAAGAAACATTTTCAAGGTGAATACAGTGACTTGATAAATTGATGTTTACAAGTGAGGAACAAATAAAATACTATATTCTACTACCTAGTAATTGTGACCGACATTTTTTTAGTGAGACGCAAACTAAAGTAAACAACTTAAATATCCAGACAGTAAGGAAATGACGAGTTTCGATCCATATTTTTAGCACAAATAATAAAAATTTGCCAAAACATTAAAATGACAGGTGACAGATTTGAAATTTTAGAAATTCCTTTTTTAGTCTGTTTTTCACATAATGGCAGAAAAACTTCTCTGCAACACGTAGGACAAGTGTCTGTTCCGTACCCACCTGGTACGGAGCAAATGCCGTTTAAAGTAGTTTTCTAAGTTGATATAAAGCAAAGTTCGCGTTAATAACGTATTCACGGTTGCTGTTAGAAAAGTTGTTACTGCGCGAAAAGTCGTCCGAAATAATGTTATGTTTATAGTTCCAATATTGAAGCCCACAAAAGCGCAACCCTAAAGGTCTAAACTACTAAAACCCTTTTATACGACTATTTCACTGCTCAGGTGAGCTTAGAAATGGTGTAGAAAACATCGCCGGGAGGGTCACAATGAATATATATTGTGCGATGCTATCCTGGACCGCGTTATCCCATCTCCCCCAGAGGACGAATTCCCGTTCAGATACACTCCGCAAGAAACAACTCGAGTCAAGTAAAAGCGGGCCGAAATGGACACGATTCGAGGAAACACAAAGAAATAGAGACGAGACTCCAATGAGAATGAATGGCGGCCGAAACTTTCCAAAGCAGTGATAAAAATCGTTTTCGAATCACGTCCAACATATGTAAACTAACGTCGTGTGCCTCGCGAGGAAAATAAAATATTTAGAGTTGGCAGGATATCCAATATTCCTTCATGCGAATGCGAAAGGTAGGCAATAAACAGTGATCCTGTGCCTAAAGGATGATAAACATGTGCCAGTGGCGGAAAGACGGAAGAAAAACAATAACCGGAGGCAACAGAAGGCCGATATTAAAACGGTTACCTATGCGGACGCTGCACGTCTTTTTGCGAGGTTGGCGGTTACACGACTTCCCAACTTTTCCACCTTTTCGTAACTATTTCCAACATAATCAAGGCTTCTTAAATAATATCTGAAACACCATTCGCACCATTTTATTTATGTGCTTATTATAAGAGTTCGCTAACGAAACCTAAAGATATCTTCTTTTAATGCCTAAAGTGAATATAAAAATTAAAAAAATACCAGATGACCGTAATTGATTTATTTTACAGGCTAACGACGTAACTAGCCTACTTAAAAATTAGTGGCTATTATCTCGATCTCTGTTTTTGAGAAGAGTTGGGGTGGTATAAATAATTTAAAATTTTTGCCTTTGATTAAATTTTGAAAACTTAAATTCAAAATCTTGGCCTTAACTTAAAAAAAAATTAAGAAAATGTCCTCTTTCTTTCCTTTGTAAAGTATAATGTGAAACTTAATGTTATTAAATGGAAGTCATAGATAGTTGTACTATCATTGAGTAACTATTTTCTCATTACAGACATACCTATTCTCAGTAATAACGAAATTTGGCTGCCATGATTTTGGATGCGTTAGTTGTATTATCTGGATTTGTATTATCTTGTCGGAACTTATTAGAGAGATTTTTTTTAAACAACAAAACTATATTTGAAGAAAATATGATAGCGTCAATATCCGCAGAAGCTCAGAGATACCACTGGAACCTAGAAAAGAAGACGGAATGGTTACTGTGGGCAGAATATGCAACACAGGTATTTTTAACGACAACAGACAAGAGCAAAAACGGATTGGAGATGTGGTAGGACCGAAGTGAGATGAGCTAGAGAGAATACGATGCGAAATGCCAAAAAAAAAAAGAAACGACAAGACTGGGAACACCTTTTGAAATACTTTCTGAAATGATACATTGTTTTGATAAAGATATCTATATCACTGGCCAATTTTATAAAACTTACAGGTTACTCTGCAATATAAATTATGAACAATTCTCTGCTGACTTGCGTTCCCTCCCGTGGGCCAATATATATGACCAGGTAGATATAGATTCCAAAGTTCAATTATTAACGTTTAATATTTTACAGTTATTCGAAATTCATTCTCCATTAGTATCTAAACGAATAAGTAAACCTGCTGCTCCATGGATTACCCTTAATTTAAGCTTCCGTATGAAAGAACGCGACAAGGCTTTGCTGCGTTTCAAAGCTTGCAAATCAGAACTAGCTTGGCAATATTACAAAGAACTGCGTAATATAACAAACAATTCCTGTAGACAAAAAAAGAAAAAATATTTTGATGCTCAATTTAAAAATAAGAACTCAGTTGAAATATGGAAAGATCTAAAGCAATTAAATTTAGGTAAAAATAAGAACTTAGTGGCACTTCCAGATCACTTATCGGATGTTAATCAAATCAATTCTTATTTAATCTCATCAATTCCGAAAACTGACTCAAATCTTCAAAATGTAGCTACAATTTACGAAAACTTAAATCTTGATTATCAAAATACATTTAGATTTGAAACAGTGGATGAGATTGATGTATTGAAAATAATTAGTTCCATCAAAACTAAAGCTGTAGGATGCGATGGTATAAGTATTGCCATGATTAAACTTTGTGTTCCTTTTATACTTCCATTTTTAACTCATATTACTCATATTATAAATTTCATAATACTTAACGCAGTCTTCCCAAATACGTGGAAGAAGGCTTACATTATTCCTTTAGCTAAGGTTGATACACCAAAACAATTTAAAGATTTAAGACCTGTCAGCATATTGCGCATCTTTTCAAAAATCGTGGAAAAAATTGTCCATCTTTTCAAAAATCGTGGAAAAAATCATGGATGTACATTGTACAACTACGTAAATTTATTGAAGCAGAGAATATCTTGCCTGAAGTTCAGTCAGGATTTAGACCAGGTTACAGTTGCTGCACCGCATTACTTGCAATTACTGATGACATTTTCAGAGCATTAGATCATGGAATGGCAACCATCCTAGTGTTGCAGCGTTCGAAGATAATTGCTATATTGAAACCAGGTAAACCAGCTAGTAATCCTAAGAGCTACAGACCAGCTGTCTGTGACATACAAGTTACTAGAACGGCTTACTTATAACACAATTAGTACAAGATTATTTGAAGCGATCCCGGTCGAACAAGCAGGCTTTCGGCCAAAACGAAGCTGTGCAGATCAAGTCCTCTCACTCACAACTTACATCGAGGCAGGATTTCAAAGAAAACTTAAAACATCAGCTGCATTTATCGACCTATCAGCGGCCTACGATGCAGTGTGGAGAGACGGCATTATATATAAGCTTCTTCGTGTAATTCCCTGCAAACCAACAGCCCGACTGATAGACCGTATGCTAAGCGATCGAGTGTTTCAAGTAGTCATGGGATCCGACATCAGCTCCCCAAGGAAACTAAAGAACGGGTTACCACAGGGATCAGTCCTTGCTCCACTCCTCTTTAGCTTGTACATTGCAGACATGCCAGAAACAAGATCAAGAAAGTTTGGCTATGCCGACGACTGGGTACTTGCAACAAGGTGCAGATCAATCGAACAGTCAGAAGAAACCTTAACGGCAGATCTAGAAGAAGTGGGAAAGTATTTTCGCAAATGGAGGCACCACCAAAACAGAAGTTACTTGCTTCCACCTAAATAATAAACTCGCCAGAAGAGAACTTAGCATACAGTTCGAAAACACTATACTTACCCATAATAAAACACCAAAATATCTAGGCGTAGCCCTTGACAGAACACTATCTTTCAGAGATCATCTAACAAAAACAGCTGAAAAATTAAAAACAAGAAACAACATTATTCAAAAGCTATGTGGTGCAACCTGGGGAGCATCGGCCTCCACTCTGCGTTCTTCTGCTTTGGGTCTTGTCTTCTCAACTGCTGAATACTGCGCTCCAGTTTGGCCAAATAGCCTACATGTACAAAAAATAGATGCCCAGCTAAATAACACCATGAGAATGATTACCGGTGTTATAAAACCAACTCCCACGCAATGGCTACCAGTTTTAAGTCACATCCCCCCCCCCCCCCCCAACTGAGACGAATAAATGCTCTTACAAGCGAGTATAAAAAGATCATGGACAACAGAAATCTACCAATCCATCAAGACATCGAAGATGCCAACCATAATCGACTCCGACCCCCAACAAAAACGGCAGGGATAGCTGTGGAAGATGAGTTCAACCTTGCCAACGCATGGACTCAAGAATGAACGGCACGTCAAAATAATAACATACCGTGCATTACGCAAAAGCCATCGGGCTTCGACTTACCACGTAAAACATGGTCCACGCTTAATAGAATCAGAACCCAACACGGCAGGTGTGCATATTCTCTACACAAAGGGGGAAGCAACCGTCCCCACTTTGTGACTGCGGAGAAACCCAAACTATCGCACATATCATACAAGAATGTCCCATAAGAGCATATAATGGGAGACCCGAAGACTTCCTGCTGGCGACCCCATAGTCGATAGATTATATAAATAAACTAGGAATTGATCTATAACTTTTAAAGTGTGTTTTATGTTTTTATGTATACAAACTTTGAATTTTATATTTTTATATTTTATTAATATTTTTAATATTTTAATTTCAAATGTTTAATATTTTAATTTAAAATTTGTTTAATGTGTCAGCCATACGATAAATAAAATAAATGTGGTTGAATGTATTTATACAGATTGTTTATCTTTTATATCACACCCGTTCATGTCAATTGTTTGTGATATTTGTTTTCAGGCGAAGTTGAAAAACGGTTACAGCGACACTTCGCCTTTTGAGATTATGTTTTCTTTTTATTATAAATGAATGTCAATGTAATCTCAATAAACATTATTATTATTATATCTCCTTTTCTTCTTCTTCGTTTAGCCGTTTTGTATCCTCTGGATATAGGCTTCCCTCATGTTTTCCAATTTTTACGATTTTGTGCGACTTCATACCAGTTTAGTCCTCCTACTTTTTTGACATCGTCGCTCCATCTTATCTGGGAACTACCTACTTTTTATCTTTCTCCTCGTGGTCTTCATCTAATTAATTTCCCACTCGACTTATCTACTCCTCTGGCTACGTGTCCTGCCCAGTTCCACTTCGATGATGCTTTTAAACTCTACCCCTCTACTTTTGTGTTTTGTCTTATTCAAGTGTTTGTCTTATGGTCTTTCAAAGTGATTCCTAGTATTTTTATTTCTATAACTCTTTGATGGACTTGTAGCTTGTTGATTATTGCTCTTGTGACGACCCAGGTTTCCGCTCCGTACTTCACCACCGGCAATATGCACTGGTTATATAGTTCTGATTTTAGTGATGTGTGGGTATTTTCCTCGTCAATGTGTCTTTTAATTTTCCATATGCCGCCTAGCCTTGTCGTATCCTTCTGTCAATTTCTAGTTCTTGGTTTTCCTTTCCAATTTTATTGTTTGCCCAAGATGTAAGTAGTTGGAGACTCTTTCTAATTGGTTGTTGCCTCATCATCTTTCTTATTTTCTTCTACATTTGTCATGTATATTGTTTTGTGGAAGTTTATTTCTAAGCCTACTCTCACTGAAGCTGTACGAACATCCTTCAGCATACTTGTCCGTTCTTCATTTGACTTCGCTATGATCACAATGTCAGAGGTTCCCCTGCGATGTTGAACCCCCTGTTTCTCCTATCGATACGTTTGAAGGCATCTTCCAGCACTAGTGTAAATAGCTTGGGCGACATATCGTCCTGTCGCATTCCACTTTGTATTTTAATCTTGTCGGTATATTCATGAAGTTGTACTTGTAATGTAGCTTGCTTGTATATTTGTTCGATTAAGTTTGAATATCTGTAATCTATTCTGGCGTTCTTAAGTGCTTGCAATATCGCCCACAATTCTTTAGTGTCGAAATTGAGATACTGAGAATAGGAAAGCAGTGCGAGGAGGTAGAACCAATAAAAATGAGAAAAGGAAAACTCCAATACATGAGTCATATAACTCGAGGGGGGAGGAGGGGCATAGACGGTTCATGTAGGGAAAACAAAAGGTAAAAGAAACGTATGCAAAACACGTCTGTGTAGCCTACTTGAGTAGTTTAGAGCGACGGCTAGTACAATTCAAATAATGGTTACGATGATAACCAACCTCTAATAGGAGCTGAGTTGCAAGAAAGAAAGAGGATGGAACACATCACAGAACAGTACCATTGCTGTGAACTTTTGAGTCCGTAGTTTTGGCAACTTGTAGTCTTTATAACGTATGAAGTGCGATGATTTCTTGCTAGAAAATTAACGAACTGCAGGCTCGAGTCTTAAGGGCCTCGTTTACAGTTGGCAATTTATGGCATATACCGCTAACTTATTTCCATTTTTATGAAACCAAGGCTAAAGATGGAGACCTGGTCAAAATTTCATGTAATTCTTACGTGTCTTGACTATCTGCTGACGCGTTGGAATTTTTGAATTTCGGAAAATTGCTTATGTTATGATTAAAGAACTTTAGATGTGTTTACAACATATAAATGCTAATAAAATGATGAAATATTGAAAATATAATTTTGAAATTGCTTTTGAAAATAATACCTTTGGACAGTTATTTTTTAGTAACCTTAAAGATAAAACTAAACTAATCAATGAATCAAATCTTATTTTCCAAGTAGATTGCAATGATTGTGACGCCAATTATATTGGCCAAACAAAACAAAGATTAATTAAAAGATCAAATCAACATAAAAACTCTATTAAAATAAAAATGATTTCTCCTTATAGGCCGAACACTGCGTTATCTGATCACGCTGTAGATAAACTACACAATTTAGATTTTTCCGCACCAAACATTTTACACAGAGAAAATAACTTACATAAACGCTTGATATATAAAATGATTGAAATAAAAAAAAGTCCCAAAGCAATTAACTACAGAACTTACATAGAAAAATTAAACATAATTTATCACAACTTTCATTTTTTTTTGTATTTTTTTATTGCTTCTTAATTAATTATCAGTATTTTAATATTTCTTAAATCATTGTATATTATATTAAATTTAATTATCATTAATAAAAATTAACTTAATAAGAATAATTGTGCCTTATGGGATTTGTAATTTTGAAATCATTTTTAGCACATGTGAATATTAAATGACCAGCGCACTTTTATCTGTCAATTGCACTAAACTTTTCCTCCATGTCGCTGTACAAAATATTTCTACAAGATTCTTGCTAACAAAATTTGCTATTAATTGCGGTGTATCTGAGTTGTAAGTACAATTAACATCGCCTTCTTTTTACTATTTAAATTTTTATCGTTTTATTTCAGAAATTTTCCAAAAATAAAGCTACCTTTTGTTATTTCGCCAGTTTTATAAATACCAAAATTGAGTCTCCATTTAGAATTATCGAAAAAAAAAATCTTTTAAAATTAACTAAGTAGCTGTAGGTAAGGATTCTTCATGATATTTTTGATTTTATATGCTTTGTAACCATTTGAGTATTAATTCCCTTTGAATTTTCCAGATATACATAATTAAATCAAATTTCACATTCTTATCAACAATTATCTTTGTAACTTTTCAACATGGAGCCCTAAAAATGGTCCTCATTTTTCAACTTTTGGAAATTTTCCATTTAGCCTTTAACATAACACCAGGTGAATTATAAAACGTACGTAACTTTATCAAATGTTCTTAATGCATTTAAATTACAGATACTCATCTGAAATACGCAGAAACCCTTTTGGTTTTTCTTATTTAGCGACATTTATAAATAGATAAGGAGGAAAATTATATTTTATTGATGTAAGTAACCACTGTCTTTAAAACTTGCAAGGTAAAAAAGAGATTTGAGAAAATTATGATTGTTCACGAACCTATTTTGTTTTCTTACAGATTTTAACGTGTTTTTTAAATTTTTAAAACTATGTAGACTGAAGAAGGCACAAAGGTGGTGAAATATATTTCTACGACTTGACACGTTTAACCTATTTTTTAACCTCAAGACGGATTATTCAACAAATAGCTGCTAATATCCTTAACGTGTTTGAACATTGTAGATACATGTTTTTCTTATTTCTGGTTCCAAATTCGAGCTCTTTTGCGTTTTGTTTATAGTTGTTTTCCCCCAAAACCTTATAAGATAGTGGTTATTAACTTTATTGATGTTTTTTCATTCTTGTTCTACATTATCGACAGTTGGTTACGCAGCAGCGCTGCAGTTCTTCTGTTCTGTTAGAGTAATAATTCTAATTTTCATTGTTCTAAAGAAGGTGCTAGTCATTTTTAAAGTTGTTAACGCTACATAATTCTCTTAAGCGGTATTTATGTGGCATTTTTATTCCATTCCAATGATATTTGTTATTGGTTTATTACAAAAATTTTGCATTTAAGTCTCCGCATAGCAGAAGATACTCATTCTTGTTTATATCGTTCACTTGCGCTGCAGTACGACATAAAATTGTTTAGACTCTTCTAACTTTTGTCTTTCTCTGTTTCTTTTGTATTTAATCCTTTCACATTACATGTGCATATGCTTAGTTTATTCAATCTTTCTATCTTTCTTGTCGTCATCTATAGATCCGTCCTATGTTTCCAGGCAGTGACTTAACTTTGGGGTATTTTATTTGTCGATAGGTAGGGTGCTTGCGTATCGCTAGTATATTTTTTATCGATTTTTTCTGGTCTAGATCCGATGTATTCTGCTTGACGGTTTCGTTTTATTGCATTATTTTTAAAACGAAATTTATTTTTAAAAGTTGTATGGTAAAATCAAAATTCAGAAAAGCATAGATCATGAAATATTTATTTGTAATCATTAGTGCGATAATTAGAACTTCAGCCTGTTGTATTATTGGTGTTATATGAAATCCTTGATTAACGCTTTCTGTAATACGTATGGGCAGGATTATAATATTTCTAGAGAAAATAGTTACATAATTTACGCCATCAATTATATGGTCTAAATTTCATGTATGAATATGAATAGTTACTTAAAGGAGTAACCGCAAGCGTATTACAAAGGATAAGATGAGCATGACTTACAGGAAGCCAATTTGATATACTTCAAGGAAGTTGATTAAGCCGTTTGTAATAAAATAAATCAATAAAGTTACAATACACGTGTGAAGTGAATTCGTAAAATGTTAAGTTCGCATTAAAGCTAGAGGATGCTGTTTGTTAGATATCTAGAGTAGAATGTTAAATTTACTTGATCTGATCAATAAAAATTTGAAAATATGCTTGTAAGCATTGTAAAAGTAAAGAGCATATAATTATATGCTCTTTGGTAAAAGCTTGTTTTTGGTTAAAGCTGGGGACATTTAAAAGTCGAGTAAATGCTGGTCAATTAGAAATTAAATGTCAAATCAGAGTACAACACCTTTTACTTTAGTCGTATAAGCAAATGTCGTTGTTAATTATACGACGAATAACTGTAAAATAAACGATTGTATGGACCGCATAAAGGACACTTACGAGAACGATGATTGCGGAATTGCTAAACAAGAAATAATCGATTGTACTTGCACCAACTACGAGGGCTGCTCTGTATATTGTTAGTAGCAGGCCATGGACGCAGGCAAAAACAAAAACATTTGCATTAATTGAAAGCCCATTCTTTTGACAGTTACCAGCTGCAATTTTACCAGATTGAAGTTAAAGGTTATAGAGATATAAATTTTTGATTGTTATAATTCGTTTGATTTCCACTAAGCAGTATGGAAGTGCCGCGAAGTGCTTTTCGGGCTATGATGTTCTACGATTATAAAAGAGGTTTAACGTATGACCAAAGTCATCAAAATTTAGTGGCAGCTTTTGGCGACAATAGCCCTTTATTATTTTCAATTAGTTAGGTACTGGTTCCGTGAATTTAAACGTGGAAGGTGTACGTTAGAAGATGAACCAACACCTGGACGACCAACAGTCGCTGTTTGTGCTGAAAACGTTATTGTTGCCGAAAAGCTGATTAAGGAAAAAACCTATAGAGACCTTCAAGACGAACTAGGGATTGGATCATCTGCAGTAGATACCATCTTACATAAACATCTGGGCGTAAGGAAGCTGGCAAGTCGGTGGATTCCGCATTTGCTAACCGAAGAACAAAAACAAGCACGGGTAAACTGGTGCAGGTTTATGTTAGAAAAGTTCGATGTATGATCTTCAAAGCAGGTATTTAATATCGTTACGGCCGATGAATCGTGGATATATAGTTATGATCCGGAAACGAAACAACAGTCGACTGTTTGGGTGTTGGAAAATGAGGATATGCCAACAAGAGTTAGACGCAGTAAAAGTGTAACCAAAAAGGTGATTGCATCTTTCTACAGATACAGCGGTCCAATCGCAGTAATTCCTCTTGAAGATCGTAAAACTGTAACTGCTGATTAGTATATAGACGTTTGCCTTCCACAAGTCTTCCAAAAATTGTGTAGTGATCGGCCGCAATCTGGTTTGCGTGGAATTTTATTGCACCATGACAACGCAACTCCCCATACGGCTGCAAAAACTTTAAATTTTTTACACGAATCCGGAGTCCAGCTAGTCACTCACCCACCATATAGTCCAGATTTTGCCCCGAACGATTTTTTTTGTTTCCGCTGATTAAAAAAAACATGCGTGGTAAGAGATTTCCTAACGCCGATGCCGCAGTTACTGAATTTCAGCGAATTTTTGACGACCTTCCAAAAAAACAGTTTTCAACCTGTTTTGAGCAGTGGTTTCAAAGAATGAAGAAGTGTATTATGGCTAAGGGGGAATACTTTGAAAAACAATAAAATTATTTTTTTTTTAATTTCGTAGTTTTCTTGCAATTAACAATTTATAGAACAGCCCTCGTAGTAGTTGAGAGTGTTTTGCTAGGTCTTCTTCAGACCGAAGCGATAAGCACGGCAAACGCGGCAAATTTACGGGGGGGGGGGGAGGATACGAAGTGATAAAGTAATTTAGCATGTACATATTTACATTTCTATGAGTTATTGCAATTACAGGTAACATTATTACTAATTCAATTTATAAATCTAACATTCATACTTCCTGTGACATGCCTATGACGTTTTGCTCCCATTTTGTAAATGTTAAACATGACCAATGAATAATTTAATTTAATATGATTATTTAACTCTAAAAAATAAAAGCAGGTCTTCTAATTTTCGAAAAGCAGCAAACTATTTTACACACATTTTTCATTTGCCAAGCGTTTTGCAAATTTCGGAAAGGGTGCCTGTGTTCTTTTTTTACTAGAGTTTTTGAAATAGTATTTAAACAATTTGTATGATGTTTTAGTTAATTATGAATCTGTGGAGTATCGGCGTACAACATTTTGTTGTTGGCATAGGAGAAAGTGGGTGAATTGTGAAGAGATCTTCGTATTGAACAATTTGGATTCGGTTTACCAAAGCGTACCACAAGGCTGCAGTCTTACTTTCATAAATTCTTCAAAGCAGACTAATGACGTTTGAATTGTCTGCGACGAATTGCTCCCTGTGACATCCATAGCGATCATATCTGCCGCACATAATGTAGAAATAGAAATTTGACCTATGATTTACGTCGCAGTAAAGCAAGCTATTAAGCGCGGGAATTATCTCGTTCGGGAAGCCATAATTTCCACTTTTCAACAGTGAGTCCTCTGTGCGAGATACGCCGCAAATCTTACTCATTATTCCAGGTTAGACAAGGGCACAAAGCACAGCGAACAGTATCGCGAAATCTCGTATATACCTATGCAGCTTGGCGTGTCTCAGAGGATCTATTGTTCTACGCGACAACTTAGCCAAAGACTTTATATAGTGGATTGCATCTTATAAATGTTATAAATCCTTGGCCTTGCTGTGCCCGACTTCCCCGGGTTTACTTCCGTTTTGACAAACTCCACGCGTTCTCCTGGATATGAATAACTTGAGCCAATATACGGCAGGACTTTCGTGGCGTTTGCAAATCTCCCGCGGATAAACTGAACACGTGGAAATAAACGCTCTTATTACAGCCTTCAGGTTGGGGTTTTCGCTATATCTCGTCATTGCCATTGTACTACTTGCCGTATTTTTTTTTCAAACGTTCACGTATACAACTACTCGCATAATTGCCAACTCTCGTATCTCGTATATAACAAATTTACAATATTTAAGCCCTAAAATAATGGAAAAAATATCTCGGAGCGTAAACATGGTGAGAATGTGACAATTTCCAAAATTTGATTTTTTGATAAAAGTACAAGATATCCTTATTTATAAACGCATGATGTGCTCGCCTGCCTACATACTTCTTACTCTTTCAACGCCATCTAACGGCATGAAACAAAAGCAGCTAGTCTATTTCATCTATATCAATGCTACTGTACAGAAACGTCGGAAGTTAAATTTACCAGTTCTCCAAAATATGTATTAGTTGTCTGTTTTGAAATTGCATCTGAATACAACTATTTTCTCCACAATCTTCCAAAATTATTGTAGGGCAGGGTGTGTCCGTTTGAGATTGCTTTGGATTTGGATGCTCCCGGGTTGCACAGATGTAAGAGTGTATAGTAGGGATGACCTCCCAATATATTATATAGATGGGGTAAACTTCAAATGGGAATAGGATAGGAAAGAAATAATAAAATTACGGGGGAGCTCTAAGCAATAACGCAAGACACTAGGCGAGAGACTAGGTTTTCTTGACAGATATTTGACAACGCACTCGACTAGGAAAAGGAACTCGAGTACGGACAAGACGTGGTACAACTTGATGGAAAACTATAATGATCTACAACAGGGGGTGATGCAAACCGAGAGAATAAGACTGAGTGAAAAAAACTGAAAATGGATATATGTAAATGAAGGATTAATGATGCTGGTAGAGAATTTGTGATGTCTCGCTTTGTTGCTGTTTTCGACGATCCTTGTGATTTCGGATATTGTGAGACCAATTTATTTGTCGATTCCATTATTGGCAGTTTTCATGGGCATAAGAAGCGCCGAGTTGAATAGGCAACTGGCTTTGCAAACTCATATTTTGTCGAATGCAGTTTTCTGCTTTAGTACAGTTTCATGCAAACTGCAATCTGCCAAATTTCATTGAGAGACGTTTTACGTTTTCTGTGTGCATCCGAGGCCATCGGCCGTTTTGGAGTTTCCTGGGACGTGTTTTAAGCTTTTTGAATTGCTGGTGATGTCGGATAATGCGGAATAATCAATCAAGGCATATGTTGACCCGAAAACTGGTTAAATGAATTGTTTGAGCGAGCACATGTTTTTGTGAACGAGCTGGCAGAATTTCTGGTAAGCCGTTATATCTTTGGTGGTTCATTTGCTAATTTGGAGTGTATGTGTAGCCTTCAACCTACGAGCCAAACCGATTGATTTGCTGGGAATGTGTCCTCAGTAGCCGTCTGGCCCGCAGTTTCCTTGTTGGAACGTAAACTGTTCATTGCGAAGGCTCACCTCGCCTTGATTTCCTTCTGAAGATAAGCTGGACAAAGCGTCGCTGGAGGCCTCTACCTCGTGCTGTATTTGTTTCCGTGCTGCAGGATACGTCCAGTTTGGTGGTTAAAATTTAATGGTCTTGTATTTATTTGTATAAACATATTTGCGATTGATTTCACAATTATGGCTTCACCGTAGCGATGTCCTACCCGGTCTAAAATCAAACCCGGGTATCCGAAAATAGTACCCGGTTACCCTCGGGTACCCGAAATATATAACAAAAATGTTAGCGTACATCGGAACATCTGAGGTAGCTACAATTTCTTTCTTTACGCCGAGTTTTAAACTGAACTAAATTGAAATAGTACCTACTCCCCAATTCAAACTGCAGGTCGTCTATTATTTGAAAATATTTTCACACTTCCAAGTGCTATCAAATTCAAGGACGTGATTTTATTCGAAATTCGTAACAGCATTAAAATCACACAGAGGATGTTTATGTTACTTCATCCCATAGTGACGTGATTTGATTGTACAATTGACGGGTTGAATATTTTTGTGAAAGGAATTTATTATATCAAACAAGAAACATTATGTGGTATGGGATGGGGTGATTCTCGTTATTACTGAATGGTTAGGTTTTTCTAGAGCGTATTCGTATTGTTTTTAAGTTTTTATTATCTTCTCCGAAAAAGACTGACTTTCTAGAAATTACATAATTTACTAGTCGGGTACCCGGGTCCTAAAAATATACCCGGGTTGACTATTACCCGGGTCGACCCGGGTACCCGAGTACCCGCCGACATCCCTACTTCACCGTTTTAACTAATTGTGTATTTTTTATTGTGTATGCTGATTTGACGCCAGCTTAGAGCTGATTGGTTTATTTTGAACTAAATAACATCGCCTTGTATATCGATATTAGCTGAGTGGGTGGTCGCACTGCTATACGATTGTTCCCCCTAAATATCGCCCATATTAAGTTTGTTGGCTGGGAATAACGATCCTAGCATATCACATTGTAATATAAACTACCATACACATATCTGGATGTGAGGTTATTCGCGGTATGATATTAAATGGCTAAATGTGGAACGCTGTAACGTTTATCATTCATTCAGCAATAGGACTGTTTCAAAATTAAATGCTTTAGCTAGCTACTTTACAATTTAAATTAAACCAATTAGGAAAATTAGTAGATATTTACTCAGCGAGAGCTGTGTTTAGATGTTGGCACCCACGCACACTGTCTCAGACATGACTTGTGATAATTAACTATGTGATATGGTATTAAGTGTTATTGTTCGTTAATGCCAGTAATTACAATCGATTTTATTCCCCCTATTGTTGTCCATTTTTCGAACTGTGGGTTTCATTGATTATATTGTGTGTTGTTACCTTTGAGCAATTTAATGGTTCGTTCGCTCAGACGAACAAAGTAATATGGACCTGAATCATTTGGAGCACCTAGAAATTTAGATCTATTAGTTTTAAAGGTAAGTTACCTACCTCCTTCTCCCTGAGTTAGTCCGAGTGCATGTTCCTACTCAATATTGGCAATTTATAATGTAACAATTGATAATTTTGTTTGATACCTGATCGATAGATCTGTTTGGCGATTTGCCTCTTCTCCGTCTTCCATGTACCTTCCCTTTGATGATTAGTTTGTCAGTTCCATTTCGTCGTAACCTATATCCCGCAAAGCCCTATATTCTTCCTTGAATGGTTGGCAGCAGCGGGTTCCTATTGTGGGTGTTAAGTTTTCGTAATATTGATATTTGTTCTGTAGACGGGCGATCCATGATATTCGTAGCATTCTTTTGTGGCCGACTACGGCAAGAGTCGAGGCTTTATATCGATTGAGTACGATTTAAAAAATTAGAGTGTATTAACCTTTGTTTTATGTGCTTAATTATCTGGTGATCTTACGAGATTTTTGTTATTTTAGCTAGGAATGTTTTTGCCATCCGTGCCCTCCTTTTGGCCTCTCCTTTGCAATATTTGGACATCGAGATAGTAAAATTAGGTGTAAGCAAATATAAACTAACAGTAACAGCGGTGTGTGAACCTAACGCGGACAACGTGGAGAATAAAAATAAATTCTGGAAAAATTTAACTATATTACGGACAAAAAATATATTACGTTGGCCAAGTGGGGAAAAAGACCAGAGAACAGCAGAGATATTGGGTAACCAAGGCAAAGAAAAAAGAAACGATAACGGAAAGAGAATAGAATACAAACAAATTTTATGATCAAGGAAAAATGTGGGTGCTAACGAACAGAAGAAGAAACTGCAAACTATGGAGATGAAGTACCTACGCCGAGTGTTGTCCGAACTGGCGGAGAAAATAGAAGAGAAAGAATGGGGGGGAAAGAATGAATAAGGACAGACAAGTGAACAAAAGAGAACGAGGACAAGACCTTGGAAAATATTTTGTTTAACGTGTTTTTAGACATAGGATGTAATTTTTGTTATACCAATACTAAGTAAAACATAACTTTAACCAAAATTCCCGATAGCCACGTAATAGCTTTCATTTTTTCAAGCAGCTAGTTGAAAAATGCCGGAGGATGGGTCGTGTGCATAGAGGTAAAAATAGTTAATTCGCTAATTAGTAGCAGTAATAATGACTCAATAAGTAGGGGCGACAAGTTCAATAACTTAGCAAGTTAGGTTCTGTTAAACAACGCGGAGCGAATGAACTACGATGAAACATGCTTGTAAAAAAATAGCCAATGTTTCCTTCAATTATTCTTCTTCCTCCAAAGTCCGGGCCAGTTGCCCAAATAGCCCAAAATTTGGATCCGGTTCGAAGGACCAATGTAAAATTAGCCAAGCCCAGTACGGAACATAGAAATTTTATAGTATTGTAGGACCAGGTTAGTCCTTGACAGGAGATGTAAAAAAGCCAAGTCCACTACGGAACTTAGAAATTTTTAGTTTGTAGAACCAGGTTATTTTCTTGACAGGAGATGGAGCTTGTGGTTGTTGCTATAACCAACTCTTTACAGACAATTTTCGCCTATGTCAATCGTTATCAATGAATACACTCTCATTGCTGAAAGTATATTCAATTAAATCTAACATTATAGAGGTTATATATGTGTGTCGTGTTTTTTAACCTATTATTAAAAAAACACGAGAGTATGCATTTAGTACATCGTAATTGTATACATATTGTTTGTAACTCAACCTACTGGCCGCGCAAACTGCACACCTTGTCAAAGTGCTCGCTGTAATGCTTCGTAACATGACCTAGTGCGTTCGATAAAATTGCAAAGTCTTTTTATAAACATTTAATCTAGCACGAATTACGCAGCTCTTGTGGCCTAGTTGTGTGCACTTTTGTGTTTACACGATTTCAGTTTGTTTTACACTTTGTCCTAAATTCATGGTCAAACAAAATGTTTGAACAATGCTGAAAGAAATAACGAGTAATCAAAGAATACACAACCAAAAACATGCTAGCAGCAAACAGTAATTTGTTTATTTAAAATAATATCTACGCTGAGCTCGCAGATGCAAAACGGGCCCAGAAGGAAGAATTATTTATGCTGCAGCGAGTACAAAAGTCAAGTGCACGAACAGCATACGACACCAATACTAAGGCATTGATTTAAGTGAATCTTTACGGAGCCGATTCAGTAAAACCATTCCAAGTACTAAATGACAAATTGCGGTTAGCGCTCCTACAAAACTAAGGATTAACTCGCTTCACACGTAATGCTATCGTTTAAGCCTAGTCGAGTGCCATGATTTCACATTAACACTAATTATTTTATTGATTGAATTTTAACCTTAACTTTCGCTATCATCGCCGACTAATTTGGGAAAATAGAAGCTGTGATGAAATCGGACTGTCTGATGTTTCTATTGCAATTGGTAATATTACATAGACTAATAAATTTGTGCACCACGCAATAAGACAATTACAAACAACAACCTACGACAAATCGCCTGTCGACAGTAAAATTTAAGCGGACGCAAAAAGAAGGAATGTTTGAAGCCTGCACCGAGCGATTTTCACTGGTGGCTTAATTCGGTGAGCTATGGAATTTCTAGCCGGGACATGCGAAACGCGCCGCTAAACAGCTGAAATTGGAAAATCGCTACTTGGCAAGTCTGCAGCTTTGGTGCCTTTGCTGGCCGACAAATTCCAAAGCGTAGAGTAGAATCATGGAACTGCTAAATGCTGAGCATCGGCAATCAACAAAGAGGATCGATCATTCGAGCAACGACGAACACAGAAAGAAATGAAGAAAATAGAAGCATGAAAACGGAGGAGCATAACGAAGGGGAACGGAGGAGCATAACGAAGGAAAACGGAGGAGGCCTGGTGCAGTAATCGGGCATCATCCAACACAGAACTGATTGCAAAAATATGCATCTCTACTTTTGGTTAAACAGGTCGACTGGAAGTTTGGTTTAACCAAACTCCTTCCTTTTTACGTAATAACTGAAAATTACATAAATAAATAGATTTATTATTATTATTTCGCCTGGCAACGAGAACTACCATATTACAAAACACCACCTGGGGCGATGGTTCCAAAGGATGGGGTCCGCACATGCCACGAGCACGTTAAGTGGCGTTATAAGCGAAAATTAGAACACGAACATCGAAAGAAAGGAGCAGCAGACGAAAGGACCAGTTCCCACCTCCAGTTTATTGGTGTCAATAGCATATCAGATTTTTGAATCAACGCCTGCTAAATCAAATAAGTGGCTCGGAGCGTGTGTGAACGTTGGGAATTTCCGAATCTGTAGTGAACGCAGCGAAAAGTTCACGCCGGCCAATTTCGGATCGTAAAGATGTAATACGAACCATTGTAAGGATGGAAGAGAAGATAAACAATTGTACAAATAATATGTATCTTATTTTTCGATGCTTTTGATAACAAGTGAGTTATGATGTTAAGATTTGCGTTGTTCGTTGACTGCAACCCGGAAATCAAAACGTCTGCAATCGACTTCTGGTTGGCTATCTTATTCTCCTGAACAAGTAGAAAGTATTTTCTTCTAGTATTAACGTAACTGACATTCCCATTTGACTCCTTTGAACATTAAATACCTTGTACCGTCTTTCCAGAAGAACTAAAGGTTTGTAATAGTAGTTCCGGCGTACTCGTAGTTCCATGATTTAGCTTAAAATCGCCCCTGAGCAGCAGGGCATCCGTGCCAAACCTACAATTTTCACATTTTCGATTATCGATTCGCGTGTGCACCGGCAGCGCGCCGCGAAACGCACCTCCGCGATTTTTACTCGCATCGCGGAATGCAGTTCGAACATTAATAGCAGCGATAGCTGTTTGATCGGCGGGAGTGCAGTTAATGCGGTGGCAAGTGGTCCCGGGGGCTCGAGCGTGAGAACGCCGCAAACACCTCTCAGGGGACGAACTCACGTTGATCGCACTCGCCATGGTGCACAACATGCGCTTCCGCGTCCTGCGTTAGACAGTTATTTGCAATTTGAATTCGCCGGCGCTAATTAGCGCTCGGCCTTTATTGTATCCGGTGGTGCCTCGTTCGATTGGAAATTAGATCTGCCGAGCCGATAACATGCCTCGGACCTGTTAATATTTCTCAAGAACGGTGTTTGGCTTTAATCTAGTTAGGTATGCACGGCAGAAACATCTGCTGTTAAAGTTGCACTCCATTTTATTGCACTTTCCCTGGTTTTATTCAAGCTACTCTCCTCCTTTAGGACGATTACTCTCCGATTGTAATGTAAGACAACTAGTTTTTAGTTTCAACTACTTTTATGTGCTTATTTGCATTTTTTAAACTTGGTGAAATTCTGGCAGAGTAATATCACGGTAGCGTTAAAAAAGAAAAATGTTGCTGGGCCGGTGGTGGCTAGCTATAAGGAGCCAAGGAGCCTTAGCTCTACCATAATCAACTAGTCATTCAAGATTTTTTTTATTGTGAAAGACAATTTTTTTGTACTTATTTTTCATCATTCTTCTCATTTTAAAGCTGAAATAGAGCACGAGTAATGTGCCAAATTGAAGCGGCTCTCAGCATTTCGACAGTCTATAGACTGCAGCGGGGATCGAGCGTCAAGAAGTAGTTCAAAGATAAGGATATCTTGACGTTCAATGGGAGCCATCTCAGAGTAGGAACTCGGGCAGTCTAGTCGGTACTTATCGCGCGCATGTGAAGTTACTGATATCGCTGCTCACACATCTTTGGCACTTACTTCTATTTGTCTTCCTCCTTGTAGCTTAACTTCCATTTTTATTTTTTTCTGTCGCATTTTTTACTAACGTTTTGCTGTATACAGAAAGCTCCAAAAATCACGTATGTACCTATAACTGAATTATTTAATCATAGCGGCTCTTATACCTATATGTTGATGTATGTTTTATCATTGTAGAAAATTCAATTCATGAATGTCGACTAGATTTTCATAAAACCTATCGTGGCGGAGTGAGCGCTTGTAAGAGATTTTACAACGATACATGAAATAGGTAGGAGGTTACGACAAAACATGGCGGTGGTTGAGCTGTCTTATAGTACTTGTCCTAATAGTTATTTATTATTTAGAATCATCACAAATTGAAAGCGTGTATACAGAAAGGAATATGTGAATGGTTAAACTTAAAAACTGACGTGGAGAAAAATAAAATTTATTGATTGCGGGGTTGCAAACGAATAATATTCTGCAAAAGGATTGGCAAATGTTTTAGCATCGTCTAAGTGCCGTGCATGAACTAGTACTGCTTCCTGAGTTACATGAAGGTGATATTTTAGATAGAACTTTCTTCCCAGATGAGTGGTTTTACTGGTTTGATTACGAGACTACCGTCAGCTGAAAATCCATACTTTCTCTATGATTACCTCTTCATACACAGAAAATAGACTGTCTATGAGCAGGCGGAGATTAATTGGCCTATTTTGTTTTTGTTGAAAAATATCGAGAAGTACTTCCTCAACCTTGGAACTGCAAAACGAACTCTTTCAACATGATGGCCCAAGAACTCCCATGCCACGTGAATCCATCCACTACCTACAAGATTTCATACAATAATTCCGCCATCTACACCGTGAGACATTTTGTTTTGACATTTATAAGTGATGAATTTTAAAATAAAACTCCTACTTCGCGTCGTCTTTTTAGGTAAACTCCGAGAAATTGTTGATTTTGTGTGTCATACACCTTGTGATTTCAAAATAAGGATTTCTGTAATTATTATGTTCATCGCTCGTGAACCTTTTGCAAGCCACCCATGATTTAGTCCGTGTTGTAAGAGTACCTAGTTGTTCACCAGGTACCTACTTTAATCTTTAATGATGAGATTCACCAACAAATCTTCTTAGCAGTCTACAGTGTTCTGCTGAAACTTGTACTTATTTTACCAAACCTAAGTTGCAACTCATTATTTATTTAGTAATTACATACGACAAAGTAATATAAAAATTAATATTAGAAAACAGCTTCTTATTCGCAGATTCAATGTCCAACAACGTGACCAATTTGAAAACTAACAAAATTCGATTATTAATGCATATTGCCACAATTAAATTTTATTTAGCTCTTGGCCCGAACAATATTATAATGTTTTTATTCAGTACGTTTGGCTCAGCATCAAGAACCCAAAAATCAACTCAGCCCAATGAAACTAACTAAAGCCGTTCCCAAACCAAAACAGGGCGCAGTTAATCTCTGATTCGGTTCCACGACATCGCCTGGCTTAAAATTTCACGCCAATTCTCGCGACCTTGTTTCTTTTTGTTGTTGGCCCAGTTCTATTTTCATCCCAAAACTATTAAATTATCGCCCGCAATTTGGAGCACTGATTAGTATTGCCGATTTAATGGGCTCGGGCAAGGAGGTCAGTATTTCAAGCTCGACAAATCTTAAACTTCGACTTTCTTCGACTTAATTTCCCATTTGCTATTTCCAGCATGCAAATCGCTCGAGAAGTTGCAGAACATGCTATGACGATTGATGTGAACTACAATAACAAAAAACTGGAAGAAATTACTGTTCCAGACTTCAGGTTTGCAGAATCGCGTGAATGTTTATTATATGATTCAGATTTGAGAAATGCGATAATATTCAACAACCAGATGGAAAATGTGAACATGAAGTAAATTGTTAATGGGAATTGAAAAAATAATACAGAAAAACAAAGATATACAAGGTGATGTATTGCTAAACAGCAAGTCTGATGTAAAATTTTCGCCACACAGTAATTCTCCTTCCTGATGCTTTATGATTGGCGTTTGATGATGTGTCCATACTAGGTTTTTTTATAGGTAACGCGACTGTTAAGTAGACTGTACAGTATAGTTGTTTTTCCAGTTCACCTTGCTCGATATGTCTTCTTCTTCTTAAAGTGTCTTATGCTTTATTTACATGGTTTACATTGTACTAAGTTATATTACAATAATACTGGGTGATCAACAATGATTGTAGTGTTCGCAACTTTGCTATGGTCGCATTGTTATCAATAATGTATTCCAGAACCCACGTGACTATGTTGTTTATCAAAACTTTCATCCTCGGCTACCATATGCGCGCGCATAAAAATTTTGGATCTGTCATTCCTGTTGCAACTAGTAAATTATTGAATTTATTTCTATAGTTCACATAAACTTAGTCTTTATTAAGACTAAAACTGTGTATCTGATTGCTTTATCTGGTAAGTAGACAATTTACAGAGCTGTTTTAAATACGAACAAATGTGAATAATTTTAGGTTAGAATCATGTTTTCTGATGAAAACGATATATTTATTTTGGAGGCTTATTTTCGGTCTTTACAACGTGACCAAAATGGCGTGTGGCAGTATTCACAAGCCCGTTGCTTCGCCGAGTTTCAGCAGCAATTCCAAAACAATGACGTTAGCTACGAAACGTTTACACAACATGTTCGTCGAATAATCAACCGATTTCGGAATACTGGCAGTGTCTCCAAGGGTAAATCTCCTGGCAGAAGGCCTGCGCTTAATGAAGAAGCCTTAGACGATATTCAGGAGCGATTGGAAGCAAGCCCCAATAAATATTTAAGGCGACTGTCTGGTCAAACTGGTAATTTGTATAATATGTTTTTATTACTAAATGCTGATTGTGTATATTAAATGTAGGGCTTTCGTATGGGACATGCCAGATGGCTTGCCGAAAAAAGCTGCATATGTATCCATACAAAGTGTCTGTTGTACAAGAATTGCTGCCAGCCGATTTTGTAAAGAGACAAACTTACTGCGCCTGGTTTAACGAAAACTTGAATGACAACGATGTTCTTTAGTGATGAGGCATGGTTTCATCTAAGTGGGTATGTGAATTCCCAAAATTATCGAACCTGGTCTACTGAAAATCCCCATGTTTTTCGTGACACTACATTACATACAATTAAAATTGGAGTTTTGGATTGCATGTCAAGAAGGCGAATAATTGGACCATTTTTTTAACGATAATATAAATGCGATAAACTACCAAGAGTAACTTTTAAGACCTTTTATTGAACAGCTTCATGACGATGAGCTTCAGAATGGATATTTCCAGCAAGACGGTGCAACAGCTCACACAGCTCGGACAACGATAGAATATTTATCACAGTATTTCCAGGATAGACTAATAAGCACAGGTCGATGGTCACCGCGATCGCCTGATTTGACACCGCTCGACTCCTTTATGTTTGGTCATCTTAAAAATGTTGTGTATGCAAATCGTTTGCATACGGTTGAGGAGTTACTAGATGCCATAGTGGACGCAGTCAATGCAATCACACCGCTTGTTCAATTTTATTAAGTTTTTGTGTAACAAAACGTGCACTAGTATGTATAATTTAAAACGTTGCACTAATATATTGATTTTAATATACCATCAGCTTGTAAATTTCCCGCCCAATCTGAAATACCCGCCTGTACGCCACTGGAAATAGTTGGGATCACTGTTTGTGCTAAGTGGACAATAGCTTTATTTGAAGGAGGCGGCACATTCAATCATTGTTGATCACCCTATAACTAAGTACAGCCAGTAGAGCCCTAAACCTCAATCGGTTTGTTTTGGTGCTGCTACTTCATGGAAGGTGGCGCTTATGGGAAATGTAAATTAGAGATCCTGTATATAGTTTACTAAGAGTTGGGCAAACAGCATGATTTGACATATATTTTAATCCAAATTAGATATTTCACATATGTGGAACGAAAAGGTTATGGGAATCAATCTTGCTAATTTGCTTTTGATGGCAGAGTTTTCAGAGCATTAATCTTAGGATCTTAGGATCTCTGGAACCGACTATTAGGAATATACGGCCAATTTAGTCAAGATTTAGATTTGCATGTGTGAAAATATCGGTCGTAATATGTTACAAAATATGTAAAAATGGCACTTTTATCACACATGCCTTGTAAACAGTGATCCAAACCAATCAAAATGTATCCTGTTGTTTTCCCAACTCTTAGTAACCTATATATAGGGACTCTAATGTAAATCAGGTACTCTAATGTAAATTAGAGATACCGTATATAGGTTACTAAGAGTTGGGCAAACAGCGAGATACATTTTGATTGGTTTGGATCACTTTTTACAAGGCATGTGTGATAAAAGTGCCGTTTCTACATATTTTGTAACATGTTATGACCGACAGTGTCACACATGCAAATCTAAATTTTTACTAAATTGATCGTATATTTCTAATCATTGGTTCTAGAGTTCCTAAGAATGACCAATGCTCTGAAAACTCTCCCTTCAAGAGCAAGTTAGCCAGATTGGTTTCCATAACCTCTTTGTTCGACATATGTCAAATATCTAATTTGGATCAAAAATGTATGTCAAATCAGGCTGTTTGCCCAACTCTTAGTAAACTATATACAGGATCTCTAATGTAAATTAGAGTCCCTGTATATAGTTATTCTAATATTATACAGGGACTCTAATGTAAATATTGCAGCACGTTGACGATTTCAGCCCTTGAATGGGATGGAAACATCCTGGGGATAGATTCGGTGGCATCGTGGTGGTATCCCGTTGCCTTCTACGACTATTTTCAGGTACGAAAAACCCTAAAGTACGTGACCCCAGCGAGATTCGAACCTTGCCACCTAGAGGAACGTGGATCAGTATCCCAGCAAGCTAAACAACTGAGCCACGTTACCTCCTACCTCGATATGTCTAACAAAAATAATTGCTGGAAATGTTTCTTAACAGCAAATCTTTGAATAAAGAGCGATGTAATAATCGGGAGTGTTATCTTGATGATATTAAACATGGATGAAGCCAATATAGCAATAAACTTTCAAAGCTATGAACCATATATGTAGATGTAATGATGTAGATAAGATTTGGTTTAATTCGGTAGAAGGAAGCTACTACATCAATTAGCAATCAAACGTTAGAGAAACATCAGATTTTTAATATTTTCCTGATCAGTACAACATATCTTAACGAAGGGTGTGGGTATGAAATGATTAGATTTCAAATATCAATAGATCATACTTTACGATTTATTTTTATTCCTCGAACTAGAGAATCTTCGTAAAGGACGCAGATTTCAAGACATACATGAGTGTAATAAACAGCATCTTGTCACGGAACTGTTAGCTCTTGAAAGAAGTTTGAGCTTTGGGGAGTACATGTGTTGAAATAGGAAAAGAAAGTGGCAGGGATATATTGAAGCCCAAGCGAATTTCTGTCAACAATAAAGTTAACAGGAAGAAGAAGATAACGGAAGAAACAAAAAACTGTGAGCTGTTGAAAGGAGTGCCGTTAAAAAACATTACCAAAATATTAAAAGTAAGTGATGAAGATCTATGGAAGCCCAAGAATGAGAAGAAGACAATACATTATTAACTAAATCTCGACAAAAACTGGTAGCCCTAGAAAGAGCTGTTTTTGAGAAAGGCGGAAAAGAAAGTAACAGCAGTGGATGGAATCCCAGTGAGAGTGCTTTTGAAGGCGTTCATGTTACGAGGCGGAAGACAGTTTATTAAAACAATTTAATGGAAAGCTGTGGTATATAGCGGTATATAGAGCCTCAAAATGACGATTTTGAAGGGAATAATTCTGTTAAGAAACTTGGCTAAGGAATTGTTGGTTGTTGCATGAGGTGCCTTTGAGCAAGATAGAAAAGGTAACAGCTGTGTATAAAAGCTCAAATGTAGTACTTTGAAGGCAACTGTAAGAGAAAGAAGAAGACAGTTTATTAAATAAAATTCATCGAAAAAGTGGGAATCTATGAAAGAAGCGCCTTTGAGCAACATTTCCAAAAATGTAAAAGAAACTGATGGAGATCTGTAAGAAGCTGAAGACCACTATTTTGAAGGGAATTATGTTAAGAAAATGATGAAGACTGCACTGCATTAAACAAAATGCGACAAAGTAGCTGTTGCCCCGTGAAAGAAGTGCATTTGAGAAAAGCGGAAAATAATGTATGAATGTGTGAATCCGAGCGGGATTGCTTTGAAGGAGAGGCGTGGTATGAGGGAAGAGGAAGACAGTTCATTAAGCACCATTCAATAGAAAACTCGAGGCCTTTGAAAAAGTGTTTAGAGTAAAATTTCTTTAAAATGAAAGAGAGTGTCAGTGGTTCATAGACGCCCAAAACAAATCTTTTGGTGGGAATTATGGTACGTCGAAGAAGAACAGTGCCTTAAAGAAAAATCGACGGAGGAACTGCTCGCCCTTGAAAAAATTATCTCCGAGAAATGTGGAAAAGAAGGTAACAACTCTACATGGACTCTCAGCGGTAGTACCTTGGAGACGATTATTTTAGCAGGAAGAAGAAGACAGTGTATTAAACAATACTCGCCGAAAGAACTGTTCGCTCTTGAAAGAATTGCCTCTGAGAAAGGTGAAAATAGGTAACAACTATGTATGGAATCGCAGCGGTAGTACATTGAAGCTAATTATGGTAAAAGGAAGAAGAAGACAGTGCATTAAGCAATACATGACGAAAGATCTGTTCGCCCTTGAAAGCTGCTGATAAAGGTGGAACAAAAGTTATAGCTGTGTACGAAATCTTAGCGGGACTATTTTGAAGGCCGTTATGTTACAAAGAAGAAGAAGAAGACGGTCCGCTACACAAAATTGTAACGGAAGTACTGTGATTCTTTGAAACAAGTGCTCTTGAGGATTTTTTTTAAAATGCAAAACAGTAACCGATATATACAAACGGGGAAAGGAATTATGTAAAGTAGAATAAGACAACAGTATATTAAATAAAACTCGACGAAAGATCTGGTAGCCCTTGAAGGAAGTGGCATTGAGAAAGGTGGAAAAGATTCATGAACTATGTATAAACTCATAGCAGGAGTTCTTTAAAAGCGATTATATCAAGAGGAAGAAGACAGTTCTTATACACAATTCAATTGAAAACTGTATGCGTTTGAAGGAACTGACCGCTGTATACATACACTAAAAATGACTATTTTGAAGGGAGTTATATTGAGTAAAAAAAGAAAGCAGAGCATTAAACAAAACTCTAGGAAAGAGCTGGTAGCCTTTGAAGGAAGAGCCTTTGAAAAAGGTGGAAAAAAGTACTTCGAAGGCAATTATGTTAAGAGGAAGTTGAAGTCGGTTCAATAACCCCATTAAATTGAAAAGAGTGAGCATTTTAAAGAAGTGACTTTGAGGAACATTTTAAAAAGTCAAAAGAAAGCGGCAGCAATGTACAAGGTGTTTCAGAATTGCACGGAACAAATATTATTCTACAGAAACCAATAAGAAAAAACCTCAATAAACATGTCCTAAAATCATTCATTTCAAAGACATCCTTGATTAAAAAATTAAAGATAGTAATTCGGATTTTAAACGTTTTATGATTTAGCAGGCCGGTCTTTTGTTTCCAACAAATTTTTTTACATGCAATATGTGGACGTTGTTTTACAGCAAAAAGTAAAAAAATAATAATTTGCAATTTGCAAATAATAGAAATATAATAAAATTTATAGTAACTATTGAAAGTGTCCTCTTCTGCTATTCCAGCACGTCTTATCATTTCAGGATTTTGTTTGAGGGTTTCACAAGCTTCACTTATGCGATTTCTTAATTCATCTACAGTGTCTACTCGATACGAATACACAATTGATTTAATATACCTCCAAAGAAATCCATGGGTTTGAGGTCAGGTGACTAAGGGGGCCGTGATACAGGGCCATTACGACCAATTTATCTGCCGTTGTAAGTCGTATTCAAATAGTCAGCTACAAGTCGGAGAAAATGTGCTGGTTCGTCATGCATATATCTCATTGCTCTATTACTTTGAATAGGAACGTTTTTCAAAAGATACCATAACATATTCAGAAGAAAATTTAAATAGGCTACATCTGTAAGCCTAATAAAACAGCCTACTAAATCTAAACGTTTTAAATAAGCATTGCTATCTTTAATCTTTTGATCAAGGATATCTTTGAAACGAATGATTTTAGAACATATTTATGTTTATTAGAGTTTTTGTGGAAGTGGAAGAAGAAAACAATGCAAAACAAAACTCGACGACAGAACTGTTTGTCCTTGAAGGAAGTGCCTATCAGAAAGATGTAAAAAAATGACAACTATATATAGAATCTCAGAGGGCGTACATTGAAGGCGATTATGTTATAAGGAAGAAGAAGACAATTCATTGAACTCAATTCAATAACAAACAAGTGTCTTTGAGAAACATTGTAAAAATGCAAAAGAAAGTGATAACGGTATATAAACGTCGAAAACGACTATTATGAAGAGAGTCGTGTAAGTGGAAGAAGAGTGCATTAAACAAAATAATGGCTGCGTATAGAATTTCAGCGGAAGCACTTTAAAGGCGATTAGGTCATGAGGAAGAAGGAGCAAGTCCATTAAACAAAATTTAATCAAAGAGCTATGAGCTTTTTGAAGAAGTGCGTTTCATGAACATTTCCAAAAATCTATTAGAAGAGAAGGTGCCAAGTGACAGGAATTAGTTTACGAAGAATAAGACACTACACTAAACAAAACTCGACGAAAGAACTGTTCGCCCTTGACGCAAATGCCTTTGAGAAGGGTGGAAAAGAAAGTAACAACTGTATATAGTGTTATGATATTGATACAGGGGTCTAAAAATCATATTAATAAGATAAAAAGAATACAGCAATTGAAAATAATGGGGATGAATTTAGATGTGAAATGGGTATTAAAATTATTAAGATGCATTTAGAACAGAAAGGATTTAAAATTTATAATTTAATTAAATGAAGCTTATTGAGGAACGAGAAGGATTCTAACTTAATTTAATATCTAAAATGAAAGTTGGAAATTGATGGCAAATACTTTTTCGAAATATACTATTGAACATAGTAGGTATAAATCAAATAATAAAGCTTTTATAGTGTGTTGGACTAAAAGAATAAGCTAGATCGCTAAGGAGATGTTTTTATGGATATAGAAAATTTTGAAACAAAAAGCATGTAACCGAATTTTGTAATGGCAAATTAATAAATAAACCCTTTTAAAAGTTTTTAAAAGCATGTTTGGTGAATAGAAGGGTTTTGGTGTGGTGTACACAGAATGGAATATATAATGTTAAAAGGATGGAAGGTATGCAGACTCTATGGAGGAAGATAAAGAATGTGGTGAGAATACCAAACTAAAACAGTTATAATCTATAAAAGCAAATAAAAGGAAAGAACTACCGAATTAAGTTTATTGTAATATTACATTTGACATTTTGCATCGATTGAATTGGATAACAAGGAACGATTTACAAAGGAAGAGGATCTCATGAAAGTTGTTCACAGAGTGAGCATGTTTGTGGGGCTTGACAAGTGATGTCTGGTGGCTTGTCTCTGGTCAGGATTCCTGGTGCTAAGCTGTAACGTACTTCAAATGAGTAATTTGGATTGAATACTAAAGTAACACAACTACGACTGAGGTCTATTCGGATTGAATACTAAAGTAACACAACTACGACTGAGGTCTATTCGGATAGGTACTGTGGTGAAGCTGTATATGCTGATTCCGGGGACAAACTAGGTTCCTGTGTTAATTTGGATCCTGAGTCTGGTCATTTTGGCAGTTTGGTTGTCAGTTAAGGCCTTCACCTGGCTTTAAGTGGAGCAGTTGTGGTGTGAATGGGTGCAGAGTTAGACGAATTGGTTTTAGCAGAGGAGAGTGCTAAGTTCAATAAAAGGTAAATGTATCCAGATCCAGATATTAAATAAGAACTGAAAGAAAATATAGATTAAAGTGAATTAATCTTAATTAAGGAAGTGAGATTGTCGTATGACAAATGTAACTATAAAGTATTTGTAATTGAATTTTCAAAAACTAGTTTGACGTACCATTTGACAGAAGTTTTGAATTGTAATAATTAAAATAGAAACCTCAAATTTCAGAATAAGCAATTTAAATTAAAAAAATCCGCTCTGATTTTCAGTCAAGTGTATCTACAGGAGCTAGCAGAAAATAATTTTTAATATCCAAAATAAATAAATAGGGCAATTAAATTGATTAAAATTCAACCATAAACATAACATAATATAGGCGTTGCAATGTGCAGCCTTAACATAACAATAGAATCTTTGTGGGAGCGATAATGTTAAGGGGAAGAAGAAGACAGTGCATTAAAAAAATCAATGGAAGTATTGTGAGGCTCTGAAAGAAGTGCTTTTGAGGAACATTTAAAAAATGCAAAAGAAAGTGACTGATGTACAGACACTCAAAACGGTTGTTCTGACGGAAATTGTGTAAAGTAGAATAGGAAATTAGTGCATTAAATAAAACTCGATGAAAGAGTTGGTAGCCCCTGAAGCTGGCATAGATTCAAGAGCTGTCTATAGAATCCTCGCTGGAGCGCTTTGAAGGAGGAAAAAGAAATACAATTCAACGGAAAACTGTGAGCCTTTGAAAGAAAGGTTTTTGAGAAACATTTTAAAAATGCAAAAGAAAGTGTATAGACAGACGCTCAGACCAATTTTTTAGGGAATCTTACTTAGAGAAGAAATTCGACCAAAGAACTTCGCCCTTGAAATAAAGTGCTTTTGCGAAAGATGAAAAAGTAGGTTGAACGGGAGTAGTTTAAGAGGAAGAAGACCGTCTTTGAAAACATTGAAGAACTGTATTTGAGAAATATTTTAAAAAAATTAAAAATCGGCAATTTGTATTAATGCCGAATTGGACCAATTTGAATATCTTATATGATTTTATCTACGACAGTGTGTAAAATTGCCTTTAAGTTGGCAGTAGTAACTTTGTAAAACGGCTGTTTAATAACATGTTTTCATTAGTTTACGTCGTCAGTAGTAACGTATTTAAAAGATTTCATTAGGCACATTGTGAGTAGCAACGTATTTTAAAATTTTTAAAACACCCAAAATTACGACCGGTTGCTGTTAATCCTAATTTATATATTTTTTTTTCATATCTGCTGTGTTTTCTAGATTCTATCGTAGATAAAATATTGTACGATACACATGCGTAAAGCATCTTTAGTCACTTGCGGGGCTTAAAACTCGACCCCACTCGTGCCTAAAGAGTAGTTTTACGCACTTATCGTAAATTACTATTGTATTATTAGCATAATCTTCTATATTAAGTGTACTCTATTATGGAGAATTTATTTGTGTACCTTTTTCATTTAGTTTATAATAAAGATTGTAATAATTGTGTTTATGTAGTCTTTTGGCACATCTCTCAGCACAGTTTGCGTATTTACATGCGGAATGCATTATGGAATGATTTGCTGCACAGATGCGCCTGGTATCAGGTACAACTCCCGAATCCACGAAACAGTCATATCCATACAATATCTGATTTCATCAGCGAGGAGATGGGGACGTGAATCATTTATAAAGCACGTGATCTACATCGCCTGTTTGGTTTCATCAAATTTTAATCCCCCATATCGATGAAGGGTTTTTATTGTATCGCGCCCAATATTTATGGGCTGCGAAAGATTTCCACACCTCCTGCGACGAGTTTTCTCCTGCGATCCCCGGCAGGAATACAGATGCTGCATTCAACATTCATAATATAGCACGTGGGTTGCTTTATGTTGCTGTGAGGAAAAGCAATCCGATGAATCGTCGCAATATTCCGCGCTGAATTGGATTGGAAAGCTTCTAGACAGTGAACGAGAGCTGCTCCATAAGGCAGGTGTGTATCGATAACAACCCGTCATCACAAATACATGTTTCCTGATACTACTGGGAATCAGCGGCGAGGGAAGCGTTGCGGAATTTAGAGACGAGTGTCGGAGAATCCTTCGGGAGCGCGAAAATCTCATGTAGACTCACCTTTGTTTCTCTGCTCAGTCTACCTTATTGGCATTACGGGAACTTGTCGGTTCGGACGTGCGGCGCCTAGCGATTCGGCCTTTTTATCTTCCCTGCTACCTTTGAGGTGTGCTGGGAGATTCTAGCGCGGATTGAACACGTCATCAACATTTCGCGAAACACTCCCCTTCTAATTCGGAGCCGCGACCTGTGTTCTCCAAGAACGCTCTTAGGTGTGCTCTTTCGTGTTTTGCAAATAAATTAGCTCGGAGTTCGGCAGGCATTAGCGAGTCACCCTCGTTAAGAAGTGCGATCATTCACACGCGAGATTGCAGATAAAGGGACACTGCAAGTATTGATTTAAAATTGTGGTCTTCCCCATTCGTCTATGCTCCCTCTTCCAGTGATGCGTCTCCCCGAGGAGCAGGACGATTCACCTGTCTGTATATTCCCTATCTCCCACTTCATCCCATAGAGTTAGGAACTACTGGCGGACAGCGACGTGGCCCTTTTTTGCTGAAACGACGGGCGCTGTCTCGTAAAGGAAAATTGACGTCGGTAGATTCGAGATAATGTCGCTTCACCTCCAGATTTATGCAGCCATTTCATAAAATATGGTAGATTTACAATTAGAGCTGAACCTGTCGTGTACTCCTCGGGAATTTGTTAGCTCTTAATTAAAGGTCATCAGCTTGAACGATGGGAGTTCGACTTTCATGAACTCGTCCTTTCGTGAACGATGTTTCAAAGTTTGATGCGGTGCCTACTAAAGAGAGAACGCTAAACAGAAGATCATGACGTATCATAAGGTCAGTGAAATTAGGCTTTTAATTACAAAGGGAACCATATTATGTAAATCTAGCTTGCAAGGTCTTAGATGCCTAATATAGGATAACATTGATAACTTGTTCGACACAAATCAAATTCTCCTATCCATTGTACATATTGCTTTAATTTTATTATATGGTTTTCTGTCTACAATTGTAAGAATGACTGTTCTATGTTTAATTTAATTAGACGAAATTTTAATGTAGTTACAGGATTCGTATAAATCTCTACAATTTTTGTTTTGTACTAGCACTAACTTTTAAGGATGTTATGAGCTTTTTCGTTTCTGCTAAAGTCTTTTATTCTCTATGCATGTGCATATCAACTACAGCCCCAGTTTAGCTTCAGAAAACATTTTTGAGTAGTTAGTTAGCTGTCGAAAGTTAATTCATGATAATTGATTCGTAGTGTCGAATATAACTTAACATCTACCTCTTTGTAATATTATTCCAATACGTTGCAACAGTTCCACATTGTAGCACGCTGCAGGAAATTATTCACCTAGGTTACAAATTGTATGCTCTGGCTCCAAAACGTGAGCAGAGAACGCGCTTATGGACTGTCGCAGCTTTGGCCGATGACCTTCATTGTTGAGACTTCACGGTGTATATGTGCAAGTAGAAATGAGAGGTTATAATAGTAATTTATTATAAAAGACGATAAAGTTAAATTTTATCCATGAGTGAATCGTTTAACGTCAAGACGAAGTCGAGACGTTAATGATTCAAAGGGGATAGAAATAACTTTATCGTCGTGTATAATACAATATTTTTTTCTATAGCAAGACCTTTAAACAATTTCGAAAGAAAAGAGGGACAGTCAATCACATTTCAAAATGTCAGTAGCTAGATTGGGTTGCTACGATAATACGAAGCTGTCATATTTAATTTAAACAAAACTTAGAAAATTAAACTACTTTATCTCTCCTTGATGTTAAAGTGCTACTTTATCTACCCTTGCTGTTAAACCCTTGCTGTTAAAGTAAAAATTGACCTTTTGTTTTGAGTTGATAAAAGCACACTTTAACATGTGCTATAGAAAAAAATCATTTAAAACAAGCTAATTCCAAATTAGATAAAAAGTACTTACGCAGACCTTTTGTTTTGAGTTGATAAAAGCACACTTTAACATGTGCTATAGAAAAAAATCATTTAAAACAAGCTAATTCCAAATTAGATAAAAAGTACTGACGCAGAGATGATTTTAGGCTTTAATTGATTGCTAAGTGTTAATACAAACTTTTCGAAACTAAGAAAAATAAAGTCTTTTAAATATGGCGGAATAACAGAATAAACCTTTAATGAACAACTTTTCATATCCACCCATTGCTGTACTGCAAATCGATTAATAATGAGGAAGAGCTTTGCAAACGGGAAATTAAAAAACTATGAATGTTTTGGTATTGTTTATTCCAAGCAGCCTTCAGAAACCACAACATCATTTCGGAGTTAGTAGCTTATATATGTTAACAAGATACTGAATGAAATATGTTTTATGCGGCGTCTTGAAATGAATTTGAACGATTAAACGAGTAATAAATTATTAATCATTTGCTACAAGTCGTTAAAATATTAAATATGATTATTTCCTTCATATCCATAATAATGCGTAATCACCATGGTTTCTGTCAGTTTAATAATGATTAAAGGTTAAATTTATGTCAAAATTTAATCGCTTGTGCATAATTTTAACATGATTATTAAAGGTGCTTCACCAACTGAATTTTATCTATTTATTCAGGAAATAATCACGCCGAACATCCCGCGTGCATGTAAACTAGCCTGAATAAATTTTGACGATTTTCTGTCAAAATGTTTTGCTCTGAAGAAATATATCTCGTAAATTTTCCGCTTCAAAATCCCTCGTGCTGCGCACTCGGGATTCTTGTTGAGCGGCAAATTTACTTGACACATTTTTTAGCAAAACATTCTGACAGAAACGTCAAAATTTAATCGGCTGTTTTAATGCACTTGGGATATTACTGTTGAATTGTTTACGATTTCAAAATTCAATAAAATCAAAATTATTAAAAAAATAAGTAACAGACTGCGACTAGGACTTCAAGTATATTATCTAACTCTGCCTATATTACCGTCAACTAGGCAGTAGCGTTCCATTCCGTTCAGTAAACTCGCACCCACAGTTTTAACTTAGCCGAACAAAGGGGCCGCGAGTTTATTCAGAAGCACAATAACGACTTCGTTCAATTTCTAAGTGCGTTTCGACGAATAAATATAAATACTTGTTTAACAATTATAAACCGCATTCAGGTACGTTTAATGTTTCTCATTTCGAGTTTAATGTTTTGAAGTGAAACGGGTCGGAAGATTAAGAACACAAGTTGCACGCAGCACAGTAAGTTAACGACGCACCGGTACAATTAATACCGGTGGCTTTAATTTGTTACCGGCAGTTTATTCCGCAAGAATATGTAAACAGAGTGCGTTTGCGTCATGTTTACAAAATTATAGACTCGCGGTTACTTGGGAATTTTAATGACTCCAATTTTAGGTCTTAAAGTATTTTCCTCCACGCACTCGCTTGCAAATAGGCTGCAGCTGAAAACTAATCGTTCATCGGGGTGCGGAGAGATCCTTATTTCGCAATTTTCTCTAATAAGTGTTATCGAAGATATGTATATAGGCAGAATTTTAAACTTCAGTTCAGTATAATTAATCTCAATTGAATAATCAAATCGAGAGATTGAAGAATGAAATAACACTGACACGATTAATATTAGATTTTAACTTTTGCTACGTGTGTTGCTTTGCCCGTTCATATCTTCCATGATCAGACGCTTTTCCTGTTTTCAACTATGGGTTCAAAAGTTGTACAAATATATAGAAAGTAGCGTGGAAAGTGATTCCAAAAGTCCAAAATTTGATGAAAAACGGAAAAATGAAGACCTAAAAGCTCACCAAGAAGCCATATAGAAAAAAAATGTAGGAATGACATGGAAAAACAATAAGATAAAGAGATGGATAAGATAAAGAACAAAAGTAGTTATTAGAAATGGGAATGGACTGGACTCGTGGCCACAGGAGAAGACAAATGGAGTAGAAAGGTAATCAGACGGAGGTCATGGGGAGAAAAACGAAAATATGAGATGGCACGACGATATTAAACAATATGAGAGTTAAACTGGTGTGAAGCCGCACAAAATCAAGGCAATTGGAAGAACAAGGGATGCTTCTGGAAGATAGAAAGCGGCTAAACTAATAAGAGATATGCAGATGATATAGCAGTCCTAGCATCTCATCCCAACTATGCAATGGCTTCACGGAATATCCGAATCAACTTGGATGATATACAAAAACGATTCAAAGTTTGGTCAATGAAAGCGAATGATGGCAAGTCTGCCATATCACATTTTTAATGCAGTACGAAGATAATTTCAAATAAAGGGTCAGATGATAGGGAGATAGCTGGCGAGCAAGTTGGGTTGCATATGCACACGGAATAAAATAAAATAAATAGCATGTTTGCAGAAATGTGCAAGAAGTTAGAGATATTACCTGTCTTATCACATGATATTAGCAATCCATCCGCCAGGATTTGAAATATTGTTATTTTATATATTTCCTTTATGAATTCCCTGTACCTCGAATCTATCCTTGCATCGTCTATTGCTTCAAAAATACTCCAGTGCTCTATGGAGTCGAAAGCTTCCCTGTAATGTAAAGGTTAGATGTAGAGGGATATTGTATTCGGTACTGTACCTCTACGAAATCCTGCTTGTTCAGGAGGTTGATATGCGTCGAAGTTGTTGGCCAATCTGCTGTTTGTCGTCAGCAACTTGTATAAGTGGGCCAGGAGACCTATTGGTCGGTAGTTTTCTAAGTCGAATACGTCTTCTTTTTTGTGCAGAAGTATGACCTTTGCACTCTGCCATTCTGTAAGGATCTTCCCAGTTTGTAGGCATATATTTAATAACATTTTTACAGCTTCTCGAGTAGTTGTTACTCCCAATTGAATCACTTCTTTTTGTTATTGTATCTTCGCCAGGGGCTCGGTTATTCTTCATTTTTATTATCACAAATTTGAGTTCCTCGATGGTGATCTCCGGAATTTCCTCTTACCCTACTTTCATTATACGTACTGATTGTCTTTCTTCTACTCTATCTCTGCCGTTTGGTGAGTATAGATCTTTGTAAATGTCTTCTATAGTCTTAGTTATTTGATCTTTCTCTAGTTCAATGTCACCTTTTTTGTTTTTTAGTTGGTGTATTCTTGGCTGTCCAGTTCTGTTTGTGCATCTGAGTACTCATATTCCTATTGTCTTCTATTACCTTTTGGATCTTGTCCTTGTTATGTGTTCTTATGCCTGTACGTATTTGCTTTTGGACTTATTTATAGTGTTATCGCCCGATTGGTGATTTCTGTATGATTTGTGTAAAGCAGATCCTGGACGAATTTGGTGAGCGACTAGGTAGGTTCGAACGGTCTAGCTGCCGCCTACAGGGAGCTCCAAAGCTACATACTCTCCAACCCCGTTTGGCCCTTCGGGTTTCTGTCAGACGTGGGTTTCAATCCATACCCAAAACCCGTGGCGCCCCTTTATTTTCACACACCCTGTATACGTCGTCATGCTTGTCCCTAGAGCGCCTTTTTAACATGTTCTTGAGAATTTTAGGGCAAGTAGTGACATTTCTCGGGCCTTATAGGTTTTGAGGCACTCTCGTACCCCGAAGTGTCTGAAAAACAGTTTTATACCGTAACATCTGTTATTTAAACTTGACAAAATCTGTTTAATTTCTAATTTTGTAAATATTTTATTCAATCATATCTCACCGATAGAATTTTGTATGTGTCGTGCAATGGATATAATTCCAATTTGTTGCTTACTGTGATGTTCCCCAAGGAAGTATCCTCGGGCCTCTACTTTTCTTAATTTTTATTAATAACATTATAAAAACAACAACATTTTCAGATAAATTACTTTTTGCCGACGATCTAAAAATATATAAATGTATTCAATCTTTCACAGACTGTATTAATCTTCAAAATGATTTGGATAACATGTATAAATTGTCGGTACGTTATAAACTACTCTTTAATATTACCCAACGCCAGTGTATAACATATAGGCGAAAATTTAATAAACTTTAATTATAGTATCAACACAGTATCTCTAAATCTTTAAAATATATCTATGAATATGAGTATTTAATAAAATCGGCTTCGAAACAACTTGGAATTATAATTAGAAATACACAATGTTAACAGTTTAGTAATGTTTAGTAGTTTAGCAGCAATATTTGAAGTATTTAATAAAATTCTTAGTGATATTGATGTATTTTCTATGAATCTTAAGCAATTTCGATTGGCAGTTCTTCTCCACTAATATACTAATTTTCAATTTTAACTATATTTTACTATTTGCTAGTTTAAAAAAATGTGTTATCGTTTTAGGTATATTTTTCATGTATCGTTTCAGATATATCTGTTTATTATCATAAATTGTATTATTTTTCACTTATAATTGGGTATTTTCCTGTTAGAGAAACAAAGATATTATTATTATTATTATGACAAGAGATAGTTACCCGGCAGAATCCTTTAATGAATACCAGCTCGGCCAACTTAGACCGAAGGCTACCCTGGTAGAAGTACATCTACACCAAGACGAAGCAACTTGGGGAAGTTCAGCAAACTGTACCTCTGGTCTGTAATGGGGACAGCTTGTATAGATAGTGGAGATAAAAAAATCAGCGTAATTGATTTTCCTGCTATCTGTTCCTTATGGTTCTGTTGCCGCCATTGCCTGTCTGATACCCTCGTTCCATGGTCTTCGTGGTCTGCCCCGTTTCCTGGTGCCTGGGTGAGTCCAACAGAACACGAGTTTTGGCCATCGGTTCTCGGGCATTCTCATTAGGTGACCAAACCATTTTTAGGGTTTTCTCTCTATCCGATCAATGACTGTGTCCCTAGCTTTCATTATATCCCGTATCTCGTCATTTATTACTCTTTCCCGCTTGGAAATTCTCGCACTTCGCCTGAGGTAGTCCATTTCTGTTGCAAGTAGTCTTCGTTTCATTTCTGCGTTGATGGTCTATGCTTCACACTCATAACATAAAACGTCTTCTACAAGTGATTCCCCCAAGCGTTTCTTGTTTTTTCGTGAGACATGCTTATCCCACCACAGAGAGTTCAGGAAGCCAATGATCTTCTTGACATTTTCAATGCGTAGCTTAATTTTCGTAACCTATTGGAATATTCATTCCCCTACAACTCCTCTTCCATTCTTTAAGCACTAGTTCAATGTGAATATTGAACAAAATGGGAGATATGCTGCATCCGTGTCGTGGTCCCTTGCTAGTGACAATTTCCTCTGACAAGTTGTTACCTAGTTTAATGTCTGCTTGGTTGTCTTTGCAGAATTCTTTAATGATATTCACAAGGTAGTTGTCGACTTGAAATGCATGCAGTGCTTCCCATAGTCTTTGTCGAGGAACCGAGTCGTATGCTTTTTGAAAGTCTATGAAGGCTAAGTGTACTTCCTGGCCAACTGAGATGTATTTTTCAAGTAGTTGATGGATGGTAAACAGATTGTCAATACAGGATCTTCCAGGAGTGAATCCACTCTGATCATCCCCAATCTTATGTCCTATGTCCTTTCTTAACGTGGCTTATATAATTTTGCCAAAGAGTCTACTCATTGAAGAGTTAACACTAAGTCCCCTATAACATTTTGGGTCGTTCTTATTACCTCTCTTAAAAATCGAAACTACATGGAGATCTTCCATTCTTTTGGTATTTTGTTATCACGGCATATCTTCTTAATAAGGTTTGTTAACCGTTCAATGAGAGCAGAACCACCACATCTTGATAGCTCTCCTGGTATATTTCTTGGGCCAAGGGATCTTCCATTTTTCATAGAATTGAGTGCTTCTTTAACGTCCTTCGTTGTTATTATAATCTCAGTCCCAGTGTTCTCTTTGACCTCTGTTGCTTGTTCTCCTTCTATGAATTCCTTTCTGTTCTCCATTAGTAATTGTTCGTAATGTGCCTTCCATGTGTTCATATCCACCCACTTATTGAAACTATCTTTGTTATCTGTATTAAGACTTTGATCATTCTCCATACTTCAGTACTCTGAGTTTGTCCTATTTAGATTTCTATGCATCTCAATTCCCACGTCTGGTTTTTTTTCCATTTTTATAGCGTTTCTTACGGCTCTGTTCCTTGACATATACTCTTCTCTATTATTAACGGTCTTATTCGTCAACCATTTGTTGTACGATATATATTTGTATTTAATAAGTGCCTTAATTTCTTCAGTTAGCCAAGCTGGTTCTTTTCTATCTCTTTTTGTTAGTTCTTCTTCCAGCGCTTCCTCTGTTGCCTTTTTTATATTTGCATGTTCAATTTCAACGTTTTAACTGGGTTCCAAATCGTTTAAAGCTATTTGTAATCTTCGTTGATACAGGTATTTTATGTATACTCTCATCTTGTAAAAGTCTTAGCTTGTATTTTTTAAATTCCACCTTGTTTTGGTTGTTTTCGGGTTGATTATTTGCATTGGTGTGTTTGTTTCTGTGTTGGTATGGGCAAACAATTTTTGCTAGAACCAGATAATGGTCCGATCCACAGTTGGCTCCTCTCATGGCCCTACAATCATTTACTTTAAGGTTAGATATTTGTCTGGTAATCACGTAATCCAGAATAGATTTTTGCTGTAATGAGGGTCTTTCCCAAGTATATTTGTGGATCATCTTATGAGGGAACATGGTGTTTGTAATGTTAAGTCCATAGAGTTCGCATAATTCTATAAGCCATTGCCCTAAGTTATTAATCTGCCTTTCATCCTTCCATTTATTAAAAAAGGCAATTTGCCTAACTATCCGAGCTCTCTAGTAATTACGCATTATTATGGATATAAAGGAAATAATAAGTTGTATCTATAGATAGAACTATTTTTCAGCTACGATCAACTGGTGGCTCAAGGCTAGTCTTATGTGCATGTATCTATGTTTGGGTATTGAAGTATCTGATGCCACATTCTGATCCTGAATGTATTCTTTTTCTCATACCTCTGTCACTTATCTCTCTATGTGAATATTTTACCTATGGGTCTAGCGGCCCTCCAGTTAGTTTCTTTTCTGAATGCAATCATCTCATCGCTGCTTTTGGTAACCTTATCTCTACCATTCTTTTGACTCGGCCGTATTATATACCTAAGTTACTGTTTTTATATTTTGTCTACTATAGTTTCACCAACATTTATAATGTTTCTAGTTGTGGTTCCGTGTTGAGCAGCAATGCGGTTTTAAATTGCTCATGAGCAGTGTTCACACAGTGAATGTACTTTTTTGAAGCAAATGAGAGGCACTTAGTCTTAGTTCCCCACTTCGTCGAAGTACACTCAGTAAACCAAGTTATTGACCTATTTACCATACGGGCTAGCAAAAAACTTTTTTAGTTAGGATAATTTTCGTGAGTAACAAGTTGTTAAGTTAGTCTGTTATCAAAATACCTGCAAACATTGATGTTCTTGGCAGCTTAACATTCCAATAACTGTAATTGTTTAAGATAAAGTAAAAATCAAGTAATTAAGTAGGTTAGTACCAAAATAATTGGACACAATTGCAAAGATACATTAAAATACAAATTTCTTAATTTACCAATAGTTTATACGTGGAAATAAATAAAAATACATATATAGTATTGACAGAATTTATAACATAGCATATAAAGTTTATTCAAATATACGTTTGTTAAACTGTCTATAAATTTTCGGATTCTGATGATGAATCAAAAGTAAAAACCCTACAAAAACTCGTCGCACGGTGTTTCCACCTCCTTTTTTATTGAAATTAACATTCCGTTGGTCAACGTATTCTTTAAAAGATGACAGTGGGACACTTATCAATTTGTACGGTATGATACGGGGCATTATCAATAACAAGTACAGTTTGAGCCGGCAGATTTGGTATAAGTTTCTCTTGTAGTCACTTTTTATAATTGGCAAAATTCATGTCGTTATCTGCTGTTTTAATGGGCGTTCTAAATTTTAAATAGGCGTTTTCTATAAAACCGATATTACTCCAATTTTTTTGTGAGTTGTGGTGAGTGAATGTAATTTTCATCTATGTAATTTATCGGCCGATTTCGTTGCCATTAGAAGCTTTCTATTCGTCTTCGTTTTTCGACAGCAAAACCAATTGGCTGCATTTCCTTCCTAAGGTTTTCGTAACTGCCTCCGTAATCAATGGCCTCTACGAGCGCTTTGTTAATTATTCGAAGCTTAGGGACCATTTTGTATATAATATGATAATCTAATATCAACCGGCGCAATTCCCTTCTGTCGGCGTCCTCCAAATGAGTCTTCCTACAAATCCGGAGTTTCTTCTTGGACGGTGACCTAAACACTGCTGCTTCTCCGTTTTTACACGTTTGCTTTCAACCGCATTTTTTTTTACTGTATGAATAATAACACCAGCCGCCCTCGCTACTCCTGAAACTTTTTTCATATCTATGATTGGTTGTCGCTTTGCACCATATGCTTAAAACTCCTTTTGCATGAATCTTAAAACATTCGCCACTATGTCTTTACTTTGACCTCTCAATCGCTTATTTGTAATTTTCCATAAAAACTCCATACCCATAACACATCTAACCCGTACTTTTTCTCGAAGTGTACTCGATCTGTAGTACTCGACGTATAGTAAGTAAATGTGTTCCGCTGTTGATAACAAACATTTGTCACTGCGCACCCTGCACTAAAGTTAAAGTTGTCGTTAGACTAGCTGTACTAGTTGTGCCTGGTGCTGTGTATGGTGTAAGGGCCGATACAATGTAGTATTTAGTAAGGGTGGTAAGTCCTCGCCTTACTTCGAAGATGACGGGGTAGTAGTCTTCTCATGATTCCACGTTAATAGTCTTAACTGCATTCTCAAATCTATGCGTGTTTAGAACCATTCCTTCATTCTGAATGAAGCCGCAGCCCAACAAATTTTTCGCTTTTAGGATCACCAACAAACATAGTTTGACGTCTACCGAGGCTATTAGCAAGTCGTGGTGCTGGAGTTTCTCGTCAGACAAAGCTAACCGGTTAACTCAACAAAACTGACCCCCGGGGTCTTAAAATTTTCGTGCTGTTAAATAATGCTTTAAAATGCGTACATAATGTGTCTCACTTGAAAAATAAACAAAAATCACTCATTAACTGAATTCCGTCAACAAAGGTTATTGTGGTTATTGAGGTTATGTTATTATTCTGTCTACTGGCTAACAGCATTGCGCAAGAGCAGTACATTTTATGTTGCAATATGTTGAAATTCAAAGCATACTAGATGTAACTCTTTTTAAGACACCCGGTATATACCTTCAACGCCCGGTAGAGAGCTTTATCTTCTGTGTTCTGTAATTGCTATTATATTTCTACATTACTATTGTATTCTAAACCCTCTCCTTATTTTCTTGCTTATATCTCTTGTCCACTCTTTGTTATGATTCGGCCATATTTAACTTTATATTCTGCGTGCCAATGATATTTTTATGTAATTTTATTTCCAGCTACTTGTACTTCTTACAAGGTACTACCCTAACACGCAGACAATTAATTTCTCTTCCTGTTCATATTCAGCCGCCATCTTTTCTACTCATTTCGATTTGTAGTGTCATGTATCTTCAGGTCTTTGCCTGTTCATCCGTGAATTGTAGCGTGTATACCTTGATCAGCAACTTATATTCACATGTGGCAGCATTTCTTCATTCGATTATTTAGGGGTTGTTCAATATTTGTTGAATCCACAAACTAGATGTGTGTCATTAGCTGCGTTTATTTTTTCAGTAATGTGTTTTAATACATTACGATCGATCGCTGTACCATGTTTCTCCACATTACTCTTCTGTTATATTATTTTATTAGGAGTTTTACTAGGATTCTTAACGTTCTTCCATATAGTCTACGATAGGTGCTTCTTATAGTTATTCCTCTATGGTTTTTACATGGTTATGGGTCAACATTTTCTGTCTTCAGCGAAGAGATTTCATATTATTCTTCAGGGAGAATTGCCTTCGGGTATTTTATTGTCATAATTATGAGACTTCTTTAGAAATTTACAAGCTTTTCCACTCTTTTTGATCTGAATGTGTTTCATGTTGCATTTTTTCTAGTTCTATATAATGCAATATTTCCAGATTTTAATCAGCAACACTCATGATCTCCTTATAATCAATTCCGGTTGAATTAAACGTATATTTCGAGAATATTTCGACGATCAACAGCCGCAACGTTATGGGCAAATCTGGTTTTCGTGGAGTTGACAAATCTATAAACTCGTAATTATCCTAGCGTAACGAATCGTGTCGTTAGGAGGGACTTTCCAGAAAAATATTTAGCATAGAGTGGCTGCAGAAGGGGGCAGTATTGTTTATTCATCGCGGCAAAGTTGTTGGAAGTCCAGGCATTCTGGCTCCTTTGATCAGCTAATATCATTTCGATTATGCTTCCAGCGGGCGCTTTCAAGTTTTTCAACAGCGCCGATGAAGCCGCGGTCTTACAAGGTACAGCGATCAAGCATTTTATTTTAATTGCTTCCAATTCGGTCCTCGCTTATAAACCCAAATTCAAAGGAATTTTTGCGTGCGTACCTGAAACGGCTAGTAATTCAATTTGCCGGGGCTCTCGTTTAAAGTTTCGACTGAAGCGGGTTTTTGTGAAAGTCCGTCAGTTGCTGTGGGATGAAAGCAATTCTCTATGTGAATTACCTGGAAATTAACCGTGAACGACCGCGGCTCTCGCGAGAGAGAACGACAGAAAACCCATTCAGTTAAGAGCGAGCGGACGCAACAGGAAACCTGCAGCACAAGCAGTCATTACCGCTCCTGCGAGGGGCCCTGGATTGCTGACGATGGCTTTTGCCGGGCACCGCGGAATTACTAAATATCGAGACATTTCTACCTAACTACCTTTTAGTTTTAATTGAATTACATTTATAAAGTTTCAAATTACAAATAGCCGAAGCTCGCGCGGGTGCTTTTGCTGAAACCTGCAACACGTTTTACCACCTTAAGGGGGACGGTGTTATGTAACCTATACAAAAAGATGCACTTGTTTAAAGGGATGATTTTTCAACTACATTTTAAATAGTCAGCTTAAAGTCATAGCGTTTGAAATCCATTTTTCTTTAAAATTGTGATCAATAGCAAACTGTCTGTATTTGTGTTTATTATTAAACTTGGACTTATCATATCAAACGTTCTTGATGGTGTTTCACTTATAAAAGAGCTAACATTAAATAGGATATCGATATCTATGCATGAAATCCGGAAAAGTTTCTGTTCTGTTTCATTTTTAATCCCAATGCAGATGTTTTTTTTAATTTTAAGTGATTTTCTTCATCGTCAAGCGAGTTATGATAGGGCAATATATTTCTAGTCTTGTTTTAACAATTTACGTTTGTAATTCCTTTATTTATACTTGGACATCTACTCCGTGAAGTCTCAACAGTGATAGTCATCGGTTAAAGCTGTGACAGTCCGTGAGCCCTTCCTAATGTTCCTATGTTTATCACTAAATTACTAAATATTTACGATATTTTTTCGAGTCAGATATATTTTTGATGATATGAAAATAATATTGTTATAAGAATAAACCGTGATTGGCGAGAAGCATTTTGACGTGCAGTTGTGCCCAATTGTTAAGTTTAATAGAGCTCCGTAGTAACAGAAAACGTGGTTTAGTAAAACCTGATTTCATATAACAGTGATATCCCTGAAGAATAGAAAGTAGCATACAGAAGTTCTATTCGAAAGAACGAAAGCAAAACAAACTGTCAAAGTTTTAGGGAGATTAACGCAACGTCGATTATGAGGACAAATACTAAAATCAAGAATGGAGGAATATATAAAAGACAGAACAGAGTGGTTTTAAACCGAGCAGGTTTTGTATTGATACTGTATTTTACCATAAATAGCTGAGGGAAAAGAGTATAGCACTCGAAAGGAAACTGCGCTAAATAAGTAAATATTATAGATTTTTAATAAGCTCATGACAGAATCCCAGTAAATCAATTATGACTGGCAACCAAGGACAGTGGACTAGGTAAATGAACGACCACGAACATAGAAAAAAATCAATCTGAGGGCTGCTGCAGGGATGTTGTGTATCACCAACGTTATTTAAAGTATATATCGATTGAGTACTAAGGGCCTGAAGAGCATAGTGTGGTCCAAGGGTGTGCACAGTGGAGGAGAATACATCGAGACAGAGTGTATTATTCGCTGGCGATCAGGTCATACTAGCTACCAAGACGATATCAATGTTTAGAAAATTGGAGGGAGAATGTATTTGGAAATCGTTGGAAATTAATATGGACAAGATACAATACATATGGTGATTGGAGAACAAGGGTGAGATCTAATGACAGAAGAACAACGCAAATAGATTGCCAAAAACAACTTGAAAATGGAAACTGACTAATAGAAACAAAAAGGGAAAACCAAGAAACAACTGGAATACTAGAATTTGGGAAGCCATACAGGAGAGGGAGCTAGAAGAAGACGGGTTGGGAAATAGAACTGCATGAAGATGGGGATGCGAAGGATAACTAAATTTTTCTTTTACTTTATTTTAAGAGGAGGTTTCCACTATTGTTTTCAGAAGGACTGCTATAACAAAGCAACTTAATAGTACTGTCCCGTTTCGCAAACGATTGATTAAAATTAAAATATTTATTTTCCTACAACGGTGCAGATACACAAGTAAAGTATGATCAAAAATTATTTTCATTTAGTATGGCCTTGAAATATTTCCTAATTTAAGAATGCAACTACGTTTATACTTAAATGACAAACTTGTCGAATTTGATTTTGAAGTGAATTATAGTTGCATTCATAAATTAGGAAGTTTATCATAGATTAGCAGTGTTTTTTACAGCTGTTTAATTTGTAATATGATAGTAGAAAAACTTTTGGCAGCTAATTTTTCATTTATATTTATTTTAAAATCGTGACGTAATAATTAGAATAAGGCCACGTATAGAGTGGGCTAACAAGCTAATAATTTTTATGTTTCGATTGATATAGGTGAGAACTATAAAATAAACGCTGTTACAATCTGGTGGACATATAACATTTCCTTTGCAAATTGCACAAGACAATGTAATGTATCGACCAGATTGTGCGCAATTCACATTATTATAAGTAGCATTATTTGGACTAAAATCGTTAATATTACAAAGTAGTTTATTTGTAAAATTGGCCACTAACTTGTTTATTTGTTTTTTATTAGTACGAAAGAAATTACTTTTTCAGTGCCACTTTGGCGCCCTTTGCCGCTTGCGCCTGTAGGCGGGTGCCTACTCGGCGTATACCTAGTCACAGCTCTGACCTTCGAAACGTAACCTATGGACGAAGATTAGAAGCACATAATTTCCCAACTCTCGCTATAAGAAAGCAACAAGCAGACACTATCGAGACTTCCAAAATTCTGCACGGACACTACAACACACCAGATATACCCAGCACATTCAGTCGACCCAACAACCCTCAGCTTCGAAGTCATGTCATGAAGGCATGAAGGTGGAGATATCTAGACATATGCTTCTCCATAACATATCTTTGCAAATAGAATCGCCGACCGGTGGCACCGATTGCCACAAGAAATCAGCTCTTACTACTGATCATTTTAAAACTATGTATAAATAAATAAACGTTTATTTATTCAATGTTTACACATTAGATGTTACAATAAAGCAAACCAATCTAACGGCTTAAAAAATTAATTAATTAATTGAGCAAGTGAATATAACCATCATAACTAGAAAATAAAATAACAGCAATGTATTTTCCAATATAATAAGTTCTATCATAACATGTACCGATTTTTATATCTAACTTTGAATTCTTTTACAGTAATGGCATTTTTTATTTCATCATCCAAATCATTAAACAGAATAAATCCTTTTTTTACCAAAGAGTTACTAGTTCTTACAGAAGATGACCGATATACCCGCAGATTGTCTGAGTGCCTAGTAAAGTGGTTATGAACCTCCTTATTGTATAAGACGAAAGAATCAAAATAACTTGGAAGGAGTCCATTAACTATCTTGTAAATAAATGTCATGGTTAAAAATTTTAGTCTTTCAGATACCGAAAACCATTGCAAAGCGGAAAGCATACTATTAATTGCAGTATATCTATTTACGGATAGTAAAACTCTCATTCCCCTATTTTCCAGCTTCTGGAGGACACCAATTTGGGAATTATTTAATAAAAACAACACTGAAGGACAATAATCGAAATGTGGTTCAATAATGATATTGTAAATAATTGCCTTAGCTCGAAAAGAAGTCATTTTGGCAATTCTAGTGAAAAAAAATAGTTTTTTACTAATTTTCTTAACTGTATATTCAAAGAAGAAACCACCAAATCAACAAGGAAATGAAAATCGCTCTGAGCAATAGCGCAACCGAATTAAAGAAACTATTACTATACCTAAAGGATGCAAAAATTATTAAATGTATTTAATGTTCCCTTAGTGCCAAAAACCAATGTAGTTACGGCACTATAATACTGTAAATAAAAAAAAAATTCTTGGCAAAAGAATGTGTGTTGTCCAATACAACTCCTAGTTATTGGTATTCTTTTACAAAGTCAATTTTCACATTGTCAATCAGCAAATCAGTACCAGTACAATCAATTCCCACAATTTGAGTACTTTTACCAATTATCACATGTTTTGTTTTTTTAACATTTAATTTAAGTTTATTAATATTGAAATAAGTGGATATCCTAGTCAATTCAGCATTCATTTTGGCAATTGCAGTTTCGAGGTCCCTTTCACAAGTCAGCAATAAAGTGTCATCCGCACGTAGGTTAATTAGGTCACATGAGTGGTACAGTTCAATGTCATTAATGTAAATAAGGTATAAAAGTGGCCCTAAGATGCTTCCTTGTGGGACTCCGCTGTTAATAGCCCGTTGTTGAGATGTTGTGTAGTTAATTTTAGTTTTTTGAAATCGATCAAATAAATATTCTTGAAACCATTTTAAAACCAAGTCAGAGAGCCCATAATTTTCTAATTTTGTTAATAAAATGAGTCTATCAATGGTTTCGAATGCACGTTTCAAATCAAGAAAAACTATAACAACAAATTTATTGGCATCAACTATTTCTTCACTATGAGATATTGTAAACTGCAAAGCCGATTCACAAGAGTGCCCCGCTCTGAAACCAGATTGATTGGACATAAACAACTTATTGACATTGCAATAATTTTTCTAAGCAAGGCATAGAATTGATAGGTCTATAGTCAGTAGCAGATTTAGAACCTACTACTTTTGGCACAGGTGTTATAGTACTTATTTTGAGGTCCTCCGGAAACTGACCTGTTTCAAGTGATAAATTTATCAAATTCAAAAGAACATGACCATAACACTTGTGGAAGTTTTTAATAACTTTCGAATTTAATGGATTTAAACAGCTATCTTTATTGTTAAGTTTATTTATCAATGATGTTAGTGATTTCATATCTAGCTTATTAAAAGATTTCATAGAGCTTTTGACTACAGGTATAATGATATCAATTGGCTTATTTATGGCATTAGAATGTACAGAATTACTTATATCAGTTATGCTTTTAATGAAAAATATGTTAAAGAGTTCAGCGTTCTTAGCCTCATCAGTAATTGTCATCTTTTTACTTCCAAATTCAAACTCGACAGCCTCTTCGCAGACGGATGAATTGTTCCCTCTAATTAAGAGTTTTAAAGTTTTCCACATATTTTTTGGATCATTTTTTAAGTTATCAATTTTTCGTTCATAGTATTTAACCTTTTTAAGTTTTAATAAGTTTACAACCACATTTCTTTTGGATTTGAAATCAGACCATAAAATATTTTTTTCATTGTTGTCATTTTTAAAATCTGTACAAGCTCGATCTCTTTCAATCAGTTTGCTCTTTATTTCACTATCAAACCAAGGAATCTGATTCCCTCCAATATTAGACTTATGCGAATAGGCATTACCTTATTAACAATATTTTATATTTTATTATACATATCTCTATAAAATACATTAATATCCGAGCAATCAAACAACCAGTCTTGATTATGTAAAGCATTAATCATAGTTTCAAGGTTAATACTATTGATATTTCTTGATAATATACATTTATCACTAGGGTTTACCATTTTTTTCATTTCACTTAGTTTAATTTCAATAATTGCATGATCAGTAATTTTAGGTTTGTTTATAACGCATGCACTAAATCTATCAACATTTGTTAATACATAATCAATAATTGAACTACTTACATTTGTACTTCTAGTTGGTTTATTAATTAATTGAGAAATGCCATAAACATTAAAAGTAGATTTTAACTTGTTTGGGTAGAAACCATCCTCGACGAAATTAATATTGAAATCTTCTGCCAAAATTGCATTATGTTGCACACTCAATATATTTTCCCAGATGTGTTCGACCGCATCAACAAAAACTGCTTTACTAGACGATGGAGAGCGATATAGTCCTCCAACAATGCACTTCACATTATTGAAGGTTACTTGAATACATTTACACCAGAAGTTTTTTTCCACCGTGTACTCAAAGTATTCAATGTAATTTAATGTAGATCGAATGTACAGCACAATGCCTCCTGTATGTATGCCTGTAGAATCGCAACGAACTATATTATAATTATTAATGTTCAGTTCAAAGTCATTAATATCGCTAGTCGTTCTGGTTTCACTCAGCACAACACAATCCGTACTGATCCTGATCCTAATATATATCATGGTGCAGTTTATGTACAGGGGATTAAAAGATGTGTTCTGAAATTTTAATCAAAATCAAAACAAGACAAAAAGGTTCTATGAACATAATTACGGAAATGGCAGCTACAGTTCTGAGAAAGGTAATAGTAGCGAATTTCAATCTTTAGGTTCGCATTTCTTGAAAGCTCGATAACAATAATAACATTTAAATTGCATTTGGCACACACTTAATCTTGAGTTTTCTGAATCATTTTTTTAGCAAACCACATAGGTACTGAAAGAAATATAGTGCAAGCTTGCTGTTTGTTAACTTGAAGGTGAGGTTGCTTTTTTTAATCGATCAAATAAAATATTTCTTCATATGTAGATTTTTTTTATATTGAGAAGCGAATGTTCCAAATCCATCAATGTAACTACTCTATAATAGCTTTAGAGCTTTCTTACTGTTAATCCTAAATTAATGTCACAAAATTATTTGGTGTGTTTAGTAGTGAAATTACTTTTGTTCTCTTCGTCAAAGTTTCGGAATTTGTTAGTTGTCAAATTTCCCAACCTATTTTTAATAGTAACCCAGTCGAAATGCAAAAACAAGCATCTCGTTAGGCCTTTGTCCGCGCTAGTCCTCGATGGAATTGCATTACAACGCAATAACCTCGTCACGACTACACCGGTTGTAACGGTATCGATTAGCAAACAAAAATGAAACATTTTTATGGCTATAACATATGACTTTTTTGAATACCTTTGTGGTTATATAAAAGTGACACGTGGCCGGTAAAAGATTAAAGTTTATTGCTTCTCCCTTCGGAGTGACCAGTGAACCGATGAAATCGAAACGATAACCAGGACCCTGCTTTTTATTACGAGCGCCACGTTTCAAAGAGCTTTTTCCTTTCGGTTCATACTATATTTCCCCAGATGCTTAGCTTTAGTACTCACCTCAGCTACATTTTACGGAAAACAAGAACACACGTCGAGCGGGGCCCGGCCTCGACCCATTTTGCTGTACAAAACTACTTTTTGTAACATGATTGGCGTCTAATTGCCGAATTTACAAATTGGGGTTGTTTCCTCGTCCATCCTTTCCAAATAAAACGCGACAGAGACGGACATTTTCTAAAATGGAATATTTCGAGACAAATAGTCGGTAACGCTTGAAATAATAAAAATAAATTTGTTAATGTATATATTCATTTAATACCAGAAGTTAGTCAAAACCCAAATTTACTAGTCAAAACTAGTTCCAACAAAGCACTTTCGTCAATACTAGTTTTAACTAGTTAAAACTAACATGTGAGCAAATGAAAATGAAATCAAGTTCATTTTCGTTTGCTTACATGTTAGAATTACCTACATTTTGTTAATTAAAATTTCACCTAACTTAACTTAATCTAGCCTCATATAGCCAGCGCTTGCCATTTAGTATTAATTGTCATTGACAATGTGCAGGTAATTCTAGTTTTGACTAGTTAAAACTAGTATTGACGAAAGTGCTTTGTTGGAGCTAGTTTTGACTAGTATATTCAGGTTTTGACTAAATTCCGGTTTTAATTGTGGCATATTTCTATACAAACTTTTATAAGTTGAAGTTATGTTTTTTCTTCGCTGTTACATGTTGAGCTGTTAGATTGTTAACGTTTACTAAAATACTATTTTGTCTACAAATTGTGGCAAACTTACTGAAAGTTTTCCTGCCGAAAATAGAACACACAATGCCAGAAGATTTGACACAAACATACTGACAATTTGTTGTAAAATTACTTGAAACTTAACTGAAAGGTGCTAGATATTCGCTGGATATTTATTGGAAAATTATCAAAAATTTACCATCACATTCCTTGCAAACTTGTCGAAAAGTTTAAAAGAGGTTTACTAAATTTTCTGTAAATTCACATAAGTTTTCTGGAATTTATAAAAATTATAAATTTGATAAAACGTTGAAGATCTATTAGGTATAAATTGAGTGTAAACTTTTACAACACAGTTAATAACTCGCTGAAAATTAGAGACAAACACAAACTTGTTGAAGCTTACTGAAGCTAGCAGATTAAACATATTGAGAAAATTTACGGAAAGTATTAAAAACTTGTTTAAATTTTATCGAAAATGTGTGGCTAACTTGTTGCATTTGTAGTAAACTTTTACAAACTATTTAATAACTTGCTGATAATTTGAGACAAATTTGTTGAAGCTTACTGAGGTTAGAAGATTGGAAATATTCGTAAAATTTACTAGAACTATTAAATCTTGTTAAGGATTAGTCAAAAATCTGTGGCTAACGTGTTGAATTTGTAGTAAACTTTCACAAACAAATTAATAACTCCCTGAAAATTTGAGACAAACTTGTTGTAGCTTACTGAGACTAGAAGGTTGAACATATTTGGAAAATGTACTGAAAGTATTAAAAACTTGTTAAAATTTTGTCGAAAATGTGTGGCTAACTTGTTGAACTTTCACAAACAAGTTTATAACTCACTAAAAATTTGAGACAATTATATTGAAGTTTACTGAGGTTAGAAGGTTGGAAATATTTGGTTAATTTACTGGATTAAAATTTTGTCGAAAATGTGTGGCTAACTTGTATGTATTTGTAGTCAACTTTTGCAAATTAGTTAATAACTTGCTGAAAATTTGAGACAAACTTGTTAAAGCTTACTGAGTTTAGAAGATTGGAAATATTCGCAAAATTTATTAGAATTATTCAAGACTTGTTAAGGGTTAGTCGAAAATGTGTGGCTAACTTGTTGAATTTGTAGTAAACAACCACAAACAAGTTAATACCTTCCTGAAAAGTTGAAACAAACTTGTTGCAGTTTACTGAGGTTAGAAGGTTGAACATGTTCGGAACATTTACTGGAAGTATTAAAAACTTAAAATGTTGTCGAATATGTCTGGCTAACTTGTTGAATTTGTAGTAAATTTTTGCAAACTGGTTAATAACTTACTTAAAATTTGAGACAAACTTATTGAAGCTTACTAGGGTTAGAGGATTGGAAAGATTTGGAAATTTTACTGAAGTAGTAAAATCTTGCACTTGTGGAAAGTTTTTGTTTGAAAAATTGATGGACTAACTTCGAATATAGTGAAGTTACAAGGATGGAAATATTTGAAAAATTGTTGGAAATATCAAAACCGTTCTAAGAAATTTACTGGAAACTGAGATCTTAAGTCAAAAACGTCTAAAAATTTGCTACGAATTTAGTAACAATCTATTGCAAAAAATGAAAAAAATTACTGGAAACTTGATGAAATTTGCTCAGAATTTTCTGCATTCTTTTTGTAAATGTTCTAACAGATTCAAAGGCTGCTGTAAGGTTGCTACAACTTGCAAAATGATTTTCGGAGTTCTTATTAAAGCTAAAATTTGCTGTACAAACATTTTCACCTGAAGATGTTCTACAATCTTCCTGATAACTTGTAATAAATTTTCAAAAAATACGGGTAAGTAGTAAGTTGCTAAACAGTTCTCTGAGCACTTGCTGAAACTTACTATTAACCTGCTAAAGCTGAAAATGTAGGTACTCAAACTTGCTCAAACGTCCTAGAAGTTTATAGAAAAAATGTTATAAACAGCACGATGAAAATTTGTTACTTGCTTGAAATTAACCAAATGTTTAGTGCAAATTGATTGAATATATGTTATAAAATTCTCAAATATTTACTGCTTTCCTGTAAAGCAAGCTCTTTCCAAACTGCAAATGTTTAAATACTGTAACTTAGCAAATGCTTATGATGCCTGTTTTGATGTTTATTGTGCTACAAAGCAATGATAAAAGTTGAGGTTCAAAGTTAGAATATTGCTTTTACATAAAGCTATGTATACTTTATTTTTTTCACGTGTTACAAGATCGTTTTCTGGTAAGTATTCGCACCCATAACTATAGAAGTCTGTACTGCACTACTTGACATTGTTTTATACGTTTGTACAACAGGTATAACTTTTAAATATTCGAGGTGAACTCTATAATTGACCACTGACCCGTTGCAAAAATTGTTCGAAATGTTATGTCTAATGAATTTCAATAATTATAAAAGCGAGGAGAGAGTCGGTTACATGTGGAGTTATTTCAGGCTGAACTTTAATTGAAAGAGAGCTATCACATGTTAAGCCTCTTTACTCATTATATTTAATTTTTAATTCTTGAGTTTAATATAATACAACTTGCAGAAGATGTTCTACAATCTTTCTGAAAAGTTATAAAGCAATAAATTTACAAAATATACAGCTTTCGGGTTCGTTATTTGTGACGAAAAGGCCAACCTCCTGTATCTTTATTGGTTGATATGATAACAACAAAATAACGAGCGTGTTATGAATATAATGGTACTAGGACTATTACAGAAAATTGTTCTTATTTGATTGCTGTAGAAACAACAATCACGCACTTTATTTAGGCAAACAATATCTGTAATAGTCAACCGTATTTTTATTTTTATTAGTTGATAGCGCAAAAAATAGTATACGAGACTCTATCGTTGCCTTATTGGAACAGGCTTAAAAAATAGCAAAACTCAGCCTTTCGAACCTTGTTTTTCTAACATTTTCTCTGCCTATTCTAAGGCACTTATCGATCTTGTAACGTAGTATACTATTCTGAGTACTTTTTGAAATTTGCTATAAACCTACTGAAGTTGAAAAATGTTCTACTAACCTGCTGAAAATGTGCTAAAAGGTTTATCGGAAAATTGCTTTAAACAGAATGATAAAAATTGGTTCAAAACTTGATTGAAATTAATTAATTAGTTAGTAATAATTAAAATTTACATTAGTATATGTTGCAAAAATCTCAAATTTTTACTGGTTTTGTGCAAACTACTTCTAAATTTGTTATAAATGTTCATATATTATTAATTTTAGCATAATTATGCTTATGGTGCCTGCTCGAACTTCTATCCTACAACAAGTTGAGATTAGAGGTTAGAATATTGCTTTGCATAAAGCTGAGTTCTACAATTTTTCTGAAAAGCTGAAATACATTTATCAAAAATACGGAAAACTTGCTAAATAATTTTCTGAAGGTTTCTGAAATTTGCTATAACCTTTCTAAAGAATTTTCTGAAAATTGAAAGTGAATTCTGAGAAAGTTTGCTAGAAATTATCATAAAACTAGCTCTTTACTTACATGCATTCTAATTAATGCGAACCCACTAAGCGTTTGCCGCAAGGTTGTCACAAATTTACTGTAAACAAATTGCAAATTTACTAAAAAATTCTACGAATTTACAATAGGACTTGCTGCAAACTTGATCAAAAGTTATTACAAGTATTAGTTGTTGATAATTTGCTAAATAATTTTCTGGACGCTTGTTAGTATTTGAAAAAAAAAAATGCTGCAGTGCTGGATACTCGTTACATTGTTTGGAAAAAAAACTATAAGACATGCTGAAACGTTGTAGTACATTTAGAAAAAAGGCTAAAGATTTTCAGCATAACTAAGAAAGTTTCAGCAGTGTTGCTGAAAATTAACAGAAAACTAACGGAAAAGTTTAAAAACTAATTTAGGTTGCTGTTAACTTAATAGAAAAAATCTGAATATTTACTTCAAATTTGCTGCAAACTTTGTGCTGATGCTTTGTAAAGGTGCTGAAACTTTGCTGCCTCCTTTCGGAAATAGGGCGTGTTGAAAAGCTACTGATTTGTTGAAAATTCGTTACAAACTTTGTAAATAATTTTTGGTAATTGGTTTGCTTGCAAACTTGTTGCAAAAAGGTTTTGTATAAGCTGAAATTTTACTGTAAATGCCTGTATCTTTCAAAAGTCTGCATACAAGCATGGTTGTTACAGTAGAAATGTCAAGTGAATCTCATTTTCGATATCTTACAACCTAATTGAAACGTAAAACACTCAATGAAAAAGCTGCACTGCGCCGTAGTTAATTTGGAAGAAGCACCATCCTGCTGAAACTATAATGGTGGTTATGTATTGCTCGTTTAGTAACAATGTTGGAAACTGGCTCGTAGCTACATTTCAAATTTGTTACTAGTACAAGTATGTTGAATTTGCTATTGATCGATCTATTACCATTAAGCTGGTGATAGTGTCTAGATAAAAGAAGAAGGCACGTTATTGAAAGAGAGAATTTTTCTTAACAGTTCTATACTTTTCAAAACTGTAATGAAAATCCAATATATCCAATAGCAGTAAAAAAAGATAGACTTGAATGTAGACGCGAATAAATCGCTGAAAGGTTGTCGAAGTCCTTAAGTTCGAAGGTCCCCGTCTCAGCCATCCATTCCCCTTCTTATCATTATTCGCTGCCATACTTTTGCAATTGCTTTAAATATTCTGCAGCAGACGATTTCTTTTCATCAATCATTGCTTTATTTATGTTCTGCCAGTTAGTATCCCATTTCTTTCCCCTATTTATCACCGCTCCTCGTCTCTGATCGATTCCGTGTCTGCCGTGTCTTACAAGGTATATGTGGAATTTTCTGCTTCCTACAGTTAGTAAGTGTTGGTTTTGTTTGACGATTGATTCTGACAGTTATATTGGGTTCCGTTAGCAGTTATTTGTAGTTATAGCACTCCACCGCTTCTTCGGTATGATTTGCTGACGCCGTTAAAGTAAAAATTTGATGCCTCCAAACGCCAGCTTTGTTAACTGGAGTCTAATTTTGGGTTTAGAAGTGCGACAAGAAGGAGTGCCAACCCTAATCCTGACGACGCGACGCCGAGTTATTTCGTAATAACTGCATTAGCTACTTCATTAAAGTGCTGGCAATTAATTATCGTATTTATTTTCCGCGTTAAGCTCGCGCCATATAATAAATGTTCATTTAAGTTCTTTGTTTTGCAGGTAAGAGCAGGCGGTTGTGCAGCGTCCCGGCGCAGCGAAAGACAGATGGGGCTGCTTGGTGAGTGGTAAATTAATATTACACTCTTGTTCAGCAATGGCAATAAATAAGTTAAATTAGTGTCTGGTTTTAAGAAATTCAAACATGAAAAGTCGGATTGATTTATCGGCGCATTACTCATTTTGTTTTTACTTGAACAAGGCGATGGCGTTGTTACCTGAAACACAAAGCGTGCTCGTCGTAATAAATTAGCGTGATGTAGGTTAATGATTATCTTTGAAGATGCTTGGAATTGGTTCCTAAATTTTTTGTGCTAAAACTATGTACACAACGTCGCCGACCATTTTAACGGTTTCAAAACATTCATAATTTAGAGCAGTAATTAACTGTGTATCATTGCTGCGTATTTTACTGAAATCTGTTTTAATAGTGAGGCACTTATGACGTTTCTACGTCATGCTGTATCCATTTTGTTGATTGTGAAAGCGTCTCTCAATAAGAATTTTTTTACAATTTTTTTACAAATGTTGTAAAATTCTTTAACAAATTTTGCAATAAACTTATTGATCATGTGACACAAACTGGTGGAAGCCTACTGAGGATGGAAGATTGAAAATATTTAAACTTAATGGCAATTTGCTGAAAAGTTTTTAAAACGCTCTTCGAGCTTACTGAGGTTAGAAAATTGTGTAAGTAGTCCGAAAAATTTACTGGAAATATCAAATAGTTTACTGCCAACTTCCCTTTACTTTCTGTAAACTTATCGAGAACTAGTGACATAAACGTCGAAAATTGGTTAGAAATTAACTGTGAATTTTCTGATTTTAATAGAAGCGCATTGCAAAATTTACTAGAAATTTAATAAAATTTGCTGCTATGTAATTCTTTTTAAAAATGTACTGAAATATGCTGAAAAGTTGCTACAAGACTGCTTCAAGTGGCTTAATAATCTTATGAATACTATTTGTCAAAGCTAAAATACGTACGGTGGAAACTTGGTAAAAATTTTCAGCTAACTTACTGAAGATTTTCTGCATTTTTGATATTGCTAAAAAGGTGGAAGAACTGGAAAGATCACTGAAAACTTGTTAATCAATTATTTGAACACTTCTTCAAATATGTTACTTACTTGCAGAAGCTGAAACTTTTTTTACCAAGCTTCAGTAATTTTTCTCACAGTTGCTGACAGTTTGCAAAAAAAGGCATCAAAGAATGCAAACTTTTGAAAAAATTGTAGGAATTTTACTACAAAATTAACTTAATAGTTCTTGTAAATCTACTGAACGTTTGTTGCAAAATTCTCAAATATTTACTGTTTTGCTGTAAACTTTATCCAAATTCAGTACATTTGTTTTTAAATTTACAAGAAACTCACTAGTAGTTTACTGGAAATTTCAAATTAAAAATTTGGAAAATTTCATAAAATTTGCTAAAAATTATCTAACATGTACGTACTTAGGGAATGTTGTTGAAAATTTAAATATGTTTTTAAAACTTGCTAAAACATACACACATCACTATGATCTTTGTAGAACCTTGCCAAAAGACCTGATGAAAACATATGACCAATATTTTTGAAGCTTCATATTAAACTGGCTGAATATTAGATAAAACTTGTTGAAATTTAGTGAAAATATTATAGAAACTCTAGAAAGGGTAAAAATATACGAAGAAATGCTGGAGATATCGAAAAGCATAATTTGAATAAACTGTATGGTATAAATCCATACTTTTGAAAAATAAAGAGAGCAGTAGTGTTGAATGGTTGAATCAAGCTCCTAAAGCTGCCCTTCCCTTCTCCTTCGCCTGTTTCTGTGTCTGATATCCCCATGTGACAAGAAAAATAAAAGCTCGCCCTCTATTTTGAAACGTATTTTTTTCTGGTAAAATCATTGTACAGTACCTACACAAACAACAAGCGATAAGTAAACTGATCATATATGCCTCATTAGAATCCTGTTGAAATTAATATGCTACTGGTTACATTAGAAGCAAATAGCAAATTCAGTTATTGTAGAAAATGTAGTGGGCATCGGAAATACACAACAGCAGTGTTGAACGTTTGAATCAAGCTCTTCTATTCCCATGTGACAATAAAAATGAAAACTCTTCCTATATTTTCAAAGAGTCTTTGGAAAATAATTGTACAGCAATTGCACAAACAAAAAGAGATAACAAGTAGACTGATAAAGTGATAATAGATACCGTATTAGATGGAAATTTTGTACTTTGTACTGAATTACAACCGCTGTCTTATGATATCTATGTGTTTCACTAAATTGTAGAAAAAAAGAAAATAAACTCAATTTTGGAAAAAAATTACTCAATTTGCAACCATATTTTAACTGTTAGGTATGAATCAGCACTATCGTAATGAACTTCATATTCTGCTGGTTACATTAGCAGCAAATTCAGTTAGTGATGAGTATGGTGTGGTAGCGGGTAGACACTCTCTGTGACCCCGACAGAGGTAGGTTTACTTCAGGGACGCGACCCTGCCCACGCGAGCCTGGTTATCTCTCACTCCCTACCTAGAGAGAAAACCATGTCCTAACCCCAAAAATCCAGACTCATCCTACATAAAATCCCACCCACATCTCCTCACTCACCAACACGCCTGGCAAGCGTGGTGACGTATAGCCAACCCCTTCAAACAAACAAACAAACAATATGTCGATCACAAAACAAAAAGGAAAGTTACCCCAGGTGGGTAGGATAGAATATCCACAGTCCCACACCGGCCTGCCGGTCAGCCTCATGGATTCTGGGGGAGGCAAAAGAGCGACATGTAAACATGAGAAACAGAAAAGAAAAGAAAACAAATTATACTTAGCAACCTACAACATCAGATCCATGGCAAAAGATGAAAAGATATATGAACTCGAAGAGGAATTAACAAAAATTAAATGGGACGTAGTAGGATTATCCGAGGTGAAACGAAGAGGCGAACAAAGTATAGAACTTCAGACAGGAAACCAATTATACTACAAAGGTCCTGAAGACGAAACATATGGAGGCATAGGATTCATAGTAAAAAAGAGCATAAAACAAAATGTAAAAACTTTCAAACCCATTTCCAACAGAGTAGGCTATATAATAATAGAAATAAATAAAAAGTTAAAAATAAAACTTATTCAAGTCTATGCCCCCACTTCAGAGCACGATGACAACGAAACTGACACTTTTTATGAAGAAATTACAACAGCAATAGAGGATACACCTATAAAATTAACTATCATCATGGGTGACTTCAATGCAAAAATCGGAAAGAAGCACGATGAGATAGATAACAAAGTAGGCAATTACGGATACGGTACAAGAAACCCACGCGGTGAGAAACTCATAAACTATCTACAACAACAAGATCTATATGCAATAAACACATTTTTCAACAAAAAAGATAATAGAAAGTGGACGTGGATATCACCGAATGGAAAAACAACGAACGAAATTGACTACTTTCTCTGCAAAAACAGACAGATTTTTGAAGATGTCACAGCACTAAACAGATTTACCACCGGCAGCGACCACCGAATGTTGAGAGCTAGAATACAATTGAATTATAAATTAGAAAGGAAACAACAGTACAAAAACCTAGCCATAATAGAGCATAATAAAATAAGAGAAAAAGGAGAAGAATTCAGAAAACTACTAAGAGAATCAGAAACATCACAAGAAGAGACAGACCTCAATAAAATCAATAACAACATAAATAAAAAACTATTAACCGCAGCTATGAAAGTAGCTAAGAAGAACAAAACAAAAGAACACAAAATAAGTCAGCAAACAAAAACACTAATGGACGAAAGACGAACGGCCCTACATGAGGGAAAAAGGAACACAATAGAATATACAGAACTGAACAAAACAATAAAAAGGAAGATAAAAGAAGATTTAAGAAAGTACAATGAAAACAAAATAGAGAAAATAATAGAACAGAATCGTGGATTAAAGTGCCTAAGGCCATCCTTAGGTAAACCAAAGGTAGTTTCCATAAAAGATCAAAACTGAAAAGAACAAAGAAATATAGATGAAATAACAACAGCAGTGGAAAAATTCTATAACAACCTATATGCCACAAAAATAAAACCTGACGCCGACGAAGAGAAAAGCATACAACAAAAAATAATGAACGTGAACTCGGAAGAATTGCCAGATATTGAAATCTATGAGATTGAAGCTGCCCTATCGCAATTAAAAAACAATAAAGCCCCTGGACCGGACAGGATATTGGCCGAAATGCTAAAGGAAGGGAAGAGTATAATAATGGAAAAATTGAAAGTGCTATTCAACCATTGCCTTCATAAAAGCGAAATTCCCAACAACTGGAACGAGAGCATAGTTATACTGCTTTTCAAGAAAGGAAACAGAGACAACTTACAAAATTATCGACCTATCTCCCTGTTATCACAGATTTATAAACTTTTCATGAGAGTAATAAGCAACCGATTAACACCCAAAATGGACGCTTACCAGGCTATAGAACAAGCTGGATTCCGAAAGGGTTATAGTACATCCGACCATCTTCTAACAATGAGAACATCAATTGAAAAGGCAAATGAATATCATCTGAATCTATATCTGGCCTTTATAGATTATGAAAAGGCTTTCGATAGCGTGGAACTGTGGGCCGTGGAAAGAGCCATGAACAATTGCCGAATTGATTCTCGCTACAGAATACTCATTCATAACATATATGAAAAAGCGACTATGACTGTGCAATTAGATAGAGACACCACCAAACCAATATCATTAAAAAGAGGGGTTCGGCAAGGCGATGTCATCTCCCCAAAGCTTTTTACACTTGCAATGGAAGACATGTTCAAACAGCTAAACTGGTCACAAAAAGGCATAAATATAAATGGAAAAAAGCTAAACCATCTCAGATATGCAGATGATATCGTACTCATTACAACAGACTTTGAAGAATTACAGGACATGGTAACACAGCTGTCGGAAGCTTCAGAGAAAATAGGCCTTAAAATCAACATGTCTAAAACTAAGATAATGACTAACACAGATGATACAAGAAAAATAAGCCTCAACAATGTTAACTTAGAGACAGTAAATGAATATATATATCTTGGACAAATACTCAAAGTAAATAAAGAAAACCAAACGGCCGAAATCATAAGAAGAGTTAGACTAGCTTGGGCTGGTTTTGGAAAATTAAAAGGAGTGCTAACAAACAGAAAAATACCTCAATAAAGAGTATTCGACCAATGTGTTCTTCCGATTCTGACTTATGGCTCACAAACTTGGACACTAACTAGAGCAAACATGGATAAGATAGCAAAAACACAGAGATCCATGGAAAGAATAATGATAGGTGTAAAACTATCAGATAAGAAAACGAATATCTGGATCAGACGAATAACGGAGGTGCAAGATGCCAGAGAACGCGTAGCAAGACTGAAGTGGGACTTTGCAGGACATAATGCCAGACAATCAGACCAACGATGGAACACAGTAATACAGCAGTGGAGGCCATGGTTGGGAAAAAGGTCAAGAGGCCGCCCACAGATGAGATGGGAAGATGACCTAAAAAGAGTGGGAGGCTTACACTGGAAAAGGCAGGCGCAGAACAGAGACTCATGGAGAAGTTTGAAGGAGGCCTATGTCCAAAATTGGATGACATAAAGGCAAAGAAGAAGAAGAAGAAGATGAGTATGGACTAGGCTTTGGACCTTATTAGATAAATCAACAGCAGTGTTGAATGCTTTAATCGAGCATTTAAAGCTGTCCTTTTTTTCTGATGTACTAGTTTTTGTGTCTGATATTGCGCGCGACAGTAAAAATGAAAGCTCACCCTGTGTTTTCGTAAATTTCATTTTTCTTATCTGAAGAAAATAATTGTGCAGCAACTACACAAACAACAAGAAAAGATTGCAAGTAACTGAAACAGTTTTTTGATGACATCTTTGCCTGTCTCGAATTCTGAGAAGAGACGGAAATAAACTTGATTTTGGGAAGCAAATTATACAATTGCGAACATAAACTCCTCAACAAATTAAGGGGTCACTTATTAACAAAGTTCAACCTTCTTATTAAGCTAGTAACTACGATGTAGGTGTTAATGTTTTTATCAGTCGTGTATGCAGCTGTCATGTTACCCTATTTTTATTCAACTTGTCTGCGATTTCTAGTAACAACAGGTAAATTGTACTTTTTTTTTATAAAAATCCAAGTACTGCTACAACATCCTGACCGCTTAATATTGTTGAGTAGGTTTTTTTTACTAAGCTATTATGTATGGATTAGTACCATCCTATTGGAATTAATATTCTACTAGCAAATAGCAAATACCGAAATGTAGTACGCCTTGGATTTCTTATAAAAATCACCAGTAGTGTTGAATAGTAGAATTAAGCTCCCAAAGCTGTTATTCTTTTCTATTCTACCTTTTGCTGTGTCTGATATTCCATGCGACAGTGAAAATAAAAGTTCACCGTGCTGTTCTGAATACATATAGGTACTTATACCACGCAATTTTTTATCTGAAGAAAATAATTGTACAGTAGCTACACAAACAACAAGAATAAAGTGATAATATATAACATATTCGACATAGTTTGTGCTGAACTAAGACTACTTTTTGTGATTAACTTTATCTTTCTCCAAATTCGAGAAGAGAAAGAAATACACTTAATTTTGAGAAGAAATATTTTACTCAATTATAAGCATAGTTTGACTAGCTGTTACGTATAAATTAGCGCCAACTTATTGAACTTAACATTCTGTTGGTTACATTAGAAGCACATAGCAAATTCGGTTAGTGAAGAATATGTAGTAGGCCTTGGAGTTTTTTATAAAACGACACCGGTAGTGTTGAATGGTTGAATCAAGCTCTTAAAACTGTCTTTCTTTTCCCATTTACCTTTTTTTGTGTCCGATATCTGCATGTAACAGCAAAAATAAAACTTACTCTGTGTCTTTGAAAGGCTATTTTTCCCCTGGAAAAGATAATTGCAGAGCAACTGTACATACAACAAGAGGTAATAAGTACACTAATAATTAAAACAGTTTTCTTATGACATTCTTGCCTTTCTCCAAATTTGAGAACAGAATTAAATAAACTGAATTTTGAAAAAAGTATTTCACTCAATTACAAGCATATTTTGAACAAGCTGTTAGGTATGAATTAGCACCGTCGTGGTTGAACTTAATATTGTGCAGCTTACATTAGCAGCGAATAGCAAATTTAGTTAGTGAAGAGTATGCAGTAGGCCTTGTGTCTTCTTGAAAGAAATCAACAGTATTGTTGAATGGTTGAATTAAGCTTCCAAAGCTGTCCTTGTCTACCTATTTACTTTTTCTGTGTCTGATATTCGATGCGACAGTTAAAATAAAAGCTCTCTCTTTATTTTCAAAAAGCGTAGTTTTTTTGTTTAGCGAAAATAATTGTACAGCTACTGCATAAACCAGTGGTCGCCAACCTGTCGATCGCGAGCTACCGGTAGCTCGCGGGGGCAATTCTGGTAGCTCTCACAACGAAAATACAAAATCAGAGAAGCTTCCTAAAATTCCACAAAAAAATCTAATTGTCATAATATTAAACATAAACAGCGGCAACGTTGCGGCGAGCGATCTGCCGCTGACGCCATCAAGCTAGAATCGGCTAGAATCGGCTAGAACCGACCAGCCGGACCAGTGCGTTAGTGTTCGAGAACGATCTGGATTGCTTTGAACGGGATAAATACGCACGGCGCGGCGACATTGCGCTTAGTTTAAAACTGAACGCGTAACCAACGTCCAGCGGTTGGGTTAGTAGTGAACAACAAAAATAATATTATGGCAAGCAGTTGTAAGAAGGTAAAGACATACCACTTTCATTCGGAATGGGAAGAACAATACTTTTTTACAGAAGTTAAAGATAAAAATGTGTGTTTGTTATGTAATACTTCGGTCTCCGTTGCTAAAAAAGGAAATATTGAGAGACATCATAAAACTGTACATTCTAATTTTGAAAAATCATTCCCACTACATTCTGCCGCCAGAAAGGAGAAACTGAAACAGTTAAAAAAGCAGTTAATTGGACAACAATCAATATTTTTAAGAACAATCGACAAAAATAAGGCTGCAACTGAAGCATCGTACCGTGTGTCCCAGATAATTGCACAAAAAAAGAAACCTTATGAAGACGGGGAAATGATAAAACAGGCGTTTTTAGAAGCTGCTGACTCGTTATTTGCCAACTTTAGAAACAAAGACGAGATAGTTTCAGCTATAAAATCTATGCAACTTTCTGCTAATACAGTGATGAGACGTGTAGAAGTAATGAGCAATGATATTTTTTTACAGTTAAGAACTGACTTAGATAACTGTGTTTATTTTTCACTTCAACTGGATGAATCAACAGATGTCGTTGACACTGTCCAGATGGCCGTGTTCGTCAGGATGGTTTTTAGTGATTTTACGATTAAAGAAGATCTTTTGAAGTTTATTCCACTGAAAGGACACACTACTGGACAGGAGTTGTTTTCTCATTTAAAAAATATTATTTCTTCCGAGAAAATTCCAATATCGAAAATGGTAGGCTTGACAACCGATGGCGCTCCAGCTATGGTGGGTTTTGATAAGGGTCTGGTGGCGTTATGTCGTAAAGATGAAACTTTTCCGCAATTTCTCTCTTACCACTGCATTATCCATCAGGAAGCATTATGTGGAAATTTCCTGAAACTAAACAACGTTATGAAACTGGTGGTAAAAATTGTGAACAAGATTAGAGCTCAAGCGTTACAAAGAAGATTATTCAAAACCTTGGCCGATGAAGTTGACTGTCAATACGGGGACCTACTCCTTCACTCTGAAGTCCGATGGTTAAGTAGAGGACGGGTGCTGAAACGTTTTAATGATGTCCTATCTGGCATAGTTCAATTTTTCAAAAAACGCGATGAACCGACTCCGGAACTAGAAAATTCAATCTGGCTTAGAGATTTTGGTTTTCTCGTGGACATTACCGAGAAATTAAACGAACTTAATTTGCAGCTTCAGGGGAGAGACAAAGAACTAGCAGAAATGATTTCTGATATAAAAGCATTTATCAAAAAGCTGGAGTTTTGGGAACAAAACCTAATTAACAGCGATGCCAAGCATTTTCCTATTCTTTCAGAAAAAATATCTCAAAATCAATTAGAACCCTATGACAGCAAATATCATGTAGAAATAGTTTCTACCCTGAAGAATAACTTCAAAAATCGTTTTAAGGATTTCAACGAAATGGCTTTAGTAGCGCAGTTTGTTGTTTCACCCTTTATGGAAATTGATATCCAACAGTTTGCAACTTGTGTTATGCAGAACTTTGGCGAAGACATCGCTGCAACAGAAATGGAAGTAATTGATTTTCAAAATGATTTAGCCTTAAAATCGTTAGTCTCAAGTACCAAATGTATCTGGCCTATTGTAAGTAAAGACAAATATTCAGTTCTATGCCGTGTTGCCTTGAAAGTGAAAGCATTATTCAGTTCAACCTATTTGTGTGAATCTTCTTTTTCCAATATGAAGTTTATTAAGAACAAATATCGCAATCGACTTACAGATGAACATTTGGATAATTGTATTCGAATGGCTGTATCAAATTATACTGCAAACATTAAAAAAATTATCGATGAGTCTGAGTGTCAGCCTTCTCATTGAACGTGCTTTTTTATTTTTCAATGTTTATGTTCATGATAGTGCGTTACTTTTTTGTTGTTATTATTAACTATTTTTAAATCTTACGTGACATGCCGTTGTGGCTGGATAAAAGTTTGTGTTTATTTTTCAAACAACTTCGTTTGGTAGGTAGGAATGTAGTTATTATTAGTACCTATGTATTATGTATTACCAGTTAAATAAATAGTAAAATAAATACATATAATGATAAATTAATTGTGGATTATTTCATTTACGTTGCGTTACGTGGCTTCCGTGTGGGTAGCTCGCTGTTTATTCCAAAATTAACAAGTAGCTCAACACATTGAAGAGGTTGGCGACCACTGGCATAAACAATAACCAGATATATTAAGTACACTGATAATATATACTGAATTACACATACATTCCGCAGTTTGTAGAGAATTATTCCGTTTTCTTATGACATCCTTTTGGTCAAATGCAAGAAGAGAAGAAAATAAACTGAATTTTGGTAAAAAGGTGGTGCAATTACAAGCATATTTCGGCTACGATGTCGGGTATGAATTATCTGTGTCTGAAATCTCAAAGTAGCCATAAAATAAAAACTAACATGGCATTTTCTAAAAGTTTATTTTTTCACTGAGGAAGTATAATTACGTGCAACAAGAGATAATAAGTACATAGTACACTGACGCCATATACCGCAGTAGCCGTAAATTCCATAATTTGTACTAAATTAAAACACTTCTCCAAATCCGTAAAAAGAAAGAAATAAACTGAATGTTGGAAATAAATATGCAACTGCCAGAATATTTTTACTAAGCACACGCCAAATTTAATTATGGGCGAAAATGTCGTATTGAACTTTAAAAGAACAGTAGTGTTGAATATATTACGAACTTTATAAGTAGGTTGAAGTAGAATTTCCGGCCAGAACATGCGAAATGTTATGCGACCAAAATCGGGGAAAATACTTCTATAATCACGTAGAAACTTCCGGTGAATAATGAATTACGAAAACTGCACGAGAGCCAAAGTGGCTGCTGGGTGTCCTGCGTCGATACACAGCGAAGAAAGTTAACGTAATTAACGAAGAAAACAGAAGAAAACGAAAGAGAACGGAATGAAAACGCGGGGAAGAAACCGCAGAATAAACAACCAGGCATCGGCCCAAGTAGAAGTAAGTAGCCTACAATTAATCGATTTATTATGACGTAAGGAATCTATGACTAACCGGTGTCCTATTCTTTTTGGGACAACCTGTATAGTCAAAAATTGTAACAGGTACTTCCATTTTCCTCTGCTTATTTCGATACACGCATTGCACTCCCGCGGCAGAAAGTATAGAACAGTTGCACACAAAATCTTATTAATAAATTTAACGAAATAATAAATTTTACAAAAAAATCTCAAAAAGTTCATACATTACGAATTATTGCTAAATATAACCAAATATTCAAAATCCAAAAAGTATGCTCCAAAACGTATAAATATGCAAAATAAAACTTGGCTTGAATGATTTGTTTTCACATAATTAGTATACATATGTAAAAAATGACGAGAAAGAACAGTTTTTATGTATAAGAAATAAAGACAATTTCTGGTTTTAAGCAACAAACATGTTAATCAAATTTTATTCCTTTATGTGAAATTGTAACTAATACCTACTTGTTTCCTTTAAACAATATTAGATCGCTGTTACTAGGTAACGCGATGATTTTTTGTTAAAAAATGAGAAATTAATTGCTGTTATGTCAAGTTGTGGGCAAATGCTGATCCCGATTTGTACTGTTTTAATATAATAAAAATTATTTGCCACGTATAAAAAGTATACCAAATTATTCTACAAGTTACCGGGCACATGTGGAAGTGTTAGTGAAAGTTTCCCCAGTAAATAATTTATAAATTTGTGCAAACCAACTTCGGCTTTGGGTCGACACCGAGCACCTGGATATTTCGAGCTGCGACACCGGTCCATTTGAACTTCAGAAACCAGGGATCGCAAGTCCTACAGATCAGGAAGAGGTGTAAGAGCATCCCAGAACAAGATTTGGGTACAGGGAAGCGACTTCCAGCGAATAAGGACATCGGCGTCACCTGCACCAGCTCCGAGGCGAGATCGGCGAGAATTTCAAAGGTACGATTTGGCATATTTTTATGTGGTTGAAGTCCGGAAAGCTTGCTGAAAAGATTAATCGCGTTTCCGGGCACCAAGATCCGTTCCAGTTCGAGTAAATTGCATGGCGTCACCAGAAAATGCGACTTTGGCCGAGATTTGGGGGTATCACGGGAAGTAGAACAAAATATAGCTAGCGTCGTTTCACGTCACATCTGAAACAAAATCAAGTTAGTTGTTGCTAGGCGGGAGATTTGTTTCAGTTTACCTGTGGTTTCTTGCAAATTTCGTTTTTGAATATCACAAGAAAGCGCTGTATGCACCCGCGAACCTTTTGTGGTTAAGTCAAGTTTGTGAGGTTATGAGTAATTGAAGCCAGTGGGCGGTTGTACTAAAATTTGGCGTATCTGAGCTACTCTGAGTTAAATATTCTAAAGAATAATTTTAAAATAATAATATCTCAGGTTAGGTTCAAATTGGAGTTTTATTTTATAATTATTCTTTAGACTATTCAATTCACCCGTCATCTGTCAAAAGTGACCAATGAAAATTCAGAATTCCGACGTTTCTTTACCAATCAAAAAAATATCAGTGGATATATCTTCCTAGAAGGTATTCAAGTGACTATTTTAAACAAATGTGATTTTTATTAGAAAAAGTCAATATTAGTGTTCTGTGAAATTGCGTAGTTTGTTGCTAGATTTACTGAAAACTAATTTGAAAAAGTAGTTTGGTTCATTAAATAGTCCCCCGAATACCATTCTTAGTCAAAGTTAAGTGGATTATTTTTGCCGTGGTATCACTACTCATGTCCATTGCGTTTGGGATTAGGACTCGTGCTAGCGCACTCATCCTAATCGTACCAAAGCGCAATGGACATTCGTGACACCACCGCAAAAATAGTCGACATAACTTTGACTACTCATAGTATTATAAGTGAATATTTAAAACTTCAATTTGAACCTAACTTGAGATATTAGTCTTGTGTTTTGCCGGAGCAAGCCCAAAGAAATGTAGAAAGGGACAATTAACCCTTTTATTAAAGAGTAATAAATACATTTCATTTTGATTAGCTTAAGATACTGACAGGCAAAGTTTTACATTTTTTAAATTTAATATAACTACTCAGAGTATTGTGTGGTGATTTGCCCTATTTAATAATTTATATTTTCACTAAACCCTTTATTAGTTGAGGGCATCCATTGCAATATATGGTCAGAATTGTCAGGATTACAATTTTTTTAGCTCTTTCAAACACTGACATTTTTTCTCAATCTTTATCTAGCTTTACTAAGTCTGTATAACAGTACTTTTTTGATGACTATTGTATCATATATTCACTTCTAGGATAGTTTGTGGTTCCCCAATGTATAAAATGTGTAAAAGTCCACACAATTAGATATATGTTGTAACATCAAAAAAGCTTCAACATTTTTTCTTTTACTTTTTCGTTTCGTTTTTAGTTTTTTCCTCCTTTTCAAAGGATATAACTTCAATTTAAAATAAAATTCGTCTGGTTTTGACATGTACAGTTTTGGTCTGAGATTTTTTACTTAAATAATATTTTTCATAATATTGTAATGTTTGATTTACTTGTTATACCGGGTGTCCGTTCTCAAAGTCGAACATAGGCGATTAACATTGTATTCAACGTTTTTGCCGATTCCTGCTCGCAAATTCAACTTACAGGGAAGGTAATGGTATCAATGAAAAGATAAAATTATTACGCATCAAATGATACCAATAATAATATTCAAGATGCCATTTTTATTTTAAAATACTAATTTAAAACTTGGGAATTTTTAAATATGCCATGCCTTGCTTTTCAAGTTCGATAGCATTTGTCAAAAAAATTGGTAGTTATTTGACGTAAATCAGGTATTTTCTGTCAACGTCAATCAGGTATTTGCTGTCAACGTCTGTTAAAATTAATTATCTACAGAAAAATGAATTATTTCAATAACGAACGTGTTACTGCACTAATGTTAATTGCCTATGTTCGACTTTGAGAATGGACACCCGGTATATTTTTTCCGTACCAACCTTGATTCAGAATGCACTTTTGTTTAATTAGTCAGTTTTCTCATGGATTTTTTTTTTGTGTAGTTTATATGTTCGAACCTATTATTGGATGGCTGCCTCGACAGCCTATCTGTTGGTTTGGCTGGTGTATATACAATAAATAAATAAATAAGACCATGAATGCGATAACTCTTCTCGAAAATGTCTTTATTTTTCATATAAAAATATTTTGCTAACTTTAAAATAAGCATTGGGCTTAAAACAGACCAAAATTAGTTAACAGTTTGCTTACCCGTGGATCTATGGTCGCTATTCGAATTTCGATGCTGCGGAGTCTTTCAGTTTAGGATTTATGTTGGAAGAAATAGGTTAACATGATGACACGGAACAAATTTAAGGTTATTTCGATTGCTATAGGGAAATGCCAACCTGAGTAAGCAATTTCGCCTGAAAACAAAGACAAGTTTTAAGTAAACAAATCAGTATGAATGCGTATGGGCCGTTCTGATTTACGATCGGGCCCAATCGATACTTCAGCGGATGTATTTATTTTGCCAGATAATTTATTTTTATTCGATGTCAGTCGTCTTCGCCTGATCTATGGCCGCTCCCATTCGAAAGTTAATGCACAGGTCGATGGGACATTCCCCATTCAAATGAACTTTTATCCGCCATAAATCCTAAACCTTTGCACGCGAAACACGGCTATTTTGAAAGGTGAACGAGTTTATGCCTCGTTTACCAAAGTCGGTATCTCCCAAACGACGATAATAGCGAACCATTTTCCTGCGGAATCGCAACGACATTACCTGTCATTTTTCGATATGGAGCCCCGATTTATTATTTTATGGCATTCCTAAAAGGAGCGTTTCCGGGCAAATTTAGATTTTGATGAACTGGGAAGCGCGGCGCGCTGCCGCGAAGTTTATTTAAAGTTTGAAACAATTTAGTGAGCAGATCTCGCGGAATGAAGTCCCTGGCCGTTGGCTCCTTCCTGCCCGCCGAAGGAAGGAAGTTGCGAGGAAGAGCGAAAGAACGAGCGTATTGCACTCGCGAGACGTCGCTGATGTATTACCTGGCGTACATGCTCGGTAAATCTAGGATTTATAAAAAACCTGCTGGGGAAAACACTTGGTCAACTTTAAGCTCGAAAATATGTCATCTGACAGCCGTTCAAGTTGCCGCCATTTCCTTCTATTTATAACTAAATTCCTATGCACTTGAAGTCGCACAGAGAGGGTAGTCATCGTCATATAAAGTAAGTCATCGAATCATTCTGGTACGTCTAAATCGTCAAGTTACGAATCGAGCGTTACGAAATATATACAGGATGCTTAAAACATGTTTAGACGTTTCAAGCTGCCTGAAGTTTCCATCACGTTGTCTTTTTATATGTATACGATATTAGATTTTTAAGGCGTTGATTGTATAGGTCATCTTTTAATTTTACTGGTATCCCATATGTCTAGGTTTATTGCATTTACGATTCATAATATATTCACATATAACGTGGCCATCCTAAGTAGCTTTGTGTCACTGCTTTTACTTTAATTCTAATATCAGCCACATTAAGTCAACAAAGTCGTTTTCTTCATAAAAGCTCATACAGTGCCAAGAAAAATGTAATAAATACTTTAAAATTGTATGGCCGTCAAGCAGATTTTTCTAACTGTGTGTTAAGTGAAAATAATGAACACTTCAGCGTTTTGAACAATGTTGCAAATTTACCAACTACGTCGTATTTAATTTCCACCATGGACCCATTTGATCGGTTTACATAGAAACTATGTGATGATCGACAACAACAGAACCACACATTTATGAGAAGAAGTCTTCAATTGACTGAGGCAATATTCTTTTGGAACTAAATGAGGAGTGATTTAAAAAGGATATGCTGGATACTGCTGTCGGTGCCAATTTTTATTTCGATTAACAAGTATGAATCAAAACGAAAATTAGCTTAAACGTGTTGCATACCATTGAAACCAGAAAAACAAAAGTTTATCAATGCCGTAGAAATCTATACGGCGTCTATAAGAAAAAGTCGAACTTGATCAAGCGTAGAAAGATGTCTTCATGAAGTTTTTTATAACATTAGAAAAAAATCCCAAACCAAGACACTAGAAGCAAAAAACTAAAATATCACTCCATAGACTGTCTTGCAGCTAGCCGAAAAATTAAGTCACATTTCTTTTTAGATTATTACCCCGCACTGCATTACACAATGTGGCCCCAATTTAACGTGCAGCGTATCTGATAAGTGAGATGCACTTGAACAACGGACCCAGTATATTTCCACAACTGTAGGCTAAATTAAGATGGCTTATGACTGTTTACCATGGAAATAAAAGCAAATGCTCCTAACTTCTCGATACTAGTGCTTCGATCTCACTGGTTAAATGGATTTATACAACTAAATTGGATAAGAAAATGGCATGGATTGTTTAATTGCAGTGTAGTTTTTGATTGCCCAATTGATTGCTTCATTTTTGAGTTTCCGAAAGCCAAATTACAAGAACTCCGGTGAATAGAAGTATTCGAATGAATTTATTCTCCAAGATATACAACTAAAAATGGACACTTGCATAATCACTTACGAATAAAATATAACTGCGTGCACACGACGCAGCTAAATTATAACTCCTGGCAAAATAACTACTTGCGTATAGAATGAAATTCTTCGGAGGAATTAATTAGCCTAAGAAATTTACACGGCGATTGATAACTTCTGGCAATTGTTGATGAATTTCGGAAAGTCATACTACGGGCAGTCGAGTAAGTGAATTAATTCGCAAAGCGGTTTAATTGAACACACGACACTAACGAATAAATATGATAATATGAAGTTAAATTAACTCGTGATATTCATCGAATATATCACAACAGTAAAAACTAGTAAAAGTGCAGGAACATTAAATTATGTTGCAAATATAAAAATTAAGTAGATCGAACTCGTTATACCGTTTGCAAAATACAGTACAAATCACACACGACCAACTGCGAATGAAATTTAGTTACAGCTAAAGTAGCTACACAATAGGCGCCATCCAATAAATTTAATAACATGAATTTGCAAAATACAGTAATTCCATATGATCGACCCTTACAGACTAAGTAGCTAACTTATTTATATATGATATAAAAATAACTAGAATACATTGATTAAATATTTATCCATGATATAAAAATAACTAGAATACATTGATTAAATATACGCGATGTTGATCACTTAACGAACAATCTCGCCTATCGAATACATTTATTCGTACAAATAGTCTCCTGTGAACAATTGATAAAGCATCGGTTATTTTTTGATTACTGGACAATAGTTAGGCTGGTTCTGATTTTTTTAAATTTTTTGTTAAACTACAAATAGGCGGAGAAATGAAATGTTTGCATAAATAATAAAACGATATTCAATAAATTTATTAACATGTATTTACACAATACAGTAATATCACAACATCGACTAAGAATAAACTTTTGTTCACATTAGTTGCTTGTAAACAAGTAGCTAATTTATTTGTATATGATATCAAAATCACTACAACACCGTGATTAAATATAAGCAGTGTTCATTACAAAACAAACGATCTCACTTATCGAACATATTTATTCGAACTGATTTACTTCTATAAGAATTGAGAAATTGATGTAAGTACTTAACAATGGTTACGATTAGTTCTGAATTTATCAAATTCTTCAAAGTCATACTATTACAAACAATCCGAGAAATAAACTTATTCGAATAAATCCATTCGCCAAACACCATAAATGGAAATGAACGCTATTTCATAAATCCAGTAACATTTATTTCCAAAGTACAATAATGTCACACGATCGACTATGAATTAACTTTAGTTCTTTAGCAGACGAGGTAGCTAACGTACGTGTCTATGATATAAAAATAACTACTACACCACAATCATTAAATATAAGCAATGTTAATAACAAAAGTAACAACCTCCCCTATCGAATGGATTTGTTCGAACAAATTTACTCCTGTGGAAATTGAGAAATTTATGTAGGTTCGAATAGTTTTTAGTACATATTTTTGCTCGACAATAGTTGCGATTTGTTCGCAACTTTTGAAATTTCTGAAAGTCAAGCTACACAAAGCCGGAGAAATGAAATTATTATTCAAGTAAGTCACTTCGCCAAACATTATAGTTGAAAGTGGATGCTGCTATTTAATAAATTTAGTAACGTGTATTTGCAAAACGATATAATGTCACATGACGACTAAATAGTAAGTTGGCTGCAGTTCTTGCTACGAAGTAGCTAATTTATATTTGTCTATGGTATAAAAATTTATTCTAATAAATGTAAATGAAATAGGTGGGAGCATTTTTAATTTGTTCAGCAATAATTACGATTAGTTCTAAATTTATCAAATTTCTCAAAGTTATACTACTACAAACAGTCGGAGAAATGAAATTATCGTATAAATCCATTCGCCAAATACCATAACAGCAAATGAACGCTATTAAAAAAAATCAGGAACATGTGTATATTAGCAAAATACAGTAAGGGCGCACGATCGACTAAGAATAAACTTTAATTCGCTTTAGAGGCGTGTAGACGAGGTAGCTAACTAATTTGAATGATATAAAAATAACTACAATACAGTGGTTAAATATAAGCAGTGTTAATCACAAAACGAACAATCTCATTTATCGAATAAATTTACTTCTGTGGAAATTGAGAAATGAAATATTATTTACCTGTCCTGCAATAGTTACGGTTAGATTTGAATTTTTCAAATTTCTGCATGTCAAACCACAAACAATCCGAAAAATGAAATTATTCTAATACGTCCATTCGTCAAACATTATAACTGGAAATAGGCCAATTATTTCTACTTGAGGAGGTAAAATTTTTAGAATATATCCATTCCTCAATTCACCTCTGTATGAAGCTAGCATCCAATAAGAATTAGTGAATCATTGGGTATTTGCTGAGCATTCAAATTATACGTCAACTTATCACGAACAAACTTAGATTTATTTTGAAACTATACGATAGTTCTATTAAATAGAAGTGCTTAACAACTTGATTTGAAAACTAAATCAAATAGACCCACCCGTTTGTGTAGCCGTAAGTTATGCGTGTACTGAAATAAAATTTATAGAGACGAGTTGGACGTTTGTTTTAATAATAGCGGTAGACAGCTTTAGCTATTTTTATGTAAGTTTCACGTGGCTATGTAGCTTCAAGTATGCCGCGTTCTCCATTAAATTTATTGGAATAAATTTTACTATCAGCGGTTTTATTGAATAGTCTCCTTACTAGAACTGTAGAACGCAAACTTTAGTAGAACTAGTTTCAGTGCTAAAGCGTTCCTTTAGAAATGTCAATTTAATAAAACGTGCAATGAAACAATCAGAAATATAAATGCTTGTTTTTTTTGCAGGTCATGCAGTTACTTAAAACTGTTAACAATAAACAATGTAGATGTAATATACACAGTTCCTATCACATGTGTTACCAAATCAGCTTTACCAGTAAATCATATGTAAATAGCGTAACGATGATTTATTTTCAGTACAAATTAGAAATTTCATTGCACCAATTTTAAATAGATGACGGTAGTTATTTCTCTGGTCTTCCGTTTCAAGGGTGCACGTTTCGTAGCCCGCGCGCGCCGAGATAGCAGCCAGCTGCGATTTTTGCACTTTTTTATTTACGAGCTGTTCTCGAGTTTTTCACTACAGCCTTACCACGGCTCGAACCTACCTCCTCTGGTATAAATTAGTCGGTAATTCGAGGTAGGATTTTCCATCCTAGACCTTATTTTCCATTAAACAAATTAGGACTCTCATAAATTTCTGTTATTCGTGTAGAATAAAGACAGAAAAGTAACGAATGAATTTACGTACCATGTTTTCGCAAATATTATTCAAAAACGTTACCTTTCAGAAAGGCTAGTAAAGCAGGTTTTAAATTCGGAACGTATATTCGCCGAAACAATTTAGAGTCGGCGTGAGAGTGCGCGAGGGTAAAGCAAACTTTTTATGTGTAACAAATGAAAATCCTTAATGTTTTGATATTTCGGGGGAGTCGGAAGAAAGCGTAATTCCGATTGTTTCATTGCTCCCCCACCTGTGTCACACCCGGACTTTTATTCCAGGTCTTCGGGTCATGCCGCGGGCCGAGAAGAATTGAAAACCATTACTGCTGATGAAAGAAAAGTTTCCTACTAAGTTTCAAGACTCTTTGTCCCCGACAGCCACATTCTTCTACCTCCATTTGATTATATTTTGTTCGGAGTAATTCGCGAACCTCACCTTTATTTTTTCACTTAGTTTGAATTGTTTCATTTCAGGGTTATTGTTTTAAAGCTCTGAGATGGAATCTTTATAAAACGGAATAAAGTAAATGAACTCTCGAAAGAAACGTGCTCGGATCGAGGTAATCCTGACGTCTACGCGATTTCAGATACGTCGGTGTCGCTTTAAACAAACCAATTACGATAACTACATGGATTTAAAAATCCCTTCGCTCTGATGGTACGACCGGGGGCTTCTAATGGTATTAAAATAGTTCTATTCTCCATTTCAATAAATTATGTATGATGGTAAACAACTAATTGTTGTAGGTATTGGTTGATATTGATCCTTTTACATTGTATCTAAAAATGTCATTCAAATCGATGTTTGTATCTGAGTATAATTAATTTAAAAGTTCTTCTCCTTATTTACTTGGTTTTATTTTGTATAACAATAGGACAGCTTAGTGTTGCCAGCGCACTCGGCGTAAAAGTATTCAGGAAATGTTTAGGAATATTGTTGCATTGAAATAAATTGCATCTGACGTATTATATATTGCTATGGTTACATACCAATTTAAGTGATAAAAATTTGGGTGTAACGAGGAATTTATGAATGAAATAAATTACTATTTGGAGTCACCAAATTGGCACTACGTTAAGGTGTAAAGGGCTCTTATAATTAATAACAATGGTATACACTATAATTAGTACGAGGCAATTCTTAATACTGTTGCAGTACTAAAGCAAAATTTTATATTTTTAAACGTTCCGACCATGTATAAGCTTTCGGAGAGCGTTATTGCAAGAGTTTTTAAGTTTTTCTTTATGGTTTTGTGGATTGTGAACACCTTAGCAACTCGCACGTTTAATTGGAGGTAAAAAGAAATTCACTATTTCAGCGACAAGTGAGGTTGTCACTTGTGTATTGTGTATAACGAAATTATATTTCTGAAAGTTACAAAAAACTAGAATTGTGTGTAGTTAATTAATTAGGTTTATAAGATGTTATTCGTTATTTATTAGATCTAAAGATTACCTGTAAATATGTCGTTATTACTTTAAAATGTTAGATTTTCGACTAAATCGTTTCGTTTGTTTACCCTGTAGTTGAAGTCTTGGATTATTGTATTATTCCAGTCAGTAATCATATCCTTGGATTAGCTCTGGCTTTTAGAATTTTATTGTAAGTTGTGTCGCTTGAACCGGACACCTAGAAAACGTAATTTTTAATATTCATATAGGCCCATGAAATGGCTAAATTTTGTCAATAGTAATATTTATTAGGGATGTCGGCGGGTACCCGGGTAATAGTCGACCCGGGTGTAGTTTCAGGACCCGGGTACCCGACTAGTAAATTATGTAATTTCCAAGAAGTCAGCCTTTTTCGGAGATGATAAAAATAATAGCAATAAGCGCCAGAAAAACATAACCGTGCAGTAATAACAAGAATAGGATGGGGTGATCCCATACCACATAATGGTATTTGTTTCATATAAGGCAATAAATCCGCTTCAAGCAAATATTCAACCCTCAATAGTACCATTAAATTGCGTCAGTATGGGATGAAGTACCATAAACATCCTGTGTGTGATGTTGATTGATGCTACTACCAATTTCGGACAAAAAGTTACGTACTTGAATTTGATAACACTTGGAAGTGTGAAAATACTTACGAATAACAGACGACTTGCAGTTTGATGGCGAGTAGGTACTATTTCAATTTAGTTCAATTTAAAACTCGCGGCGTAAAAGAAAGCAATTTGTAGTTACTTCAGATGTTCAGATGTACACTAACATTTTTGTTATATATTTCGGGTACCCGGGGGTACCCGGGTACTGCTTTCGGGTACTCGGGTTTGATTTTAGACCGGGTACGACATCCCTAATATTTATATTGTTGACATCTGTCGCACTGGAAGCGGAATTTACTTCAGAATGGCTTAAAACGTATGTAACAGGGGTATATATTGCAATATTTCGGATATGATCTAGTTCTGATACTCGGCAAGCTCTTCGTAGGAAATCCATTTCAACAGCTTTTATTTTCTTTTTATTATGATTTGTTAGTGGTCAGCATTCCGATGCGTATATGGTTATAGGTTCAACAATGGCTTTGTACATCATTAGTTTCACTTTCATATTTATCTGCGATGGCCACATTTTGTATTGCTGATGTTTCCCCTGCGCCGTCCTACTTTTAAAATCCTTGTCTTTTTTTCCGTCCTATATAATATAACTTCCGAGATATTTATATTCTCTGCAATGCCTTGTGGTCCCTTCTTCTATTTGGATATTGTGCTCTACTCCTGTACTAGTTTTCGAAACATATATGTAGCGCCTTCGATGTCATTAGCTACTATAACTTAGTAATCGGCTAACAAAAGACTATACAAACAAGTGTCGCCTATTTGGATACCCATTTGCGAACATTTTTAACCCATTCCTTCAGGGCCTGTTCTAAGTAAATTTGCAACATAGTGGGAGAGAGACAGCATCCGACTTGAATTGTTGTCTGCCTTCCAAAATACTGACAGTTTAGTTTCTCCCATAAGTCGCTCAATATCTTTGCATTTCGTCTCCCATAATTAATTTTCTTTTTTTGATACCTCTTTTTTCATCTCTCTGTTTATCCTGGCATATAGTTCCCTGTTTTCGTGATCCTTAGTCATTAACCAGTTTTGATACATGCATTTTTTAATGTTTATCAAGCGTTCAATGCCCTTCGTTCATCCACTCTGGTTGCTTTATGCGGCTCACTATTTTTTGAAAAGTGGTGAGTAATATTGTTATTTAAATATTAAAAGAAGTGCTAATAATTGATTAATTCTACAATTAAGGCATAAATTAAAGGAATTAAGGTCGTGCGAAGCCACCAATCTGGTGGTGTAAACCTTCATTTCTCTTTCCTTTCCCATGTTTTACTAGTGTAAGATAACATGCTGATTTGTGCATCTTGAAAGCAAATGGTTGAGCTGTTTTGAAGAATTGCCATATATTGTTATTATAAAAAGTTGGGTTAGGAGCTGAGTTGTGGCAGTAAATGAATGGTTTGGACGCTTAACTGTATTTATTTTATTTGGAAGCTGCCAGTTGAAAGCAGCTAGGTTGAAATTTGCTCATTGCAACAAGTTGAGGAAATCTTTGAAGTGATACAATTATTCTTTGGTTACCTACAAAACGTAAACAAATAGTGACAACGAAAGAACTTGTTGAGCAACGATCATACCTACCGGATTATCGACGCAGAAGATGAAAGGGATGCTAAGCAGTTAGCCAGCGATGGGTTACAATTCCAAGCAGGCGAACAAGAGGTTTTTGGTACGCTGGATCTGCCCCGACAAACTCTAAGCAGTCATACTGCCTTTGGTGGGTACAATTTATCAGTGGATACTGGAGAAGGGTGTGTTAACGGGAAAACAATCAAAGTAGTATTACGTTTATACAATTTTTGGTTTTTGAATTAAATAATAGGTACTGTATTTGAGCGAAGCCATGTTAAAGTTAGATGCTTTCTAACCCTGACATAAATTTCAAAAAGGTGCATATTTAGTGCGATAAACGTAATAGTAAGTTAGATATTTAAATAAATTTTGTAAATAAAAATGTAGCTCTATCGTTGCAATATTTTATCATCTTTATCAGTGTTAAATCTGTAAAATATTCAGGGGAGTATTAACATTTACGTTTTTAAATAATTTTGGGAAAGAAGAAATCAAAAATGGATTAATTATAAGCAATTTAAGAATTCGCTATTTCGTGCAATAAATAAATTGATGTATGGACACCTATTTATCGTTTCAACGTGTTAAACGTTGTAAGAGGACATGTAAAATGATACTCAGATACAAGCATCGATTTGAATGAAATGGACTATAACTACCTTGGTCGTTTTCAGAAAATATGAGCTACTTGCGAAGAAATACGAGGATGACACAAATAACGTATTATTAAATAATATGCATGGAATAACACCAAAGTACATTTTCAGCAGGATGATGCTACTACATTAATCAAAAAATTGCAAATAAAACTTAATTTCAGACGTGGCACAATTCAAAAGTTGAAGATCCGTAATCGCAAAGTAGTTATTCCTTATTTTTCCTCTTAGTTGTGGAAGAAAATTCAATAAATACTTCGCAAATAGTAGGGCAGTATTCGCACTAATTTCTATATAGAAATTTAGTATTCCTGGGTTGTTGTTCATACGTTTCCAGCCGAGCAGCTTCCACCTCGATTTCTTTAAGCTAATGGAAATTTTGTGTACAATAGCCAGGAGCCCACTTAGATAACAAGAGCATGAACAGACACGTTGTCTATAAATCTGGTGCGATTTTTCCTTTTTCTCGCGTAATGTCCGCGAGCTATTGCAGGACGAAGAATGGAGCCGCGGGTAATGTATTGCATTGCGTCGGGGAATTACATGGACTGTGTTCCCGGTTCCCAGACGTTTATTAGTGCGTGGCTCCCGAGCCTCAGTTTTGGCATAGGTAACGACAGACACCTATAAACGTGTGTTTATTTTTATCACAGCTTTTAACGGGGCATATTGATCGTCGGTGCTGAATAAACAAACCAGACTTGCTTCATACCTTTCTGACAGGTATTTATTTTCGTTGCGTTGACCTGCAGCTCCCAGTATTGGACGCGTGTATAAAGCGACGTGCGATTTTTATTCGCTGATTCACGGGACTTCCATATTGATATTTCAATTCTGCCTTAGCCCCGCTCTGTCTCGCGCGGGGCTATTTTTAGGGACACATGGTGGGTTGTATTATTAGGATGCTTTTTAATACTACTACATTGTATATAACACAGGAGATTTTTCAAGAGGACTACATCAGAGTGTAGTAGCTGCAAACTACAAACGGAGTCTTCGCAAAGTGAAAGTCTATCAGGAAATAAAGGACGAACTATGGGATAACTACAGAAAACTGTAGGAAGAAGCTTTTAAAACTAGATAGGTCATTAGTAGACGCCATACAGTATGACAGTTACAAGTTATATCTCGATGAAGTTTGATACGGTGTTACTCATTATCTTTTTTCGTCTGAATTTCTCATGCTATTACCTGCCCGCTTCCACTCAATGGAGGAGCCCCCGATAACGACTCTCCTGGAGCTATTACACGTGGCGTTCTGGAACACAGTTTCGAAGTGTAACAATATTCACTTTGATCATTGTACAATTCGTTTACATTTTTATATGTGATAATAAAGGGCGTCCAATTTTGAGGTTGGATTTTAATTCGTTAATAAAACGCTTAAATAATTTGAAAATATAAGATATTTTAATGAGAACTTAAAGCATATACGTAACAATTAAAGATATTAAAGATAATATCAAATAAATGCCCTCCTCGGAAGGTCTGACATGAAACCAATCTTTTTTCAAATCTTCAACGATATTTAAACATAAACGAGGGTCTATCTCACCAATTACGCGTGTAATTTTGGCCTTTAGGTTTTTAATTGTCTGTAGACTATTGGCATAGACTTTGCTTTTCACATAACCCCAGAGGAAAAAATCCAAAGGTGTCAATTCGCAAGATCGTGACGGCCAATTGATGTCACCATATCAAGAGAGAAGTCTACCTCTGAACTTTGATTGCAGTAGAGTTATTGTTTCGCGCGCTGTGTGACATGTGGCACCATCTTATTGAAACCACATGTCACGAAAGTCCATAGCGCGAACATTTCTTGCAGTTTCTGCAGAACTTTCCCCATACCTGTAATAGGTTTTTACAATAAATGTGCGTTGTTGAACCGTGAACCGCTTCATAACTTAAATGGCAATGTGTCAAAATGACAACTACAAAATATTAGCGCTGTATGTTTGACAGAAAGCAAATGCCGCGAAATTCAAAATCCAACCTAAAATGTGGACACCCATTACATTCTAACATAACACCCTTTTGAATGTTTTATTCAAAATACACGTCGATAGTGCTATGTCTATTCAGTCCGCGAAACTAAATCTGGCAAACCTACTTTCGCGCAGATAATATAAAAAGGAAAACAGTTTTTCCACAGCACACGCTCGGTTTTCGGTAACACTAATCCGTTATCGCGACCGAAACCCAGAATACTAAAATTCGGTGTGGAAATATAGCAACCATAAATTAATAACATTAATGTAATTACAAGTTTTATCTCGGCGCACCGCTGTATTTTACACCTAATTGACAGATGTGGTAGGTATACAGTTCCACTCTGACGAATTGGTCGCATAAATATGCCCCGGCAGTTTATTATTCTCAATTTTCAGTCCCGGTGCGATTTCTTTTAGCGCGCCGTGGTAGGTAAGAAGTTTTCCCGGGGTGCAACACGAGCTTTCCAGAGGTAAATGGCGGTGATTCGACGCTCCTTCCGTCGTCCGATCGCTCCGATTGCGCATTACGAGCCACCTAAATCATTCGCGAACTGGCGCAAAATAAGCTTTTCAATTTTTGAGTTCAGGAAGGGCGAGCGAGTCGTGTAGGAGACTCGCGGGACTTGTAACGGACGTGTTCAAAGCTTGCTAAACGAACTTCATTTTGTACATAAAAATTAGGAAATGGACAACACCAAACTATTCCTTTTTCTTCGTTCGTGAAATTCTTCCAGGGAATGTAGGGCATCCGTGGCGACGTTTTACTGGCAATTAATAAGCAGTAGTGAGGTCTTCGGCTTAAAAAATTGTCTTCAGTAATATATTCCCATACCCACTCAATTTTGTTTAAAAAAGAAATTATTATAAAGGCGTCTACAAGACGAAATTTCTTAATAACGTGCACACAAAACTATCATCACATTAGTAGTTTATTTATCTAGAACGAAAAGTGACATTTTAAAGGACGAGAAAGTTGTTTACGGCCGAGGCGTCAGCCGAGGACAGAATTACTTGCGAGGACCTTTAAAAACACTTATCGTTCGTGGTGAATACAACGGTTTATTTCATACTGCAAGTTTAATGAATTTTAAATAGCAGGTTGTAAATCATTTCAAATTTCACATCAACAACTGACGTATAATTTAAAAGTACTTGAAGTTTAATATTTTACTTTAAAGTACTAAGACTTTAATGTTCCATTTTTGGTACCATAAATAATCCGAAAATAGTAATTTACGATACAAGTGCGTAAAGCAACTCTTTAGGCACGAGTGGGGTAGAGTTAAAACGCGAGTGAGCGAGCGTTTTAAGCCCCGCGAGTGACTAAAGATGCTTTACGCATGCGTATCGTACAATATTTTATCTACGATAGAATATCGAAAACACGGTAAATATAACAAACAAAAATTGTAAATTAGGGCTACCAGCAACCGGTTGTAATTTTGCTTGTTTTAAAAATTGTATAACACGTTGCTACTGACAACGTGCCTAATGAAATCTTTTAAACACGTTACTTCTGACGACGTAAACTAATGAAAACATGTTATTAAACAGTCGTTTTACAAACGTAAAACTGCCAACTAAAAGGCAATTTTACACACTTGTCGTAGATAAATGTCATTTTTGACATCAGTATGAAATAAAATAGTTTATCTACGACAGTGTGTAAAATTGCCTTTTAGTTGGCAGTTATAAGTTTGTTCAACGACTGTTTAATAACATTTTTTCATTAGTTTAAGTATTTTCTAATTTACATTTAATTTTTTAAAAAATATTTAGCGTGTTTTCTAGATTCTATCGTAGTTAAAATATTGTACGATACACATGCGTAAAGCATCTTTAGTCACTCGCGGGGCTTAAAACGCTCGCTCACTCGTGTTTTAATTCTACCCCACTCGTGCCTAAAGAGTAGCTTTACGCACTTGTATCGTAAATTACTATTTTGAATCTATAGTTGTTGATATACCCCTTAAAGACAAAGATTATAAGGACCCATTTTAAAACTAAATTATTCAAGGTAAATAGGACTAGTCCACATTTTACACCGATCAAAAGCCAGTCTACCCCAAAGATTCTGCAAGGGGAGGGGGGCAGAATTCGTTACACCTGCAAAAAAAGAAGTCGCAACTTACTCAAGCCGCGGGACCTAGTTACAATGAACATAATGTACGTTAAATACAAGAGTACTCCACTCAGAATATAGAATAGCTCAAGTAGGACTTTATAGTCGTCTTAAACGAAGTTAGAAGGAAAGGAGAAAAAGCGCTGAGGTTGACATCGGGAGAATACTACAAAAGCGAAGAAGCCAATATTGGAAATTGCATTGGAATACTAGTAGATCTCTATGGCAGGAATATCTTCAAAATAACGAAAGGAAAACCATCACAAGACGTCGCGACAGATCACTTGCAAGATAACGGCATGACATCGACAAATAGCAGGAGTGCGATCGGTGGAAGCAGCGACTGACAGAAGAAGATGAAAAGAACAAGGGGAGGTATTTATACAAAGATCGAACGCTGACACCTGATGGTGATGATGAAATATGTTAGCAGTTTTGTACATACATGGTTTGTGCGTATTATTTTTGAGTTATTGTTTTTGTTCCTTTCATAATTTTTCTTATCTCTGATGTTATTTATGTGTCTGCTTGAAGAATGAATATAAGAAGCAATAATGAAAACGAAACTAGAGAAATCAGCGGGAAGATATGAGATCCGCCCTGGAATAGCTAAATATGGGGGCAGGGGACACGGTTGACAAACTGTATTAATAAAATATGTCAAAACTTTATTATACCTTTACACGAGAAGGATATCGAATACGATAAGCATGTATTGTCGAACTTGAATTTTGCTCACCTAGTAACTAGAAAATGACGTTAATTGAAATTAGTGCTAAAAAATAAATTTTTGTGTCCAAAGTAAAAAATACAGGTTTTTTCAATAAACTGTAATAACAATTGCATTCTATGTGGCAACGTCCCTTCTAAACATTTGTCATAATATTACGATTAAAAATTACTAGCAACCCAGTGAGACAAATGTCTCATTTAAAAAAACAAAAAAGACCGTTTTCAAATAGAACGCGTATTAAATAAAAACTGTACCCAGACCTGGAAGCTGTCAAAGTGGTTGCCTAACCGATCGAGGTTTTAAGGCGCAGAGGGTCGCAGCTCCGTTTGGCTGCTGAAACAGCGTACTGACACTTCCGGTTTTCGAGAACTCACGTGATTTCTCGAAAACCGGAAGTGTCACGTGACTGAAATTCGGTTCTTGACCTGACATGACCATTCCAAACATATAACTTTAATAACTTTTTTCTCTATCTCTTACGTTTTGGCTGCTGAAACAGCGTCCCGGACAGACAAAACAGCGTCCCGGACAGACAAGTCTGTTAGATAAAGGATGATTGTTTTGAATTTCTGTTGATATTCGGATAGTCTGTTATTATATTTTTTGAAGATACTTGTACATAATACCTAAATAGCGACGATTACATTTAAAAAATGTATATGGCTTTATGGTGTTGAAATTGGCAACCCATAATGTATTTGTTTTACAAAAAACTATTGGTTTTAAGAAAAAATTAAAATGACATAAAACATTTCCAAGTAAAAAAGGTTTTTCAATACATTTTTTAACCAAATTTTAGTCGGTTAATGATTTTTAATAAAAACATTTATACGAGTTGCCAATTTTCTCTTAAAGCCGTACATACGAATTAAAAACCATTTCATAAATAAGCCTTCTACTGGTAGAAAAGATTTGCCAATTTTCATTTCAATATCCTCTCCCAATTTACAGTGAAATGATATAAACCTCGTTCGTTTTAACCCCCCCCCCTTATTATTTTCTTAAATTTTTGAGAATTGAAACTATGCTTATACGAGTATGAATTTTTTGGCCAATTTGTGACGTACGATATGGGCAAGTATTTGATTACACCCTGTATTATATTTGCTAACCATTAATAGTAAGGAATAAAAATATTGTTTTTATTTGCTTGCTTTTTGTTTTCTATAAACATTCTGTATTTCTCATTGAAGAAAACCGTTTTCTACTCACGAAGGATCTCAGGGTTTGTATAAATTTAAAGGTGGTCACTCTATCCACATTGTGGGGGTATCTGGGAAGACGGAATCAAGTCTGTAAAGACGCACCTAATGTGTGTAATTGGCGAGCAGATCCTCACATTTGAAGAGTTTTCAACGGTTCCCGCATAAATCGAAGCCATACTACTCGCGTTCGCTATGCCCCTTAAGTTCCGTTCCCAATTACCTATAAGTATTAACTCTAGGCCAGTAATTAACATTAGCGCCACGTATATGCATCCCTGATCTCAATTACATCGAAACTGCAATAGAGTTACTCGCTGACAGTTGCTGAAAAGATGCACCAACATTTTTGGGAAAGGTGGCATCACGAGTACTTGCATAGTCTCTAACAACGATCTAAATCGACGTCAGTGTCTACTCAGCTCTAACCTGGATTCTTGGTGTTAATCAAAGATGATTTTATCTCCCCCCTTGTGTTGGCGGTTGAGTGGGGTTATTCTACTCCACACAGACGCACAGGGTATTTCTCGCCTTGCCACAATAAAAATTATACAGGGTAGATTAAAACTTCCTTTGTAAAATTATGTCCTCTTCGAAACCAATAATTATTTAAAATACCTTGTCTGGGCTGCATGTTATGTTAATATAGCTTTAGTATAGTTATTATTTTATAATTTAATTCCAAATATTGCTGATCACGATCGATGTATGTCTGAACAGTTTAACTGTCTAAAGATATCTCCTACCGCCAGTGTAAATTACGTTACGGATATAATATTGCTTTGTCGAATGTCTCTTTTAATGGGGCATATGTTTAGTGTTCCGTTCTAGTTGTACGGTCAGGGTGTAACTTCAATATTCGTTTGCCTTCTCTATTAACGTTCTCACAGTAAGAAGATAATCGGATATGCTAGAGCCCTTCCGGAATCCATGTTATGGATTGATTGGTTCTGACTTTCATAAAAAAGCGTTTATGACAGGAAAGAGGTAAGCCGATAATTTTTAAGATCTTTCTTTAATTGCAGTATGATCACACTTTCGTTCCATTCACCTGGAATATCTCCTTTATGAAGACATAGGTGGAAAGGCTCTTTAATGTCGTTTATATTATTTTGCTTTTTCCTTCATCTTTGTACGTTTTTATATGTGGTTATAGTAAATTTTCGTTCACGTCATGGCCTTTATACAATGATTCTACTACCATCGATATTTTGTTTATGTCTCTTTGTTTTCTTCATTTTGGTCTTTTATAGAAATTAATGTTGGTTTGCCTGAAGTTGCGCTTGCGCACTTTAGTTCATGATTGATTTCTTTCTGTTAAGTCTTACATGTTGTTTTCATTGTACTTCTGTAGATCTTCTGTGAATTTCTTTATATTGGAAGTATGGTTATGAATGTTACGATACTTTTCATATTGCGACTTTCCTACCATTCTAACGATTTTTTAGAGTTACCTTTTGGAATTTGGTGGTATTATGTGATTCGCCATTACTGTGTGATTTTTTTATAGCGGAAATGTGGTCGACACGTTTTCTATATTGGCGGTATTATGTTTATCGCACTTTGTCCAATGATTTAACCACGTACCAATTCTAAAGATTTTTCAGGGTTACGAATTGGGTGGCTGATAGGACAACTTGAATTGGACATTATGTGCTTCGGTATTAGTGCGTGATTTTTTTTATAGGTTTATAGATTTGTCGCATTTTATCCAACTTTTTACCCACTTACTCATTCTAACTATTTAACAGCGTTACCTGTTCGCGTTTAGTTGTTGATAAGATAACTTGAATTGAGTAATGTGTGATTTGGCATTACTGCATGCATTTTCTTATAGTAGAGATATTGTTGCAATACTTTCCATATGACCGGCATGGGTGTACTGTACTATCCAATTTTTTAACCACTTATTCATTCCAGCATTTTTTTAGATTTAAGCGTATGAAGTCAGAATATATCGCAATAGGCGATAAAGAAACGGATAATCTACCTCTGGAAAATAACTTATACTTAAAATGCGTTAATAAATGTAAATCCTTGGGAGTAATTATTGATAAAAACGGGAACAAAATAAATAACAGTTAAAACAAAGGGCGAACCCTTATTGGGTCAGTTAATTATATGCTATGGGACAATAAGGTTAGAAGAAAAAACAAAGAAAACTATTTATAAAATAATGGTACAAGGTGTTATAACATATGGGCAGAAATGTGGTATATAAATTCAAGAAACAGAAGCAAACTGTTATCAACCGGAATGGATTGTCTACGAAGTAGCTGTAAGAAGTCGAGTCAGGACAGAATACGAAATGTTACGATAAGAGAAATGATGGAAATGAAAGAAGATATAATTGACGAAGTGCAAAAAACGACAATAATTGCCGCTTTCCCAATCATTTTAATGCCATTGTTAGTGTTCATGACATGCAAGTTTCACTCGAGACGATATTTTTTGTAGAGAGAATATTGGATCAAAATAACTAAGAGCACTGCAAATGGCAACGTAAAACTCTTCTGTAAAGGCGAAATTAATTCACTTGATTCGATATAGACATAAAATTTCTATTTTCTGCGGATAACTTCAAAATTTCTCAAACATTTAATGTTAATGTAAGAAGATACTACATTTGCATTTTCTAAAATTTAAGTGCTTTTAATATTTCGTTGAATGTGGAGACAGATTTTCTGAAAGTTGTCTTAGTATAAACTTTTACGAAATATCGTATAGATTTTAAATAGATTTTTAGTTTTTGTATATTAATGTGTTTTCTTTGGTACATGACAAGTGGTCCTCCCTGCTCCTCCCAAACGGCGCTCATGCATAGATGTAGAATAATTTGGAACGTTGTGTGGTCGGCTAATTAATTTGTTTTTCGTAGATATTCGGCCAGTGAAAATTTAAAAATATTTATTGTATAATATCTGAATACGGTATGTTACTACAGGTGTTAACTGATTTATTGTTCATGCCATTTTTGGCTTATTTTCCTGCACTAATACGCTTAATAATACTATTTATAACTTAATTGTAGTTTCGACTGGTATATTATTATCCTGCAAAATTCAAACGACATGCTTCAAGTTGTCGAACAGTTGTGCACAGGTAGATGAAAACTATTACAACGTCTTTAGATAATAAAAGAGCACCCACCCCTAAAGACGTCGACGTCGATAAACAGGGAGGCTGGAAGCATTTAAGTGAGAGGTGGCACGCAGAGAGCAATCTTGATTACGCGAACATCAAGGTAGTCGCGCTCACATGTGGCGGGAACCGGGATTAAAGTTTAAAACGCGAAATCACGGAGGCCGAGATAGAGACTTCTTCATGGTTCAGGTGCAGATTTACGACGATCTTAAGCCGCAGCCGGGATAAGACCAGCATATAACAGTAATCTTAATTTAGCTGCGGGTCCTCAAGCGTAGTAATTATGTTATCTCGGCGGCAAAGCGCGATCTCTGCTCACCTTCGCCGTACATTAAGCCCTTCTACCTGCGCGCCCACGGCAATGAGTAAAGTTTCCCGCAGAATTACTGCTGAGACACCCGCGATTCACTCAAGCATAAAGGTGATAAGGATGCTGCCGCCAAGGTGGATGACACAACCTTCTTACTTACGGTAATGTTCGGGCGGTTTGTTATTCCGGCGGCGTTTCAGCCCCTGCCTTGTTCTTTGCGTTGGCGTACCTGCATCCGCCCTAAGTGCAATGTGCACCGCGGCGTAGGCGTCGTTTCAGAGTGCACGCATACTATGAACATTTCATCGCGTGCCCCCTCGATACTTTAGAACAGGCAACACGCATTACTTTTAAGAGGCTCCTTAGAATTTACAAGCTAACTTTATGAGCTTGTACGATAGTTTACTAAAGGTACAGGTATAGAAGTTTCCATTTTCCATAGGATTAAAGCGAAATCGTTGTTATTATTAGTGATAATAGTGCATGTATGGGGTATGGCAGGACAAACATGTCACAAATTAAACTGGAACAGTCGAAAAATGCTATTCAGTATCACTGGAGGTAAAACCTGTGACCGTAGTTTACCAATAACCCAAAACAAGTGACAACTACTATGAAGCCCGCGCCAACTAAAAATCTTCCCAACAGTAAAATTCAGGTGGTTAGCTTAAATCGTAGTAGAATATGGATGGGTTATATAATTTAATAAAATAGTTAGTATTCTAACACTGCTGAAAAGAGTATAAAATATTACTCAAATGCACTAGATAAGGTTAATTAAGTTTATTGCATATTAAAAGCAACATTAAACATAAACTTTTAATCCACATAGTTGTTCTACGTTCATGCATGCACATATTTAGTGAAATAAAAGTTTCAAGATATAACATTCGATTAATATTTTTTTCTATAATCTTGCAAAGTTGATGATCATTTTTGCGCAGCATTCCCTCGAACACTATTCCACGGTACTTGACATTTAGTACATAGGATGCGAGGAGGATCAATAATTGATCTCTCTCTATCGTAACTTCATTACTGAAGTATCGTGATCCCATGTTATTATGTTGCAGTGTCGGTGATGTTTTTTAATTTCTCTCTGTCCGAGGCAGATCTTATATTTTCCTGAAGTGACATTCCTGTGAGATCTTTCACTTGATCGATCCACCGCTTTGGAGAGCGTCCACGAGGTCGGACCCCTTCGATATTTCCCTGGATGACTAGTTTTTCTAAGTTATCTTCCGTTCTTCGGGTGATATGTCCAAAGTATTTAAGGATTCGCTGTCTTATTTTTTTCGACAGTCTGTTTCGGATGTTAAGTTCCCTCAGTATTGCCACGTTTGTTCTATGAGCTGTCCAGGGAATCCTCAATATTCGTCTCCAGATCCACATCTCGAACGCATCAATCTTCGCCAGGTCTACAGCTTTTATCGTCCATGTTTCAGCGCCATATACTGCAATCGGAAAAACAAGTGTATGTACGATCTTAGTTGCGTAGCTTTTGTGATGTGTTTGTCCTTTCAAAGCTAATTCAGGTTGGTCATGGCCGCCTTGCGAGTGCTATTCTTCTTCTGATCTCCGTAGTCGAGTTTCCTTCTCTGTTGATAAGGGAACCAAGATATATTATCTCAGTAACATTCTCAACATCACGGATGTTCGGTGGATTTCCTATCTTGTTAGCTCGATCGATGGTCATTAACTTAGTTTTTTGTCTATTTAGTTTTAGTCCGAAGCGTAAGCTTTCTCTTTCCACTCTTTCAATAAGTTCGGACATATCCTCTTCAATTTTTGATGAATTGTGTCATCAGCATAGCGTAAGTTGTGTATCTTTCTTCCTCCAATAACTATGCCGCCTTCCCAGTTTTCTAGAGCATTTCGAAGTATACGTTCGCCATAAATATTAAACAACAGGGGAGACAAAACACATCCTTGTCGGGCACCTCGTTGAATTTTAAAAGATTTGGATATTCTTCCATCAACTTTGATATTTGCTGAGCCGTGTTCATATAATTGTCTTATGAGCAGAACTAGATGTTGGGGAGTTCCCATTATCAATAGAGTTTGCCATAATTTATGCCAGTTTGCGCAATCAAAGGCCTTGCTATAATCTAGGAAGCATATGTACGTTGGTATTGTATACTCTCTTGCCTTTTCGATGATTTGTCGAACGTTTAGAATTTGTTGAATTGTACCCTTACCGCTTAGACAGCCGGCTTGTTCTTGTGGTATCTGACTATCTAGATAATTTTTGAGTCGTTGTAAAAGGATTCTGAGCATTATCTTGCTTGGGTACGATATTAGTGCAATTGTTCTGTAATTACTACATTTTTGGCTAGTCCCTTTTTTATGGAGCGGAATAAGAGTGGATCTGGTCCAGTCACTTGGCCATTTTCCGGTCTGCCATATTTTATTACAGATATTCCATATTATATCTCTGCCTTTTGAGTCTAATTGTTTAAGCATTTCTCCTCTCATATTATCTTCGCCTGCGCTCTTATTGTTTTTTAGGCTATGAATGGCTTCTTCCATTTCTGCCTTTAGCACGAGCGGTTCATGTTCTATTTGTAATATAAAAGGAGGATCTTCGAACTCCTGTTCTTGTTCTTCGGGACTATAGAGGTCTTCGCAATACTGTTTCCATACCTCTAGCACTTCCTCTATCTCGGTGATAACTTTCCCATCTCGATTCTCTACTTTCCATGTCTTTCGTTTATATTTCCGGGTGATTTCTCGTATTTTTTGGAACATGTTTCTTTGTGTCGTTGGTATTTGACGATTTTCGATTTCTTGGCATGTCTCTTATAAGTGTCGATTTTTGTCTCTCCTGCATAAGGTTTGTATTTTTCTACTCAATCTTCGATATTTTTTTCTTCCTCTGCATTTACACCTGTCATTTTTAGTTGTTTTCTTTCATCCACAATTTTCCACGTTTCTTCCGTCATCCATTGTTTCCTCTTCATATGTTTGGTGTTTTTTATAATTTCTTCTTTGGTTTCTAACATTATTGTTTTAATTTTATTCCATATTTGTTCAGCGTTTGCGTCATTTGTTAGCTGTGTGATTGCTTCCAGATTTCTATCTAATTGTTGCTTGTAATCTCTCATATTTTCGGGTCTCAAGTAGGTGGATTTTTTCTTCTTTTTTTTCTTAGGATGCGAGGAGGATCAATCATTGATCGATCCATTCAATTCAGATTTAACCAGCAGGTATGGCAGACAAGAATCCTGACCGCATACGAGCGTGCGGTATTCCAAACGAATAAAACGCCTACATCAGAGGAGTGCATATGATTTTGCGAAGGATGGCCTCGTGTTCAAATCCAAGATTAAAACTTGCAAAAGTTGCTGGTACAATACGTTTCAGAATCAGCCAACGGTATCGTCTGGTATTCAAATAAGTACCAAATATACGTAAAATTAGAAGTATTTTCGGCAAAACATGCCCACTGATGTTGTCTCATAATGTACCAAACGGAACACGAGTTGCTTGCCATCGCAACCTTGCCAGAAAGAACGCTTGTAGTAAGATCACGTTGATAGTCGAAGAGAACACTACGGAGGTCCTCGCGAGTAATATATATTTTTTTTTATTTGGCAATACATTCTTCATACTGTAGACCACATCCACACCATAAGGCAACTAATGGAGAAGTCCCACGAGTATAATCAACGTCTATATATGGCATTTATTGATTTTGAGAAGGCCTTCGACACCGTGGAGACATGGGCATTGTTGAATGCACTGAAGCGCTGTAGAATAGCCCACCGATACATCCAAATAATAAAAGATATGTACGAAAACTCAACAATAACCATACAAGCAGTCGAAGGAGTAAATGCAGTAGAAATAAAAAGAGGTATAAGGCAGGGAGATCCGATATCACCAAAGTTATTTACGAATCTTTTAGAAGACGTTTTTAAGACACTATCCTGGGACAATACAGGAGTAAACATAAACGGAGAATACTTGTCTAACCTCAGGTTTGCCGATGACATAGTGCTTTTCGCCGAAGATATGAATAGGCTGGAGGAAATGATAAGAGAATTAAACGAAGCTACAACTAAAGTGGGACTAAATATGAACATCGAAAAGACAAAAATATTGACCAACGCGGATGATGGACGAAGTATGCAAATGAACGAGAAAACGATAGAAGTGATGGACGAATACATATACTTGGATCAAAAACTGTCAACAGCAGAACCAACACAAAAAGCCGAAATAAGCAGGAGAATAACACTGGCATGGGCATCATTCAGAAAGTTAAGCCAAGTGTTTAAATCAGAGATACCGCAACATCTTAAAACGAAGGTTTTTAACCAATGTGTTCTTCCAACACTGACATATGCCTCAGAGACCTGGGTACTAACCAAAACAAACATTGAGAGACTGAAAATAACACAGACAAAAATGGAAAGGTCAATGTTGGGTGTACGTCTACAGGACAGGAAGACAAACGAGTGGATTCGAAACAAAACTAGGGTGGAAGACGTAGCTGAACGCATCGCAAAGCTGAAATGGCAATGGGCCGGACATCTGGCAAGAAGGGAAGATGAAAGATGGAGTAGAAGGGTGATGGAATGGCGACCTATGACGGGAAAAAGAAACCGTGGGAGACCCCGAGCTCGATGAAGGGACGACATTATGACAACAGCAGGAACTCGGTGGATGGGAGTTGCCACGGACCGCTCAGAATGGAGGCGTCAAGGGGAGGCGTACATCCAGAAATGGATATAAAAAAGCGCTGATAATGATGATGATTCTTCATAGAATTGATGCCGCTCCATGGAACTCTTCTGACATTGTTAGTGGGGTGGTTCGTCACTCCTCTCCACTGTCCTACTTTACAGGTCGTTGTGTTTCTTTCCTTCTTCTGCTACTTTCTCCGTATTTTCCTATCTTTTATTTTTTCTCTCCATTTATCGATTTTCATGGTTTTTATGTCGCTTATTACTTGGTCTTCCCATCTTATCTTTGGTCTTCCTTGTGCTCTCGTTTCTTGTGGCTTCCATTTCATTATCTTCTTCGTAATTGCATTTTAGTCTTGTTTGTGTATATGGCCGTACCAACGTAATCTTCTGGCTTTAATTTCTTTTAATTATATTTCTCCTTTTAGTCGTTCTTCTATCTCCTGATTTGTAAGTCTTATATATATTTCTTCATTTATCTTCTTTGATCCATATATTTTTCGAATTATCTTCCTTTCGAATATCTTTAATTTCTCTGCGTCTTTATTTGTAATACACATCATACACATGGTTTCGCTTGCATATAGTTATTGCTACTTTGTACACTCTCATGTTTGTTTCTTTACTTATCTGTTTGCTTCTCATGGTTTCCTTGAATTTGTAGTATGTGCCGTGTCCTGCTCTTATTGTGTGTGATACTTCTATGCTTCTCTCGGTTTTATTACTTATCACTGTTCCAAGGTATTTAAAAGTTTGAACTTGCTCGAATCTATATTTTCCTATTACTATTTCTGTTTTGTTATCTGATTTCTGGTCTTTATTAATTTTCATGTATTTGGTTATATTTTGGTATATTTCTAATCATCTTTTTTGTGCCTCCTCGCCCATTTTCCTTATTATCTTCTCCAAGCTTTTCTTGTCTCTTGTTACTACTGCGATGTCGTCAGCGTATGCTATTGTTTGTATTGGTTTCTGTATTATTATGTATTATTTATAGGCCAAAATTACAGAAGCAAGGTTGCCTCTGTCTACATCATAATGCCTCGCAATTATAAAGTGCGCTGCTGTTACCTCAAAAACGAAGCGTAGCAACCCGAATATAGCTATTGTGATGCTTTTCGATGAGATTGTACTCTCTTGCGTTTCTTGCGCTGCCGGAGGTTCCGTCGTTGAGTGTCTAATTTTGGCCTGTTAGATTTTAAATATTTCTTCAAAAACTAATTTAAAGGATAGGTCTTTACACCTTACGGCGGTTTATTGAACTCCAAATTTTATCGAGTGTACTTTGTTGCAGTGCATTGCTTCTTCGATATTTCTTGCGCAAAAATTGTAAACAGTGTACATACGGTACACCGGCGCTTTCGTCATCGAATGCCTAAAATCTGACAGCTTAGACTTTTAAAGGTTTCATCAAGATCTAATTTAGCGGTAGCTATTTCGTGGGCACCAGATTTTGTAGAACTTACTCCCTTATCTTATTCTTTATATCTAACAGCAGTTTCTTGGGTGCAAGATTGTATGAAGTTTACTCTCTTGAGGTTCAGTCGCTTCATCGGTGCTTCTGGTGCAAAAGTTACTGCATTGAAGATACGGTACTCGAGAAATTTGGGTATTTGTTTTGATTGTCTAAATTCTAACAGTGTAGGATTTTAATACTTCTATAAGAGCTAATTTAACGGTACCTTGTGTTCCATAGGATACAGTATGATATAGAGTGATCGAAAAAATTGCCCCTTCGGTAACCTATGATTTTTCTAAAACAAAAATGTCACGTCGTTACTTCATTTAGAAAATATTGAACAAAGAAACTTCAAACAGCTTCAATAATAATTGTCAAGCTTCTGTCAAGAATACAATAATTTGAGGTTATAATGATAATAGTGAGGACACACATTCAAATTCAAAGACTTGCTTCGACGAGAATGTTTTACATCTCGCTATAGAAGCGAACTGTATTTATTATAGAGAATTTAGGCTGGTTTGTACAGTAAAATGTATTAAAATGGATTTGTATTCGATAAATTGTATTTGAAGCGGTTTGTATTCGGCATTGTGCAGTCGCAGGCGGCTAGTATGTGGTGTGGTATTATAGGTGCAGTATTAAATCGGAAATACAGAGCAATTCAAGAAGGTAAGATATAGATTACCTACCTTTTTTATGGTGTTAGTTGCTGGGGTAGGTGCTGATGATGTACCAACATTTTCATCCTGCATTAAATATTCAGACAAGATTATCGTCCATCTGCCCTCAACGAATTCTCAAATTTGTTGGTCATATTGCAAGATGCTAAGGAGAAAATCTCCAAAGGCTGCTCTTAGCACGGAATGTCGAAGGTCATAGAAATTGGGGCCTTCGATATGAACCGGTCAAGAATACCATGGGTGACTCTTTTCGCGATTTCTTAGAAAGAGCAGAAGATCGAAAAGGACGGAAGAAATTAGTAGTCAGATGGCAGTTTTCGATAATGAGCGAGCGACGAAGATGAGAAGATGTAAATCAGATAGCTTCTTGCTTTTGTTTAACTAATTCCTGGTTGATAGGTTGGAACTTATGGGCCAATATAGTGGTCACAACGTTCTTTGGATTTGACGACATTAAAATTTTTTTTATGAGACCAATTGAAAGCGATAGTGTATGGCGTGAGGCCGACTACGTTATTAATTGAAGAAACGGCGAGACATTTTTAACAAGCGTCAGCAACAACAAACTGTGTATATATACAGAATGTAATACTGTAAACCACACACTTTTTACGTTTGTATTACTGCCCAGCTGTAATTATCGTTCAGTTTCGGGAATCATGAATATCCAATAGGCATTTTAGTAAGAATTTTTTCCGGAATGTGTAAATCACGGCTTCGAGTGGACAGGATGCAATCCGGAGCCCTTCCAATAAGGAAGTAGGAAATTAAGAAATCCCGCCGCAGCCCTGCCAGATTGCGATCGGCGATCTGGGACGACGGCTGGATAATTAATCAGCATTAGGATAAGTCTGGCACAATATAAACTAACGTGGAGTTTCCACCGTGGAAGCGGCTGGAGTACACAATAAACATCATTAGGTGTTGATAATCTCCAGATAACGCAAGGGACGCAGACAATATAAAGAGAGAACAGCGAGGAGAGATCTATAGCAAGCTAACATGATTTACTAACTGATTCCTAGTTGAGCAGGAGAAGACAAAGCCACTTGTGAGGCCCGTGTTCAGATCCGCGATTCCCCGGAGTCTTGTGAAAATCCGCCAAGGGCATCAAAGAGGGGTGGTCCGACACGCAGCGAGCAGAATCGCGGTTGTTCTACCTCGCCGTCTTACGCCCTGCGTAATCGCTTAACAATCGATAGATTACTGAATGCAGGTGCATCATCGACTTCCGAAACGGGTAACTGGATTTCAACTAAATTTCCCTGGAAGATGCTAAATTGGCTTTTCTGTGAACAGCCCGATAAAACAACCAAACTGGAATAAATCTGTAGAAAATCTAACTGCCAAATTGGGCAAAGATCATATCCGCTGACTTATTCATACCTGATTTTTGTTGATATCGATCTTACTTAGCTTTTAAGAATTAGCTTATATTAAAAATATTAATAACTCCCAATGAAGATGATCTACCAGTATTGGTTGCATTAGTGATTATTTGCTGAACAAATTTGATGTGATGTTCCTCCTCAAATTGGAATTAAGATTTCATAGAGCTGCCGCTTGAGTGACCGGTCATTTTTATTAATGATTGTTCCGAAACACCAGCTTTTATTGGACGAGAAATTATAGTACAACGATGAGTGTGGTTTGTAATTTTGACCTTACAACAATCTATCAGTTTCTTATCACATCTGTGCAGTCTTTGAAATAGGTGGGTTATATTCAGTTCCACAAGTGAAGAGAACGTTGTCATCACATTATTTGTGAAAGTAACTCCCACACAGTAAGTGCAAATAAGCAGTTGAATGAATTCCATACAAACTATACTTACCGAACGAAGATTTCTGAATGGGAAACAGAAATGATCCACTGCACTTGCACCAAAATATTACGTGTTGTACTGTACGAATCGATCACAAGAATGTCTGCAAAAACGGCAAACTTAAGGGAAGTAGACGGGGAGGATTTGATGGTAATGTCAGGAAGGTCCAAAATAATTGTTCAGGATGTTACAATTACAATATTCAAGTATAAATTGAAAAAATTGAAATAAAGTTGGCTAATTCGAAGAAAATTAGTTAAAGCCGTTGTCGTCGTTCTAACCAAAAACCAAATATAATACCACTCAACATGAACAAGTTAGTGGATATGAACAAAAGTGGAACTGGCCGCTGTGGACAAAATAGCCGTTGGCCGACATGATCATTGCTGACTAGCCCCCATAAAAGAATGTCTTTCCCCTCGAACGTTTATGGAAATTCCAGATCCTGAAGGGCGGCTATGATTTTTCATATAAATTTCGGTTGTTGTCCGTAATAAAAATTTAAATAAATGCTCTTGAGGGCATCTTCCACTGCAGTTTGATTTCGAGGAGCTGAATGCACTGAACTGGTGGTGTTGCAGAGTGCAATGACTGCTTTCGTCGAGTGTTTATAATATAACTACCATAAGTGGGACGTATTTGTTTGCATTTGTAAATACGACTAATGGTTTTTCATCCAGAACTGATTTTGCTGGCGGCTGACACTAAATGCATCGCAGAGATTGATTTAATGGGGTGTGATGTATTGCTTCTATATAAAAGGGCTGTGAAAGCTGCCGTTGCCATCCGACTAGTGTAGAAATATTTACACAACTTTTTTTTTTTTTTTGAGAAAATGTTGATTGAAGTAAGACGGTGTCATTATTCAGTACCGTAAGTTTAATATCATGTAATATTCATAAACCACTTTAACGGGATAATAAAGTTCTAATCTTCTAAGTATATTTTGTGGAATTATTTGCGTTTTAATGGATATTTCACCACACTAAAGGAAAACAGAACGTTTCGGTAAAACCTTGATAATGAAAAACTGTTTTAAGAAAAGCTAGTGTCGATCAGTATCGATGATTTTTGGAAAAATTATCCGGCAAACGAATTAAGGCAGATATGTTAAATGCATTGCATGTTCTTCATACACCTACATAAAAAAACGAGTTGGCGATTTTAAGATCCATTTCTATGCACACTCCAGAAAATATTGTCCAGGGCATGAATTTGAATGAAAACGAATTAGGGTAAAGCGTATAGCAAACACTTAGACTATTTTCTATCGTACATCTTCTGTGAAAGAGTATTCTTTCTTATCAACTGGAGCCATCTGTCAGGGCCGCGGTTGTAGATGGCTTATAGAACCATATTTTGTGTGGTTGATAACAGGCTCTTAGCTTACATTAAGAGGAAGAAGGAGAAGCTCATAGTTTGCCTATGAAAACATTATCTATTAAATAAATCCCAAAATGCCTAATCAAAACTGGTTTTGAGTGGCGACATCCAAGTTGCATTGTACGGTATTGCATTGGAACCATCATTACGATTTACAAGTGAAAAATAGATATTCTGACTTAAAGAGGCTACGTGTTCAGAAGTGCATGGAAAAATTCTCCCTAAAAAACGAAACGGTTCTGACAGATTGCTTAAAATAATGTGAAACTAAGACAAATGCTACTACAAATGCAGCTTTGTAAAAAAATTGTGGGCGAACGCCCCAGTAAATTTTTCAAAGTTGCGTTCTTCTTAGCGGACAACCATTCCTCGTATTGGTCCGATTTAGCCTCTTCAGATTATTGCCGATTTTCTAAATTCGAAAAATGTTTGAAAGGAAATGAAATGGTAACAGTAATACTAATGAGCAATACGAAGATACGCATTAAATAAGCCAAAACATGTACAAGATTAAGGGATGATTATTAAAGAATGTTTAGATTCTACCTTCTGGTAGAATTTATTAATTCTGTGCTTCAAGGCTTCTAGCCAGGACAGTAATCAGAATATTTCAAGATGACAAACTGCTGTATTAGAACTGTGATGATAAAATTATGAGGAATGGAAACTACTTCGTCCTCTGCTTTTTGCGTCAATTTCGAGGAACATATAACAAATTCTTCTTACAGTAGATAATACGTGAATTTTTCTTACTTTTATTTCGTTTGCTATTATACTTCTAATGCCTTATTCTCGTACGAAGTAGGCTTTTTAACTTCTTTGTAAAGGTAATGCATCTTTGACAGATTCAGTTCCTTAAAAAGATAAACTTTTTTGGTTTTTGGTACTGGATGAGGAAGGTTACGGAGAAACCTAGAGGCTTTTAATCGAACAGCTTACTATAGAAAGAATAGAAACTAGACCTGAAAATAAATAAAGACAAAACAAAGGAGATGAGAATAAACTACAGCAACCAAGGAGAGCTAAGGGTTATGGTAGAATTATAGGGCGAGTTGAACAGTTTTAATACCTATGTACCTGTACAGTTTACTTTCGAAAAAATCTGGTGTGATACACGCACACAACTTCCTTTTACAGTGACCTTATAATTAGCCAAAAATTTTATTTTAAATTTTTAAGCATTTGTCAAAAATTTTCAAAAATTACAAATTCTACAAAAACGCTACAAAATAGAGCGTTAGGTGAAGAGACAAATTTTTTCTAGAATTTTAAGCTGAATTCAAAAATGTCCCGGGTGTTATATTTAAAATCGGAGTTAATAAAGAAAATAGCAAAAAAAACAAAAGAAACCCATTTTAGAAGTATTGAACTGGAAAATCACCTATCTCACTTCAATACACATTAAAAATGTAATAAAAATGTGAAGTTTGAAAAAAAATCGTTAAAGCCGTTTTTGAAAAAATCGAAAAAAACTGAAAAATCACAAGAGTAAACATCCACTTCCGGTTATGCGATTTTCTTCAAAAGCATGCTGTCGCATCTACATAGTATACAAAACTTATATATGAAGTTCAACGCTATACCTTTTTTCGTTTTTGAGATATTCTGTTCACAGACAGACAGACAGACAGACACACAGACAGACAGACAGACAGACCAATAAAACAAATATGTTTTTTCGGTTCAGGGGACTCTAAAACGTGAAGATCTGTTGAAAACTCAATTTCGAATTTTTGGGGTGAATCCAATACTTCTTTATTGTAAAAGGAAGTAAAAAGGTGGGTCCAATGAAGACCTACCTCAAACAACAAAGAGAACAAAATGTGTCTCTGCACAACTCAGATTGATATGTAGGTCTCGAGGTAACGAGGTTAAGAATTTTTAAGAGCAATATCAAAACTGTGCAATTCTATGGCTGCTAAATATAGAAAATAACAGAAACCGTTAGAAGGAAACTGCAAATCTTTATCAGTAACTGCTTAGGGAGAATACTTGACACACACTGGACAGGGAGTAGCCAAATTGTTACTTTAGACCAGGTGTAGACAAAAACAATTAGCAAAAACGATAAAAAAAGAAAGTATGCAGAACATTGACATAAGGCTAGCAGTGAAATCTACAAGGAAAAAGAAAACCTAAAACACGTGAAGGAGAACGGTTGAGAAGGAAATATAAGAAGACAAAAATATGGGTAGAGTTGAAGACCGTGTCCTAAAATCGTGTGTGAGCTTTGTTGAATTCATACGTCCCCCATATGAATTAAAAGAAATAAGTCAGGCCTTAAATGATTTAAAACGTAGTTGAATTTATACTTCTCCGAATTTTATGTGTTATCGAAACTTTCGGAAAATTCGTCCACTTCGTCTTCTTGCTTGGACGTCTCGATAAAATACACATACACAGATAAGCAGGTTCAAGGTTTAAACAACTGAAATGTAGAAATACCCAATATCTTCTATACAACAGTAAAAACATAGTTAAAACGGTTAAGACTCTTATGTCTATAACTTTTTCTTAGATGTCCCTCTTTTTTAAGCTTAGTATTTTTTTACTGGCTCCACCTAATTGTTCTTATGCAGGTGACATATCTAACACAAACTACCCTTTGCTGAGCAAAGAGTGGTGTCAAAATTGAAATATGTATACCATACCCCTTTCTGCCAACTACTTTTCAAATGTTTCCTGTGTGTTACGTTAAAACTTATCAATGTCTCTTCGAGAAGGGAAATATTTACTTAGGTGTTCTTAGTAAAGACTAGACAAGAAACTTCAAGGCACGAAAGTTTGTTGAAATGTATACATGATGCCGCTCATGAAGCACTGGGTGTTGAACCAAGAAAATGTTAAGGAGACAAAAACTGTCTGGAAGAAAAGAAGCAAACTGTATTTTGAGATTCGTAAACACGAGAGATATGGAAGGTAAAGTAGTTTTTAAGAAGAAGCTATCAAAAATGAGACGAATGACGATGTTAGAGAAGAATAACGCTTTGGAGGTATAAAATGCTAAGAAGTATGTCAACAGAAAATAGGATATCAGGATAACGAGACACACCCATCAATAACCATTCTAGGATCGCCTCTTTATTTAATCATAGAAATAATAAAAAATGATGTAACAAGTTTGAAAGTAATGTAAGCCCCAGGACCAGGTAATATGCTAGCAGAGTTACTAGTACTTGAAACAGAAATATTATGCCAGTACATTACAGCATTACATTAATAAAGGTAGCAGAAGTTTCCCAAGAAGGGCAATGGGAATGGGAAAATGGCATGTGTTTTGAATATACACAAAATGGTAGAAAATACTACTGTTACGCAGAGTCTATGACTAGCATCGTTAGCAGGACGTACGAAATAAACTGGGAAAAGAATTTGCGTACTTGGAAGAAGAAGAGTAACAGTCCGGATTATGCTAGAGATTTAGTCCGCGAGTGGGAGATAATCAGAGCAATTAAGGAATATACCCCTATTAGTACTTGTGCGGTTCGTGGGTTGAAGTCGAAATTTTTTTTAGGGCGTCAGGTAAAAATGGCAAGAAAAAACATTCCAGATGGACCTTCAGGTAGCCAAAATTCCCAGTAACGCTAAATACTCGCAAGCAAGCAAATACTAATAATAATACAATTCAGAAGTAGCAAGACGTGTGTATTATTTTAACATATAGTTTCGAGTAACAAGATTCAATAAATATATTTGATGTACATGTATACCTAATGGTTAAATGTGTATGTAAATTGTACCTAAATGGCTAGAGTACCTAATATAAAAATAAATAAAAATTCAATCGAATCAGTAGTTCGATATAAGAATTGTTTGGAATGTATGAATATTATCTAGTACGGGATACCTTCGAGGCCTTCCTTGTTTACTGTCTTAATTAAATTATAACTTTTCTTTAACCTGCGTGGGTGTAAGCGCTTACTGACGACGTAGTTATGTGTTTTGTAGTAACCTATGAGAAGTTCAAGGCACTCACGTCATTAAAAAATGTAGGGAGAGGTAAGTATACCACTTTAATTGGTTTTCTGAAATTAAATTTCCGAATTACGTTTACAGAATTCAAAGTGTACCACTGAGGTTTAACTTTGAAACGATAATAATGCAACCTATGGAAAATTGGTAGATTCTACTTAACCTAACGAATGTGACTTAAAGAATATGGCCTATAACTGTATTACTAAATAGCAGGTGAGCATATGTATTTATATAAAATTATCTAAAAGCGTAAATATGTCATTTTAGTTATCTATACTACGTTTAACCAACTGATACAGTAGAAGCCCCTCCCTGAAATGGGCGCTAAATTTGAATAGAACGTTGCTATTGGTAAGCCGGTTGTACACTCTTGAATCGTATTTGAAATTCAACAATTTGAATTCTCACGAATCTTTAATTTGTAACGTGTGAAAGTACTTTTGTGCAATCAAGTCAGTACTAGTAATTTGATTTCTAAATCTGTTGGTTAAACGTAGTGTAATATAACTTGTAGACGATGATGCCATCAAAATAGTGCAATTCCACACAATGTAGATTACAGATTAAAAGGAATGATGTAACCTGGTACCTGCAGATGCCTTGGATTGTACTGCTACCGTGGTACGGGTTGAAATAGATTTTTCAATTGTTAATACGGTGCTATGATTTCTGATTTTTTTTTCTATGTATTGGTGGCGGCGATCGCTCTTTACGTTACCAAAGCTGTTAGGCCCCTTTACTTTGTCAAAGACATGCAGTGTTTGAAATCCCACCATGCGGTTTCAAAATTGCAAAAGTACTCAAAACCAATTTCTCACCATGTAAACTAATATTGTGAGTTTACTATACTAAATACATTTTGTCGAGTCGAATTGGTCGGATTATTAACGATTAATAACAATCTATAATTCTTGACCAACCAGATGTGCACGAAATGAACGACCGACAAAGAAAATTCCTCAAACAGAATATGGAAGATGATAAAGACTTTAATTTTTAGGAAAATGTAGACAAATCTAATAGTACCAGTTCAAAAATTATCTAAATTTAAAGAGTGTAAGGCTTCCAACAAGTAATGTAGTCGCTAAACTGGATAATTTTTGAACATTTACTACAGAATACCAAGGTCCGATTCATAACTCAAGTATATAGACGCAATACACATTAAATATAAAATATATATTGCTCTGTAAATTACAATTCAGGTCCCTTAAAATTAGAATGACTTATAATCTTATATTATAAGAGCCGATGCCGGCCGTCCGTAAGCAGGCGCGCGCAGCTGCCGCTCGCGCAGCAACACGCAGCATGAACGCGCACAAGTGGCGACGCGACAAGCATTTGTATTGTTAACGCTACGTCCTAGGACGGACGCCTATGGACCCATTCTTATGTGTCCTTGTGTTCTGGGTGGCACTAAGGGTATATACATTCCTTGCAAATTTGAACAAAATTGGTTGGGTAAGTGAAACAAACCATCGTCCTACTTGTGGAAGAAATTGCTGGAGAAACACTTTCAATAATGTAAGCAACTGTGTTTTTTGTCAGACGAAAAAATTCATTGGCATACTTGCATTTATAACAGCATCCACAAGACTCAAAAAATCTTTATCATCAGTTATAACTTCCTCCAATTCATTCATTTTTGCAAGCTCATACAACACACAAGAAAACTGCGAAGTTTGAAAACCAGATTGATCGACAGTACAACTGCTGAACGGCCGAAAGTGAGCGTTCTCTTGAACCCCGGATTTGAACTAAGATCAGTGTGTTGGTACAACAACTTTTTAACTTTGAACTGTGGTTCAACAGTGAACTACAGTTCAAAGCGTTTATACAACCGTTCCTAAATGTCGACTAAGAATCATAATTCAGGTGCTTTTTGGGGATGAATCGTATAGTACTGGTGTTAGACGGTTTCTCGGGCTACTTTTCCCGGCCCTCGGGGCGCTGCGATACGGTTAACTTTAACTTTTACAATTTCCAACGCAAACAGGGCTGTTCGTCCGGACTTGCGCCGAATTTGCAGATCGGAGCTTCGGAGTCGCAGCGGAAGCTGCGATTGTCTGTGGTTTTGCCCCGAGACCTCGCCGTGGGACATGGAAATGCCTTTGTACAGGTAGATCATGCCCTCAATAAATTCTGGCGGTAAATTGACCTCGTTGGCTGTTATTGCGCAGAAATCTGCATGTTTGCTGCGGCTTCTCTAGGAGCGTAGTATTGTTGTTACTGCGACTCCGTTTTGGAACTCTCGTCCTTAGGTACGCAGGGAAAGGTAGTAGCTGAATTTCAGGTGCTGTAAACAAGCCACAAGATTCAGTTTTAGGGTCATTCTGGGGGCCGTGAACAGGTGCTGTAACCAACAAGCCACGAACACAACCTGAAGAGTGGTTTTAATGCAATATTTGCAGGTACTGTGACGAACAAGCCACACAAATATGCTAGGAGATTTGGAGTTCAGGATCGGGTATTCTTAGAAGGTTTTCTAGGTGGGTCCGGGGACTCAAGTGTCTTACGGTTCTGGACGGTTTCTTCGGGAAAATCTAGGTGTTAGATTAGGGGCTTCGCCTAAACGCAGAGGCCTGGCAGGTCTTCTAGTTAGAGATAGGTTGGACTGGTCGCTGGATCGAAGAGCCTTTAGCGGTGCCTTCGTTTTATACCTTTCTTGTCCTATTTATCTCGACTATTTTCTAGTTAAATGCAGGAGGAGTTGCGCGAAACTCTGTCTACTCGTCGTCGCGCATCGCCGGCGCGATTTGTTTTATGTGCACTCCGCGTACACAAAAGATTCAAGTACTGATTGTGGGGTCTTAGCGAAGTAACAATTTGAACGCATTATTATCCGTAGAAATAATAATTTGGGCTGGCAGTAACGTCACAATGTGTAGCACAAAATACATGCGTCTCTCTCTCTCTCTCTCTCTCTCTCTCTCTTTCTCTTCAGCCTTTTAGGAAGTCCAATATCCATAGGCCTTCTCCAAATTTTTCCACTCTTGGCGGTTTTTTGCCGTTTTTGTCCATCCGAATCCGCCAATTTTCTTGAGGTCATCACTCCAGCGCATTTGTGGCCTTCCTCTTCTTCGTTTTCCTTCCCATGGGCGCCGTTTGTGTATAATGTTGTTCCACCTTTCGTCTTGTCTTCTTTCATTGTGTTCGGCCCATTGCCACTTAAGGCGTGCCATTCTTTCTTTACCTTCGTTATTTTTGTTTGTTGTCTAATACTTGTGTCTGTCACACGATCTTTCAGTGATATTCCGAACATTGCTCTTTCCATGGATCTTTGTGTTTTTGCCAATTTCTCTAAATTTTTCTTTGTGAAAGTCCATGTTTCTATACCATATGTTAAAACTGGCAGGATACACATGTCAAATACTTTGCTTCTAAGATGTTGCGGTATATTACTATCCTTTAGCATGATACTTAGCTTGCCAAATGCCGCCCATCCCATTCTTGTCCTTCTATTTACTTCCAAGGTCTGATTTTCTTTACCCAATCGTATGTCTTGTCCCAGATATGTATACGTATATATTTCCACTTGCTCTACTACGTCGGCCCCTAATGTAATTTGTCGTTGTTCTTCACTGCTCAGCATTACTTTTGTTTTCTTTCGATTTATTTTTAATCCTTTTTTTTGCGATTGTTGTTCTAATACCGTTAGCATTGTTTGTAACTCGTCGAAATTTTTCGCAATCACTATCACATCATCCGCGTATCTTAAATTATTAATGTACTCTCCGTTGATATTTATTCCCTTGTCTTTCCAATCTATTGTTTTGAAAACGTCTTCCGAAGCAAGGGTAAACAGTTTTGGGGATATCGTGTCTCCTTGACGTACGCCTTTATTTATTGGGATCGGGTTAGTATCTTTATGTAATCTAAAGATGGTCGCTCCTTTCTCGTAGATATTATGTATTAGCTTTATGTATCGATAATCAATTCGACAATTTTGTAATGCTTTCTCGATAGCCCACATTTCTATACTGTCAAACGCTTTTTCATAATCTACGAATCCCAAGTACAGTGGAAAATTATATTCAGTCGATTTTTTGATCAATATTCTAATTGTATGCAGGTGGTCAAGTGTACAATCTTTGTAAATAGTAGTTATTACAGTTAACAATATAACGATTTAATTGCTTCTCTTTTATCTTTACGTAATTTTAATCAACCTAACTAGTTAAGTAGAATTACTTTTATTAGTAATTTTACACGTAAAAATGAATCCTTTTGAAGTCAACAAAGACCTGCTACAAGGACGTTGTAATTCTCATTTCTTATTTAAAAACAGCATCTATTCATTACATTTTGCAGACGAGTAAGCAAGAGTAGCGGAATATGAAAAATGGGGTCTAGAACTAAACTTTAAATTAAAAGCCTAACATATGGGTACTCCCTAGAGACCTAATACTGGAAAATGGCATTACAGCAAAGAACTACCTGTACAGAATTTTACCTTGGAATCATAATAAAACAAAACGAAAAACAAGGCGAAGAATTTATTAGGCATATTGGACATTACTGTGGGACAATCGGATAGCAAAGAAGAAAATCGTTTATCTACACCGCCATAGTAAAAAGCATTGTTACGTATGGATGTAACTGAATGAGATAAAAAAAATGTAGCAACGGAGATTGATTTTTGGAGAAGATCAGCGAGAATATTGGGACTGCATCGTTATAAATGGGGTAATATGAGAGGCAATTACTATTTCACAAACTGTTATTACACATGACAAGAACAATTGGTGAGGTGTGGACATATGCAGCGCATGTATAACGATCGGCTGTCGAAGATGGAATGGCGCCCTCCATGCAGAAAAGAAAGAGAGGAAGGTCAAGAATAAGTTGGAGATATGAGATAAATGAAATATGTCTAGTTTGGACAGAAAAAATATGATTTACAAAAAGGTGTTAAAACTCATTGTCGACGTGTACCACGCGTTCTTCCCGTGATGATGTTAGTGTCGACCAGTGGTACACATACTAGCTGGACCTTTATATCCCGAAAAATTATATATTTCATTTTAATATTGCAGCTACTGTTATGTGGATGATATATGCTCTTCGGTGACCGCCGGTGGTGCATCGGATCTGAAACTTGAAAATTACATATCAATTAAACTCAAATATTTCTAACGGCAAAACAATATAGTATACGTACAAATAAAAATTAAAGTAAAAAAACTGCAGTAACTTATATTATTTAGCACGTGTAAAAACAGTAAAAGTATGCATAATTTTCATTGAAACAAGGTAACCACATGGTGGTTCTCTATCGCAATCTTCACAAAATGTAGCCCTATTTTCTTCTAATTCTTTTTATAGTTAACAAATCGCGCACCTTTTTCTACTTTTCTTTGTTGTTCCTCCATATACGTACCTACTCGATGAACAACTTTTCTGCTACCTTACGTTGTTTTTTTTCTGCAGTTGTACAGTTTCATTTTCATATGGTACGTCTACATCCTCACTTTAAGCTAACAACTCACATACACAAGCCGTTGCTGAAAGTGTAGCATATTCATTTTCTTTGGATTATTGTCTCTGGACAGCTACCACTCCAGTGGCTTCAATCATATGACCTCCATAAATTTCAGTATATATTGATTGATGCATTTTGTACGGCAGAGATTACATTGAAAAGATGGGAGAAGAAAGATTAGCGAAGAAAGTTTAAACACAGAAACCAGATCGAGACGACATTCAGGTCAGAAATTGTCGCTTTTCTGATGAAGATGTAGTGCATGGCACATCGATTAAAGAATTAGTTAATCCCTGCTTTTACAATAACGACACGTAATTTGTGATTATAGAAATGTACGTAAGAGATCTTTCTTTTTTAGTAATTTCCTAATGTTTGATATTGGATTAGCTCCAGAGCGTGTTCAATTTTTTCCAGGACGTGCCAGACACCCATTTAGTTAAAGGACTGTCTACCCACCGTAACTGTAGCTATAACAGTGTTTCCAGTTTCAGAACACCCTGTATAACGAGCGGCTAGTCCATCGAGAAATTTTGATTGAGCCGGCACGTGTCGCGGGCGGATTAAATTTTCAGTCCCGCCGAAATTATCGACGACTTACACCTCGACTTAGCCGACCTTCATTAATATTATAATGTGCAGCTTACCAAATCCAAAGCAAACACGTATTTCGCACTTAGCGCTTGGCGCTCGGAGTGGAAAATCCGTGTCCACGCGATTTTCGAAGAGCGGGCTGCGTGTACATTAGACGCCCATCAAATCCCGCGATTTACCCGGAGAGCGGTATGAATATTCAGGTGTGTTAAAGGATTTCGGTTAGGTAAGCTGCGCGCGAGGTATTGAAAGTGATTCTGACAACAGGATCACGGCGGGCTTAATTTGACGTGACGGGGAAGACGCTTTCTGGGCGTTAATTACCATTAATTAGAGTACTGTTATGGAAATGCTTTGTCACGTCGATTAGGCTGAATAATTAGCCGGGAAAGAAACTTTGATAGTGTGATGAATGGCACCTAGGCCGCTGCGGCGATCGTTAATGCGTTTCTTGGAGGCATTCACTACCAGACCAGGTCAAAGTTAACCTTTTGTCGGTCTGCGATCGATCTGCGCCCCGATGCGTGACACCTCCGCGTTCTTTTCAACGTGGCCCTTTGTGCCCCTTCCCCGAACGGACCGTACAGCGTACACCTGTCACAAACCTGGCGCCATGTCCTTGCTCACCTTGCTTTCTCCCCCACTTCTCGATCGCCGCCATCACTGCATTTGACGGTTCTTTTGTTCCCGAGGTATGATTTAAGACGGGCGGCTCGTCATTTCGCCCGTTTCTGCTTACCTGCGTTTTACATCTTCCCCCGAAATACTTGCGGCGTTTCTCTGAATCGTAGGTGGCTGGCGGACAGAC